>CM075674.1:58370000-59570000 GCA_037962975.1 Clitoria ternatea
ATTGTATTAGAAAAAAAGAATACAATTTGATTAAATTTTGAATAAGGAACAGTGGGTGATACATTTTCAATTTAATCTAATCTTATCTATTGATTTGATCTAAATGATCATTATAAATTTGTTTTTATTGAATAAACCATAAACCCTATACAGCTCGACAGATCGCATGTTTGATGTGCTTGTGTCAAAGTCATCTTATTTATTTCTGAAGAACAGGTCATATATACCAACTTGGAATTTGACTAATGCACCATACATGAAAATTGACAATATAATAAATAAACAAATTTCCACTATCATGTTGGTGTTACTATTCTGGGTTTACAATTTTAATGATCATCAAAGAAGTCACAATTCCTAAGCCCATTTCTTTCTATTATTACCAGTTTTTTCAAAGGGTGCTTAGTTTGTTGTATACCGAGGATCCCTTCAAATTGAAATCGGTGCATAAACATGAACTCCGGAGCAGAATCATCCCAGTCCAAGCTGAATGCAATGGGTGATGAAGAAGAAGGAAAGGTAAGGGAAATGTTGATAGATATTAACGAGAAGCTTGGAAATCTTCCAACTGATAAGGAAGATTATTATAATTCAGCTTTCTCAAGCTTCTAGCTATCTCTAATGCCAGACGCATTCACTCCTCGATTTGTGTGCCTTGGCCAACACCATCACAATCGCCAGGACCTGATCGTCACGAACGAATTGAAGTGGGCTACAATTAAGATGTTGCGTGCCCAAGACCTTGGTATTCCAGTTGATCAATCTTACTCGGGAGACCGTCTCGAGAGATATGATGCTGGTACCCTCTCCCAACTACTTGTCGATGGCCTATTCCTCTTGATTTTGCTTCCCAGAACTTCTTCCGTCTGGTATTACTTCAAAAGTAAACGGAAGGACAGAGAATTTACTTTTGGAGATATTGCTGGGGACGTTTTCATGCTTGAGAACCAAATTCCCACTTCTATTCTTCGTCTTCTGACAAAAGAAGATTTAGGTGAAGAGATGCTATCTTTCTGTGAAACTTTTGCTCCATTTTTCCATCCTAAGGAACTCGCTAGACAACCTCAAGAGTATGTACCATTTAGTTGCACCCAGGTTCACTACCCCTGATCAATCTCAACCTACGCCATTAATATTCTTATTCTTGCTAGACATATTGCAACAGATTCCTATAATTCTGTTGCTCAAAATTTGGATCATACTCTGGGCTTGCATGTATCTGGTTGTTTTTCCTTCAAAACTAATTGTCTCTTCGATAAGTTCTCTACTTGTTGGGGTGGCTCCTTGGCTAGGCCCTATAATTGGTCAAAACCAGGTAAACAGTATCACCCCACAAAGGAGAATGGATCTTCTTTACTTCATAAGGTCTGTGGTCCATCTTTTTTCTTATGTTCTAGCCTCATTCCTCCATCTATTACCGTTTCCATCCTTCATAACCAAACACATCCGCAAAATCATTAACAAATCAACTTCAAAAATACGTCCGTGGTTAGAGAAGAAGGACTTGATAAACGAATGGACCGGATCTGCTTCAGAGATTCATAAAATTGGGATTCGAATCCAAGCTGCTGAAGGCGGCATATCGTCCTTAAAATTTGATTTGGCAAGGTCCATACTTTACATGCCTCGTATCAAATTGGTTGAGTCAGCTGAAGTCATCATCACAAACCTCATGGCATATGAGTTGTCAATAAGAAGGAACGTAGGTACCAGTGCACGTTTCACAAGCTACATTCAGTCTATGTCAACTCTCATTCAAACTATTGAGGATGTGAATGTATTGGTAAGTCGGGGAATCATTCTCTCCCGTTTACAAGACGACTCCGGTGAGTGAATTCATTATTGGCCCTATTAATACCAACTCTAAAATGTATAAATAGGTGACTACGGAAGCCAAGGAGAAGCATGATGGAATCCAGAACCTACTTGCCATCCTATTCACCTTTTTCAAAATTCTTCTAGTTTTGGGCATCGCTTTTATGTTTTATCCATTTCTGGTTGAAAAATTGGAGCAAGTCGGCTGCTCCACTATTTTTAATACTTATATTAAGAGTTGTAAAGGTGGAAATGGAATAAATAATTATCTGGCAAGTTCTACATAACTAGCTAATGGTGACATTGTGAGTATTTGTCACTAATATGTATTGTTTCCTACTTAATAGTTATTATGATTTGTTTTGTGTGACATATTGCAAGGAATTTTCCAAAGTTTCAACATAGCCGCCGATCAATAAATACAACTAATTGTATAGTTAGTTAGATTTACAGCTAATTGTATAGTTAGTCTTTCTTTTCCGTTATAACTACTTTCCCGCTTTTGTTTCTTTGCTCGCTGGCTTCCTTGCTATAAAAGGGCAGCTTCTTGTAATTCAATTCAATAATGAAATCAGAGTTATTTTTCTCTCATAAGCCTTTGTTCTCTTTCTCTCTCTGCATGAGCAAGAATCCTCTGATGGTATCAGAGCCCTGAATAGGGGCTCTGCCATCAAGATCACATCATGGTTCGTTCTAGCAATAATGCCTACAACGGTGCTACATCTTCAACACAAGATCCAAATCTGAATCCTCCCAATCCTTATTATGTTCATCCAGGAGAATCTACCTCTGTTGCACTGGTAAGTCCAGTTCTCGAAGGTCGCAACTATCATGCATGGGCTAGGGCGATGAAGCGCATGCTAATTTGAAAGAGCAAGTGAAAATTCATTGATGGAAGCATTCTGGTGCCAGATCCGTTCGATCCAAGCTTTGAAGCATGGGAACGATGCAATAACCTTGTACACTCATGGATCATGATTCTACGAGCCAATCCATCGGTCAAAGTGTGATGTTTGTTGAACATGCTCTTGATGTTTGGAGAGATCTGAAAGAGCGTTTTTCTCAAGGAGACTCGGTACGAGTGAGCGAGCTGCAACAATAAATCTCTAGTTACAAACAAGGAACCATGTCAGTAACAGATTTTTACATAGAATTGAAGATTCTCCTAGAAGAATTAGAAAATTATTGACATCTTCCTCTGTGTTCTTGCACTGTTCGATGCAAGTGTGATGCAGTTGAGAATGCTCGAGCTTACCGCATGCAGGACAATGTAATTCACTTTCTTATGGGACTGAATGAGAACTTCAACGTGGTAAGGTCACAAATCTTGTTGATGGAACCTCTACCTGGAATTAATAAAGTTTTTTCACTTGTTCTACAACACAAAAGGCAGTGTGCAACACATAGCAGTGATGATTGTGATGTGATCATCAACATGACTGAGGGAAGAAGGAGTTTTCAGAAAAGGAAGAGGATACAATCCAAACTGGAGGCATAAGCTGTGCAGTTATTGTGGAAAGCAAGGCCATACAGTTGATGTTTGTTATAAAAAACATGGATATCCATCTACATTCAAGTTTAAGGGATCTAGCACTACTAATAATGTTCTCACTGATAATTCTAAAAGTGAGATTGATAGAGTTTCTGTTAAGGAAGAGAAACCAGAGGACAATAGAGAAGAAATATTCACAAATGAACAAATCAAAAGCATCATGAATATGTTGCAACAAGCAACTCAGCAAGGCTCTACTGCAACTAATCATGTGACTTCTTTTGCTGATACTCGAGGAGGTAATCATTTTGCTCTCAATTGCAGCCTGCAATACACACAATAAATGGATACTTGATTCTAGAGCTACAGATCACATCTGTGCACATAAATTATAATGTTTGAATCCATGAGAGCTTCTCTTATTATTCATTTGCCAAATGGACACAAACTCGCTACCACACACTCAGGCACAGTCAGATTATTTTCAAATATGTTGCTGGAAGATGTCTTGTACCTTCCAAAATTTACATTTAATCTTGTATCCATATACAAGCTTGTGGCTCATCATGCTATACATTGACATTCAAGAAGAATTTGTGCATAATTCAGGATCCAACTTCTATGGAGATGATTGGTTCAGTTGAGGCTAAGAATGGCTTGTATGAATTGAAGGTTCCCTGTAGCAAGATGAATGAGGAGAGCATTGGTAAAGTGTTTACTAATTTGACTGTAATATCTGACACTGCACTTTGGCACTATAGACTGGGGCACTTGTAACATCCCTATGTTTTATATTCCGAATTATGAATATTTAGTAATGTCAGGTTATTATATAAGGTAAATATGAATTTAAGAGTGAATTTTTTATTTATGCTTGACGCGTAGCGCCCATCTGACGCGTAGCGTCATAGTAAAATTTTAGACCTGACGCGTAGCGTCCGGGTGACGCATAGCGTCAGTGTCACGGGGAGCATAAAGACCTCACAGTGGCAAGCTGAGAAACAGAAGTTAAAAACAGCGTTGGAGCTTTTCTCTTTTCTTTTCTTCTTCTTCTAAGCTCAATCAAGGTCAAATTAAGGGTGAAATTTGAAATTGATCGTGGATTAGAGGTGAGAAGCTTAAGGTAAACGCGTAGGATCTTTCAATTTTAAATTCTATGAAGATTTCCTATCTTTACCTATTTCTTGTAAAAATAAGGTATTCTTAAATTTTAAGATTCTAAACCGGTTAAAGGGTCCCTTATAGTATTCAAGAGAAGGATTATATGACAAATTTAAGCTCTGCTTTGTATAGGTTGTGAACGAGTTGTTGGAAGCTTAGTAAGAAAAGGGGTTTCTCAGAGGACTCATCGGTTTTAGAGTGGTAAGCTTCTAAAGCTTCAAAAAGTAACTTCCGAGTGATTCTCCTAAATTAGATTAAGGTATTAACGGTCAAATTCTTAAACCCCTTTATAATTCTTACCTTTTTAGTGGTTGCGGCGCATTTATCTTAGTGGTTGAGTTAAAGGGCGTCGAAAGTGAGGTAAAGGGAGTGTACAAAGTGTCTTTAATTAAGACTTTATAGAATTTTATATCATGTAATAAAAATATTATAGATATGTGAACATTTTACTCGAAAGTGTATGATTTGCATTATGATTAACGATGGCATCATGAATTTGAGGGACATGGTTAATGAAATGATTAGTAATAAGAAAATGGTGAATAATAATGGAAGGCGGTTTTACAAGATGAAAAGGTATGAAAGATACGATGTGTGATTATAGTGAATTGAAATTGATGTTATTTGTTATGTGAAGGTGTGCGAGTGTATTATGTATGTAGCCGATTATGTGATGTGATAGCATGATATTTAGAGAATTGGCTTCTATGTCGAAAATCATATAATGATTGTATATTGTATGTGCATGATTAGTGTGTGGACAGTCATTCGGTATATAGTACCCCCCGTTATTGGCTACAGTGGTCCCAGTAGAGATCCCAGTTGAGCTACCAAGTGGTCCAGGTAGAGACCCAGTGGTTGAGGTGGGGAGCCAGTGTGTGGCTCGGTAAACCAGGTAGAGTTCACGGGATGTCAGTGTGACTCCTAGCTGGTGGCTGATCCATTAGTATCTGGATACTAGGTGTCGATGTATATATGTATATATATGATGACCATGAGAGTCAGATATGTCCTTGATCTTGATTTTGTGAAATAATCGGTATATTATAATTAGATTAAAATTATAATGATAATGGAAGACTGTAACATCCTAAAAATAGGATTTATTATTAAAATAAGGTTTAAAGAGGGATTTAAAGGCAAATGGGAAATTAATTTGAACAATTACCAATATGACAAATACGTCCCTAGCATTTGTCGTAATAACGGACGCATCCCTAAATGTTTTAAAAGTTGAATTTCCTCTCTTTTCTTCTCAAAACCTTCGTGAGAATAGAGAGAAACATTCCTTCTTCATTTTCTTCTTCTCTTCATCAAGAATCATCATCCCTAATCCATTTCTTTCCAATTTCTAGTGAAAATCTTCAAATTGAAGAAGAACTTCATCTCTTCTCCACTTCTTCTCTTCAAGAGGTAGCTTGGATCATAGAGAGAGCTTGAACTCTCCAATTCAAGGTAAGAAGATGAACTTCTATGTAAAAATATAGTTTAATCTTTTAAACCTTTAATTCCATAAGTTTATAGAAGTTGGAATCCATTGAAATGGAGAAAAAGCTTAGGTTTTCTAGAGATATGAGTTTCTCATGAGAAAAATAGAGTAGAGAAAGCTTTTGATTACTAACCTTAGAGGTTTGAAGTTTAAAGAATGTTATTTCAATAAACTAGGTAGCTTCGGAAGGTTTCGGAGCTAGAGGTTTTGATTCAGAGCTTGCGTTTGATAGCTTGAGAAGCGTCTGGAATCGTTTATTCCAGGTAGGGGGAGCGTTTACATTTTAAATGTATAGTTTATGAACGGAATCGAGATAATATCGTTATCTTTAATGAGAAATCCCAAACATGTATGACATGTGTGATATATTATGATATATGAATTGTATATGTGATGTATGAGTTTGTGATGAATTCTGTGCATGAGATGTGTAACATCCCATTTTCATCACAAATAGAAAATAGATATTAATATATCTTTCTTGAGAAATACTTACTATAAGCTAGTTTATTATTATCATTTTTTTATTTTGGTATTTATATTTAATTATTTGTTTTATTTAAATAATAATAAAAAAATAAAAATATTTCTGAATGAGAATTTTAAAATGACTTAATTAGTATTCACTAATTAATAAAATTATATTAAGAAATTTTAATATCTTTATTAGTCATCATTTTTATTTTATGTTCTTATATTTATGTTTTTACATATTTAATATTTAACTCTTATTAGAATTTTAAAATAAAATTTTGAACGAATTAGACTATGGTTCTTCAGAACTTTTTGATCTACATAATATTTATGATTTTCTGGAATTTTTTGAAATTTTTGAATTATTTTAATAAAATAATATATTTTAAATAATTTTAAATTCTTATAAAGTTGCTTAAAATTAAAAATATTTATAAGAATGTAAAGTTAAATTATAAGAAAATTTTATAAAATCTATTTCAAGTAGACTTATCTAAAAATTATCGGTTTGAGTAAAATCTTGATTTTTACCAATCGTAAAAAAATTGAAAACGTACTAATAAATTTTTATTAACAGAAAATTTTAGGTTTTTAAAATTTAAACTTTATATTACTTATCATAAAATTAGTGAGAACCGATATAATATCGCTAAATTTGAAAAAGGATTAATTTTGAATATTTAAAATATACCGAGTGAAAGGTTACTATTTGGCTTAATAATTCTGCCGACATTTACTATGCAAAACACTGTGTATGTATGAAATTTTCAAAAATTGCACAGTAACCAGGTTTTAAATTTCAAAAAATGCATAGTACTTTTATATTAAAATAATAGAATGCATAGTAAATTTTTTTCCTATAAATACCGAAGGAATTCTTCTTTAGAATTCACAATTTCAGATTAAGTTTTCTTAATATAGTAGTGTTAGTGAGATAGTGGTGGAAGTAAGAGAGAAATAAATTTTTTGAAAGAAGGTTCTGCTAAAATTCTAAGGTACGAATACATCTCTTTTATATTTTTTAAGATTATTTTTATATCGTTTTTAGAAATCTATTATTATACTGGAAATAATATTATTTTAAGTTACTATTTTGCATAGTACCACTATTTCAATAGTAAATTACTATTTCAATAGTAAATTACTATTCAAATAGTAAATTACTATTTACTGTTACTATTTAACTTTACTATTACTATTTACCTTTACTATTCATGTTTTACTATTTACTGTTACTATTCACGATTAACTATTTACCGTTACTATTCAGGATTAACTATTTACTGTTACTATTCACTATTCACTATTCACTATTCAAAATTTATCATTTTTATTTTAAGTAGTAATCTTAATATTCTTCTTGTAATTATATTAAAATGAAATTGGTATGTTTTAGAACTTGGAGACAAGGCGCGCACGGATTTTCAATAATGAATCGGTATACAAGAGGTAAGGGGGAGTGAGATAAGAAAATAATATGAAAGACATAAGAATAAAGGGAGGAGTCCCCTACTCCTTTTAAATTTAATAATATTATTATTTTAAATTAATAACTTCTCAACTTAAAATTTATAATAAATTTAATATATTATGTAACTTATTCTGAAATATCTATACATGGATTTGAATTATTATAACTTATACGGACTGGACTAAACCTATGCAAGGACTTGGACTTTTATATCCTATATGGATCGAACTAAACCTATGCAAGGACTTGGACTATTATGACTTGTCTAGACTGAACTATACCTATGCGAAGACTGGATTATATATATGGACTTATATAGACCTGTGCGAGGAATGGACTATAAGGACTCAAAATCAAATCTACTAATTTAAATAACCATTAAAATTTGAATTATATTTATGAGCGATATTTAGTTGATTTGACTTGATTATAATTAATTGTATTTGATTTCGATTAATGATATTGCATTAGACTATGATTGATAATATGCAATTATAATTGATGATATTTGATTGTGATTAATGAGATTACTATACTTGATTGTGGTTGATGAATGATTGATGACCTTGTGATATGAAGTTTGAGCATATAGCAAGCATGACAGAAAGTTAAAACACAGTAAGAATTTTCTTACCTTACTCTTTAAATTTTTATTCCAAGAGAAAGTATTTTATAATTATTTTAGTCTTTTATTTCTTCTTAGAAAAAAATTTCACTAACTTTATTTTTAATTTCAATAATAAAATCTAGTATTAGAAAGAAGTTATTTTATGAAAATCAGAGGTTGAGATAATTAATTCTTGAATTAAAGAAAATTTTTATAGTTTTAAGTATTCTTAGTTAATAATTTTAAATTATTTTCTATAGAAATTAGAAGTTTAAAGTAAATTATTTTGGTTTTCCCCAACGAAATAACTAAAGAATATTTTGTCGAGATTTCTTAAACTCAATCTAGTTAAGATTCAAATTGAGAAAGATTATGTAAATATGTGAAGATTTTTAAGAGAAAGTTTTGAGATATTTAAGGCTTGGAAACTCAATTTTGGTAAGATCTAAATTTGAAGACTATACTAAATTATTTCAGTATAACAGAAGTTCAAAGAAGAACTTATGGGAATGTACAGTTTATTGTGATGATTTTGTGAACCTTTATGGTATTTAATAATTGAGTTTCTAAAAGTCTTAACCAACTAAATATGCGAGTAGTTCATGCATCATGAATCATTAAAGAGAAATGAGATGTGATATTGCCTGGGGATGGATTATAGAAACTGAGGATACATTAGAGAAGGCTTAATTGCGAGCCTTTGGATGAGATGGTGTGAAAGGGTGCTTCAGGTGACCTGGGGTCGCTCCCTAGTGTCGGGTACTTTCACAATAAAAAACTTTCTCAGTCTGACTAGTCTCTAAGTGTTTCCACGCCAGTTGAGCTGTTCATATGCCATAAAGGCATTTATGTTATTATTATCCAGAATTTATGGAACAGTGTAAACTCCTGGTTGGCCCAGTGCAAATTAAAAC
Source organism: Clitoria ternatea (assembly GCA_037962975.1). Taxonomy (NCBI): domain Eukaryota; kingdom Viridiplantae; phylum Streptophyta; class Magnoliopsida; order Fabales; family Fabaceae; genus Clitoria; species Clitoria ternatea. Next base: position 58,379,424 of record CM075674.1, read on the forward strand.
TTCAAGGGCCCACATGCATAGAATGAATGAGATGATAGTATTAAAAACATTGCATGACATTCATGTGATTGTGACATTCTATGTGGGTGGTTGTGGATGAAAATATAATTGTTATGTTATAAAAACTCTATATTCATAATTGATTATGTATATGATTATGATTGAAATTGTTATATTAGATTGTGAAAACCTTTATGCTTATGTCTTATCTGTAAAGTATTATATTCTATTTCTCACTCCTTCTTGTTTGAATTTTGTGTCCAAAATATATGTTATATGATATATAGCTAGCAGTTCAAGATGAAAGGATGAAATTACAAGAGGGTAAATTGATTTCATCCTCAATTGGATATGAGAAGAGACGTGACAAGAATAGGATTCAAGATCACATGGTTTGAAGATAAGGAAATAATTGGTTACAGTCAAAGTAGAGGTATTAAATTTTTAGTTTTAAATTACCTTAATACAATATTAAGTTGGATGATTGTAAATCAATGTAAAAGTTAAACTTTAATAAACCTTATTCTTTGGATATGATACTGAAATCTTTGATCACTTATGATTTTCTAAAAGTTCATTTTATCATTATAAATTGATCCGGTCCCAACACCGGCCCCCAAAAGCATGGTTTTAATGCTTTGCCAGATCAGCATTTTAAACAGGAGAAGTACGTTTCAAATACCTTATAATTACTTTTATACGGAGTACATACCGCCAGGGCACGTTACTCCGCCAAGGCATGCAACTCCGCTAAGGCACGTAACTCCGCCAAAGCACGTTACTCCGCCATGGCATGTAACTCCGCCAGGGCACGTAACTCCGCCAAGGCACGTTACTACGCCAAAGCTTATTACTCCGCCAAGGTGGAAAATATTGAATATCTTATACATATGCATAAAGTATTTCCAATGCATATTACTCCGCCAAGCCATAGGCTCAATACAGGCGGAATATTGAATTTCCCATACTGCGTAGCGAGCCCATACTTATAACCCCGGTACGAGATTGACTCTGTCTTGAGAGGTTGAAAATGGGAATCACGTTGTCACGCATAAAAGGGAACAACAAATAAAATAATAAAGCATTAACGCTTTCCAAGCAAGTGGAAAAACCCACTACAGTGATGGTGCTCGTGAACGACACAGGGACCCACTACCTTTCTTGCATTATGCCAGAAAACAAGGAACGGGTCCTACCAATAATGGAGCACCAGTAACAGGTATATAAACCTCAGTAAAAAGGTATGAGGGGATCCCCCCAATTCTGAACCTTACACTTTTACTTGCATAATTCTCTCAGATTTGCTTTCTAAGTCTTACAGTATTTTAGAATACTAACTTGAACGTCGGAGAATAATTGCAGGTACCACCACCAATTGTGTCAAGGCAAAGAAGGCTATTTCAAGCGGACTGCTACACCGCTACAGAGTGTGCTGCACTCCGCCCTAGTATGCAAGGATACTCCGTATTTGCACCCGTATAAATACCTCCTTGTACCAGACCTACATCATATGTACATTTTGAATTGTTCAATAATCATACTTTTACACCCCCTGTAAAGAACAGTTCATTGGCACGCCCAGTGGGACCTGTAAAATTGGTAATCCCACAATCCTTGAGTAATTCCCATTACGATCATCATCAATGGAAAGACCAGGACTAGAGGTGAAGATGGAGGATTCTCCTCCACGCAATCCTAGACGTCTCAACTTTGACAACGATGCCCACAAAAAGGCAATGCATGTTGATTCTCCAGATCCGAGAGATGACATGATCAGAATGTTGAGAGAAGAAATTGTAGAGCTTCGTCGTGAAAAGGTGAACCCCATGCATGAGAGAGCAGGCCCTGCAAACCAGCCGCGCCATGAATCGCATGCATAGGAGGAATCGAGTACTCCAAATTACTCTCGCATCCCTACTTACATGGAAGAGCAACGAAGCCTTCCACTGGCAAATGCTCAACATCACGAGGGGAGAAGAGCAGTGTCAAATGCATCCTCCTCGGGATACAAGATGAGTATCCCATTTTCCAAAAGACTCATGAATGCGCATGTCCCCAGACATTTGCAAACTATACAACCCATTTCTATAGGGAAATATACTGGAGAGACAGATCCTTCTAAGCATTTAGATGCTTACATCTATGAAGCTATGTTCTTAGGTGCGGAGGAAGATGTCATGTGCAGAATGTTCCCCAGGACCCTTACAGGTGAAGCTCTTAGCTGGTTCAAGAGTTTACCTTCAGGTTCCATTGATTCATGGGAGAATTTGGCCACAGCTTTTGGTAGTCACTTTGTAATCTCTAGGGATACGCCTAGAACCTCCCATACCTTGGCTCAGATCAAGCAAGGTGACAAAGAGTCTCTAAAGGATTTCCTTAAGAGATTTTATAAAGAGGCAGCCATGGTCCCTGACCTGACAGAAGCAATTCAATTGCATATACTCATCGAGGCCATGCAACCGAAATCACCCTTTGCTTTGTCATTGGCAAAAGGACCTCCATCCACCATGAAGGAATTTTGCAGAAAGGCATCCAAATATGTGGGTATTGAGATGCACTTAGAAGCCACTGCATCTCGCAGTAAACCACCCATTGCAACTCCACACCATGACAAAGAGAAGGAAAAATCATCCAGGAACGATAAGTTCCCTCAGAAAGACAAAGCAGAGAACCAACCCTTCAAACAACAAGATAGGCATGTGTTCAATTTCGCTCATTATGCACCCCTGAACATGACTATGAACAAATCTTGCGTGAAATAGGATGGACTACCCTCAACGTTTATGGGATTCAACGTCCACCTCCAATCAGACGTGGTGGGAACCCAAAGAAATATTATGAGTTCCATGAATCAGTTGGCCATACCACGGAGGAATGCAAGCAACTCAAAAACACCATTGAGGTGCTTATTCGTGAAGGCAAACTGAAACATTATCTGTTTAAGGGTAAATCTTATGATGAGCCAGAGAAGTTTGAGAAAAGATCTCGTGATCGTTCTCCTGATCCTGATAACACTCGGGAGCCAAAATGCATAGCGGCAACAAAAAAACAAAAGAATGTTGTTCTGGAGTCCGCCCAAAGAGAGCCAAGCCCTGAACCCAGATCGCGGGGCAAAAGGTAGGTGGTAGATATGATTGCTGGAGGCTTCACCGAAGGCGGACCCTCAAACACCGCCAGGAAAAACCACCATCATATGATCTTGTCTGTGCAGGGCATGAGCAAAGAATATCGCCCATTCAGGAACGGGGTTCAGACTCCGCCTATAACCTTCACAGACGACGATTTTGGCCCTACTATTCCTGAGGGAGATGACGCAGTGGTGATTATTGTAGTAATCGCTAATATGGATGTAAAACGCATCCTAATTGATCAGGGAAGTTCCTACGACGTTATCTTTTATGACTGTTTTAAACGCATGGTTTTAACTAATGTAGATTTGTAGCCATATACGCAGGATCTTACAGCCTTTAATGGTGCCAAACAGCCCACTATAGGCTACTTAGACACAAGGATTACTTTTGATGGCGAACCTGGAGCAAGGACTATGAAATCCAAGATTCTTGTCATCGATGTGAAATCTCCGTACAATGGCATCATTGGGCGGCCTACCCTGAATGCCATGGAAGCCATCGTTTTAACCCCCCACTTGTTAATCAAGTTCATTGACAAAGATAATCAAGTCTCATCTGTAAGGGGTGACCAAGAAATGGCTCACTATTGCTACAATCTGCGTCTTAACATGGTGAAACTTGAAACCATGTCTAAGAAAAGAAAGTTAAATGAAGGGAGCAGTGCGGTGGCATCCGTCAATTTGGTGGATCTTGACCCTAGGGCGGAGTCTTCTGTAGACCCACTGAACCCTTTGAAACCAACTCCTGACGGTGGTTCCAAGTCTATTGTTTTGGGTAGTACCCCGAAACAGATTACCAACATCAATGACAAGCTTGAGGCTAACATGGAGGCAAAACTAATTGCACTTCTCCATGAGTATAAAGAAATCTTCGCCTGGACCGCTGCAGATATGCCTGGCATAGATCCCAACTTTTGTTGTCACTGCCTAGCGGTGTACCCTGAAACTAAGCCCGTAGCACAAAAGAAACGGCGTATAGGTCCTGCTAAGTAAAAGGCTGCTTGTGAACAAACAGAGGAACTTCTCAAGGCGGGGTTCATCAGGGAACTCCGTTACTCCTCCTGGTTGTCTAACGTGGTCATGGTACAGAAAGCCAATGGCAAATGGCGTATGTGCATAGATTACATTGATTTGAACAAATGTTATCCCAAGGATCCATACCCTCTCTCCAACATTGACAGATTGGTTGACGATTCTTCAGGATACAAGTATCTATCTTTTATGGATGCTTACTCCGGTTACAACCAAATTCCAATGTGTGAGGATGATCAAGAGAAGACAGCATTTGTTAATGATAAAGGAGTCTTTTGCTACAACGTCATGCCATTTGGGTTAAAGAACGCCGGGGCAACCTACCAGCGCATGATCAACAAAGTTTTTGGGGGTATGCACACAAAGTTGGTAGAAGTTTATATTGACGATATTATTGCCAAGACTCCTGAAGGAGGAGACCATGTTGAAGATTTATGCCTTATTTTTCAATGCCTACAACAATACAACATGAGACTCAACCCATTAAAGTGTACGTTTGCTGTCCCTGGGGGTAGATTTTTGGGTTTCATGTTAACACAAAGAGGTATAGAGGCTAATCCCGATAAATATCGCGTAATTCAAGAGCTGCAGAGCCCCAAGACATTGAAAGAGGTACAATCCCTCAATGGCAAAATCACTGCTTTAGCATGATTCATGCCAAAGATGGCTCATCGCTCCCTCCCCTTATACAAAATGTTGAAAAAAGACAAGAAATTTAGTTGGGGCCCAGAGCAAGAGGCGGCCTTCCAAAGCTTGAAAAATGTCTTGGCCAGCCCTTCAATCCTGGTAAAACCAAGCCTAGGTGAGCAAATCATTGTTTATTTGTCTGTTTCAGATGATGCTTTGGCAGTGGCTCTGGTCAAGGAAATAGTTGAAGGCCAACGACTGGTGTACTTCACTAGTAAAACATTGCATGGTGCAGAGTGCCATTATCAGAAGATTGAAAAGGCAGCACTTGTAGTTGTTTGGGCTTCACGATGCCTAAGACCATATGCCCATCCTATCCTGATTCGCACAGACTTGCCACTTCGTACCATACTGTTTAAACCAGACCTGGCTGGAAGAATGATCAAATGGGCTGTAGAACTCTCTGAATTTGACATATCCTATGAACCAAGAACTGCTATCAAGGCACAAGTCCTAGCAGATTTCATAGTTGAGTTAACAGGTTCTAGCCCGGATGCAGATCAATCACACTGGACGGTATACGTAGATGGGTCTTCCAATAGCAAAGGATGTGGAGTAGGAGTTATTGTGGAAAGTGATGACGGGGTACACCTTGAAATTTCACTGCACTTTACCCTCACTACGTCTAACAATCAGGCGGAGTATGAAGCCTGCTTGGCCGGACTCAGAGCAGTACAAGATATTGGGGCCAAAACTGTCACCCTATGCAGTGATTCTCAGTTAGTCATCTCACAAATTCTTGGTGAGTATCAGGCTAAAGAACCTCTGCTACAACAATATCTAGACTACGTCAATGAGTTAAAGCAACGCTTTGATGAAGTCACTTTCAAGCATGTACCCCGCAAAGAAAATACACGTGCTGATATCCTCTCTAGGTTGGCTAGCACAAAGAAGACAGGATGCATAACTACGGTTGTACAAAGTACCTTGGCAGAGCCAAGTATTTCCTTTCCTTCCTCAGTGTGTATGATTAAAAGCCACTCCTTTGATGACAATTCCTGGGTAGCACCGATAGTTCGTTACCTTGTTAACGGACAATTACCCACGGATGATCTTGAGCGACGAAAACTAAAGAAGGAAGCACCTTACTACACGCTCTTAGACAGACAGCTATACCGCCGAGGAATTTCTGTTCCTTACTTAATATGCATAAACAAAAATGAGGTGTAAGCTGTTTTAGAAGAAGTCCATGAAGGCCAATATGGACACTATCCAGGAGCACGTAGTCTGATACGAAAAATACTCAGGGCGGGGTATTGGTGGCCCAACATGAAGCATGACTCCACCTCATATGTTCAGAAGTGCGATCAATGTCAACAATTCATAAATCTTCATCACACTCCGGTGGAAGAAATGTCATCTTCAATAACGCCTTGGCCTTTCTATCAATGGGGCATGGATATCTTGGGTCCTTTCCCAACTGCGCCCGGCGGTATTAAATACTTGATAGTTGGTGTTGATTACTTCACCAAATGGATTGAAGCAGAGGCAGTGGTGCATATTACGTCAGCCAGGACTCGCAGATTCGTATATGAAAATATAATTGCACGTTTCGGAGTCCCTGGACGCATAGTCACTGATAATGGCACCCAATTCACAGATCGTAAGTTCACTGAACTTCTAGAAAATCTCAGCATTACGCAGATTTTCTCTTCTGTGGAGCATCCTCAGACCAATGGCCAAGCTGAAGTTGCCAACAAAGAAATCTTGAAAGGCCTTAAGAAATGCATTGGTAAAGCAAAGGGAGATTGGGTAAATCAGTTATGCCACGTTCTATGGGCATATAGAACAACCCCTCACTCCACCACAAATGAATCTCCATATCGGCTGACATATGGAGTCGAGGCTGTTATTCCCATTGAATTGGCGGCCCCTTCAGCTCGAGTCCTCCATTTTAACGAAGAAGCCAATCAACAGAACCTCGCCCATGAACTCGAGGTCTTGGTGGAGTTGAGAGAGGAAGCCTTTGTGAGGGACCAAGCTGTTAAAGCAAAGGCCGCCAAACGGTATAACACACGTGTTTCTGAACGCCGTTTCAAAGAAGGAGATTTGGTCTTGAGAAGGGCCAATATTGGTAACAAATTTGCACACCAAGGCAAATTGGCACCAACATGGGAAGGTCCATACCGAGTCATCGAAATTCTGGGCAAAGGCACATACCGCCTAGAAAACTTAGATGGCACTCCGGTCAGGAATAAATGGAACATTTTAAATTTACGCATATATTATAGCTAGTTGGGTAACATGGTATGATCTCTCTCCTAACTTAAGGTTCTTCCCAAATGGGCTTTCCTTGAAAAGGTTCTGATGAGACATATCCCAACTCAGCTCTTTATGTAGTTCCATTATTAATAAAACGCCTTCCTACATTCAATCTTCATTCTAACTTTCAGTTAATTATCCATGGCAGAACTTGTTCCCATGTAGATAAGACACCCGCTCCAACAATTGAAGCATAAAAGCATAACTCTTTATTCCATAAAGATCATCCAACATGCAACAAAGCTTCACAAACAGAGTCAAAAAACTCCTTGGGGGAAAGGATTAGTGTCACAGCTATATGCTGTACCATACCGACCTTAAGGTCCAAAAAACTCCTTGGGGGGAAAGGATTGGTGTCACAGCTATATGCTGCACCATACCGACCCTAAGGTCCAAAAAACTCCTTGGGGGGAAAGGATTGGTGTCACAGCTATATGCTGCACCATACCGACCCTAAGGTCTTGCAGGTTTCCTGTGGAAAGAATTGGTGTCACAGCTATATGCTGCACCATATCGACCCCAAGGTCCTGCAGGCTTCTTGCAGGAAGAATTGGTGTCACAGCTATATGCTGCACCATACCGCCTCCAAGGTTCAACAAACTTCTTGCAGGAAGAATTGGTGTCACAGCTATATGCTGCACCATATCGCCTCCAAGGTTCAATAAACTTCTTGCATGAAGAATTGGTGTCACAGCCTATGCTGCACCATACCGCCTCCAAGGTAAGGTCCAACAAAGTTCTTGCAGGAAGAATTGGTGTCACAGCTTATGCTGCACCATACCAACCCTGGATTGAACAACTTTTATTTGATCAGGAGTTACACTCCAATTTAAATTCAAAGGGATGAACGCTTCATCCAAAACTTGACTCCGCCTAACTGCCAATGTTTTACGGAGTACATAATCAACAAACCCAAGCACTATCAACAAGTTCAAGTAAGTATACTACTTGTAAAAATTGTGCTTCATTGAAATTCTCAAGAGGCTACTCTGCCTCATTACTCAATTTATTTCATTGAAATCCCTAAGAGGCTACTCCGCCTCATTACAGAATTTACATCAATGAAATTCTCAAGAGGCTACTCCACCTCATTATTGAATTTACTTCAATAAAATTCTCAAGAGGCCATTCCGCCTCATTACTAAATTTATTTCATTAAAATTCCTAAGAGGTTATTCCGCCTCGACATACTTAGTCATATTTCATTAAGTCCTCAAATGATTATTCTGCCTTCTTAATATCGTTTTACAAGGCATAAATCCGACGGACTCAGACATTGTTTATATGAACAAGTATAGATTTACAGAAAATATGCTTCATTAAATATTGTCAAAGATTTAAAAGGGTCCAGAGCCTATCCTGGAATAAGGCAATATTACTAAAATGCAAAAAACAAAATTTGCAAAAGAACTCCGGAGCTAATCGTCAAGGCTCGGGTGGCACTCCTTCTTGGTGGGCGGAGCTGGGCTGACTCTCACTGGGTTTGGATAAACTTTGTGAGGGGGGCAAGTCCGCCAGGACATACTCTATATCAGGTGCAAGAACATGACCCCCCTGAGCAGGCACCATCAGTTCACCATTGATAAATTCATAGTAAGGATGAATGCCTGCAGTGTTGAGAGCAACGCCTGGGTTACGATGACGGAGTTGGCGAACAGCCATACTGAAAGCATCATCAATTGCCGCCTCAGCTGCATCCAAAGCCGATTGTAATTCCTTATCAAGCCTCTTATTGGTGGCATCTGAAGTGGCTTTTTCAGCTTGCAGCTCTTCAACCTGTTTTTCAAGGTTGCTATTTGCAGTGGCCGCTACATCCAACTCCGCCTCCCAGGCGTCTTCAGCAAGAGTCTTATTAATTTCAAAGGAAACCAACCTCTGTTGAAGTTCGCTCACTTCCTTGCCCAGTTTTTGGTTCTGCTAATTCAGATTTAAAACTTGTTGTTTCAGTAGAACATTGTCAGCCTTCACCTGGGTTAGCTCGCCCACCTCTTCGCCCAGTTTTGTATTTTTCTCTTTCAAACTCGAAACTTGCTTTTCTAGCAGGGCCTTATCAGCTCTGACCCGAGCCAGCTCCTCCTCAAGCTTCTTTATATCAGAGTCGGCGGTATCAAGGTGTTTATCTTTGGCCTTGATCACCTCCGACAGCTGTTTATTATCGTGTTCCAAGCTGCATATTTTTTCAACAGAATCATGAAATAATTCTTGAAACATGGCGGCCTCCGCAGCAACCTCAGCGATACGCGGCATAGAAGCAAGGAAACCATTAATTTCCGTAAGGTGCCACCTTGCAGCAGCAGCGGCGTCTGGAATCTCCTCAAAGTCGATGTTTAGGCGGAGAATGAAGTCCAGATCACGCCTCTCTGACTGGCGGGATCCCACATTTGTGTAATACAAAAAAGGGTTCAGACGAGACCCCGCCACTGGAAGAGAGACGGATCGCCTGGATGACTTCCCTGGAACGTCGATGAAGAAAACTGCTGCTCCTCGAGTAGTCAAGTCCAGAGCAGGACTCTCAGCTTGGCGGAATGGAGAAACTTGAATTCCCTCAACCTCCTCCTCCACAACATCTTCTTCAAGGGCGCCCTCAACACCGCCCACTTCAGCAGTGACACCCGCAGCTGGTACCTCTAGAGTCTCTTCTACTTCAATAAGAGCATCAGATGATGCCCTTTCCCCTACCTTCCCCTTGCCCGTATTCTTCCTCTTTTGCAAGGGTTGGGGGTCCACTTCCTCCACCTCAACAGCTTCTGGTTCTTGGCGTTTTTTAGATCGCCTTTCAACCTCAACTGTCAAGGACCCTGCACCACCCTCCAACGTAACTACGTTAGTGGATGCAGGGAAAGGGAGAGTCTTTGTCAGAGCAGCAGCCAGATTCCTCCTAGGCTGCACATTATTTTCCGCATCAATTTCCTGGCGACTCATGCGAATTTGCTTGATACACTCCATCCCAGGAAATTCAGCGATCTCTCCTGCAAAATAACATACATAAATACGATTAAAAGCTGTAGGAAACAACAGGAATAATATTCAAGCAACATTGGAATTGTTAATGATAAAGCATTACTTAAGTATCCCCCAGCATCCCGCCCAAGCAGCCTTCGACATAGAATCTGCTTGTGGACAGAGTTGTTCTTCTTCAATGTCTGGAGTACTTCCACAGAGGTAGCTGATAGGGCACTCTCCTCAACTTCATAAGCTTGTTTAGTCAGGAGGAAGTGCTCGGGAGTCCACGCTACTGGGAATTTATCAATTCCCTCCTTATTCCGCCAGAAGACGGACTTCTTCTTCCTAACAGAAACTTTCATGAAGCTCATTCTAAAATAAAGTCCGCCTTCTTTGGCGGAGTCAGCAAACGCCTTGAAATTTACAATCTTCGGCTCTGTCCGAAGAGTTACAAAACCCATGCCGCCAGTTTTCACGTTCACTCTCCTCATGATGTGGCAAAAAGAAAAGAACAACGCCACAGTGGGCGTAAACTCCAGATGTTTTACCAACACTTCAAAGCTGCAAACTATCCCCCAACCATTAGGGTGCAGCTGAGAAGGGGCGCAATCCAGGAACCTGAGTACGCCCATCTGGAATTTATTCAGTGGAAACCGCACCCCCAACTGCGTAAACAAAATATCGTACATGTATAAAGTACACTCATCTTGAGGACGATGGCAAATACGTTTAAACCTCTTGGGTGAACGGACGATGAACCTCTTCTCATATCTTTCATCCTTCCAAACAGGCACAGATAACTCCATCACCCCACCACTTGTTGTTGCATGGCACGAAGAAGCTTCTTTAACATCCTCTTTGACCCAATAATAGGGATCGGTCTCAAGCATTTTTGTCCAATCTAACCCATACAGCACAACATTCTGATATTCTGCCATTGTTAACACTTGTATTTGAGGAGTACCTCCTGCTACAAACGAATGTACAGCATTACTAAAACACTCCACGCTGCTGTAAAAAGTTGAATCCCTCCCAGTATAGAAGCCCTCATCTTCACTCTCAATATCTGAAAACATAGGGTGAACAGAAACCCTAGAGCACGACTCTGATTCTTTTCCTCTCATCTTCGTTTCAAAAACACACATATAAAGAAAACAGAACCAACCCAATAGCAACAAAGACAGAAAACAGGGAAAGAAGAAAGTTACCTTAAAATTTCTAAAGAAGTGATGAACTGGAAACAACAAACGTCTCGCAAGAAAGCAGCGTTCAAAAGGCAGTTCCAATACGAAAGCACAGAGAAGATGAAGCAAAAAATTTCCCCTCCTAAGAGTTTACCTATTTATAGGCATGGCTTGGGGGGAAACAAGTAAAGCCTTATTAATCTCAGAAACGCAACTACGGTCATTGGATGAATCATAATAACGTCTCATTAATTCTGGGACCGTTGGATAAATCTCAAGGCAAGCATTTTTTGGGCCGTATTTTCAAAATCCAAGGCCCATGGTAATAACCTCAAAAACGTATCTCAACTGCCATCCCACGCATTTATGTCCCATCATTGGAATGGCATTCGTTACAGGGGAATACGTATCAATGAGAAATTGAAGCGGCAAAACGCAGTTTCGAGGTGCTTTAATGACAGGCGTGGCAAGTAATGACAAAAGCATTAAATGCACGAAAACACTTATCCGTAAATCCTGAGCTAGCAAACACCGCCTAAACCCATGCCTACAAAAGCTAAACTTAAGTGTTATAGCTTATTAAAGTGACTCCGCCAGTCACTATAACAAGCTAGGGGGCATATGATCCGGTCCCAACACCGGCCCCCAAAAGCATGGTTTTAATGCTTTGCCAGATTAGCATTTTAAACAGGAGAAGTACGTTTCAAATACCTTATAATTACTTTTATACGGAGTATATACCGCCAGGGCACGTTACTCCGCCAAGGCATGCAACTCCGCTAAGGCACAGCACGTTACTCCGCTATGGCATGTAACTCCGCCAGGGCACATAACTCCGCCAAGGCACGTTACTCCGCCAAAGCTTATTACTCCGCCAAGGTGGAAAATATTGAATATCTTATACACATGCATAAAGTATTTCCAATGCATATTACTCCGCCAAGCCATAGGCTCAATACAGGCGGAATATTGAATTTACCATACTGCGTAGCGAGCCCATACTTATAACCCTGGCACATGATTGACTCTGTCTTGAGAGGTTAAAATGGGAATCACGCTGTCACGCATAAAAGGGAACAACAAATAAAATAATAAAGCATTAACGCTTTCCGAGCAAGTGGAAAAACCCACTACAGTGATGGTGCTCGTGAACGACACAGGGACCCACTCCTTTCTTGCATTATGCCAGAAAACAAGGAACGGGTCCTACCAATAATGGAGCACCAGTAACAGGTATATAAACCTCAGCAAAAAGGTATAAGGGGATCCCCCCAATTCTGAACCTTACACTTTTACTTGCATAATTCTCTCAGATTTGCTTTCTAAGTCTTACAGTATTTTAGAATACTGACTTGAGCATCGGAGAATAATTGCAGGTACCACCACCAATTGTGTCAAGGCAAAGAAGGCTATTTCAGGTGGACTGCTACACCGCCACAGAGTGTGCTGCACTCCACCCTAGTATGCAAGGATACTCCGTATTTGCACCCGCATAAATACCTCCTTGTACCAGACCTACATCATATGTACATTTTGAATTGTTCAATAATCATACTTTTACACCCCCTGTAAAGAACAGTTCATAAATAATTTGAAAATTTTTACTTTCAAAATTCAAAGAAAATCAGATGTATATATGTCCTTGTATACACGAGATAAGAAGTGATAAATATGTATATCTTTCTTTAAAAAAAAGAGCAAGAAAAATTGATATATGTCTCGTGTATATAAGGGGGTGTTACAAGATGCAATCAAATATGTGATTGATGATGATGATGTGAATGATATTCATGAAATGAACTTGTGATTTGAATGGCATGAGATGCTATATATGAATGACATTCATGAAATTTTCATGATATATGAATGCATGAGATGCAATTGATAAGCATGGGATGCTTGTGTGATAAACAAACATGAAACATTATGTGGTTTTGAGGATTTCATAAAAAGAACTTGGGTGGGACTCAAGGCAAAACCTCTTGAGTAGGGCTCAGGGTTTAGCCCGTGACACTACCATTATCGCTGGGAGTGATTGTGTCACGTGAGAGGGCAAACGGTTTGGTACCAGTAAATCGGTTGGATCAGCTAAGAGCTAAGTTATGGCTGAGAGTCAGTGTTGCAACACAAAACTAAAACTTAATAATGGATCCATTTGATTGAGCATGTGATTACATTGATGAATGTTATTGTGAACAACATGAGTATATGACCATTGTGAATGAATGAAATGTAATGAAATTATGTAATATGATCATGATTTATATGTGGTTATGAATTGGATACTTGATCCGATTCAATAATTGTCATTTAATATGTATTATGCTCACCCTTTATTTATGGTTATATTTTTCAGTGGATATAGGATGCAGTGAATATGAGATGGCATTTAGTGGAGATTGAAGTATTATGTACATGTATGTGTACATAGTATGTATAGTAGTATATTGTGCCTTGGCCGACTCTAGATGATGTTTTATGATATGTATAAAGGATTAAAGTTTTGAATGATGGATAGCTTCATTTGGAAGCTTAAAATTTGAACTTGATTATGTATATGATATATGAGTTGATTTTGTAGAATTTGAAATTATGCATATACATAAGATGAAAATTAGGAATCGGAAGGGTGAAATTGAGATCCAATGAGTTGATGAGTCATCAGAAGGGATTGATAGATTCCCTATATTAATTATAAATTGCCCATATAGGTTTTGATGTATTTGGATGAAAATTGATGGGTTAGGTGCATGTAAATTGCATAATTGGACCATAATGCATTTTTGTGTATAAGTTGGTCATAGGTTTAAATTTTGTCGAATGGACCTCGCCATTAGTTTTGAAATGGGGAAAATATAGAGCCCATAAGGTTTTGTAGTATTCGGACTTAAAACGGGCAAATTTCATAGGTCGGAAGTTGGTTTAAATTATTTAAAATGCCATTTATGCAGGAAATTCAAATTTCTAGGCCTGAGCTGCATAACTCGCTCAAGCGAGTTAAGGCGGTGGGCATGTTTATCTAATTTCGCTCAAGCGAATAGGAGTTCGCTCAAGCGAGAATGTCTTTTCGCTCAAGCGGGAACAGTTCTCGCTCAAGCGAAGCTGGTTAGGATCAGGTAATTGGTCTCGGGTTCAATTTTGCCCAAGCGAAAAAGGTTTTCGCCTAAACAAAAATGGTTGAGCATCAGGGGTTGTTCTCTGGAGTAATTTCGCTCAGGAGAGCTTATCTCGCCCAAGCGAAATGAAAGTAAATTTGATTCTGGAAGAATCTCGCTTAAGCGAGTAGAGGCTCACTCAAGCAAGAATGAATGGGAATGAGTGGCGAGTGGATCCGCCCAGGTGAATCGCCAAGTGAAATAGATAACCTCGTTTAAGTGAGTAAAACTCGCTCAAGCGAGTTTGAGTGTGTTAGCCTTTGAGGTGGAGTGAATTGATTTCGCCCAAGCGATTTTCACAATCTCGCTTAAGCGAAGGACGTCTCGCTCAAACGAGATTTGCTCTGGAAGTTGAATTCGTTCTTTTTCTTCAATCTCTTTATTTTCTTTATTTTAATTAATATAATTTTATTATTTTTATTATAAAATTATATTTTCTTATATTTATCAATTTAAAATATAATTTCCGCTGATTCTTGTGATAATCTTCATTTTGATTATCCAAGCTATGTTTTAATTATTTTTATACCTTCTCATATCGCGATATATGGGAAAGGTTTACTTAATTGGTCCATGGGTAATTGTAAATATTCTTTTCACGGTCTTTTCTATATTTTAATTAAGTTGATAATCCATGAAAAATTTACCCTTAATCTTATTATTCTAATTAATTATATCGGAATAATTATATTAAGGGTTAGGACGTTTTAAAGACCATTGAATGTTTGATTTTATAAGAGGAACATATAATGGATCGGTAATCAAGGGAGGAGAATGAGATTCTCTAGGTGATATCAACTCTATTTAACTAGTTGTATTGTTTTTATGATAAATACTCACCCTTACATTATTTTCTTTCTTACAGTGAATGAATCCAGGGATGTTGCAGATACTATAGAGACTAGTGCAAAGTGAACAAGGAGCAATGCCAGAAGAAATCAGGATGTGTATATTGTATATATTCGTATGTGAATATATTATCTCTTAGACTTGTAGTAGTACATGTTTAACTGTAGTTGATTATGATGACTAATGGCATTGGGCCATTGGTATATATGTATATATATATATATATATGTATATCTATCTGCATTTATGTGGGAGTGTGAACATATACGTATTATGTCATGTTTATGGTTTGAACAATGTGAGTATGATGTGGCATTGAGCCATTAGATAGACTACATGCATGATGACCATGTATTATGGAAATGAATATAGTTATGGCACAGAGCCTCAATAGATTAAATCATGCATCATGAGCAGGTTCTATTGAATGTATGATTGAAGAAGTATTGCATAATGATTGTGTATCATAATGGAATGCCATGCTAATGAAATTAATAGGTATTAGAGGATTTTGCCTTTAGCCATTTATAGAAAGTTATGGAACTGTATAGGTGATTTTGAGTTCTGACGGGTTTCAAGAGTCCCAGAGGATACCCTAGGCTATCTAATATATTTAGGAACTACAAGTATTGGCCGTAAACCATTTGAGGCCCATTTAGAATGTTTGTTGCAGGAGTTTTACACCTAAAAGGGGTTAAACTACATTTTGCGTGTAACTTACGTGTATGTTGAAATTTTGGCAAACGGATAGCGCCAACAGTTACAGAATGGGGAAAATATGTGGCTCATGAAGTTTTGTGACAATCGGACTTAAAACAGGCCAATAGGGTAGGTTAGAAGTTGGTTAGAATGCCTAAAATATGTGACAGCATCAGGTGCTGTCTCTGATAAGCTCACGCGTAGCGTCAATCGGGCGCGTAGCGTCAGAGGTACGAGCTGGGGTTCACGCGTAGCGTGGGGCTGGCACGTAGCGTCAAACCCCTGTTCCAGGTTGTAAAGTTACTTATTTTTAAGTGGTTTTGGGGTTTAAATTAGCTAAATACATTCCATAATTTACTGATTTTAAATATAATATTATTTAAAACTTAAGACTTTATTTAATTATGCAATCGTGAAAAATTTATTACAAAAGTTATAAATTGGGTAAAAATAATTTTAAAATGACAAGGGATGTCACAACACTTGTCTGTTCTTGACTATCATAGTAGGTACATATGGCTCATGTTATTAAAATTAAAATCATAAGCCACTAGTGCATTACAAAATTTTGTTGCCATGGTAGAAACTTAATTTGACAGGAAAGTAAAGGTGGTGAGATCTGACAATGAAGGAGAATTCCTAAGTCCCTCCTTTTATGCCTCCAAAGGCATTCTGCATCAAAGTTCCTGTGTCCAGACACCACAACAGAATGGTAGGATGGAGAGGAGCCACCAAACTCTTCTTGGAATCACAAGAGCTTTGTTGTTTCAGTCCCATGCACCCAAGTCCTTATGGACCTATGCTGTCGGTCATGCTGCTTATTTGATGAATAGAGTACCCTGCAGTGCCTTGAATAATCAATCCCCCTATTTCATTCTGCATGGTAATCAACCAAATTTGAGGGAGCTTAAAGTATTTGGATGTTTATGCTTTGAATCCACTCTTAAAGAACACAGAGGCAAACTTGATCCTAGAAGAAGGAAGGCAGCTTTCATTGGTTACAAACCTGGCACAAAAGGGTTTGTGTTAATGGACCTACACACTAGAGCAATATTTCAGAGCAGAGATGTGAGGTTTTTTTAATCTGGTTTGCCATTCAGCACTCACGATGACAAGCCCACATACACTTGCATTGACCTACACCAGCCTATCCCTTGCACTAACCCAGTTTTTGATCCTGATTTTCCACCAATCTTTTCCCACTTAGACCCCAATCTAGCCACACCTCAGGTGCCTGAGTCCATTGCTTCCCCAGAAGTCCCTCCTTCCATCCCTATTAGAAAATCCACCAGAGCCTCTCACCCACCTATCCACCTCTAAGACTTCCACTGTCTTACCATACATCCTATCTCAGCTAATTACACATATAACAACCTTACTCCTGATCACAGAGCTTATTCCTTAGCCATGGTCAGTGACACTGAACCTCAATCATATGTTGAGGCAGCCCAATACCCACATTGGATTAAAGCCATGTAAACTAAATTAAAGGCCCGACACAGGAATGGCACTTGGCAGCTTAAGGACACTCCAGCTGGTGTTAGACCAATTGGTCATAAATGGGTCTACAAAATTAAAAGGTATACTGATGGCTCAGTTGCTCGATACAAAGCACGGCTGGTTGCCAAGGGCTATACACAAGTGGAAGGTATTGACTATTTTGATACCTTTTCACCTGTGGCCAAGATGTCCACCATTCAGATATTACTTGCTTTGGCCTCAATCTATAATTGGCATCTTCACCAATTGGATGTTGACAATGCTTTCTTGCATGGAGAACTAGATGGAGATGTGTATATGGAAATTCTAGTAGATGTGTGTGTCAAGCCCAACCAATCCTGCAAGCTCATTAAGTCCTTGTACGGCTTGAAACAGGCTAGTCGCAAATGGTTTAAGAAACTGACCTCCACTTTATCCTCCTACAACTTCCACCCTACACCTTCAGACTCTTCTCTTTTCTTGAAGTTTCAAGGCACATCCTTTACTGCTTTAACTGTTTATGTTGATGATGTGATCTTGATAGGCAATGATCTTAGGGGGTTCACTTCTATCAAACATAAGCTGCACCATCATTTTGGCATCAAGGATCTTAGTCCTTTGGAATATTTTCTTGGTCTTGAGATTGCCCGATCCTGCAAGGGCATCTCCATTTGCCAGTGTAAGTACTGTTTGGAGTTGCTCTCTGATACAGGCTTGTTAGGATGCAAGCTTGCCTCTACACCTCTAGATTATACTCTTTCCCTATATACAAATTCTGCTGATTTACATGTTGATATTGCTTGCTATAGTAGGCTCATAGGCAGATTATTATATTTAACCACAACCAGGCCTGACATTTCTTTTGCTGTGAATCACTTGAGTCAGTTTCTTAGTGCCCCACACTACAAACAAATAGGGCAATCACGGAGGCTTTTTTACGGAGTTTTCTAAAACCTTCTTAAATTAAATTATACTACGACACTTTTTAAAACCCCCTTTAAATGAATTTAATAATAAAGGTTTTTTATTTATACTAAAGAGGTTTCTTTTAACCTCCTAAAATAAAAATTTAAAAGTAAGATTTTTCAAGGTAATCAATAGAGGTAATTCAAACCCTCCTTAAATTTAATTAATTATCAATTTT
The DNA here is from genome assembly GCA_037962975.1 of Clitoria ternatea. Classification (NCBI taxonomy): domain Eukaryota; kingdom Viridiplantae; phylum Streptophyta; class Magnoliopsida; order Fabales; family Fabaceae; genus Clitoria; species Clitoria ternatea. The sequence continues at coordinate 58,397,988 of CM075674.1, forward strand.
TTTTATTATTGAAAATTCAGGACTAATCTCACCTTCTTAAAATTTAATTATTTATTAGATTTCTTTTTACTTATTATTGAAAAAATCAACACTAATCAGTTTCCCTCAAAAAACCCAAATTTCCCTCCTCCTTTTATTCCAATTGTGTCATCCCTTTTCTTCACAATTGTTTGCACTGTGTCGAGAGAAAGGGGAAAACCCTGCACCGTGTCTCCTAGTTGATTCGCTCATCTTATAACCACACCCTTAAATTATTTGCAATGCATCTCCGTCTCTTATAATTGATTTGCCTGCTTGTAACCCTTGCACTGTTCACAGCACGTCGAGGGAAAAGGGAAACCTCTTGGACCTTCCATAATCGGGCGTTTAAGGTTCGGTGAACAGAGCTTCTTGTTATCTTTAAGTAACTTTATTTGTGCAACCACATAATAGGAGATCCAATTTCAAGGGAGCTCTTTTGGAATCGCCATCTAAGAAACCGCATCAGCAACTCTATTTTTGGGTCCGTTTGGTTTCCAGTTGAGGAAACGGAGTTGGGGAAATGGAGAAATTTAAGGATTGATATTGATTCTTCACGCCGTTCAAGATAGTCAAAACTCCGTTTGACCGTAGGATTTATTTTTGGGGTTGGTCACGGGCTCTTTATCTTCTGATCTAGGTAAACCTAATATCATTTTGAAACCTTCTTTCAACTTCATAATATCTAAAAAATATATAAATTAAAATGTTAAGTGTACAAGTACAATTTAGATTGTGGTGTTTTTTGTATAGTCAATTTAGATTATACTAATTGGTCTCAGAATTAGATTTAAAATCTAACATAATTTTCAGTTTGTTCAATTTGAGTTTGACGATTTAAGTTTGATTGAAATAATTTATAAACACTATATCAGTAAGCATTTACATTATTCTATATTTCTTTTATTTGCTCACATTGATATGGTAGTGACTTCGCTCAATGATATTGGGTTCCTGGTGCTGAAACATAAAGCTTAAAGCATAAATAAAAGAAAAGGCTAAACCATCATTTGGATACACTTACCTTTGTTTCTAATTAAAGTCAATCAGATGTTGTGCAAGTTAAAATATCTTATGTAAAAACTTGTTGTGCTTATTCTATGAACCTTTATTGAAAGGGAAAGAAGTTCAGGGCCAATGTGGATGTGCATCCCTGTATCTGAGGTGATATTCTAAATTGGAACCTGCTTTCTTATTAGAATGATTGCCTATATAAGTCACTCTACTTTAATATCCTCAAGCAACATAGGAATTTCATCCAATGGCATACTTTAAACTGATCCATGACATTGTTTTATGCTTTTCATATTTTTGTAATGTGCTCATTTTTCTACAATAATTACATGATCACATTGAGCAAATGTAGTTGTACTAAACGTTTTAGTAATTTACATAAAACTTGGCTTGTAGGAACACCCCTTGAGATCGTGAGAATGCTTATCAAGTACAACAGGAGACGGCTAAAGGAATCAAAGTTTATAAAAGGGAGAATAGTGGAAGTCAGCAGTGATGATAAAGGGTATAAGGGTTCTTGGTTTATTGCTACTGTTGTTGACATAATTAGAAAAGACAAATTTCTAGTAGAATATAGAGATTTGACAGCTATCGATGGCACCCAGCCATTGAAATAAGAAATCGATGCTAAGTTTATTAGGCCCTGCCCTCCTGAAGTTCCATTTGTTGGTTCTTTCAAACAGTTCCAAGAAGTTGATGCATGGTACAATGATGGGTGGTGGGAAGGTGTGGTTCTTAAAGTACCAAACAACAAAGAATATTTTGTCTCTTTCATTCACAGTGATGTGCTCAAATTTGAAAATTGTAAACTAAGGCCTCATCAGGACTGGTTTGATGGGAAATTGAGCATGTCTTCCAAGGTAAAACACTCAGAAGTGTCTCCTTTCTAAAATTGAAAGTTTTATTCTAAAAGTGCATTTGATACTGATAATCCTAATATTGATTTAGGGGATAACTAAACTTCAAACACCAATACTTCTAAGCATTATTAAGTTTTTCTTAGTTAGCTTTAATTAGATTATCCTCTATCTTGTTACTTTGGATGATAATCATTTTCTCCTGAAGAATTCCGTTGAAACTTGAGATTTCAATTGAATGATTCCAAGATAAAGCTGGTTGAAATTTAGGAACTAAGTTGTTAATTAGGTGTTAATTACTTAAAGTTGTCTGTTTGGTTGCATTAAAATTGAATTCAAGTTTAATTCTACAGTAATATTTCTAGACTATAGTAACAATTATATAACATAATATTATGTGAAAGCATCATTTGGTTCCTAAATTCTTTGATTTTTTAATTCTATTGCAGTGGAAATGTTTGAATGTATCTGACAATATATAGGATTTTAAAATATTAGGAATTCAGTAAGCTGGTAAAGTTTGGAGGTCTGATGTCTAAAACCAAGAATCTTAGAATCACAAGAAATAAATTAATCTTAAAATTCCAAAAGCCTAGTGAGTGTTCAAAGAAGCCTAGAAATGTAGCAGCAAGGACCTAGAATAACCAAAGCAAATTTTTCCATATTTTTGTAAAGATGCAAAGGTAGAAGTCATACGTGATGAAGAAGGCTACCTAGGTGTCTTGTATACTACCCTTATTGTCAACTATTTATAGAATAGCAAGTGCTTGGTGTAGTATTTGACCCTGAAAATAGATGACTTAACTAAGCAGCTGAAAGAAGAAGCAGATGATTCAAATATCAGGCCATATCCTCCGGATGTCAATCATGTTCACTGTTTTGCATGCAAGAAATGGTTGATGCTTGGTATAATGAAGGATGGTGGGTAGGTCAGGTTTGTAGTGTTCTTCATGGCTTCAGGTATAAGGTTTACTTTCAGCCTACAAAGGAAGAGCTGGAATTTAAACACTGTTATCTGAGACCTCAACAAGAATGGATTGATGAAAGATAGGTGCTTGCTTATTTGGTATGACAAAATAACTCATTCTTTGGTATATTAATTTATGATTTTAATTATTTAACATGATATGCTTGGTATACTCATTGATCTTAATGGAATTTATACTTATTGTTAGTGATCTCAAACGTGTTGGCAATGCCCCTTTAATTGTGTTGCTGCTTATTGTGTGAGCTTCAAATTTTGTGTTTTAACTATGAATCTCTTATTATTAGGCTATAAGCTCTATGGAGCATGTGCATTTCTCTTGCATGAGGTGTTTGAGTATTGGACATGTTTTTGATACTAACATGATGTTGCTACCCAATTTTATCCGGGCCCATTTAAAATTTTCAATAAATAATAAAAATACCAAAAAATAGAAAATTCTTTTTAGAAAAAAGTGAACCTATGGGCTTGTTTGAATTTCAAATTATTGATCCGGGTTTTGACTTTTAAATCCTTATCAAGACCATAAATTTTTGAACTCCTAGACTTAGAAATTTTCAAAATTCAAGAAGGAGGTTTAAAATTTAAATTTCATAAGGGATAAGATTTTAGAAGATTAGAGAAAGAAAGAGATAAAGCTTTTTAAATAAATGAATATATTATAAAATGTGGTAAGTTTTTTTTTTTAAAAATCATCATTTTATATATTAAGCTAATCCTATTATCTATATGTTATGAGATAATGATAAGAGGATAAGATGGAGATTTTAAGGAATGAGATAAAGTTTCTTTTGAAGAGATAGAGTTTTTAAATATTATAAGATGAGATAGAGCTTTTAGCTTCAGATTTTATAATTATATCAATTAAGCTAACTTTGTTTATTAATATATAAGCTATGAGATAATGAAAAAGAATATATATTATAATAGATAAAGGGAAATGGATTTCATGTTATATAATAGAATAATAAAATGCTTCACTGGCGAGGAGATAAAGAAAATCAATTTTTTTGTTAAATAATAATATATAGAAGATTGAATGGAGATATATAAGGCACGCTGTAGAGGAAAATATGTGATTCGCGTAAAAGAGATAAGGAAACAATGAATTTTATATTATAAAATCAAAAAGGAATCAGATTTATATATTATAAGCCAAAAAAAGGGATTAGAGATAAGAACGTGAATCAGGGGGAGGAGTTTAGGTTACTAAATTGAACATATATTTATATTCACGCTAGAGGGATCAGGAAGGAAAGAGAATGAAGGTGCAGGCCATGCATTAGAAATATATATTGGAGGATTCACATGCCACAGATGAAGAGAACAAAAGCAATTCACAAAGCGTATATAACATTCACGTGGAGAATAAAATAAGGAGCAGGGAGAGGGAAGTATATATGAGAACGCATACACCTGGGGCACATTCACGCAAATTGAACTTTGCCATTAACGCAGAAAATTTGACAACTCCAGGTATCTCTTTCTTTTCTCTTTAAATTTTCTTGTTATGTTTGAACGTAATCCTAGTTTCTTAAAGAATTAAATTATGAAATCCTTTTCTCTTTAGAAAAATTCTAATGATTAGTATCATACAGTACCTATCAATGTTAGCTATTAGTCAAGTTTAGAGTATTACACTCATAAAAATAGATAGTAAAATTAATATTGGTATATGCCTAAAATTAAAATTCTTATGTTAAGATTAATTTAAATAAGATGTTCAATTAACCCATGTTTAATTTCTAGACCCTAAAATATTCTAGTGATGCCCATAAGTAACAAAAATTAATATATTCATATTAGGTATCAATTTGGACGAGACGTCCTGTTGGCCAAAGTTTTCAAATAATTATAAACCTTTAATTATTTCAAAATTAATTTCGACCATAAAGATATTTTTGATAACAAATTTAGGGTCTTTATAGATTTTTTAGACGAGACATCCTGTCAATCTATGTTAAACTTTCTAAAATAATATAGACCATAAAATACTTTAATAATATTGATAATATAACAAAAATCAAAATATCTTTATAGATTCTTTGGACGAGACGTCATGTTAATCTAGGTTTTTGAATAAACCTCTCATTCTTAAATCAATCTGGATTATTAAATTTCTCTCTAAAAATATAATAAAACTAATAAAACCCCAGGGTTTTCTTTTTTCTTTTTTTTAAAAATAACTTACTTCGTTTTTTAATAACCCAAAGAACTACGTAACCCTGATTTCCCCTAACGCTTGGGGAATACATAGGAGCGGGAACAATTATTACTGTCGGGCCCAAATTTTAAAAAATATATATCCCTTTTACTAGTAAAAATAAAATCATCACGCTTTTAATGATAACTGGATTAATTTGGACGAGACGTCCTGTTAATCGTAAAATTTATAATTTTAAAAATCATTAAATCAACAACATATCCATAAGGCATCTCTAAGAGGTTTAAATTATAAAGTAGTAGGATTATTCAAATTTAGGGTAACCGTTTAAAACGGACAGTGTGGGGTGCTAATACCTTCCCCACCTGTAATTAGACTCCCGAACTTAAAATCTTGATTTTGGACTAGTACCTCCACGTTAGGTTTTTTCTGATGTTTTACCTTAAAAACATTAGTGGCGACTCTACGATTTTCGGAGGGAACTCGGGAAACCTTATTTTCTTTTTACGGTCGGCCTCCTGCTGCGATCCAGGTCGCGACAGATGGCGACTCCACTGGGGACTTTGGAGAGTCAAGCCCGTTTAATTTGTTTGAGTACATTAGAATTATCCTACATAACTTCTTGCCTATGTTTATGCCATATGTTTTGTTGATATATTTTATTATTGAACCTTAGGGTAGAAGACGTTATATTTTGTATTATTGAACCTTAGGGTAGATGATTTTTTTTGCATTGTTCTGTGTTTGTTTCTTGTGAGGGAAAGGTAAATCACATGTATGTATGCCCCTCACACACTACACTTACACTTGTTCACACACTTTCTGAGTGGGACTCTACACCCAGGGGTCTGAATAAACCATTAAGTTTAGGGGAAGTTGTCTAGCGGTGTCATTTGGGACATTCATCTCCGTCTGACATCGTGAGAACCTCAGTTAGAGTGTGACTTTCTCATGGTGCCCACACCTGGTAGACTTCCTACCGTTGTGGTCCACATCATGGGTAGAGTCTGAGCTCTAGTGGCCTTTAGTGATTTAAAATAGTTACCCAATGTGAGAGGACACTATTAGAGGAACCTTAGAACCGATAAGAGGCCTTCAGACAAACCCTGTATAGGGAACACAAGGGGCAATGGTATTTTACCTTCTTTTTTTTTCCTAAACTAATAGACTCCTTTTCCAACAAACATGTTCTTTTTTAAAAAAAAGCCCAATAATTTGACATGGGGCAAATAGTTCAAGCTCGTTCAATTTTATGCTTTAAATTATAGGCCTTTTGGATCGTAAGTTTTTATGCAAAGTTTTCCAAAAAAATGGATGATCTGAGATGTCTGTAATTTATTCAGGCAGAAAATATTTTTAAGAAATAATGATAACAAGCCCATAAGTTTTTTTTTCTTTTCCTTTTCCAGAAAGTAATCTGAACTTGGCAAGTATCCAACAAAAATGGAAACTAATGTGGATTTGGATGAATGTAGGGCCAACAAGGCCGAATTGAGGAAGTTACTACATGTCAAGGTTGGGAAAATTGACACTACTAGCCTACAGGTTTTGGGAAAGAAGCTGAATCTGACCCAAAGGATGACCTTCTCAAGGAAATATAGAAGGATCCTAAAGCTTTTGGAAGTTGAAGTACAGGTCGAAGCACTCACTGCTTTAGCCCAATTTTACGACCCGCCTCTTCGATGCTTCATATTTCGAGACTTCTAGTTAGCACCATCAGTGGAAGAGTTCGAGCAGATTTTAGGCTTACCATTATAAGGGCAGGTACCTTACAGACGACTTGGGCAGTATGATAATGTCACCTCTCTTTCTTCAATACTGAAGATTAGTCCGACCGAGCTAGAAGAAGCGCGACTATGCAGGAATCAGATAACAGGGTTTACCAGGGCGTATTTGGAAAAACACATGAACAGTTTGGCTGAAAAAAAAGATTGGTAAACTTTCATGGATACCTTAGCACTTAACCTCTATGGTATTATCTTGTTTCCTCGAATCGAGAATTATGTGGACTATGATGCTATAAATGTTTTCCTGGCCTGTAAACTTCATCGTGAAAATCCTATTACTGCACTTTTGGCTGATGTTTACTGTACCATGGACTATTGCCATACTCAAGGGGGAAAAAGAATCCTTTGTTGCTCACCTGCTTTATATGTGTGGCTCACATCACACGTCTTCAGCCAAATGGGTAAGGTTGTGTTAGGGAATCCTATTAGGGTCAGGCTGCGAAAACACAAAGGATTCCCAAAAGAATTACAAACACGTATGTCTCAAAGCATTATGCTAAATTAAAATTTTTTAATTAGGGTTTACCTCTTGTAGATGCAGAACAAGATCCTTGATCGAAGCAATTGTAACTTCGTCCTTAGGAGTCCACACGAGCACTCCCACCAAAAAAATAGAGCTCCGAATGCTAGTACGAAAATTTTGTTTTGGTCTAATTTCTGAGCAGCAGCCTATGAGCATCTCATGCTCTATATATAGGCTTAGGTCTTGACCTGAGCTCTCATTAAACATTGGGCTCCTTACTCATTCTAAATGAGTTAGGCCCAAATAGTTTTATTTTCAGTCTAACTAAAATAAAACTATCCTCTGTTGGGCTTACTCTATGTGTGTGACCCTATAGGTAAAATATTTGGTTATATTAATAATAAACTATTTTATTATTAATATAAAATAAGAGCGGTATCTAGCAATACATCATTATGTCTGAATATTATTTATCATCGACATAACCTATAAGTGATAATTATTTTATATATCTATTCCTTTTGTCACGATATCTAATTGGGCCCAAGGCATGGTCGTCGTCATCCTTGTATGGCCCAATACATTTTACTTGATACTAGAGTAGACTTTATAGAATAAATATCTAATATTTATTCGTCCTAGCATGACCATGCATTTCATTAGTCTCACTCCATCAAGTGGCGCATAGATATCACTCTTGTCACATAGAAGAGACAAATTCCATCTATATCACTCACATCCCTCTACATAATTTATCTATTGCCTAATCACAATCTTTATGGTCATCTTATTACAGATAACGTTTGATTGTATTAAAACAATAAACTCCTTATATAGGAATCGTAGTGACTTCAGGTCGAAGGACTACATATCATTATCACATTGAGAACCGTTTATGACACTCATGTAACGATCCATGCAATGTTCTCATGGTGGGTCTGTCCAGTACAACATTACCTTTAATGTGTACCCGTGTAAAGACTTGATATCATATATCCATGATTTGTGAGATCAAATCATCAGTACATTTACACACTAATCTTAATGTATTTATATGTCCCCATGTAAATACTTGATTAGGGACGTTTTAGGAATAATTCTCATATGACCTATTATTCCAGCATAAATAGCATTTGTCTAAAACTGAAAATACTAATTTTATTAATATGTTAAAATTGATACATTAATAGCTTGTAGTGCATACACAAACAATCTCCTACTTGCACTAGAGCCAATCAGACATTTGCCTAATGCCTAATGATCTAGTGTGTCCCTAATGCTTTTGATGTGTAAGAGGTTTGGTGAGTGGGTCAGCAATGTTCTCATCAGTGTGCACTTTACATATCTTAACATCTCCTCATTCAAGTATTTCTCGGATGAGATGATAACGCCTAAGTATATGCTTGGATCGCTGATGTGATCTAGGTTCCTTAGCTTATGCAATTGCTCCACTATTGTCACAGTAGAGACTTATAGGGTCCACAATGCTAGGAACTACCTCAAGTTCTGTTATGAGCTTCTTGATCCATACTGCCTCTTTTACAGTATTTGAGGCAACAATATACTCAGATTTTGTAGTAGAATCAGCAACTGTCTCTTGCTTCGAACTTTTCCAGCTTACAGCGCCACCATTTAAACAAAACACATACCCTGATTACGATCTTGAGTCATCCTTATCAGTTTGGAAGCTAGCATCAGTGTAACCCTTTACAATGAGCTCTTCTTTCCCTCCATATATCAAGAATGAATCTTTAGTTTTTCTCAAGTACTTTAGGATATTCTTGACAGCAGTCCAGTGACTTTCACCGGGATCAGACTGGTATCTGCTCGTCATGCTTAAAGTATACGAGACATCTGGTCGGGTATATATCATGGCATACATGATTGATCCAATAGCAGATGCATATGGAATCTTATTCATCCATTCTCTCTCTTCTTTAGTGGAAGGAGATTGAGCCTTTGATAGGCTTATGCCATGAGCCATAGGCAAAGTTCCTTTTTTGGAATCTTGCATGTTAAACCTTTTTAACACTTTGTCTATGTATGTATTCTAACTTAGGCCAAGAAGTTTTCTTGATCTATCTCTGTAGATCTTAATTCCCAAACGTAGGTTGCTTCACCTAAGTCCTTCATAGAAAAATAGCTTCCCAACCAAGTCTTCACAGACTGAAGGGTAGGAATGTCATTTCCAATGAGTAGTATGTCATCAACATACAGGACCAGAAAAATAATTGTGCAGTTACTAACCTTCTTGTAGACACAAGGTTCATCCTCATTTTTAGTAAAGCCAAATTGTTTAACGGCTTCATCAAAATGAAGATTCCAGCTTCTGGAAGCTTGCTTAAGTCTATATATGGAACGTTGTAGTTTGCACACCTTCCTGGATGCTTCAGGCTTAACAAAGCCTTCGGGTTGTGTCATGTACACTTCCTTAAGAAGATTTCCATTAAGGAAAGCAGTCTTGACATCCATTTTCCATATCTCATAATCATGTTATGCAGCAATAGCAAGTAGAATCCAAACAGACTTTAGCATAGCGACTGGAGAAAAGGTTTCATCATAGTTTATACCATGAATTTGCTTGAAAACTTTCGCTATCAATCTTGCCTTATAGGTACTTATATTTCCATCCATGTTAGTTTTCTTTTTGAAAACCCACTTGTATCTTATAGGTTTTACCCTTTCGGGTACATCAACCAAAGACCAAACTTGATTAGTGTACATGGAGTCCATTTCAGATTCCATGGCTTCAAGCCATTTCTCAGATTCTGGACTTGTAATCGCCTCTTCATAAGATGTTGGCTCATTTTGATCCATTAGCAACACATCTCCTTCCTGAGTTACAAGAAATCCATATCTTTCAGGTTGTTGACGTATTCTACTTGATCTACGCAAGTCTTGTTCTACTGGAGTTGGAGTTATCACAACATTTTGTGGTTCCGGCTCCATTTCCACCATTGGCTCTTCAATGCCTTGTAGGTCTTGAACTTCTTCAAGTTCTACTTTCCTCTCACTGATTCTTTTAGAGATGAATTCCCTTTCTAAGAATACAGCATTTTGAGCAACAAACACTTTGCCCTCGGTAGGATTGTAGAAGTAATAACCCTTAGTTTCCTTTGGGTATCCCACAAAAAGACATTTATCTGATTTGGGTCCAAGTTTGCCAGAAATCTGACGCTTCACATAAGCTTCACAGCCCCAAATCTTAAGAAAAGACATACTGGGTCGTTTCCCAGTCCATATCTCATATGGTGTCTTTATGACAGCCTTAGATGGAACACGGTTAAGTGTGAAAGCTGCTGTCATCAAAGCATGTCCCCAGAAGGAGTTAGGGAGGTCCGTTTGGCTCATCATTGATCGAACCATGTCTAACAAGGTTCTATTTCTCTGCTCAGAAACACCATTCCATTGTGGTGTTCCAGGAGGAGTGAGTTGAGAGACAATCCCACATTCTTTAAGATATTCATCAAACTCCAGGCTTAAGTATTCGCCACCTCGATCAGATCGAAGTACTTTAATTTTCTTGCCAAGTTGGTTCTCTACTTCATGTTTGAATTCTTTGAACTTTTCAAAGGATTCTGATTTATGCTTCATTAGAAACACAAATCCATATCTACTGAAATCATCAGTAAAAGTGATAAAGTAGCTAAAACCTCCCCTAGCCATTGTCCCTATTGGCCCACATACATCACTATGTATCAAGCTTAGAAGATCACTCGCCCTTTCACCCATTCCAGTAAATGGGGTCTTAGTCATCTTCCCTAATAAACAAGACTCGTATGTATCTATTGATTCAAAATCAAAAGAGTCTAAATATCCATCTTTATGGAGTTTAGAAATACGTTTCTCATTTATATGTCCTAGGCGACAATGCCAAAGATAAGTTGGGTTTAAATCATTTGGTTTAACCCTTTTAGTATTAACGTTATAGATAGGGGTTTCGAGATCAAGAACATAAAGTCCATTACTCAAATTTGCACAGCAATAAAATATGTCATTCAAATAAACAGAACAATTTCTTTATTATAAAGGAAAACCCTTTCCTATCTAGCAAGAAACAGAAATAATGTTTCTTCTTATTGCCGGAACATAAAAACAATTTTCTAGTTCAAGAACAAGCCCTGAGGGCGAGGATAAAAAATAAGTCCCTACAGCTAATGCAGCAACTCTTGCTCCATTTCCAACGCATAGGTCCACCTCGCCCTTCATCAACTGCCCACTCCTTTTTAGATCCTGCACTTTAAGACAAATGTGAGATCCACATCCAGTATCTAATACCCATGATGTCGAAGTTGACAAGTTAATTTCTATAACAAAAATACCTGAAGTGGAAGTCTCACTTCCCTTCTTCTTAAGCTCTTCCAAGTACTTTGGACAGTTTCTCTTTCAGTGTCCCTTTTGTCCACAATGGTGACAATTTCCTTCCTTAGCCACCCTACCCACAGGTTTTAAGGCTGATGTACTTGGCTTATCCTTGCCTTTCCAAATTGTCTTGCCTTTTCCCATAACAGCCTTTCCTTTGCCTTTATACATGCCCTTTCCTTTACCTTTGCCAGAATTGACCATCAGTATGGCCTTGCCATTTCCTTTAAAAATATTGGGCTCAGTAGTCCTTAACATATTGAGTTGCTCTGACAATGTTTTATCCAATGCATTCATGTTATAATTCATGATGACTGGCTTAAAACTATCAGGTAATGACTTCAAAATGAGATCAGTAGCTAACTTTTGAGGGAAGGGGAATCCTAGCCTAGCTAGATTCTCCAGGTACCCAATCATTTTGAGCACATGAGGTCCTACAGAACCTCCCTCTTCAAGTCTGCAGCTAAATATGGCTGAAGAAACTTATATCTTTCTTGGTCAGCTTGACCTTGATATAGTTTCCTTAGGTTTTCGATCATATCGAAAGCCTCCATATGCTCATGTTGCTTCTGAATCTCAGGAGACATGGTTGCCAGTATAAGGCATTGGGCATCTAAAGCGTCATCCTGATGCTTCTTGTAAGCATCCTTGTCAGCTTTAGAGGCATTGTTCGCGGGTGGTTCCGGAATCGGATCTTCCAGGACATACTGCTTTTTCTCTTGTTTGAGGACAATCCTCAAATTCCTATACCAGTCTAGAAAGTTGGGTCCACACAATTTTTCTTTGTCTAGGATCGATCGTAATGAAAGGTTTGAAGGCGTGTTTGATGTCATGGTTATCTAAAACAGAAAGATATGTAGTAAGTATCAATTAAAAAAAACATTTAATTTTTGGTCTTAAAATTAAACACGTCTCCCACTATTTTGATTCAAAATAAAATCACCCTCTACGAATCAAAAAATCCCATTGGAAGATTTTCTAGTGGGCAAAGATCCATATTTAGTACTGTAGTCAAGTTGGTTCCCAGGAAAGAGAGGTGGGTCCGGTGTGACCGCTTAAGTACCAAGTCTTTCCTAGCCAGAACATCCCACTGACCATTAACAGCTCTAAAATTTCGGCTAGGGTTTCAACCACTTTGAAACCCTAATTCCTTGTTGCGAACATTTCACAACGCAGCCGTCAAGGCACATGTAGGCAGTGCTGTCTAGGGTTTCAAAACCTAAAATTCAAATTACACCTTTCTGATGACGGCTGCCTAGGTTTTAACGTTTGAACCCTAGGTTAAGGAACGGCCAAGGTTTAACACTTAAACCTTATCACTTGACGCCCCACAACATGAATTTTTATGCTCGGAGATGAACGCATTATCAAAACATAGTTTGTATGACAACAAAGAATATTAATGAATTCAACACATGTATCACATATGAAAATTGAAAACGCAAATATCATACAAGCCTCTAAAATAACAGAAACACATACTTCAAATGAGAAAGCCTATAAACAGTATCTCATACAATTTACAGAAAACATATGAGCATACGAATCATGATATTATTTCATACATAACATGCTTGGATGTTTTTCAAAACAAGTTTCGCAAACAATTTCACAAAACAAAACATAAAGCTTATAACAAGAAAACGATTTCATAAATTGAAATTTTTAAAAGCTTTTACAGAATGAAAAACATGCCATCATGAAACGTAAACAAATGCCCAAAACATAGCTTTGCAAACCTAGCTCTGATACCATTGTTAGGGAATCCCATTAGGGTCAGGTAGCGGAAACACAAAGGATTCCCAAAAGAATTGCAAACACGTATGTCTCAAAGCATTATGCTAAATTAAAATTTTTTAATTAGGGTTTACCTCTTGTAGACGCAGAACAAGATCCTCGATCGAAGCAATTGTAACTTCGCTCTTAGGAGTCCACACAAGCACTCCCACCAGAAAAACAGAGCTCCGAATACTAGTACGAAAATTTTGTTTTGGTCTAATTTCTGAGCAGCAGCCTATGAGCATCTCATGCTCTATATATAGGCTTAGGTCTTGACCTGAGCTCTCATTAAACATTGGGTTCCTTACTCATTCTAAATGAGTTAGGCCCAAATAGTTTTATTTTCAGTCCAACTAAAATAAAACTATCCTCTGGTGGGCTTACTCTATGTGTGTGACCTTATAGGTAAAATATTCGGTTATATTAATAATAAACTATTTTATTATTAATATAAAATAAGAGCAGTATCTGTATATACATCATTATGTCCGAATATTATTTATCATCAACATGACCTATAAGTGATAATTATTTTATATATCTATTCCTTTTGTCATGATATCTAATTGGGCCCAAGGCATGGTCGTCGTCATCCTTGTATGGCCCAATTCATTTTACTTGATACCAGAGTAGACTTTATAGAATAAATATCTAATATTTATTCATTCTAGCATGACCATGCATTTCATTAGTCTCACTCTATCAAGTGGCCCATAGATATCACTCCTGTCACATAGGAGAGACAAATTCCATCTACATCACTCACATCCCTCTGCATAATTTATCTATTGCCTAATCTCAATCTTTATGGTCATCTTATTACAGATAACATTTGATTGTATTAAAACAATAAACTCCTTATGTAGGAATCGTAGTGACTTCAGGTCGAAAGACTACATACCATTATCACATTGAGAACCATTTATGACACTCATGTAACGATCCATGCAACGTTCTCATGGTGGTCTGTCCAGTACAACATTACCCTTAATGTGTACCCGTGTAAAGACTTGATATCATATATCCATGATTTGTGAGATCAAATCATCAGTACATTTACACACTAATCTTAATGTATTTACATGTCCCCATGTAAATACTTGATTAGGGATGTTTTAGGAATAATTCTCATATGACCTATTATTCCAGGATAAATAGCATTTGTCTAAAACTAAAAATACTAATTTTATTAATAAGTTAAAATTGATACATTAATAGCTCGTAGTGCATACACCAACAGGTTGAATGCCCTATATCAGACCTAAAGTGGTGCCAGTTGACTGTGAAGGGCGGGCGTGAATGGGCCAACCACCTTATTGGGCTTACTGCTGAAAAGGTAAGATGGTATCCGCAATGGCTGAAGGTTGACACCATCATTCACCATTGTGGAAGCTATCCAAATGTCCCGCTTATAGGCACTCACGGATACATCAATTATAATCCGGTCATAGCCAAGCGCCAATTGGCTTACCCTTTGCTCGGACCACCAAGTGAAGAGTCATTGACCCTCTTTGTCCTCTACTACACAAACGGGGAATACGCTTCTACCCTCAAGCATATAAGGGGTGCCTGGCAGAAAGTTTGCAAGAAAGGGAAAGAGCTAGGTGTCAGAAGTCACGGTATTAAAGAAGAATACTATCAGTGGATCTTAAATCGGGTCTCTATCGTCAAGCTGCCATTCAGGACATTCGATCCCCCTCCGAGGTATGAGTCATCTACTGGACCCCCTTTTGAAGATGAAAGGGTCAGAGAAATAGAGGAGTTGAAAGCCAAGAACAAGAAGTTAGAAGATGACTTGACAAAAGCCTATCAAGATTATGCTCTTTTGAAGAGGGAAAATCATGAAAAAGAACAAGCCTATGAGGACATTAGTAGAAAGCGAAATGCCGAAATGATTCATATGCAGAAGTTAGATCAATGCCTCCGAGCAGTTAACTCCCAGCTAAAAGCCAAGAATGAAGAAAGGGATGTTATTCTTGCAGACAAACAGCTATTGAAACGGATGATGGAGAGAGCAAGAGAAAATGAACAGAAGACCGTGGCACAAAAGGATTTTCTACAATCTCAAATCACTATCATGGAGCAACAAATCAAAGATATGACAGAAACTTCTCGATAAGAAATAAATAATGAGAAATGGTGTGCATACGAAATAGAGAACAGATGTCAGGAGATGACACAGTCTATGAGAGCTGAAGTAGCAAATCAGGATGAAATCATTCACTCATGGATGCGCCGCTTCCACCAGCTAGCGTATCTGGCAAATGAAACTTTGGAAGACATCCCACAGCTGCTGGGAAAGGCCGAAGAAATAACAAATCCCCTCACTGCCCCCAAGGAGATTGTAGTTTTCCTAGAATATTGTAAAAATCGGCTTAATGAAATGAAGGCTATGATTGCCCGAGCTAGGAGAGACTGATTATTTCTGCTGGATGTAATGATTGCTTTTATTAAAGTAATAAAATGATTACTTTACGTCCACAATGATACCATATTAGTTTCCACATTTCTTAACTTAGTACTTTTGAACGAGACGTTCTGAGGAACGGTAAAAGGATGCTCGCCAAGGCTCATGATCACTTCAATCATTTATTATTATTATTATTTATTTCTTTATTTATTATTTTTTTGGTCTCTTTCTTTTCCTTTTTTTCTTTTCACTAATACATTTTTTAAAAAAAAAAGAGAAAGAAAGAAAGAAATCACGGGGAGACATCCTTATAGAACCCGGCTTCAGACAAGACTCATGGCTGAAACGGATAACGAGACTGAGAACTTAAGGAATGAGGTCAACTATTTAAGGGAGCAGATAACTGAGTTGACCAAGCTTCTAGAAAAAAAGGTCACAAAGGAGGGCCCATCTTCAAACAGCGAGCGTCAACCAACTTCTCCGGTGTACCCTCCTGGTTTTGCTCTTGGCCAGGATGCGCCACCTGCTAACGATATCGGAAACTAGGGCAAAACTGCTGAACCCCGCACCATGCAACCACTATTTTATGGCATGCCATATGGATGCATGCCTCCTCAAACCTTCATTGATCAAGATGGTAACCTCATACCCTTTCCGTTGTATGGTTTACCACCTGGTTATTTTCCTCTTGTAATCTCGGGTCCACAAGATGGGAACGTAGTACCCCCGTTAAACCCACAGGCTCAGAATCGAGTCCCGAGCCCACAGACCTCTGAGCTTTGAAACACTCAGCCACCTGCAATTCAGGAAACTACACTTACTGTGAACCCACAAGGGACGACATAGTCAGATCTGGTATATGGTACCTCGCCCTGTTGTCGTGCAAACCACCAATCCTGCTATTGCAAATGTTGAGCCTAAAGGAAAGATGGAAATTCTCGAGGAACGCCTTCACGTCATGGAAGGTGTGGGAGGTTTTGGACCAACAGACGCATCTGAACTTTGCCTAGTTCCAGATGTGGTGATACCCCCAAATTTAAAATGCCCGAGTTTAATAAATATCGGGGCATGACTTGTCCTCAGAATCATCTGACCATGTATTGTCGAAAGATGGCTTCTCATGCCCTCGATGATAAACTGCTTATTCACTGTTTCCAAGATAGTTTGGCAGGAGCTGCCCTGACTTGGTACATGCATCTAGAACGTGCTCGCATACACTGCTGGAGAGACCTAGCTGATGCCTTCTTGAAACAATACAAATACAACCTGGACATGGCACCAGACAGGATGCAATTACAAAATATGACTAAGAAAAATAATGAGTCTTTCAAAGAGTATGCCCAGTGTTGGCGAGAAGTGGCTGCACAAGTGGACCCCCCGCTGCTAGAGAAGGAGGTTGTGGCAATGTTCATCGATACACTTCAAGCTCCTTTTTATGATAGAATGATTGGGAGTGTATCATCAAATTTCTCTAACATCGTTACCATTGGAGAAAAAGTGGAAAATGGGGTAAGGACAGGGAAAATTGACCAAACTGCATCAGGGGAACCTTCCATGAAAAAACATGTGCAAACTGGAAAAAGAAAGGAAGGTGGGGCTAATGCTGTCACCTATGATTTAAGGAACTTTCCTCAAAGACCGCACCACCCTACATTTCTTCCCTAGAATGACCCTTATAAATTGACGTTATATCCTCAAGTAGCTGTTACTGCCAATAACCATTCTCAACCTTCCCCTCAACCACCTCGTTATCAGTCACCTATACCACCACACAATCATCATCATATGCCAATACAACCACCGCAACAATGGACTCGGCCACCAAACCCTAATCAAAATCAGAGAAGGATAAACGATGGTCGCAACCCTGTTCAGTTTGACCCAATCCCTATGAGTTACACTGAACTGTTACCGCAACTTATCCAAAAATCCCTTGTGGTGCCTTGTCCTTCCACAATTCTTGGACCACCTTATCCCAAAGGATATGATCCGAATGCTCAATGTGACTATCATGCAGGGGCACCAGGGCACTCAACAGAAAACTGTTTGACCTTGAAACGTAAAGTGCAAGACTTGATTAAAGCCACGTGGCTTAATTTCCGGGAAGGAAATCCGAATGTGGCTACAAATCCTTTGCCTAATCATGAAGGTTCTGGGGTTAATGTCATAGAGGAAGCGGAGGAATATGTGAAAAACGTCTGTGACATCAAAACACCATTGAAAGAAATTCATGGTCATTTAATTAAGGCAGGATTAATAGAGGCATCTTGGGACCTTAGTTTTCATGAAACCCTTCAAAGGTTGATGGATAGTCATTTCGTACAAATCTATAAGCGCCACACCAATGGTGTAAATATGATCCAAGGGCAACCGAAAGTTCCAACTCTCGTACCGTTAGTAATTTACTATACCAGGAGCTCTGCACCAACTGATACTCCAATGCTTCAAACAGTAACTATCGAAACACCTACTCCTTTTTCATTCAAGGACTCTCATGTTGTGCCATGGAAATACGATATGAATATAATTGCCAAAAGCTCTGAAGCAGATGTACCATCCTCCTCTGATGTAATAAATATATCTGGAATAGGAAGAGTTACTCGAAGCGGCAGAATTTTTGCTCCGCCAGAGTTAAGAAAAGACCCTAGGTCCGCTATCAGTAACGCTAGCAGTGGAAAAGCTAAGGAAGTTAAAAGTACTGCATCTGATGAAAAAGCCCACGAATTTCTAAAATTCATTCGACAAAGTGAGTACCAAGTGGTAAACCAGTTGAATCGTACGCCTGCAAAAATTTCTCTTTTGTCATTATTGCTTTATTCAGAACCTCATAGGAAAACACTTACGAAAGTTTTGAATAAAGCCCATGTTACCCGTGACATTTCTGTTAACAAATTCCAAGGGATAGTGGGGCACATTGTCACTGATAACTATCTGACTTTCACTGGTGATGAGATACCAACAGAGGGAATGAGGCACAACAAAGCCCTCTATATCTCAATCAAATGCCAAGACCATATTCTGGCAAAAGTTGTAACAACCCAATTTTTTTAAGCAGTAAATTAGATAGTGAAAAAATTAAAATTTCTCAAAGAAATAAGAAATAAAACCTAGAAAATAGGAAATTTAATTATGAATACAAGGATATTTTCAGTTTGACTTAAAACGGAAATAAACGAGAATGGAATGTAGAATAGAATAATAAAATAAAATAAAAATCTGCTACAGTAAAATGCTATAGTAAAATACTACAGTAAAATACTACAGTAAACGTCACATGAAAAATGTTGAAGAATGTAGAGAATTCGTGAGAATTCTCCAACTTTCCACCGCCTCATGTCAATTTCAAGATGCTACAGTAATTTGCTACAGTAACCGACATTGAAAGCCTATAAATAGAGCCTCAACCTCCCACATTTCCTCAGACCAAAAACCTCACTGATCCTATAACCTTTCATCTCCCTCTTCAAGCTCTCAAAACCTTCTTTCTTTAATTTTCGCATAAGGAGAAATTACGCAAACTTGAAGATTTGAAGAAATACAAAGGAGTTTAGCATAAGGAAAGTTTAACGATCTTCACTTGAGGTAAGAAAGAGGGGATAGGATATTAAATACATAGAAATTAAGTTAGAATTGCTTGTTTAATTGTTTAGAAACTCATTTAGTTAGATTTTAATTTAATTTGAATTAAATTGTAAAATTGATAGTTTAGAATATGATATTAAACAATTACTATAACATGAAAAATGTGTTTTCATATTCTTTGAAATATGAAATATTATGGAAAATATGTTTTCATATGTTTGAAATATGATATGAATATTATGGGAAATGTGTTTCCGTATGATTGAATTATGATATAAATAATATGGAAAATGTGTTTCCATATTCTTGCGTTATAAATAAAGTATGCTTAATTGATTGTTATAATAATTTTATTGTTAAAATTAGTTATAAAGGAATTTGATAATGTAATGCATTCATGCATCATATGCATTAGACATTCAAAGAATCCGCAGAGGGGTTCTTTGAGGGGGTTCCCGGTGGGGGAACACGCTCTGTTGAGCACAGACCTCTGCGGTGGTTTTATACCACGGCCGTCTTAAGGGCTAAGCAGTGTGTCCTTAAGGGGGGTCCCTCAACACTTGTTATTGTTATTATGAGATTGTTATCCGATGTTGGTGTTGCATTATAGGGCGCGGTATCGGTTGGATATCCGTAAAAATGTTATTGTTGGAAATCACTGTAGATGTTCCCACCAGAATGGATCCATCATGCATTTTCATTAAAAAGAACATAATATAATAATATCAGTATAAAACAAAATACTTGTTTGGCATTTGCATCGCATAACATCCTACTTGTGATTGTGTTTGTTCTGATTTAATTTCTATTTATTTGATATTTTATCTCACTCTTTCTATTACTTGTGGCAACCCTTTAGTGGTTAATCAGGAGGACATGTGACAAAGTGGATGTTGCTGAATATGGATGAATTATGAAGGTTTTTGATGATGATGCTTGCTTGCATGACTACTATTGTTGTATTATGTATATGCTATGTTTTGGTACTTTACGTCTTTATATTTTATAAGATCTAGGTGCCTGTTGTAAAATATAATATGTATAGAACTCTGATGTTATGTATAATAATAAGAAGTTAATTATGTAAAGGTGGCGTACTCTGATATTGTATCAGTAACCTCTAGAATCAGGTTGTGAATCTCTTGATAATTACCAGGTGAAAAAATAAGTTATCTAAGAGATTTTATATGGTAAGGGTAATTATCTTGAGATTTGCAAGTTGGCTCCAGGGTGTTACAACTAAAGTTTTCCATATTATTTATATCATAATTCAATCATACGGAAACACATTTCCCATAATATTCATATCATATTTCAAACATATGAAAACATATTTTCCATAATATTTCATATTTCAAAGAATATGGAAACACATTTTCCATGTTATAGTAATTGTTTAATATCATATTCCAAACCATCAATTTCACAATTTAATTCAAATTAAATTAAAATCTAACTAAATGAGTTTCTAAACAATTAAACAAGCAATTCTAACTTAATTTCTATGTATTTAATATCCTATCCCCTCTTTCTTACCTCAAGTGAAGATCGTTAAACTTTCCTTATGCTAAACTCCTTTGTATTTCTTCAAATCTTCAAGTTTGTGTAATTTCTCCTTATGCGAAAATTAAAGAAAGAAGGTTTTGAGAGCTTGAAGAGGGAGATGAAAGGTTATAGGATCAGTGAGGTTCTTGGTCTGAGGAAATGTGGGAGGTTGAGGCTCTATTTATAAGCTTTCAATGTCGGTTACTGTAGCAAACTACTGTAGCCAATTACTATAGCAAATCACTATAGCATCTCGAAATTGACATGAGGCGGTGGAAAGTTGGAGAATTCTCACAAATTCTCTACATTCTTCAACATTTTTCATGTGACATTTACTGTAGCATTTTACTGTAGCATTTTACTGTAGCAGATTTTTATTTTATTTTATTATTCTATTCAACATTCCATTCTCGTTTATTTCTGTTTTAAGTCAAACTGAAAATATCCTTGTATTCATAATTAAATTTCCTATTTTCTAGGTTTCATTTCTTATTTCTCTGACAAATTTTAATTTTTTCACTATCTAATTTACTGCTTAAAAAATTGGGTTGTTACACTCTCCCCCCGTTATAGAAATTTCGTCCTCGAAATTTAAATGTACCTAGTTAAAATAATTCAGGATATTGATTCCTCATCTCATTTTCTCGCTCCCAAGTCATGCTTACTTCATCTCCTTGTTGCCAAGCCACTTTCACCAATGAGATCTCCTTGCCTCTTAGTCGCTTGTCGTCTCTATCCATTATCTTCACTGGTGTTACTGGGATTGTAAGGTTTTCCTTAACTTCTATATCATCATTCTCGATCACATGGTCTGGGTCAGGTACATACTTTCGTATTTGTGAGATATGGAACACATTATGAAGATTGGAAAGGTGAGGTGGTAATACGATCTCATATGCCACTTTACCAATTCTTTTCAGGATCTCATATGGCCCTATATACCTTGGAGTAAGCTTCTTACTTTTTAATACTCTTCCAACTCCTTTGTTGGGTGATACCTTTAAGAATACATAATCTCCAACTTGGAATTCTAATGGCTTCCTTCTTTGATCATAATATGACTTCTGCCGATCCTGTGTAATTTTCATCCTTTCTCTAATCATCCGAATTTGCTCTGTCGTTTGTCAGACAATTTCTGGTCCAAGAGTCAGGTGCTCACCTGTCTCTAACCAACAGATTGGTGTCCTACACTTCCTACCATACAATGCTTCATATGGTGCCATCCCAATGCTTGAGTGATGACTGTTATTATATGTGAATTCGATTAGTGGAAGGTAATGTTCCCAGCTTTCACCATGTTCTAATACACATGCTCTTAGTAAATCCTCCAGACTTTGGATAGTCCTCTCTGACTGTCCATCAGTCTGTGAATGGTAGGCAGAGCTTAACTTTAGTCTGGTACCAAGCTCTTTATGTAAACTTCCCCAGAATCGAGAAGTAAATCTAGGATCTCTATCAGATACTATGCTTGATGGTACTCCATGTAATCTCACTATCTCCTTTATATACACTTGAGCCAACTTCTCAAGTGAATACTTCATGTTGATTGGAAGAAAATTGGCTGATTTTGTTAATCTATCGACTATCACCCAGATAGCATCATTGCCTCTTTATGTTCTAGGCAAGCCTGACACAAAGTCCATGGCAATGTCATCCCATTTCCATACAGGGATTTCTAGTGGTTGTAATCCACCAGATGGTTTTTGATGTTATACTTTACTTTTCTGACATATTAAGCAAGATGAAACATACTCAGCTATCTCCTTTTTCATCCTCTTCCACCAGAAATCCTTTCTTAAGTCTTGATACATCTTCGTAGATCCAGGATGAATACTAAGCATGCTTTTATGGGCTTCGTCTAGAATCATCTTCTTTAGTTCTGCATCCTCTGGGACACATATTCTTCTTTTCATCCTCCATACTCCATCTGAACCTTCTTGTAATCCCAGATCTTTTCCATTATGTTGTGTCTCGATCATTTCTTGAAGACATACATCCAATCTTTGTTTTTCACACACCATTTTCAGAAAATCATTAGTGATTTTCAGAACTCCTACAACCATATTTACTGTAGATTTCTCCTCTACTGCTATGTTTAGGTCTCTAAATTGTTCAATCATTTCTAATTCTTTTATCATTAAAGCTGCCATATGAATAGCTTTTCTACTAAGCGCGTCAGCAACCACGTTGGCTTTCCCCGGGTGGTACTTCAACTCAAAGTCATAGTCCTTGAGAAATTCCATCGATCGGCGTTGTCTCATATTTAATTCTTTTTGATCAATAGGTATTTGAGACTCTTATGGTCACTATAAACTTCAAACTTTGCAACGTATAAATAGTGCCTCCAAATTTTTAAAGCAAAGACAATGGCCGCTAATTCTAAGTCGTGAGTAGGGTAATTAAGTTCGTGTGGTCGTAATTGCCTTGAAGCATAAGCAATTACTTTTCTTTGTTGCATTAGGACATAACCAAGTCCCAACTTTGAAGCGTCACAATAAACTTCAAAGTTTTCTTGGGGGTTTGGTAAAGCTAGAACCGGTGCAGTTGTTAATCTTTTCTTTAATTCTTGGAAACTTGCTTCGCATTCAGGAGTCCAAATGAAAGGTTTGTTTTTACAGGTTAATCGAGTCATTGGTAGGGCAATTCGGTAGAATCCTTCAATAAATCTTCAGTAGTAACCCGCAAGTCCTAAGAAACTCCTAATTTCTGTGACAGTCTTCGGCCTTTCCCAAGCTATTACAGCTTCAATCTTTGCAGGGTCGACTGACACTCCATTCTTAAATATCACATGGCCTAAGAATTTTACTTCATTAAGCCAAAACTCACACTTAGATAGTTTGGCATATAGCTGCTTCTCCTTGAGTATTTGTAGCACTAAGTACAAATACTTCTCATGCTCTTCCTTGGTTTTGGAATAGATGAGAATATCATCTATAAAGACAATGACAAATTGATCAAGGTATGGATGAAATATCCGGTTCATGTAGTCCATGAACACGGCTGGGGCATTAGTTACACCAAAAGGCATAATTAAATATTCATAATGGCCATAGCGTGTTCTAAAGGCTTCTTTGGAATATCTTCAGTCTTCACACGAATCTGATGATATCCCGATCTCAGGTCTATCTTGGAGAACACGGTAGCTCCTCGTAATTGATCAATAAGGTCATCGATCCTTGGTAACAGGTATTTGTTTTTAACCGTCACTTTGTTCAGTTGGCGATAATCGACACAAAGTCTCATACTACCATCCTTCTTCTTGACCAGTAGTACAGGTGCTCCCTAAGGAGATACGCTAGGTCGTATGAATTGATTTTCTAATAACTCATCCACTTGCTTCTTTAGTTTAGTCAGTTCCATTGGAGACATTCTATAGGGTGCTCTAGCAATGGGTTCTGCTCCAGGAATTAGGTCAATAGAGAATTCTATCTCTCGTTCAGGAGGTAATCCTGGAACATCCTCAGGGAATACTTCTGAGAATTCATAGACTACTGGTATCTTACTTACATCAGGAATAACTTTCCCTTCTGTAAGTGCAAATACCATGAATAATTGGGCTTCATTATTCAAGGAATATCCTATAGGGTTTTGTGAGGCATCATACTCCTGACACTCTATGTTGTCAGGTGGAAAGATCACGATTTTATTACGGCAGTCCATAAGGACATGGTTAACAGATAGCCAATCCATCCCCAAGATAATTTCCAAGTCCTTTAATGGTAAGCATACTAAGTTCACGTTAAAATTTCTACCCCCTATATGTATAGAACAGCCTTCACACACGTTAGCTATCCTAAGATGGTTACCAGTAGGAGTAGAGACAAGCAAATCATATTACATAGATTTTATAGGTAAATTCAGACGCCTAACATATTCTTCAGCAATGAAAGAATGTGTCGCACCAGAATCAAATAAAACTAATAAAGTAGTATTGTTAAGAATGCACTCACTTTGTACTAAGTCATCTGCCTGCGATGCCTCTGATCCATTAATTGCAAATACTCTGCCAGCTGTAGGTGATTTGTTCTGATTATTCACTAGCTGTCCATTTTCTCGTCCTCGACCAGCTGTTCCTTTGACATTAAGTCCTTCGCGACCATTAGTATTACGTCTGTCTCGAAAGTTGGCTCCTCCTCTGTTGGCTCCATTGTTGTTGTTCTTAGTTTTAACATTCACATTGTTAGTGCCTTGGTAAAATTATGGGCAGTTAGGACGAATATGTCCCTTCTGGTTGCATTGGAAACAGGTAACATCTGTCTGTGTATAATCACGGGTTCTATGATTTCCTCTACACTTGTAGCAGTTCCATGTGATTGGCTGGTTCGTGCGTCCTCCAGATGATGAAGTTGATCCTCTTTGAAATCGATTCTGATTAAATGCTCCTCACCTTTTAAAGTTCACTAGTTGAGGTCTCAATTGTTTACTGCTTTTCTCTTGCTCGATCCTGGCCCGATGGTTCTCTTCAAAGATTCTGCATTTGTCGATTAAAGTAGGAAAACTCCTAATCTCCTGATGTCCTATGGCTTCTTTAATTTCTGGCCTTAAGCCATTTTCAAATTTGACGCATTTAGAAGTCTCAGTCCCTGGCTGTTGGAAAGGAGGATAGAACAATGATAGTTCCTCGAATTTGGTAGTGTATTCTCTGACAGACATATTCCCTTGCTTTAATTCTAAAAATTCTAATTCCTTTTTGCTCCTGACACTAGCAGGGAAATATTTCTCGAGAAAGGTTTCTTTAAAATTATCCCAGTTGAGTAGCCTACCGGCTTCAAGTAACCTATCACGAGCGAAGATCCACCAATTTTCTACTTCCCCTACCATCATATAGGTAGCGTATTCTACCTTCTAGGCTTCAGTGCAAGGTAAGGATCGAAAAATATGTTCCATTTCTTTAATCCACAGGTAAGCCACATCTGGATTATAGTCTCTTTTAAATTGGGTAGGTCTCCTTTTCAGGAAACGGTCAAGTCCATGGGTTCCTTCGGCTAACCTTTGTTGTTCCTGTCTTTCAAGGATTTCAGCAAAGCAATTGAATGCAGCAGCCATGACATCATCGTTCTGACGTCTAGCCATTTCTTATCCTATAGGGATGAGTACCACTGCATTCAGTTACTGAGTATCTAATATACTTAAAGTTTTAACAATTTTACACTATCTAACCAACTATTATCTTATCATACAAAGAGTACACATAACACACAAGCATATAAATTTCAGGCAAATAGCAATCAAGGTTCATACACTTCAAGCTATCTTATGTTAGTCTCTAGTTACTTCCTATAGTTTTCTTTATATTTTATGAACCATTGCTCTGATACCACTTCAAACGCCCCGGCCGCTTTTCAGGAATGAACGACTCTCCCCACAGACCAACACGAGACCTTTCCAATGTGCTTTTGTCCTCACTCACACATTTCCTGAGAACTTCCCAGGAGGTCACCCATCCCAGAATTACTCCAAGTTAAGCACGCTTAACTTCGGAGTCCTTATGTGATAGGCCACCGAAAAGGCTAATGCATTTGTTGGTATAGGTAGTACGAATTCATCTCTTTAAGCTATCCTCGACTGTATAGTCCCATACCTATACAGTCTTTGGATCTCTCTCATTCTGGTATGTATTCAGTTCGTTCATGTGTCCCTCCCACTGGAAGCCTGCCAGGAGTCGCTCCTTGTCCGTGCCCATGCACCGGTGATCACTCCCTGCCCTCAACAGCGTCGGGATGTCACATGAGGCCAGAGAAATTCAACCCTATCAGGAAGCGATTGAGGTCATCAATTTGGGGAATAAAGAAGATAAAAAAGAGGTCAAAATTGGCACTTCCTTGAGCCAAGAACAATGGGGATAACTAATTAAGTTATTGATAGAGTTTTAGGATATCTTTGCTTGGTCCTACCAGGATATGCTTGGGTTGGATAACAATATTGTGGAACATAAACTACCCTTAAAGCCTGAATGCCTCCTGGTTAAGCAGAAATTATGCCGAATGAAGCCTGAGATGCTCTTAAAGATCAAGGATGAAGTAAAGAAACAATTCAACACTGGATTTCTAGCTGTTGCGAAATACCCTCAATGGGTAGCCAACATTGTCCCCGTCCCAAAGAAAGACAGAAAAGTGCGGATGTGTGTGGATTATCGAGATCTGAATAGAGCCAGTCCCAAGGATAACTTTCCCTTGCCACAGATTGATGTCCTAGTCGATAATACGGCCTGGAATTCCATCTTCTCATTCATGGATGGGTTCTCTGGGTATAACCAAATTATAATGGCACCTGAGGACATGGAAAAAACTACCTTTATCACCCTGTGGGGAACGTTTTGCTATAAAGTGATGTCCTTTGGTTTGAAAAATGCTGGGGCAACTTATCGGAGAGCAATGGTGACCTTGTTTCATGACATGATGCATAAAGAGATAGAAGTCTATGTAGATGACATCATTGCTAAATCCCAAAGTGAGAAAGGGCACATTCATGACTTAAGAAAACTTTTTGAGCGGCTGAGAAAGTTTAGACTCAAGCTAAATCTGGCTAAGTGCACTTTTGGTGCGAGATCCGGCAAATTGCTAGGGTTTGTGGTGAGTGAAAAAGGAATAGAAGTTGATCCTGATAAAGTCAAAGCGATTCTTGAAATGCCTCCACCCAGTACAGAAAAGGAGGTCCAGGGATTCTTAGGAAGGTTAAATTATATCGCTCGATTCATTTCGCAGTTGACAGCAACTTGCGAGCCTATCTTCAAGCTACTCCGTAAGAATCAACCAGGACAATGGAATGAAAATTGTCAACTAGCCTTTGATAAGATAAAACAATACTTACGGGAACTACCTATCCTGATACCTCCGACCCCTAGGAGGCCTCTCATTCTTTACTTGACGATGTTGGATGAAACCATGGGTTGCGTACTAGGACAACATGATGAGACAGGAAAGAAAGAACATTCTATTTATTATTTAAGCAAGAGGTTCACAGAATACGAGTCAAAATATTCAGCGTTAGAGCGTACTTGTTGTGCATTGGTATGGGCCGCTCGATGTTTAAGGCAATACATGTTTCATACTACTTGGCTTGTATCCAAAATGGATCCAGTCAAATACATCTTTGAAAAACCCGCCTTGACCGAGAGGATTGCTCGCTGGCAAGTTTTGTTGACTGAATATGACATAACATGTCACCCAGAAAGCCATAAAAGGAAGCGCTCTAGCAGATTATATAGCGCACCGACCTGTGGATGACTACCAACCCTTGCAATTTGAGTTTCCTGATGAGGACATCATGACCTTGATTAATGAAGAGGAAACCCAGGGAAACAAATGGATTTTAAGATTTGACGGAGTGTCTAATGCACTGGGGCAGTTCTAATTTCTCCAGATAAAACGAATATCCCTATTTGTGCCAGGTTATGCTTTGACTGCACCAATAACATCACTGAATACAAAGCATACGCTATGGGGATCCAAGTAGCTTTAGATACGAAAGTAAGGTTGTTGGAAGTTTATGGGGATTCTGCATTGGTTATTCATCAATTAAAAGATGAATGGGAGACTAGGGATACTAAGTTAATTCCTTATCATACTCACATCAAAGAATTAATCAAGGGGTTTGACGAGATCTCTTTTCACCATATTCCTCGTGATGATAATCAAATGGCCGATGCTTTGGCAACCCTGGCATCGATGTTCAAAATAAGCAATGATAGTGACATGCCCTTCATTGAGGTAGGCAACCATGGCCAACCTGCGTACTACCAATCAATAAATGAGGAGACAGATGAGAAGCCCTTGTATCATGATATCAAAAACTACATCAAAAGTCGGGAGTACCCTCAGGAAGCTATAAAAAATGATAAAAGAACCCTATGACGACTTTCTATGGGTTTCTTCTTAAACGGCGATGTGCTTTACAAAAGGAATCATGACTCCGTACTTCTTCGATGTGTAGACGTTAATGAGGCAAAAGGGATCATGGTTGATGTTCACGAAGGATCCTTCGGAACCCATGCCAGTGGCCATGCCATGGCAAGAAAGATCCTAAGAGCTGGGTATTACTGGACAACCATGGAACCTGACTGTTTTGACTATGTTTGGAAATGCCATAAATGTAAAACCTACGCTGACTAGATTCATGCACCCTCCTCATCCCTGAATGTTTTATCAGCTCCATGGCCCTTCTCGATGTGGGGTATGGACGTCATTGGGCTCATCGAGCCAAAAGCCTTAAATGGCCATCGTTTCATCTTGGTCGCTATCGACTATTTCACTAAATGGGTCGAGGCAGCTTCCTATGCCAATGTGACGAAAAATGTTATGGTTAAATTTGTCAAAAAGGAGCTAATATGTCGATATGGCTTGCTAAGTCAGATCATTACTGAAAACGACACAAACCTAAATAACAAAATAATGAAGGAATTGTGTGAGAATTTCAAAATCCATCATCATAACTGTTGGTGTATGCACTATGAGCTATTAATGTATCAATTTTAACTTATTAATAAAATTAGTATTTTTTAGTTTTAGACAAATGCTATTTATCTTGGAATAATAGGTCATATGAGAATTATTCCTAAAACGTCCCTAATCAAGTATTTACATGGGGACATGTAAATACATTAAGATTAGTGTGTAAATGTACTGATGATTTGATCTCATAAATCATGGATATATGATATCAAGTCTTTACACGGGTACACATTAAGGGTAATGTTGTACTGGACAGACCCACCATGAGAACGTTGCATGGATCGTTACTTTCCTGTCGCCAAACATGGCATCATTTAAATTTTCAGTCGCCGAGCGGGCCACCATTTTACTTTTCAGTTACCAAGCGGGGCACCATTTCAATTGCCGAGCGGGGCATCATTTTATTTTCCTAGAGCCGAACATGGCATCTTTTAAACTTCCAGTCGCCGAACGGGGCACTCTTTTAATTTCCAGTCGCCGAGCATGGCATCATTTAAATTTTCAGTCGCCGAGCGGGGCACCATTTTACTTTTCAATTGCCAAGAGGTGCACCATTTCAATTGCCGAGCGGGGCATCATGTTATTTTCCTAGAGCCGAACGTGGCATCTTTTAAACTTCTAATCGCCAAATAGGGCACTCTTTTACTCTCCTGTCGCCAAACATGACATCATTTGAATTTTCGGTCGTCGAGTGAGGCACCATTTTAATTTCTTCGTTGTCGAACACGTTATTCTTTAAAGTTGGCGCCCTGGACAAAATTATTTTGCACTGTCTTTACTTATCTATTACTACAACACAGTAAGAGAAAAGTAAAGAGGGGCAAGCTGTTGCTACCTAATTTTATCCGGGCCCATTTAAAATTTTCAATAAATAATAAAAATACCAAAAAATAGAAAATTCTTTTTAGAAAAAAGTGAACCTATGGGCTTGTTTGAATTTCAAATTATTGACCCGGGTTTTGACTTTTAAATTTTAAATCCTTATCAAGACCATAAATTTTTGAACTCCTAGACTTAGAAATTTTCAAAATTCAAGGAGGTTTAAAATTTGAATTTCATAAGGGATAAGATTTTAGAAGATTAGAGAAAGAAAGAGATAAAGCTTTTTAAATAAATGAGTATATTATAAAATATGGTAAGTTTTTTTTTATAAAAAAAATCATCATTTTATATATTAAGCTAATCCTATTATCTATATGTTAAGATGGAGATTTTAAGGAATGAGATAAAGTTTCTTTTGAAGAGATAGAGTTTTTAAATATTATAAGATGAGATAGAGCTTTTAGCTTCAGATTTTATAATTATATCAATTAAGCTAAACTTTGTTTATTAATATATAAGCTACGAGATAATGAAAAAGAATATATATTATAATAGATAAAGGGAAATGGATTTCATGTTATATAATAGAATAATAAAATGCTTCACTGGCGAGGAGATAAAGAAAATCAATTTTTTTGTTAAATAATAATATATTGAAGATTGAATGGAGGATATATAAGGCACGCTGCAGAGGAAAATATGTGATTCACGTAAAAGAGATAAGGAAACAATGAATTTTATATTATAAAATCAAAAAGGAATCAGATTTATATATTATAAGCCAAAAAAAAGGGATTAGAGATAAGAACGTGAATCAGGGGGAGGAGTTTAGGTTACTAAATTGAACATATATATATATTCACGCTGGAGGGATCAGGAAGGAAAGAGAATGAAGGTGCAGGCCATGCATTAGAAATATATATTGGAGGATTCACATGCCACAGAGAAAGAGAACAAAAAGCGTATATAGCATTCACGTGGAGAATAAAATAAGGAGTAGGGAGAGGGAAGTATATATGAGAACGCATACACCTGGGGCACATTCACGCTGTTGCTACCCAATTTTATCCGGGCCCATTTAAAATTTTCAATAAATAATAAAAATACTAAAAAATAAAAAAATTCCTTTTAGAAAAAAAAGTGAACCTGTGGGCTTGTTTGAATTTCAAATTATTGATCTGGGCTGTAAAATTTTTAATCCTTGTCAGAATAATAAATTTTGAATTTTTGAACCTCTAATCTTAAAAAATTTAAAATTCAAACAGAGAAAGGAAGTTTAAAATTCAAACTTTAAGAGATCAGATAAGAGATTAAAGAAACTGATGAGAAGATTTTAAGAGATAAGAGTTTTAGGAGATAGATGAAATCAATTTTTAATATATATATAATATAGTCCACATGAAAACAAAAGAAGGTTTTTATATGTTATAAGAAACAGGTAACGCAATGCACAGGGATGACGCAATTAAAAAAAAGGATTAGTATATTATTATAAGAAAATCACGCGAGAAAAAAAGGGGATAAACTTAGTTTTTGAAGCAAAAGATATATATGATATATATTATTATAAGGTGGGGGAAGAAACAGAAAAGGAAAATTGAGAAGCGGAAACGAAAAAAAAAGGGCAAGGCTAATAATATATATAGGCTATACATTCACGCTGGAGAGGGGAAAAAAAATTTCACGTGAAAAATTGAGGCGCAGTAGCATAGATACATGGCACGTTAATTAAAGCAGGAAAAGAAGACTAATTATATATTATATATAATTAACGTGAAGAAGAAAAGAGAGGGGGCAACAGCATTAGAAACATATATTGGAGGGTTCATACGCAACAGAGAGAGAACAAAAGTAATTATAGCATTCACGCACACACCTGGGGCACATTCACGCAAATTGAAATTTGCCATTAACGGAGAAAATTTGACAACTCCAGGTATCTCTTTCTTTTCTCTTTAATTCTCTTGTTGCGATTATACGAAATCTTAGTCTATTAAAGAATTAAATTATAAAATCTCTTTTCCTTATTCTAATAATTAGTATGATATAATACCTGTTAATGTTGGTTACTTACCAAGTTTAGAGTATTTCATTTGTAAAATAGAGAAACAAAATTAATATTGGTATGTGCCTAAAATTAAAAGCTTTATGCTAGGATTGGTTTAGACAAGACGTCTCGTTAACCTATACTTAATTACCAGAGTATAAAGTATTGTTAGTAATATCAATAGGTAACAAAAATTAATATATTCACGTTAAGGGCCAATTTGGACGAGACGCCCTGTTGGCCTAAGTCTTCAAAATAAAATAAGTCCTTAATTGTCTCATAATTAATTTCAGACCATAAGAAATATTTTTTAACAAATCAAATATCTCTATAGATTCTTTGGACGAGACGTCCTATTAATCTAGGTCCCTAGCCAAGCTTTTTCATTCTTAAACTAATTTTAAGGTTCTTTCTAAAAATATATAAAAAATCAATAAAACCCAAAGTTTTTTTTGTTTTCTAAAAATAACACGCCACTTGAAATCAATTTGGACGAGATGTCCTATTGGTTAGTATTTTTTAATCTCGACGTTTTTCAATCTACTTTGAATTTTCTAAAAATAACCCAAAGAACTACGTAACCCTGATTTCCCCTAACGCTTGGGGAATACGTAGGAGCGGGAACAATTATTCCTGTCGGGCCCAAATTTAAAAAAATATATATATCTTTTTTTTTACTAGTAAAAATAAAATCATCATGCTTTTAACAATAACTCGATTAATTTGGACGAGACGTCCTGTTAATCATAAAGCTTATAATTTTAAAAAAATCATTAAATCAACAACAAATCCATGAGGCATCTCTAAGAGGTTTAAATCATAAATTAGTAGGATTATTCAAACTTAAACGATTTAGGGTAACCGTTTAAAACGGACAGTGTGGGGTGCTAATACCTTCCTCACCTGTAATTAGACTCCCGAACCTAAAATCTTAATTTAGGACTAGTACCTTCACGTTAGGTTTTTCTGATGTTTTACCTTAAAAATATTAGTGGTGACTCCACGGTTTCCGGAGGAAACTCGGGAAACCTATTTTTTTTTTAAGGTCGGCCCCCCGTCGCGATCCAGGTCGCGACAGATGGCGACTCCACTGGGGACCTTAGAGAGTCAAGCCCATTTAATTTGTTTAAGTATATTTGAATTATCCTACATGTTTTCTTGCCTATGTTTATGCCATGTGTTTGCTTGATATATGTTATTATTGAACCATAGGGTAGGAGATGTTATATTTTGTATTATTGAACCTTAGGGTAGATGATTTTTATTATTATTATTTGCTCTGTGTTTGTTTCTTGTGAAGGAAGGGTAAATTATATGTACGCCCCTCACACACTACACTTACACTTTTTCATACACATTTCGAGTGGGACCCTACACCCAAGGGTCTGAATAAACCATTAAGTTTAGGAGAGGTTGTGTAGCGGTGTCATTTGGGATATTCGTCTCCGTCTGACATCGTGAGAGCCTCAGCTAGAGTGTGACTTTCTCATGGTGCCCACACCTGGTAGATTTCCTATCGTTGTGGTCCACATCATGGGTAGAGTCTAAGCTCTAGTGGCCTTTAGTAATTTAAAATAGCCACCCAAAGTGAGAGGACACTATTAGAGGAACCTTAGAACCAATAAGAGGACTTTAGACAAACCCTGTATAGAGAACACAAGGGGCAATGGTACAATACCTTCTTTTTTTTTTCTAAATTAAAAGACTCCTTTTCCAATAAACATTTTCTTAAAAAAAAAGGCCCAATACTTTAACATGGGGCAAATAGTTCAAGCCCGTTCAATTTTGTGCTTTAAATTATAGGCCTTTTGGATCGTAAGTTTTTATGTAAAGTTTTCCAAAAAGTGGATGATCTGAGATGTCTGTAATTTATTCACACAGAAAATATTTTTAAGAAATAATGATAACAAGCCCATAAGTTGATTTTTTTTTCTCTCTTCCAAAAGGTAATCGAAACTTGGCGAGTATCCAACAAAAATGGAAACTAATGTGGATTTAGATGAATGTGGGGCCAACAAGACCGAATTGAGGAAGTTACTATATGTCAAGGTGGGGAAAGTTGACACTGCTAGCCTGCAGGTTTTAGGAAAGAAGCTGAATCTGACCCAAAGGATGGCCTTCTCAAGGAAATATGGGAGAATCCTAAAGCTTTTGGAAGTTGAAGTACAGGTCGAAGCACTCACTGCTTTAGCCCAATTTTACGACCCACCTCTTCGATGCTTCACATTTCGAGACTTCCAGTTAGCGCCATCAGTGGAAGAGTTCGAGCAGATTTTGGGCTTACCATTAGAGGGGCAGGTACCTTACAGACGACTTAGGCAGTATGCTAACATCACCTCCCTTTCTTCAATACTGAAGATTAGTCCGACCGAGCTAGAAGAAGTGCGACTATACAGGAATCAGATACCAGGGTTTACCAGGGCATATTTGGAAAAACACATGAACAGTTTGGCTGAAAATAAAGATTGGGAAACTTTCATGGATACCTTAGCACTTACCCTTTATGGTATCATCTTGTTTCCTCGAATCGAGAATTATGTAGACTATGATGCTATAGATGTTTTCCTGGCCCGTAAACTTCATCGTGAAAATCCTATTACTGTACTTTTGGCGGATGTTTACTGTACCATGGACTATTGCCATACTCAAGAGGGAAAAGAATCCTCTGTTGCTCACCAGCTTTGTATGTGTGGCTTACATCACATGTCTTTAGCCAAATGGGCAAGGTTGAATGCCCTATATCAGACCTAAAGTGGTGCCAATTGACTGTGAAGAGCGGGCGTGAATGGGCCAGCCATCTTATTGGGCTCACTGCTGAAAAGATAAGATGGTATCCACAATGGCTAAAGGTTGACACCATCATTCACCATTGTGGAAGTTATCCGAATGTCCCGCTTATAGGCACTCGTGGATGCATCAATTATAATCCAGTCATAGCCAAACGCCAATTGGCTTACCCTTTGCTCGGACCACCAAGTGAAGAGTCATTGACCCCCTTTGTCCTCTACTACATAAACGGGGAATACGCTTCTACCCTCAAGCATATAAGGGGTGCCTGGCAAAAAGTTTACAAGAAAGGGAAAGAGTTAGGTGTCAGAAGTCATGGTATTAAAGAAGAATACTATTAGTGGATCCTAAATCGGGTCACTATCGTCAAGCTGCCATTCAGGACATTCGAACCCCCTCCGAGGTATGAGTCGTCTACTGGACCCCCTTTTGAAGATGAAAGGGCTAGAGAAATAAAGGAGCTGAAAGCCAAGAATAAGAAGTTAGAAGATGACTTGACAAAAGCCTATCAAGATTGTGCTCTTTTGAAGAGGGAAAATCATGAAAAAGAACAAGCCTATGAGGACATTAGTAGAAAGCGAAAGGCCGAAATGATTCATAGGCAGAAGTTAGACCAATGCCTCCGAGCAGCTAACTCCCAGCTAAAAGCCAAGAATGAAGAAAGAGATGTCATTCTTGCAGACAAACAGCTATTGAAACAGATGATGGAGAGAGCAAGAGAAAGTGAACAGAAGGCCATGGCAGAAAAAGATTTTCTGCAATCTCAAATCACTATCATGGAGCAACAAATCAAAGATATAACTGA
This sequence comes from Clitoria ternatea, assembly GCA_037962975.1. Taxonomy (NCBI): domain Eukaryota; kingdom Viridiplantae; phylum Streptophyta; class Magnoliopsida; order Fabales; family Fabaceae; genus Clitoria; species Clitoria ternatea. Next base: position 58,433,865 of record CM075674.1, read on the forward strand.
AGCGTCTCGACAAGAAATAAATGATGAGAAATAGCGTGCATAAGAGATAGAGAACAGATGTCAGGAGATGATACAGTCTATGAGAGCCAAAGTAGCAAATCAGGACGAAATCATTCACTCATGGATGTGCCGCTTCCGCCAGCTAGCGTATCTGGCAAATGGAACTTTGGAAGACATCCCACAGCTGCTGAGAAAGGCCGATGGAATGACAAACCCCCTCACTACCCCCAAGGAGATTGTAGTTTTCCTAGAATATTGTAAAAATCGGCTTAATGAAATGAAGGCTATGATTGCCCGAGCTAGGAGAGACTGATTATTTCTGCTAGATGTAATGACTACTTTTGTTAAAGTAATAAAATGATTACTTCACATCCACAATGATACCATATTAGTTTCCACATTGCTTAACTTAGTACTTTTGAACGAGACGTTCTGAGGAACGGTAAAAGGATGCTCGCCAAGGCTCGTGATCGCTTCAATCATTTTTATTTTTATTTTTATTTTTATTTTTATTTATCTCTTTATTTATTTGTTTATTTATTTATTTATTTATTTTTATTATTGTCTTTTATTTTTATTTTTATTTTTATTTTTATTTTTTTCACTAATACATTTCTTTATTTATTAAAAAAACAAGAATAGAAAGAAAGAAATCACGGGGAGACATCCTTATAGAACCCAGCTTCAGACAAGACTCATGGCTGAAACAGATAATGAGACCGAGAACTTGAGGAATGAAGTCAACTATTTAAGGGAGCAGATAACTGAGTTGACCAAACTTCTAGAAAAAAGGGTCACAGAAGGGCCCATCCACAAACAACGAGCGTCAACCAACTTCTCCGTCTGCTAACGATTTCGGAAACCTGGGCAAAGCTGCTGAACCTCGCACCATGCAACCACCATTTTATGGCATGCCATATGGATGCATGCCTCCTCAAACCTTCACTGATCAGGATGGTAACCTCATACCCTTTCCGTTGTATGGTTTACCTCCTGGTTATGTTCCTCCTGTAATCTCGGGTCCACAAGATGGGAACGCAGTACCCCCGTTAAACCCACAGCTTCAGAATCAAGTCCCGAGTCCACAGACCTCTGAGCTTCGAAACACTCAGTCACCAGCAATTCAGGCAACTACACCTATTCCGAACCCACAAGCAGTGGCACAGTCAAATCTGGCATATCAAGCACAACAATTCCCTCACCTCCAATCACAACATAATTATCCTTATGGGTATATGATGCATCGCCCTGTCGTCATGCAAACCACCAATCATGCTATTGCAAATACTGAGCCTAAGGGAAAGATGGAGATTCTCGAAGAACGCCTTCGCGTTATGGAAGGTGTGGGAGGTTTTGGCCCAACAGACGCATCTGAACTTTGCCTGGTTCCAGATGTGGTGATACCCCTAAATTTAAAATGCCTGAATTTGACAAATATCAGGGTATGTCTTGTCCTCGGAATCATCTGACCATGTACTGTCGAAAGATGGCTTCCCATGCCCTCGATGATAAACTGCTCATTCACTGTTTCCAAGATAGTTTGGCAGGAGCTGCCCTGACTTGGTACATGCATTTAGAACATGCTCGCATACATTGCTGGAGAGACCTAGCTGATGCCTTCTTGAAACAATACAAATACAACCTAGACATGGCGCCAGACAGGATGCAATTACAAAATATGACTAAGAAAGATAATGAGTCTTTTAAAGAGTATGCCCAGCGTTGGCGAGAAGTGGCTGCACAAGTGGACCCCCCACTGCTAGAGAAGGAGGTTGTGGCAATGTTCATTGATACACTCCAAGCTCCTTTTTATGACAGAATGATTGGGAGTGTATCATCAAATTTCTCTGACATTGTTACCATTGGAGAAAGAGTGGAAAGTGGGGTAAGGACAGGGAAAATTGCCCAAATTGCATCAGGGGAACCTTCCATGAAAAAACATGTGCAAACTGGAAAAAGAAAGGAAGGTAGGGCTAATGCTGTCACCTATGACTTAAGGAACTTTCCTCAAAGACCGCACCATCCTATATTTCTCCCCCAGAATGACCCCTATAAATCCATGTTATACCCTCAAGTAGCTACTACTGCCAATAACCCTTCTCAGCCTTCCAATCAACCACCTCGTTATCAGTTACCCATACCACCACACAATCATCATCACATGCCAGTACAACCACCGCAACAATGGACTCGAGCACCAAACCCTAATCAAAATCAGAGAAGGATAAACGATGGTCGCAATCATGTTCAGTTCGACCCAATCCCTATGAGTTACACTGAACTGTTACCGCACCTTATCCAAAAATCCCTTGTGGTGCCTTGTCCTTCCACAATTCTTGGACCACCTTATCCCAAAGGATATGATCCCAATGCTTAATGTGACTATCATGCTGGGGCACCAAGGCACTCAACAGAAAACTGTTTGGCTTTAAAACGTAAAGTGCAAGACTTGATTAAAGCCAAGTGGCTTAATTTTCGGGAAGGAAATCCGAATGTGGCTACAAATCCCTTGCCTAATCATGAAGATTCTGGGGTTTAATGTCATAGAAGAAACAGAAGAATATGTGAAAAACGTCTGTGACATCAAAACGCCATTGAAAGAAATTCATGGTCATTTAATTAAGGCAGGATTGCTAGAGGCGTCTTGGGACTTAGTTTTCATGAAACCCTTCAAAGGTTGATGGATAGTCATTTCGTACAAATCTATAAGCGCCATACCAATGGCGTAAATATGATCCAAGGGCAATCAAAGGTTCCAGCTCCTGTACCGTTAGTGATTTACTACACCAAGAGCTCTGCACCAACTAATACTCCAACGCCTCAAACAGTAACTATTGAAGCACCTACTCCTTTTTCATTCAAGGACTCTCACGCTGTGCCATGGAAATATGATATGAATGTAATTTCCAAAAGCTCTAAAGTAGATGGACCATCCTCCTCTGATGTAATAAACATATCTGGAATAGGAGGAGTTACCCGAAGCGGCAGAATTTTTACTCCGCCAGAGTTAAGAAAAGACCCTAGGTCCGCTATCAGAAACACTAATAGTGGAAAAGCTAAAGTTGATGAAAAAGAGACTGAGGAGGTTAAAAGTACTGTATCTGATAAAGAAGCCCACGAATTTCTAAAATTCATTCGTCAAAGTGAATACCAAGTGGTAAACCAGTTGAATCATACACCTACAAAAATTTCTCTTTTGTCATTATTGCTTAATTCAGAACCTCATAGGAAAACACTTATGAAAGTTTTGAATGAAGCCCATGTTACCCGTGACATTTCTGTTAACAAATTCCAAGGGATAGTGGGGCACATTGTCGCTGATAACTATCTAACTTTCACTGATGATGAGATACCAGCAGAGGGAATGGGGTACAACAAAGCCCTCCATATCTTAATCAAATGCCAAGACTATATTCTGGCAAAAGTGCTCGTGGATAATGGGTCATCTCTTAATGTTATGCCCAAATCTACGCTTGCCAAATTACCTTTTGATGAGACCCATATGAAACCAAGTACCATGATAGTGCGAGCCTTTGATGGGACTCGAAGAGAGGCAATGGGGGAAATTGAGATTCCTATCCAAGTAGGCCCGTGTACTTTTGCAGTTCTTTTTTAAGTCATGGATATCGTACCGGCGTATAGTTGTTTATTGGGTCGGTCGTGGATCCATTCTACTGGAGTGGTCCCATCCACATTACATCAAAATCTGAAGTTCATCATAGGTAACAAGCTAGTAATTATTTCAGGAGAGGAAGATTTCTTGGTTAGCAAACCTTCATCCACTCCTTACATCGAAGCAGCGGAAGAAGCTCTTGAGACATCCTTTCAAGCACTAGAAATCGCCAATGCTTCTTACATAGGGGAAGGAGCGTCAATGATGAAAGCTCATATGTCAAATGCATCCTTGATGATAGCGAAAATGATGTTGCAAAATGGGTATCAACTCGGGAAAGGTTTGGGACATGGACTAAAAGGAAAATTGGAAGTGGTACAATTACTAGAAAATAAGGGCGGATTTGGCTTGGGATATAGACCCTCTGAAGCCGATAAAAAGAGGGTTATAGGGGAGAAGAAATAGAGAAGGAAAGCTCGCCTGGAAGGCCGTGAACCTCACATTAAAAGAATCCTTATCTGTGACCTTTATCAGAGTTTTCAGAGTGCAGGCCTAATATATCCAAATCAAGTGGCTGCTATTGAGGACGACTTTTATAATAATGCAAGCTTGGTGCGCCTCTGTTCACTGGGCACAGAACTTTGTAACTGGGAGGCCATTGAACTCCCCACGAGTTTAATTTTTGATTCAAAGTAATTTGTAATTGCCTTAATAACTTAATTTCCCCATTGCTATGCCCAAGGCTTTGGGGTTTACTTTTACAATAGGGCAGAACAAGTTTTGTCATGTTTTGAAATTTCCATTAATAAATGCGTATTTGAATTTTAATATCTCTTTCTTTACATCTTTCTCAAATTCCCTTTCCCTTTTCCCTCATTCGAGTATTTTTGTTATTTACCTAAATGCAGACCTAAAAAAGATTCAATTGAAAGCAGTAAGATCGCGACCCCGTTTCAGGATTCTGAGTATCCGGTTGATTACGCTGACGGGGATAGTGAGGAAGATTATGGTCTCTCACCCGAATTAACTAGAATGTTGGAACAAGAGGCCAGAGAAATTTAACCCTATCAGGAAGCAATTGAGGTCATCAATTTGGGGAATGAAGAAAATAAAAAAGAGGTTAAAATTGGCACCTCCTTGAACCAAGAACAACGGGAAGAACTGATTAAGTTATTGATAGAGTTTCGAGATATCTTTGCTTGGTCCTACCAAGATATGCCGGGTTTAGATAACAACATCGTGGAACATAAACTACCCTTAAAGCCTGAATGTCTCCCGGTTAAGCAGAAATTACGCCGAATGAAGCCAGAGATGCTCTTAAAGATCAAGGATGAAGTAAAGAAGCAATTCGATGCCGGATTTCTAGCTGTTGCAAAATACCCTCAATGGGTGGCCAATATTGTCCCCGTCCCAAAGAAAGACGGAAAAGTGCGGATGTGTGTGGATTATCGAGACCTGAATAGAGCCAGTCCCAAGGATGATTTTCCCTTGCCACAGATTGATGTCCTAGTCGATAATACGGCTTAGAATTCCATCTTCTCATTCATGGATGATTTCTCTGGGTATAACCAAATTAAAATGGCACCTAAGGACATGGAGAAAACCACCTTTGTCACCCTGTGGGGAACCTTTTGCTACAAAGTGATGTCCTTTGGTTTAAAAAATACTGGGGTAACTTATCAGAGAGCAATGGTGACCCTGTTTCATGACATGATGCATAAAGAGATAGAAGTCTATGTAGATGACATCATTGCTAAATCCCGAAGTGAGGAAGGGCATATTCGTTACTTAAGAAAGCTTTTTGAGCGACTGAGAAAGTTTAGACTCAAGCTAAATCCGGCTAAGTGCACTTTTGGTGTGAGATCTGGCAAATTGCTAGGATTTGTGGTGAGTAAAAAAGGAATAAAAGTTGATCCTGATAAAGTCAAAGCAATTCTTAAAATGCCTCCACCCAGTACAGAAAAGGAGGTCTGGGGATTCTTAGGAAGGTTAAATTATATCGCTCGATTCATTTCGCAACTAACGGCAACTTGTGAGCCTATTTTCAAGCTACTCCGCAAGAATCAACCAGGGCAATGGAACGAAGATTGTCAACTAGCCTTTGACAAGATAAAACAATACTTACAGGAACCACCTATCCTGATACCTCTGACCCCTAAGAGGCCTCTCATTCTTTACTTGACGGTGTTGGATAAATCCATGGGCTGCGTACTAGGGCAGCATGATGAGACAGGAAAAAAGGAGCATGCTATTTATTATTTAAGCAAGAGGTTCACAGAATGCGAGTCAAAATATTCCACGTTAGAGCGTACTTGTTGTGCATTGGCGTGGGCCGCTCGACGTTTAAGACAATACATGTTGTTTCATACTACTTGGCTTGTATCCAAAATGGATCCAGTCAAATACATCTTTGAAAAACCCACCTTGACCAGGAGGATTGCTCGTTGGCAAGTTCTGTTGACTGAATATGACATAATATATGTCACCCAGAAAGCCATAAAAGGAAGTGCTCTAGCAGATTATTTGGCGCACCAACCTGTGCATGACTATCAACCCTTACAATCTGAGTTTCCTGATGAGGACATCATGACCTTGATTAATGAAGAGGAAACCCAGGGAAACAAATGGATTTTAAGATTTGACGGAGCAACTAATGCACTGGGGCATGGAATAGGGGCAGTTCTAATTTCTCCAGATAAAAAGATTATCCCTATTTGTGCCAGGTTATGCTTTGACTGCACCAATAACATCACTGAATATGAAGCATGCGCTATGGGGATCCAAGTAGCTTTAGATACGAAAGTAAGGTTGCTGGAAGTTTATGGGGATTCTGCATTGATTATTCATCAATTAAAAGATGAGTGGGAGACCAGGGATACCAAGTTAATTCCTTATTATACTCACATCAAAGAATTAATCAAGGGGTTTGACAAGATCTTTTTTCACCATATTCCTCGTGATGATAATCAAATAGCCGATGCTTTGGCAACCCTGGCATCGATGTTCAAAATAAGCAATGATAGTGACATGCCCCTCATTGAGATAGGCAACCATGGCCAACCTGCGTACTGCCAATCAATAGATGAGGAGACAGATGGGAAGCCTTGGTATCATGATATCAAAAACTACATCAAAGGTCGGGAGTACCCTCGGGAAGCTACAAAAAGTGACAAAAGAACCCTACAATGACTTTCTATGGGTTTCTTTTTAAATGGCGATGTACTTTACAAAAGGAATCATGACTCCGTACTTATTCGATGTGTAGATGTGAATGAGGCAAAAGGGATCATGGTTGATATTCACGAAGGATCCTTCGGAACTCATGCCAATAGCCATGCCATGGCAAGAAAGATCCTAAGAGCTGGGTATTACTGGACAACTATGGAACCTGATTGTTTTGAATATGTTCAGAAATGCCATAAATGTCAAACTTACACTGACCGAATTCATGCACCCCCCTCATCCCTAAATGTTTTATCAGCTCCATGGCCCTTCTCGATGTGGGGTATGGACGTCATTGGGCCCATCGAGCCAAAAGCCTCAAATGGCCATCGTTTTATCTTGGTCGCTATCGACTATTTCACTAAATGGGTCGAGGCAGCGTCCTATGCCAATGTGACGAAAAATGTTGTGGTTAAATTTGTCAAAAAAGAGCTAATATATCGATATGGCTTACCAAGTCAGATCATTACTGACAACGGCACAAACCTAAATAACAAAATGATGAAGGAGTTGTGTGAGAATTTCAAAATCCATCATCATAACTCCTCCCCGTACCGGCCAAAGATGAATGGAGCAGTTGAAGCAGCAAATAAAAACATCAAGAAGATAGTACAGAAAATGGTTGTGACCTACAAAGATTGGAGTGAGATGCTCCCTTTTGCTTTACATGGGTATCGTACTTCGGTTCGAACTTCGACAGGGGCAACCCCGTTCTCTTTGGTATATGGCATGGAAGCAGTCATACCTATTGAAGTCGAAATCTCATCTTTAAGGGTAATCATAGAGGCCAAATTGGAAGAAGCTGAGTGGGTTCAGGTTCGACATGACCAACTGAACCTAATAGATGGGAAGAGGTTAACTGCCAATCCACAAGAAGGGGATCTAGTTCTCAAGAAAATTCTGCCAATCCACAAGGATCACAGAGGAAAATGGACACCTAATTACGAGGGACCATATGTGGTAAAAAGAGCTTTTTCTGGTGGAGCTTTGGTATTAACCAACATGGATAGAGATGACCTACCGATGCCTATAAATGCAGACGCAGTCAAAAGATACTTTGCCTAAAAAAACAAAAAAACAAAAAAAAAACACAAAAAAAACAAAAATAAAAATAAATGAATCATGCTCGCTAGGCTGAAAACCCGAAAGGGTGGCCTAGGCAAAAATTAGAGCGACCTGGTGAGTCGAAAACTTGAATGGGCGACTCAGGCAAAAATTAAGGTCAAGATTTTGGCAAAGTAACTGAATATCCCCCATCCAAGCAGAGAAAAACTAAACTGAGGAACAAGGGCAAGGACCATAATTGAATTACTTTCTCAGAAGCAAGATCGAAGGATAAGCTTGTAGTCATGATACAGGATCAAGATTCTTACTGTTCTCAGGAATTCACTAGAAGATCTGCAAACCCCATTACATCCCCTATCACTAAACTCTTTACCTACGTTTGTTTCTTTTTGCATCTAATTTCCCTTTGTCTTTTCCGGGACTTGATCAACCCACATAAATAAATGTGCTACCTTTTCAATACGTATTTATACATGAGTTTCATTAATATGACAAAACGTATGTTTTAATGAAATAAAACAAGGCAATGACAATTATTTTCACAAAAAGAAAAATCGTGGGAGTGAGAGGCTCCTGTTATTTGATAGCACCTCAGAGAAGCATCACAAGGACTACGCTGAATACATGCTCAAGAGAGAAAATCACCTTGTTCATCCATTTCACCTATGAGTATAAACCAAAAATCTGTAAAGATTGCAGCTCTAAAGGTTTCTCCCCGGATTTCAAACTTGATTTTAATTTCAGTCGCTGAGCGGGGCATTGTTTTACTTTTCAGTTGCCAAACAGGGCACCATTTCAATTGCCGAGCGGGGCATCATTTTATTTTCCTAGAGCCGAACATGGCATCTTTTAAATTTCTAGTTGCCAAGCGGGGCACTCTTTTAATTTCTAGTCGCCGAATGGGGCACCATTTTATTTTCTTGTCACCGAACATGGCATCTTTTAAATTTCCAGTTGCCGAGCGGGGCACTATTTTAATTTCTAGTTGCTGAACAGGACATCATTTTACTTTCCTAGAGCCGAACATGGCATCTTTTAAACTTACAGTCGCCGAGCAGGGCACTCTTTTAATTTCCAGTAGCCAAGCAGGGCACCATTTTACTTTCCTTTCGCCAAACATGACACCATTTTACTTTCCAATCGCCGAACGAGGCATAATTTTACTTTCCAGTAGCCGAACAAGGTACAATTTTAATTTCTAGTCGCCGAGCGGGGCACCATTTTACTTTCTTGTCGCCGAACATGGCATCTTTTAGATTTCCAGTCGCCGAGCGGGGCACTCTTTCAATTTCTAGTTGCCAAACAGGGCATCGTTTTACTTTCCTGGAGCCGAACATGGCATCTTTTAAACTTACAGTCGCCGAGCGGGGCACTCTTTTAATTTCCAGTAGCCAAGCAGGGCACCATTTTACTTTTCTTTCGCTAAGCATGGCACCATTTTACTTTCCAATCACCGAACGAGGCACAATTTTACTTTCCAGTAGCCGAACAAGGCACAATTTTAATTTCTAGTCACCGAGCGGGGCACAATTTTACTTTCTTGTCGCTGAACATGGCATCTTTTAAATTTCCAGTCGCCGAGCGGGGCACTCTTTCAATTTCTAGTTGCTGAACAGGGCATCATTTTACTTTCCTGGAGTCGAACATGGCATCTTTTAAACTTACAGTCGCCGAGCATGGCATCATTTAAATTTCCAGTCGCCGAGTAAGGCACCATTTTAATTTCTTCATCGTTGGCGCCCTGGACAAAATTATTTCGCACTGTCTTTACTTATCTATTACTGCAACACAGTAAGAGAAAAGTAAAGCGGGGCAAGTTGTTGCTACCCAATTTTATCCGGTCCCATTTAAAATTTTCAATAAATAATAAAAATACTAAAAAATAAAAAAATTCCTTTTAGAAAAAAAAGTGAACCTGTGGGCTTGTTTGAATTTCAAATTATTGATCTGGGCTGTAAAATTTTTAATCCTTGTCAGAATAATAAATTTTGAATTTTTGAACCTCTAATCCTAAAAAATTTAAAATTCAAACAGAGAAAGGAAGTTTAAAATTCAAACTTTAAGAGATCAGATAAGAGATTAAAAAAATTGATGAGAAGATTTTAAGAGATAAGAGTTTTAGGAGATAGATGAAATCAATTTTTAATATATATATAATATAGTCCACGTGAAAACAAAAGAAGGTTTTTATATGTTATAAGAAGCAGGTAACGCAATGCACAGGGATGACGCAATTAAAAAAAAGGATTAGTATATTATTATAAGAAAATCACGATAGAAAAAAAAGGGGATAAACTTAGTTTTTGAAGCAAAAGATATATATGATATATATTATTATAAGGTGGGGGAAGAAATAGAAAAGGAAAATTGAGAAGCGGAAACGAAAAAAAAAGGACAAGGCCAACAATATATATAGGCTATACATTCACGCTGGAGAGGGGAAAAAAATTTCACGTGAAAAATTGAGGCGCAGTAGCATAGATACATGGCACGTTAATTGAAGCAGGAAAAGAAGACTAATTATATATTATATATAATTAATGTGAAGAAGAAAAGAGAGGGGGCAACAGCATTAGAAACATATATTGGAGGGTTCATACACAACAGAGAGAGAACAAAAGTAATTATAGCATTCACGCACACACCTGGGGCACATTCACGCAAATTGAAATTTGCCATTAACGCAGAAAATTTGACAACTCCAGGTATCTCTTTCTTTTCTCTTTAATTCTCTTGTTGCGATTATACGAAATCTTAGTCTATTAAAGAATTAAATTATAAAATCTCTTTTTCTTATTCTAATAATTAGTATGATATAATACCTGTTAATGTTGGTTACTTACCAAGTTTAGAGTATTTCATTTGTAAAATAGAGAAACAAAATTAATATTGGTATGTGCCTAAAATTCAAAGCTTTATACTAGGATTGGTTTAGACAAGACGTCCCGTTAACCTATACTTAATTACCAGAGTATAAAGTATTGTTAGTAATATCAATAGGTAACAAAAATTAATATATTCACGTTAAGGGCCAATTTGGACGGGACGCCCTGTTGGCCTAAGTCTTCAAAATAAAATAAGTCCTTAATTGTCTCATAATTAATTTCAGACCATAAGAAATATTTTTTAACAAATCAAATATCTCTATAGATTCTTTGGACGAGACGTCCTATTAATCTAGGTTCCTAGCCAAGCTTTTTCATTCTTAAACTAATTTTAAGGTTCTTTCTAAAAATATAAAAAAAATAAATAAAACCCAAAGTTTTTTTTGTTTTCTAAAAATAACACGCCACTTGAAATCAATTTGGACGAGACGTCCTATTGGTTAATATTTTTTAATCTCGACGTTTTTCAATCTACTTTGAATTTTCTAAAAATAACCCAAAGAACTACGTAACCCTGATTTCCCCTAACGCTTGGGGAATACGTAGGAGCGGGAACAATTATTCCTGTCGGGCCCAAATTTAAAAAAAAAATATATATCTTTTTTTTTACTAGTAAAAATAAAATCATCATGCTTTTAACAATAACTCGATTAATTTGGATGAGACGTCCTGTTAATCATAAAGCTTATAATTTTAAAAAAATCATTAAATCAACAACAAATCCATGAGGCATCTCTAAGAGGTTTAAATCATAAATTAGTAGGATTATTCAAACTTAAACGATTTAGGGTAACCGTTTAAAATGGACAGTGTGGGGTGCTAATACCTTCCTCACCTGTAATTAGACTCCCGAACTTAAAATCTTAATTTAGGACTAGTACCTTCACGTTAGGTTTTTCTGATGTTTTACCTTAAAAATATTAGTGGCGACTCCACGGTTTCCGGAGGAAACTCGGGAAACCTATTTTTTTTTTTACGGTCGGCCCCCCGTCGCGATCCAGGTCACGACACACGCAAATTGAACTTTGCCATTAACGCAGAAAATTTGACAACTCCAGGTATCTCTTTCTTTTCTCTTTAAATTTTCTTGTTATGTTTGAACGTAATCCTAGTTTCTTAAAGAATTAAATTATGAAATCCTTTTCTCTTCAGAAAAATTCTAATGATTAGTATCATACAGTACCTATCAATGTTAGCTATTAGTCAAGTTTAGAGTATTACACTCATAAAAATAGATAGTAAAATTAATATTGGTATGTGCCTAAAATTAAAATTCTTATGTTAGGATTAATTTAAATAAGATGTTCAATTAACTCATGTTTAATTTCTAGACCCTAAAATATTCTACTGATGCCCATAAGTAACGAAAATTAATATATTCATATTAGGGATCAATTTGGACGAGACGTCCTGTTGGCCAAAGTTTTCAAATAATTATAAACCTTTAATTATTTCAAAATTAATTTTGACCATAAAGATATATTTGATATCAAATTTAGGGTCTTCATAAATTTTTTGGACGAGACGTCCTGTCAATCTATGTTAAACTTTCTAAAATAATATAGACCATAAAACACTTTAATAATATTGATAATGTAACAAAAATCAAAATATCTTTATAGATTCTTTGGACGAGACGTTCTGTTAATCTAGGTCTTTGAATAAACCTCTCATTCTTAAATCAATCTGGATTATTAAATTTCTCTCTAAAAATATAATAAAACTAATAAAACCCCAGGGTTTTCTTTTTTTAAAAAAAATAACTTACTTCATTTTTTAATAACCCAAAGAACTACGTAACCCTGATTTCCCCTAACGCTTAGGGAATACGTAGGAGCGGGAATAATTATTCCTGTCGGGCCCAAATTTTAAAAAATATCTATCCCTTTTACTAGTAAAAATGAAATCATCACGTTTTTAATGATAACTTGATTAATTTGGATGAGACGTCCTGTTAATCGTAAAATTTATAATTTTAAAAATCATTAAATCAACAACATATCCATAAGGCATCTCTAAGAGGTTTAAATTATAAAGTAGTAGGATTATTCAAACTTAAACAATTTAGGGTAACCGTTTAAAACGGACAGTGTGGGGTGCTAATACCTTCCCCACCTGTAATCAGACTCCCGAACTTAAAATCTTGATTTAGGACTAGTACCTTCACGTTAGGTTTTTTCTGATGTTTTACCTTAAAAACATTAGTGGCGACTCCACGATTTCCGGAGGGAACTCGGGAAACCTTATTTTCTTTTTACGGTCGGCCTCCTGCCGCGATCCAGGTCACGACACATGGCACACCTCGATATTTGCATGGATGTACACACATGATGGAAACTATTCACTAAGTATTTGCTTAAAAAACTATTTTGTGTCAACTTAGGTACTTGAGTCGGCACCTTTATATGGTTGGACACTTCAAAGGACTAGTATTATAAGGACTAAAGAAAAATTTAGTCCTTATACTTGTTAACTAATGTTTATTTGGATGATTAATGTTAGAATTAACTTTTACTGATTCTTAGCTAATTGTTATTAAGATTGATTATTGATTCATACATTTTCTAATTATAATTAATTCTTCAAATAATATAAGTACATTCATGTGTGGGTCTACGTATGACACAATTATCATTATTCTTCTCTATACTTCTATTTTCTTTTGTTTCTTCTATACTTCTCTATACCAAGAAATCCACATTCTAGAGATTTTAGAGGCTGAAAAGTGAAAATCAAAAGTGTGTATTAATATTATGATCAACACTCAAAGTTTCAAGGCATATTGATCCACCTGAAAATTCTCCTCATTTAAGTATTATGATTATTATAATAGTAAAAGCTATGATATGATGTTTTTCTCTTTGTGACTCTCATACACTTACTCAATCTAGTGTTTTTATTTTTCCTAAATCTTGCATTTGAAAGGGCATTAATGTTGTGCATATACTCACTTGTTTTCTTTTGGTGTCCTATTATTGACCTCACTCAATACAATTTCATCATATATGTTACTCTTTAGGTTTAAGTTATAATTTCTCATAATACCTCTCTCTTCAGATTCAGTTAATTTCTTTTGGCATATGTTTTAGGATGAGAGGTAAATAAGGTTGAGTCCGTTTAGGATGCTCTACCTTATCTGCAATAGTAAGCTACCTAATCTATCTTTGATGTATTTTAGAAGTGTAATTAGTTATATAAGCACATTGTCATTTAGCAATTCATTAATCAACTATAGAATATATTAAGTTTTTCATTCAAAATTGAAAGACATCTTTTATAAGCTCAAATTGATACATTTTAGCTTCATAAATGCATAACATATAAAATTTCAATTTTATTTCAAGAAAAAATACAGTAAGTTTTTGTACTATGCCTTCAATCTCCATTTTGCTTATAGTTTTCTAAATGTTCAGGTTTATTTACTACTCTTCTACTAGTGTCTATCTCAAATCTGATCTACTACAAAAAAACATGACATGGAAAGTTGTCAGCATCGAGGTTTTAGTGGAAATGTTAGTGGAAATATACAATATTTGTTGAATATTTAAGTGTAAATGATATTAATATGATGGTACTTACATTGTAAATGATATTTGGCTAAATATTTTACTTTTAATTGATATTTTCTTTAATTAAGTGAAGACATTTTTATTTAATTTAAATCTAAAAAAAACTATCAATTTTTACACTAATTATAAAATAAACACGTGTAAAAAAATGAATTTATTACATAGGGTGTGAAACATGAGTCAATATAAAATCTATATTTTACACTGGTTCACAATATGTAAAAGGTCATCTATTTTTTACACCCCTTGTATCCTCACTGATTGTATAACCGATGTAAACATTATTGATAACATAAGGAGGTTTGAACCTCATTAAAAAAACTTTCGTGACTCGAGGAGGGTTAAACCTCCATAAAAAAACCTCTTCGACTGGAGGAGGTTCAAAACCTCCACTAATGGAGGTTCCAAAAAACCGCCACAACTTACCTTGTGGTGATGCTAACTGTGGCGGTTTTTAGAAACGCCGTAAATCAATTTGAGGAGGTCAAAAATTGCCGTTGATTTCAAAAAAAAAATCATCGTAAATTACCTGTTTTCTTGTAATGCCACATGCCAAACACTATGGTGCTGCTTTCCGCATTGTTTAGTACCTAAAGACCATTCCAGGAAAGGGATTATTTTCCCAGCTTCTTTTTTTCTTCAGTTACAGGGCTACAGTGATGCTGATTATGGAAGTTGTGCTCTTACACGAAAGTCCATCACTGGCTATTGCTTTTTCCTTGGCATCTCCTTGATTAGTTGGAAGTCGAAGAAACAATGCATTGTGTCCAGGTCCTCTTCTAAGTCTGAGTACAGGGCTCTTAGCAGTGCTTCTTATGAACTGCAATGGATTACCTTCTTACTTCGTGATTTTCATCTTTCCCTTCCTAAACCACCTTTCCTCTTTTGTGATAATAAGAGTGCCATTCATATTGCCTCTAATCCCGTGTTTCATGAGCGAATAAAACACTTAGACATTGACTGCCATGTTGTAAGGGAACGTTTACAACAGGGTCTTTTCAAGCTTTTGCCTATCCCTTCCTCGAATCAAGTAGCCGATTTGTTTACCAAGGCTTCCTCTCCTAAATTATTTCATTCTTTTGTTGCCAAGCTTGGCATGGCAGATATATTCTCCCCTTTCCAGCTTTTGGGGGGGGTAATAAATACAACTAATTGTATAGTTAGTTGGTTAGATTTACAGTTAATTGTATAGTTAGTCTTTCTTTTTTGTTGTAACTACTTTCCCGCTTTCGTTTCTTTGCTCGCTGGCTTCCTTGCAATATAAGGGAAGCTTCCTATAATTCAATTCAATAATGAAATCAGAGTTATTTTTCTCTCATAAGCCTTTGTTATCTTTCTCTCTCTACATGAGCAATAATCCTCTGAAAGGGCATGCTTGTGCACCCTTATAATGATGTCTGATGTTTCTGCTCTTTTGCTCAGCTCAACTATAAAAGGGGAACATGTTTTTACCATTCTTATACTTCTCTATTAATTTTAAGAACCCTTCTTTGCCATAACCTTAACTTGTACTAGAAGAATTGTTAGTATCATCTCTAGGTATCCTTTTATTCCATCCTCTTTCTTATAAATTTGTGGAAGCAACATTATTGTTTTGAAATCTGGTATATAGAAGATGACCATGAATGATTAGACCATTAAGATTCTATTTGGGTAACATTTTTTCATTTTTTTGGCCTTATTTGGTTTTAATCTATCATCTGATCTTTCATCTCTTCAAACTCAGTCTTAAGTTGTGTAACTATGAATCTATATACAATGGTAAATGGTTGCTGGCAAAGGAAGGTTATGTGACCGACGTAGTCCTGTACGAATGTTGGAGGCCAAGGAAGCATTATAATAGAAATAGCTTTTCTTAGTACTTTATTCTTAGCGGTTATTTGGGTATTCACTAAGAAAAGCATTTTCTTAGCTATTTTTATAACAACTGCTGGGATAAATACTACTATATATTCTTAATACTTCAGCAAGACACCCCTTAAAATGACATCAAATATTTATTAGCTATTCCAAAAAGAATGATTATACCTTTTTCTAACAGTTGCATTCAAAAATGGCTAAGAAAAAAATTAAGGTTTTTTAACGATGGGTTAAACTCAGAAAGTTTATTATTTAGTTTTTGAAAAGAAACTTAGTTTTTCTTAGCAATTTTTTTAGTGTAAACAATAAGAAATACTTTTTAAATAGCAAACCCCTTTGTTAGTATTAATTAACTCCCTTTTCCAAATATCCAAACCCCCTATGAAAACCTTTTTATTTTCCATTTTGCTTTCCAAGAAAAACCCATATGCCTTGTGCCATTCTTACACAGGCCACTACCTTTAAGTCTTCTCCTCTACCATTTAGTTTGTGCTGCAGACACAAGGTTTGTTTAACACGTCAGGGGTAATCAAATTCAATGATTGCAGTTTTCTGTTTTCACAAGCTTATTAAATTAAAATTTTGATATTGATCTTAAGAAATATACAAGTATTATCTCAAAGGGATGTTTGACTAATCTAGGGCTATTTTAGAAAATAATGGCAAGTGTGGGGCAAATTTAAAAGTGATTAGTGGTCTGACATGATTTGTGTCAAATCAACGTTTAAATTTTGTAAGGTGGAAGGAAAAAATTGATAACTCACATTACAAACAGACGAATCTCTGCATACATGACACTTGTCAAGCATGCAATGAATTCGTCTCCTTGAAGGACAAATACATAGTGAAATTCATATGTCCAGTAGATAAATTTGCCACGTGTCAGGACGCCAGCTTTTTCACACTTTTGAAGGATGAATTTGCCAGGTGTCAGGAGAGAATTCGTATTACCATGGTGCAAAATTATTTCTTTATATTCTCAGCCCTGCATAAAAAACAAAGTGGCTAATATTCTCCCTCCACATAGAAAACACATAGTGGCTGATATTTTCTCCAACAACACAAAAGACTTATAGTTGCTGGTACATTTGCTAAGTGTTAGTTCTATTTCCATTTGTGATCAGGTGTGTTGCGTTTCGGGTATGTTTTTTAAGCATAATTCTTTAGTTCGTAGTAAGTCTCAATATAAGAAGTAACTTTTGTAAAAATTACTGGTTTGGTAACTATCATTTATAAATCTAATATGATAATTGTTTCAAGTCATTTTATTTAGAGAGACATTATTTTCTGTTTAATGTTATTTACGTAAATATTGATATTAAGATTTGGATAATGTTGTAAGTCTAATAAAATAGAAGTATTAAAACCCTATTTTTTTTAAAAAATTTACTTCAATTATATGCATGACTACTACTATTTAGAAAATCTAAGAGGGAAATTAACACAAAGAGTTTTCTTTCTAAAGTTGTTGAATTTAAGGATTATAAGAATGTCTTCTTCGATAGTTGTGGTTTTGTACACTAATGGGTGAAAATATGAAGGCCTTGAGGCTATACATTTAAGGGTGAAACTAGGTGTTGACCAACTGAAGAAAAAAAGTAGTTGCTAAGTTAGAACTTAAAAAGACTCTAGCAATTACCCAATTAACTAGTAGGTTGATTATTGATAAAAGAAAAAATAAATTTGTGGCTTTTCAAATAAATGATAATGAGGAGATTGAATTATTGTTGAGTATGTATAAGTTACAATCTAATATGGTCGTGCTTAAGATATATTTTGATTTCGATCTGGTTGGGTGTCTATTGCACGATACACAAAGAGGCCTTTCACAGTGTATTACATTGATAAGATGTAAGTACACACAAAAATTTTATATGTAGTTTGTAGTTTGTACTAACATTATTGTTAATGAAATATAAAGCTAAAATTTTGATTTTATTTGTTGTTGAAGATGATACTACTACTAGTTTATCAGACGACTAGAATCTTAATTAATTTTATTATTGTCAATGAATGTGAAAGCAGTGAGGATGATGGATTTGATGAACAAAACGTTTTCAACTATAGTGATATAGATATTGATATTGAAGGTGACTTTGATTCCATACTAGAGATGTCACGGCTAAGGGATCCAGTTGGTCTTGCGACCCTTTTACCTGAAAGTGTTTCATCAGGGTCAATGATGATAGGTCAATAATATTAATTTAGGGTGTTAGGGTTTTTTATATTTTTGTGTAATGGTGATCAGCATTTTATGGTTTATAGGCAATGTAGTTATGCTATTTTAGGCATCCTAACCACATTATAGTATTATAAATTGGGAGCAACCTGAGGAAGATCAAACTCAACTAACCTGACTGGCGTCTAGGTGATGATTTGTATGCTGGACTTAAGTTCATATTAAAGTCTAAAGTCCAAACCACCTTGAAACAATATTCTATGAAGAAGCATCAAACATATATTGTGGTTGCGTCTAAACTAACATTTTTAATAGTTAAATGTCTAAATCAATTAGATAATTGTCCTTAGAGGATGGGGGTAATCTTATCAAAAAAACAAAGACGTGGATGGTCAGCAAGTGGAGAGAGGCTCACACCTGTGTCAATGATGTACTTTCACGGGATCATTCGAAGTTGAATTCTGAGTTCATGTGCTCATGTATGCTAGGTATGTCCATGTTATCTACTTGCAACAAAAGGCAATCGTCTGTGTATTTGGTGATTGGGATGAATCATACGCTTTATTGCCATGATGGTTGTGCCGTATACAAGAGGTTACACCCGGTTCAGCGTACCAACTCACAACCACTAAGTACTACGTCGGCACTAAAGTTAATAGACATTTTCAGACTTTCAAACGAGTGTTTTGGACATTTAAAAAATGTGTTGATACTTTTAAATAGGTGTTTTGGACATAGCTAGGTATTTCACTTAACTTACTATTAATTCCCATACTGTTAGTAAATTGACCCATAACGTGAAAGTATACAATGACATTAAATTTTGCAGGGTACACTGCCAATAAGGAGGTATTTGGCAGGAATCTGATCAAACTTCATGAGGGCATGGATTGACGGAATCCCCAAAGAGCAATAAAGTCTGGCATATGATGATAGAAGACGTAGATTTGGTCATATGACGACCAACCCTTCGGAATGTGTCAACAAGGTGCTAAAGGGTGCACGTAATATGCCAATTACAACATTTGTCAAGTGCATGTATACTTGTATGGTTGAATATTTTGTCTGGTGTGATACACGAACAAGATTAGAGTTTGGGGACAGGTTGAGGTATGTGAACACCTATTTCGGTCCGGCCAGTTTCTATGACAAATGAACACCGCCAACGGCTAACAACATGAACTCTACAGCTGGTACGGTTCATAAAAAAGGGGACATTGTCCCTGACACCGTCCCATTCCACATGAAATGTCGTCCCACTCCAGATCCGATGTCGAAGTATGATGAAGTAGTAAGATAGACATCGTCACTAACACCGGTGACGTGCTACTGAAGGGGACATCGTCATTCAAAAAATCTGGTGTTGAAGCAATACAATCAGTTGGACCAGTGTCCCATACTGTCCGATGTTGAAGGTTTAATAAGCCCAACATCGGACACTTAGACTGTCCCTTGTAACATCGTCTGTGGAGTCCGGTTGCCCATGCCATGACCTGAAAACACACTACCAAATTCGATCCTGAAATCCAGGGAATAAGAGATAAAAACAATAAAAAACTCTCCACCCGCCACTGTTCCCCATAACTGCTAGTGGCCAGGCTGTCCTTCCACTACACGTATGGGTTGAGTGAAAGCCTGAGCTGTCTAAGCACTCAGCATGTAGGAGAGGCTCCAGGGAGCCTCTATAAATACCTCAATTGAAGAGATCCAAGGGTCCGCTTCTTAAATAGGGAATCCCTGAGGAAAACTGATCCGAATTTTGAAATCTCAGAGCTCCCCTTTGAGAATTGATCCAGAGAATTAACCCAGATTGATTCCAAAAAGCACTGGTCCAGACTCTGTTCGAACTCATCACCCAGACTCCGTCAGAATCCCTATAGAACTTTTGTTCTGCAATTTAGTAAAACACCCATCCCCCTTCCCAAAGTGACGTCGTACTTACCGGCCCTACACCGGATTAGCACTGAACTCTATACCGGTTCCCCACTGAACTCTATACCAGTTCCCCATTGAACTCTACACTGGTTCCCCCACTGAACTCCATACTGGTTCCCCACTGAACTTTATACTGGTCCTTGCAACTGTTCAGCCCAGTCTTTTGCCATCACTTCGGTTGCTACTGTCCCAGCCAACACCGGCCTGTACCTGTAGTCCGGCTCTTTCCAGTGCCCACACCACAACGGTTACAATCTTTTCTTCACTCTTTTACTATTTTTTATTAGTTTGTTTTACACTGTTTGTTCTTTTGCCAAATTTTTCATTTTTGTTAAGTCTGTTCTCTTGTTTGAATTTGTTCTGTTGTTAAATTTTCTTTTATCCTGATTCATAATAAATAATAACAAAACAAGTATTTTTCACGTTCATTTTGATCAATGTACGTAGAAGTTGTTTTTAGCCAGTGTCGTGCGGAAGTACTTCTACCTACACCTCCTTTCGGGCCCATACACGTTCGAAGAACATTCGCTTTGTATGTTTCCCTTCCACCGATTTACCCCACTGCCCAATTTGTAACTTCATTTTAAAAAAAGATACCGCTTTCAAGTACTACGTAACCCTAATTTCTTGAAAATTCGAGAATACATAGGAGCAGGACTTAACTCCTGTCGGGCTTATTTCTCTTCTATTCCCATCCTCCTTTTAAAATTAATTTTGTCTTCATGAAAATCAATTTAGACGCGATGTCTTGTTGGTTTTCTCCCTTTTCCCTTATCGTTATCATTCTTCATACAAAAAGAAACTGAGTTAATTTGGATGAAACGTCCTATTAACTTCCTTCACCTTCCAACCCCGCGTCTTGATGAAAATGGCTAATTTGGACAAGACGTCCTGTTAGCATTCTCTCTCTCTCTTTCATACTTTGGACGTGACGTCTTGTTAACCTCTTATTTTCTCAATTTGGTATCTTGATGAAAGAGTGACTAATTTAGACGAGATATCTTGTTAGTTTTTATTCCTGTGTCCCACATCTCCCCCGTTCGAGCCAGGATTAATTTGGACGAGATGTCCTGTTGATCTCATTCTGAGCTTTTTCTTACACTCATTTTGTCTATCTTCTTCGTTTTCAAGAAAGAAGAAATAAACATAATTTTAAGGCTATTCATGATGCGCGTTTTCAACTTTGGTACTATTTTTTTAACAAGCGATGTGGGGTGCAAATACCTTCCCCACTCGTAACCAACTTCCGAACTTGAGTCTTACTTTTTACCAATGCTTTGACAAAGTTTTTTTCCAACGTTTTTCCTACGGATAAAAATATTGGTGGCGACTCCCTATTCTATTTCAACCAATTTACATTTTTGTCGTGATCCCGGTCGTGACAAGGTACATGGAAAAACTAATGGAATTATTAGAGAAAAATCAAGCAACTGCTTGCAGTCAACAGGTTCAATGGTATGATGTGCAAGGTAACTGTTTTGAGGCTGAGGAAAGGTTTAAACCACTAACACAACATGGGGACAGAAAGTATACAGTGACATTGTCATTAACTCTATCTTGTAACTGTGGGAGGTTTCAGGCATTTTGGTTTCCCTATTCACATGTTATTGCAACATGTTAAGTGATGAGTATGGACTATTTTCAATTCATTCACTCAACATACACACAAGAAAACATCATTAATATGTATTCTGGCCAGTGGTATTCCATTGGTAATGATGATTATCTCCCAAAGACCGATGATGCATGGAACCTTAGCCTGACACGTTAAGCTTACAGGCAAAGGGTCATCCTAAATCCTCTTGTATTCGTAATGAATTTATACCACATGTATTAGTTTCTAGCCACGTGTCAACTGAATTTATACCACATGTATTAATCTCTAGCTATATGTTAACTCAATCTATTGCATATATCTTTCCAAGTCATTATTTTTGTTTGGATTCTAAGATAGCATCTGAAACATTCGATTTGAGCATGAGATAAAAGAAGAGTACCACTAGGTTACATTTAAGAGATGTAATATAACTATATTTTTATATTCGTAGAATGTATATCATTTAATAAAATTTATTTATAAAATAAATATTCCTAGCCTTTTTCATTCATTATTTTTACTTTTAATTTTTATATTAAATGAAAAAAGACAAAAAAATTTATTTCGTAGATAAATTTTATTAACGGATATACGATTCTACATATATAATATAACTATATATAGTTGCATCATATTTTTCAAATTTGTCTAGTAATTAGTGGTAAGGCTTTTCTTTTCTCTCTAAGGTGTTGTAGGATCATGTCCATTCATTCTACTTTAAATTACACATAATTTTGACACATGGCTAAGAACATTAATTCTAATTACTTAAATCACACATAATTTTAACTTCCAGCACCAATATTACATGGGACATTAACTCCCATATAACGTTGTGTGAGAGATTGACTCCCACGTAAAGTTAGTCATTATGTAAGTTAGTCATTATGTGAGAGGTCTTGTAATAAATAATAAATAGCAAAGAGTACATTATTAATCATTAATTAGTGGCAAATACTCACAATGTCAAATCATTACATACTTATGTAGAACTTACTAGATAACTATGTCTTCCATTTCCCCATGTACAATTATTCAAATAGGGATTAAAAATAGTATAGCAACTAACTCATTACAATGTTTGAACCAGAAATGGATTAAACATAAAAGCTATGCCCAAAACTAGGAGAACTTTGAAAAACATGAACATGATGACAAGAAGGTTACACTGCTCCTTGGCTTTCATAGTCATATCTTTAAACTCTTTAGAGTTGGTATTAATATGTTCATTAATGAATTCACTCACCGGCATAATCCTTTTGAAAAGTTGAACGACATCTACATCATCTTGTAAATATAAGAGAATGATTTCCTCATTTACATTGTTTTGTTCCTCTTCTTCTTTTATAAGAGAGAATAAATATCTTCAGAGTTACGAAACCATTCCAAATCTGACAATTGGTATCAGTTAGCTTAGGACGATTGGGACAATGGTGACAATGAAGGAACTTGAAACTTGAATGGAGTCTTTAGAGAAGATGTTTGTAGACGCAAAAGATTCAACAATTTGTAAATGTTAGAAAGTTTTATTTCCTCTATAGCATCATTGAAAGGGGGTAAGAATATTGTGATACATAAATAAGGCACAGGAGAAACACCATATTCTAGTCAATCATTAATCAAACACATGAAAACCCAATTTCCTGTGTTTGAGGGTACTAATTTTTGTGATTAGAGGGCAAAGGCTGAACTATTTTTTGAATTAGAAAATACATCACAGACATAACATGGACGGTTGACAAAGCCTTTGCATGGTAAATACATTACATGCAACAACCCAGCCTCAAGGATAAATCTTGGGAACAAATTCTTCGAGATGTGATATATCAGTTTGATGACAGTGTATTTGATGATCCTGTTGCTGAGTTGTTAAGATTAAGAAGAAGATTTAGGTGAATATTTGGAAATTTATGATTCCCTCTTGGCACGTGTAGCTGTCTCATAATCCAGTGCATCATGTGATATCAATAAGCATGCCATCCATCATCATGTGATGGAAATTATCAATATTGTTAATCATGACAAGTGGGGAAAGAATTCTTTACTAGGCCAGTAAATGATTTATTGATTGTATGTCATGCTTGGATATCATACATGTTTTACAAAATATTATTACTTAAATATTAGGATAAACAATTTATTATAAAACTTATTTATTAGACACATGTGATTGGTATAATAGCATTTTAAAATTTTAAAAATATATAACTTTACAAATTTAAAAATAAAACTTTTAAATTAAAATTTAGACATAAATATATTTTAAATTTTTAAATTATATTTCAAAAAAAAATTATGATTCTTTTGTGTAACAAGTTTTGATATATAATGACAAACTTAAGATATAGTTGATGGAAAAAAAATCCTAAGACACTAATAAATGTGCTTGGACATACAAAATAAATGGTTGAAAAGTCTTGGGATAGGAGTCTAGATCTTGAAGACTTACCATCGTGTTTGTTATGTAATAAGTTATATTAAGTCTAAAATGAACATAACTAATTGATGAACTAAGCATCAAGATTAAAAAATTATTCAAATAGGAACCAATCAAGAGGAGGGGTTCAAACCAATGTTAGGAGTGGTTTGAAACACTGAGTAGTATAGTTTGAACTAGTTAGGTTCAATGGTTTGAACCACACTCTTGATAAATGGTTCATACCACGCATTCAAAAGATGAACTTTTTTGAATCTTGACTTATTTTTAGTAATCAAGTATATTATTATTTCCTTATTCAGTGATTTTTTTCTTATAAATTAAAAGTCTGAGTATCCCACTACTTATATAATCCTTTGCTCTGTTCTTAACTTTCATTCTTTGTGCTCTTGGACTAAAAGTGTTTTTGGACATGGGGTGTGAGAAACTTTTCTCTAGTGAGACCTCTAAGACCTAGATGATCCTGTTGGAATAGAAATCGAATTGTGAGGTAGAATTAAGCTTTGGGTAGAAAATCCGATAGTTGTAATCAGAAATCTTGTAATCATATTTGTGTTGGGAGATTGGACATAAATCATTGTGATAATGATGAACTATGATATATATTTCGGTTTGCTTCTCTCTTTCCTTATCTCTTTTATTTTTTGTACATTACCTTTGTTTCTTGTTTAAATGTTTTATCTCTTCATCTTTTTCAAAGTCGTATTAAATTATTTATTTAAAATAACATTTCTAAAAACATGCTTTCAAAAAAGTCAAATTTTTTCTAGACTTAACCCACCACTCCTTTTAAATCTGAGACTACTTTCAAATAATAATATATTTAAAAATTTCAAATTAGAACAAAAAATTTAAAAATTAGAAATTTCTAATAAATTAGAAGGAAATACAAATTTAAAAATTTAATTTTAGAAGTATTAGAATATAAAAAAGCAGAAATATCACATTTGAACTAGAAATAACTTTTTAAAAAATACAAATTAAATATGTACTCAACTTTTACGTAATTAATTTAGGTTTGGTGTACAAGTTTTGGAATAATCTATGTGTTGTAACTTAATGGTACGTTAATGCAGATTTTGTGATAGACCATTTATGGATGTATGATAGGGTTTGTCTCTGTAGGAGATGTTTAAAAAGTGAGTTTCTTAGAGGGATTATGAAGTTTATTAATAAGGTTATAGAGCAACCCTTTGTACTATTTAATTAATGGTATAAGGTGTCGCTATGTGAGATGTAAATGCTATAAAATTTTGAGTAAAAGTGAGGTTACATTGCACTTGTGCAAGTTTGGTTTCAAATATGTATTTGGAGCAAGCTTGGTGGGATAGAATTTAAAAGAGTGACAAAAGGTTTGGTTGGTGGAACATGTAGAATCGTCATATCCCAACTCGTAGATAACTTTAACATTTTTAAGGTCGTAACAACCTGTTAATGTTATGGAAGCCCATTACAAATAATATGAGGAAGAAATATCTAAAATTGATATATAATATTTTTTATGATGCAAGGATGGACATTGTTTATGTAAGGAACCATGGTTGCTGACACTAGTTCCTTCACTTTCAATGTTCATTAAGGGTTTGAAAAGGAGGAGCAAGCCATCACCAAGCCCTTTATTCCCAGCATCAGACCCAGTAGTATAGTGGCTTTTGTGCGGGCAAAATGAACAATTTTTTTTATAGTGGTATGTTAATGTTCAGAAATTTTGATTCTTATTCCTTTTATATATAAGATTTTTTTTAGAAATTTGTTTGAAAATTTTTATAAGACTAACTATCAAATATTTATATTATTTTCTTTGTTTGACCATAAATATTTTTTCACGGTTAGTAAATCCTGGTTAGTGGTAGATCTTGAAGCAAAAATTTGGAGGAGCCAAATGTTGAACAATAAAAAATTTGGTAAATGTGTAATTTAGGGTATCCACTATTGATCAGAGGGATTAATCTTTGTTGACTTGTAGCTACGTCCATAGAGGATAATTCACTCAGAATTTTAAAATTACTCCATACTCAAACGAGTATTGTGCCATTCAACCATGCCTCGTGGGTTTTATTTTACTGAATTTGTAAATATTAAAAAAGTTAATTAATTTATATAAATTTAGTAAGTTTTTCACCATTTAATTTATTAAATTTGTATAGAATTTCTATTTGTTTTTTAAATTATTAGAACTCATTGTAAACATGCATTAAAGTATGAGTGTTTCTACTGAACCCTTCAGAAATGAGGGGTTTTAGAACCCTTAACATGCTGTCCATTTTTTTAAAAGACATGTGGACTATTTTTACACATAATATATTATATATTTTAATAATTTTAAATTTTTAAAATTGTAAATTAACCCCTTCTTCTTCTTTATCATTTCCTCCTGTATCTAGAGCCACCTTCCCGTACCATCAGCAAGAAGCTCCGGTTGAAGCTTCCTCGTCGGAGAAGGCAAGGGATCTCATCGGTGCTTCTTACTTTGGTGAGGTTCAACATTTCCCACGAGGATCCTCGATTCTCTGTAGATTCTAGCTCCAGCTCTGACTTTGCCAGCGGCGACGTTGTTAGCGAGTTCGAGAGCCCAAACAGCCAACCAACGGAATCATGTGAATGCATGCTCCCGAGCCCACCAAGCCGCAACAACTTCGGATCCGCAGATCTCAGTCCTCATGGCCTCTTGGCATTCCCTTCAGGCAGTTCCATCTCCATCGTCAACAATCGCTCCATGCAGCTACTTTTCTCCTTCCCCATCCCTCCGTCACCGTCCTCTGCTGTTCCTTTCGTCACCGCCCTCCGCTGGTCCCCTCTCCCCCTCAACTGCCACCTCCTCTCCTCCGAACTTTCCTCCTCTCACCTCCTCCTCGCCATCGGCGATCACCAGGACCGCATTGGTCTCCTCGACTTCCGCCTCCGCTCTGTCGTCCTCTGGTTCGACACCGACTCCAAACTCGATGCGCCGCTATTAAAGGTCCTTCCATTCTCTCTCTCCACAACACTACCACTGGACACTGCCTTTAGAAATACGACGCTTCTCCTGAATACTTCTCCTGCATTCGCCGCGATCCCTTCGATTCTCGCCGCTTTTGCGCTATCGATCTCAACGGTTTCCTGTTGTCTATTGTTCTGCAATGGGTTTTAGGTCCCTGTGTTTCTAGAGTTTTTTGTAAGGGGCTACAGCATCAGCATGCAAAGATGCAAAAAGGTGTGAGATCGAGGGAAATTTAAAAAAAAGAAGGGGTTAATTTACAATTTTAAAAATTTAAAATTATTAAAAAATATAAAATATTATGTGGATAAATATTCCATATGTACACACATAAAATGGACAGCATGTTAAAGGGTTTCAAAACCCCCTATTTATTTAGGGTACAGTAGAAATACTCTTAAAGTATACATGGAAAGTATATTCCTTCAATGTAACTCGATTATTCCTGGAAAAATAAATGATTTACATTTACTCTATTTACTGAAATAAAAAATTACAAAATAGTATAACAATCAATTACTAAATAGTGTATATATATATATTGAGAGAGAGAGAGAGAGAGAGAGAGAGAGAGAGAGAGAGAGAGAGAGAGGGCTTATAATGTGATTAATGTGTTGTTGTAGAGACGTGTAGATGCTAGCTTCCCATCCGTAATACTATCATGTTACAAGAGCTCCCTTCACTGTCTAATGTTAAGATATGTTATTAATCCTGTTTGAATTGAAAAAATCTATATTATTATGATAAGTTTATAACTCTTCAAACGAAAATTTTTTCATATACAAAGTGTTAGTTAATAATTTGACGTGGATAATACATAATATTAAATTCATGTGGTTCTTCCCTTCCTATCTCAATAAAAGCCCTTTTTTTACTTATAAAAAACTCATCCGTGATCTCAGTTCTTTATAAGATTTGCACACAAATTAATAGACATGATTCTTTTTTCTGGTCTAATAAAATGGTTAACTGGTGGAGGTTGTGAGGGTACCAGGATCAAGGGACAAAAGTTGACATCATTAACATGTCTTCTCATTACTTTGTCATAATATATTTCTTTCTCTTAAGTAAACATTTAATATTTATTGTTTTAAATGTTTAAAGTATAATTAAAAAAAATCATGAATTCTGAAAAAACTTACATATATTATCAGAGGTACGAATGGATTAAAAAAATGTGTTCACATTTCATGTTTGCGCGCTTCAGTCAAAGATTGAAAAAACGCACCATGTGCACACATATATAATAAATAAATAAATTTCATCGATAGTAAAGGAATCCAACCATGTATTAAGACTGGTTTTGGTTTTGTCATATATATCCCTTCAAATTGAAATTAATTATCGATATAAACATGATCCATGGAGCAGAATCATCCCAGGAGGGTGCAATGAGGAGTGAGGAAAATGGTCATAGATGTTTATGAGGAGCTTCAAAATCTTTCCAGCACTGATGAGAAAGATTCTACTGCATCATCAGATTTCTTTGGTTTATGGCGATCTGTTTTGCCAAATGCTTTCACTCCAAAATTTCTGAGCCTTGGCCAACAACTTCATCAGGACGTGTTGGTGACTGATGAAGTAAAGCGAGCTGCAATCAAGAAGTTGCGTCTAGACAAACTCTCTGCCCAAGATTACCCTATTAACCTTGTTTCTGACGTTGCTATTCCATTTCAATCTTACTCGAGAGACCTTCTCGCGAGATATGATGATGCTACCTTCAAGCAACTGGTTGTCGATGGCCTATTCCTCCTTACTTTGCTTAACGACCCCACTGGCATCTGGATTTACATCCAAAGAAAACGGAAGGGGCCTCTGAATAACCCTTCTGCTGATATTGCAGCTATTGTGGGCGAGCTTCATGGTCCAGAACCAAATTCGCACTTCAGTTCTTCATTCCTTCATATCGGGAAATTTGCTGCAGCAAATTTTGGTCGAGACATGCTATTTTTCTGTGGAACATTCGCTCCAAATTTTAATCTAACCGAACTCACCAAAGAACCTGAAGAGTATGACAATTTGTTGGATCTCGCCTACCATTTAGCTGCACCTAAGCCTACCCCAAACCCTGTGTCTCAACCTATACAAAACTCATTGTTGTTAGACATATTGCAACAGGTGCCTATATATTTGTTGCTCTTAATTTGGATCTTATTCTGGGCTTGCGTGTATCTAATTGTTTTTCCTTCGGAACAAATTCTCTCATTGATAAGTTCTATGCTTCTTGGAGTGGCTCCTTGGTTAGGCCCTATATTTACTCAAAAGGAAGTAAAGACCCAACTGGGTTTGCTTTACTTTATGAGGTCTGTGTTCGATCTTTTTCGCTTTGTTCCAGCCTCATTCCTGTCATGCCGATCCTTTCTCCGTTGGTTGCCACGTTTGTGCTGCATAACCAAACACTTCCTCAAAATCAATCAAAATGTAGCGGAGAGAACGCGTGGATGTTTCCAGAAGGACTTAACAATTGCCTTACATGAATGCACTGGAACTGCTTCACAACTTCACCAAGCTGGGTTTCAAATCCAACCTACTGAAGGCGGCATATCGTCCTTTGAATTTGATGGGGAAGGGTTCATATATTACTTGCCTGGCATTCAATTGCATCCTGTCATCTCTGAGATTATTATCCCAAACCTCGTGGCACACGGGTCACCGAAAACTAATGATGACTTCGCATGGCACATTCTTCACATGACAGCTCTTATTCACACAGCTGAGGATGTGAAAGTGTTGAAGAATGAGGGAATCTTTCACTCCACTTTTCAAAATGATGCGGAAGTTGTTAAACTTTTCGAAACAATTATGCCAGTGACTGAATACATTAATGGACCTATTAATACCAACAGAAAATGGAGCGAACTGAAGACTAAGACTGAGGAAGCCGAGGAAAGGTATGATGGAATCAAGAGCCTACTTGCCATCCTGGTCATCTTTTTCAAAGTTCTTGCAGTTTTGGGCATAGCTTATGTGTTTTGTCCATTTATCCTTTGAACAATTCTGCAAGTCGGCTGCTCTACTATTTTTAGTCTTTGAAAAATTGTAAAGGGGAAGATGGAACAAATAGTTATCTAGTAAGTTCTGCATAACTAAATGTAATGGTGACATTGTGTGTATTTGTCACTGATTAATGCTCAATAATGCTGTTCATTATTTATTAATGATTTCCGTTTATGATATTTATTGAAGTTTTGTATAACATGTTGCAATGAAGTGGGAAATTAAGTATATACTTTATATATGCATAAATAAATAAGAATATAATGCTACCCTTTTTCCATAAAGAAAAACACCGAAGAGAATTCACAAAGACTAATGGTGATTGTTGATAGTGGTTGATTGTTGATAGTGGTTGATTTAGGGTTTAGGGTAATGTTTCTACGCCCAATAGATGATCGAACGTAGCTCTGATGCCACTGATGGTGATTTGATTGTTAGTGGTGGGTAAGGTTGTTGAAGTATATTAGTTGGATAGTTAAAAGTGGTAGTTGAAGAAGTTTGGATAAGTCACTCAAAGGATGAAGAATTGATAACTTGATTACTTCTTCATTCTTACATAATTAAAAAGATGTTGATAGTGGTTGATTGTTGTTTAAGGATAGTATGGTAATGTTTCTACGCCCAATAGATGATCGAACGTAGCTCTGATGCCACTGATGGTGATTTGATTGTTAGTGGTGGGTAAGGTTGTTGAAGTATATTAGTTGGATAGTTAAAAATGGTAGTTGAAGAAGTTTGGATAAGTCACTCAAAGGATGAAGAATTGATAACTTGATTACTTCTTCATTCATACATAAGGAGATAACATGCCTATTTATAGGCATCCTCCATCACTATAATATTCTCTAGAATGTTCTAGAGATAGTCTTGTCTAGAATATCATAGAAAAGTAAATTATATAAATAGATTTTCCTAGATGTTTCCTAGTAACCTTGTAGAAGATTCTAGAAGGTTCTATAATATTCTAGAAACTTGTATAATATTCTAGAAATTTGTATAATCTTCTAATACTCCTCCTTTATGCAAATTTTTGTAACTCCAAGCATTGAACGTAACTCTTCAAATTTGGGTCTTGGCAAAGCTTTAGTGAAGATGTCTGCAACTTGATCTTTAGTTGTGCAATACTCAAGCTTGATTTCTTTAGTTCCTTCTGCTTCCCTGATAAAGTGATATTTGATTGCTATGTGTTTTGTTCTGCTATGATGCACTGGATTTTTTGCCATTGCTATAGCTGATTTGTTATCGCAATAGATTGTAATAGGCTCTTCTTGTTTTTGTCCCATTTCTTCAAGTATTCTTCGTAGCCATATTGCTTGACTTGTAGTTTCAGCTGCTGCTACATATTCTACTTCTGCTGTTGATTGAGCCACTGTAGCTTGCTTCTTTGAAGCCCAAGAGATTATTCCTGATCCTAGTGAGAAGGTATATCCAGATGTGCTTTTCATGTCATCGATTGATCCTGCCCAGTCGCTGTCAGTGTAGCCAAGTAGTTTTGAGTTCCCTAAAGTTTGGTACCATATTCCATACTCCTTTATGCCTTGTAGGTATCTCAGGATTCTTTTTACTGTTCCAAAATGAATTTGGCTTGGGCTTTGCATGAATCTTGAAAGAAGACTTACAGCATACATTATGTCTGGTCGTGTGGCTGTGAGATATAGTAAGCTCCCAATCAGGCTTCTATAATGTGATGCATCAGCTTCTGGTGCTCCATCATTTTTCTTCAATTTCTCATTAGTTACTAGTGGAGTTCCAACAGTCTTGCAGTCATTCATCTTGAATTTGTTGAGTAGTGTTGCGACATACTTCTTTTGTGAGATAAAAATTTCGTCTTTCTTTTGTTTTACCTCTATGCCGAGGAAGTAGTTCATCAAGCCAAGGTCGGTCATGTCAAAGGTCTTCATCATATCTTCTTTGAACTTGACTATCATCTTTATATTGTTCCCTGTGTAGATAAGATCATCTACATATAAGTAGACTATGAGTATATCATACTGACCTTGGAGCTTGGTGTATAAAGTTGACTCACTTTTGCTCCTCCTGAATCCATGATCCGTGAAGTATTGATCGATTTTGCTGTACCATGCTCATGGAGCTTGTTTCAATCCATATAGTGCCTTCTTCAATCTTAGTACTTTGCCTTCATTACCTTTACTAACGAAACCTTGTGGTTGCTCTACATAAATCTCTTCTTGAAGATCGCCATTAAGAAAGGCGGATTTTACATCCAATTGATAAATGCTCCATCCTTTTTGGGCAGCAAGAGCAATTAGAGTTCTATTGCATCCAGACGGGCTACTGGAGCAAATGTCTCGTTGTAGTCAACTCCATATTGTTGTGAGTATCCGTTAGCTACTAGTCTTGCCTTGTACTTTTGTATGGTGCCATCGGGATTAAGCTTCGTCTTATAGATCCATTTCACCCCAATGATATCTTTATCTGAAGGACAATCTGCTAACTCCCATGTATTATTTTTCTCAATCATCTTGATCTCTTCTTCCATTACTTTCACCCATACATCTTGTTTTGATGCTGCTTCAAAGCTTTTTGGTTCAGTTATAGCCAGGTTGCAGGTTTCGTAGATATCGACCAAGGATCTAACTCGTCTCGGAGTAGACTCTGGTGAGGAAATTTGGTGTTGTAGCTGTGAAGAGCTCTCACTTGAATCTTCTTCAATTTCTTAAGGTTGTTGCATTGGTATGGAAATGTTCTTCTCTACCTTTTCATCTTTCCAATTCCAAGCAGCATTTTCATCAACCTCCACATCTCGACTAATAGTGAGCTTTTTGGTTTTCAAGTTATAGACTCGATATCCTTTTGATTGTGTGCTATACCCCAAGAAAACACCTCGTACAGTTTTATCTTCTAGTTTGTGTCTCTTTTCTTCTGGAACATGTATGTAGCATACAGATCCAAAAACTCTTAAGTGTTTTGCTGATGGTTTCTGGTTGCTCCAAGCTTCAATTGGTGTTTTATCTTGGACAGCCTTTGTTGGACATCTGTTAAGTATGTATACTGCAGTATAAACTGCTTCAGCCCAGAATGTGTTTGGTAATTCTTTCTCTTTTAACATTGCTCTCGCCATCTCCATAACCGTGCGATTTTTCCTTTCAGATACTCTATTTTGTTGTGGAGTATAGGTCACAGTAAGCTGGCGCTTAATGCCTTCATCCTCACAGAATTTATCAAATTCATGTGAGGTGTACTCTTTACCTCGGTCACTCCTTAATATTTTGATCTCTTTTCCACTTTGTTTCTCGACAAGGGCCTTGAACTTTTTGAATATTCCAAATACTTCTGATTTGGCTTTAACGAAATAGACCCAAGTCATTCTAGAGAAGTCATCAATGAAAAGGATAAAGTACCTGTTGTTATGAAGTGACGGTGTTCGCATTGGTCCATAAATATCTGTGTGAATCAGCTCCAATAAGTCTTTTGCTTTCCAAGCTTTCCCAGATAAAAATGGTTGTCGATGTTGCTTACCAAGCAAACATCCTTCACAGGCTTTATTATTTTCTTCAAGTCTTGGAAGATCTTTCATCATATTCTTCTGGTATAAAAGCTTTAAGGCATGAATATTAAAGTGGCCAAACCTTCGATGCCAAAGCTTGGAGGTATCAACTTCTACTTTCATGGCAATGTTAATGCCTTGCTTGAAGCTTATTGGGAAACTTCTGTTACTTTTCCCTATCTTCACTTGGCCAGTTTCTATCTTTTTACTATCATATATTTTGCATGTGTCCCCTTGGAAGTGGAGAGAATAACCTTTCTCCATCATTTGACCAATACTCAAGAGATTTTCTTTGAGGTTGGGGACTAATAGGACGTCAGAAATAAGTTTCGTACCTTTCTTTGTTTCTACCATAACAGTACCTTTCCCTTTTGATTCAACGACAGTACCATTCCCCATTCGAACTTTCACTTTGATGGATTTGTCGATATCTTTGAAGATGCTTAGATCTTTGGCCATATGATTGCTACAGCCACTGTCTAAGTACCAGTTTCCACTTGAATTATTGTTAGAATCTTGAGTAGCATAGAAAAGATGTTGGTCTCGACCATATTCTTCAGCGAAATTTGCTTGATGCTTGTTTTTGTTACGACAATACCTTTCTATATGTCCAAATTTCTGGCAATGTTGACATTGTGGCTTTCCACGATACCAACAACCTTCTTCAACATGATTTGTTCTCTTACAAATGCTGCATGGAGGATACTTATTTTGATTGTTCCTAGAGAAATTTCTAGAATTCCCTTTGTTTCTAGAAGTTTCTCCATTATTCTTTTTTTCTTCATTCCCTTTATGCTGAGACCATAATTTGAGCTTTGATTGAAAGGCATTTTCAACTGAGTCTTCATTGTGCCTTTTTAACCTTTGTTCATAAGCTTCAAAGGACCCTACCAACTCTATTACTGATAGAGTAGATAGATCCTTTGTTTGCTCAATAGTTGTCACAATTGGATCATATTTTCGTGGAACAGTGATAAGTAATTTTTCAATAATTTTCTTGTCAGAAATATTTTCCCCGTAAGCTCTCATTTGATTTACTATTTCTTTTGTCTTGGAATAGTAATCCTTTATGGTTTCAGACTCTTTCATTTTCAATAATTCAAACTCTCGCCGTAGAGTTTGAAGTTTTACGACACGTACCTTTTCACTTCCTTCAAACTCCTCCTGTAACGTAGTCCATGCTTCTTTTGCTGTGGTAGCACCGATTATTCTTGGAAAGATAGTGTCAGTCACAGCTTGTTGTAGAGTAAATAAGGCCTTCGAATCTTTTTGCTTATTCTCCTTTAGTTCTTTTCGTTGAGCTGCAGTAAGAGATGAAAGATCTGTTGGAGTAGTGAATCCTTCTTCTACAATTTCCCATAAATCTTGGAAGGTGAAGTATGTCTTCATTTTCGTGCTCCAAAAATCATAATTTTCGCCATTGAAAATAGGAACGGGAAGAGATGATAGTTGAGTAGAACTAGCCATTAGTTAAAAAGATGTTGATAGTGGTTGATTGTTGTTTAAGGATAGTATGGTAATGTTTCTACGCCCAATAGATGATCGAACGTAGCTCTGATGCCACTGATGGTGATTTGATTGTTAGGGGTGGGTAAGGTTGTTGAAGTATATTAGTTGGATAGTTAAAAATGGTAGTTGAAGAAGTTTGGATAAGTCACTCAAAAGATGAAGAATTGATAACTTGATTACTTCTTCATTCATACATAAGGAGATAACATGCCTATTTATAGGCATTATCCATCACTATAATATTCTCTAGAATGTTCTAGAGATAGTCTTGTCTAGAATATCATAGAAAAGTAAATGATATAAATAGATTTTCCTAGATGTTTCCTAGTAACTTTGTAGAAGATTCTAAAAGGTTCTATAATATTCTAGAAACTTGTATAATATTCTAAAAATTTGTATAATCTTCTAATAAAGACTAAGACTAAAAACACTCCTGCTAAGACCATTTGACATTGTTAAATTCATTCATGCAAATGTGGTGTGGAACATTGACTGACATTAAGTCCCATGTTGGGATTGGCGTGAAACTAGTTTTTTTTATAATTTATTATTATTATTAACACATAAGAAATAAGAAAATAAAATAAAAGTGATGTATCAAACAAAAAAATTAAAAACAGCAAAAATATAATATAATAGTAAGATTCAAGAAGTCAACGTAAACTATTTATAAAAAATATAAGAAGAAAATCACAAATTAAAAAAAGTAACCTGAGATTAACTTAAAACTCTGGCAGTTCGTCCAAAATGGAAATAAATCGTGACATTGTGTGACATTGTGATAAAAATAGAACAAGGTATGTTGTGTCATCCGTCGTATGGAGAAACGTGAAAGCATTTTGATGTAAGTTGCCTTGATTTTGCTATTGAACCTCATACTGTCAAGATTGCTCTTATGTTCGGATGGATTAAATCCACTTGGAGCATATGATAAAACTTATTCATGTTGGCTTCGAACCCCTTACAATTTGCTTCATGAAATGGGAAGTAATGTGTTTTTCTGTAATTGTTCCTGGTCCGAACCATTCTAAAGCCAAGATTGTTGTATTCATGCAACCCTTATTTAAGGTTTTTATGGGATGATGATGTCATCACATATGATGTGTCAAGGAATAATTTCAACACGTATGATATAAGATTTTTCTCCCAACTTATAATGGTTTGTTGCAATTGTTTCTCAATTTTAGATTAAGATAGAAAACTGACACTTCATCTCATCATGGTCGTTCGCAGTTTGGTTAGGGGACCACGTAGTGATAACCCATATCCTTCTCAGGCTCATGTTGAGTCTATTGCTTCTAGTACCCCTCCCTCCTCCATACCATCATCTATCACCTCGTCGCATTCCCCTCATATGGGCTACCCCTAGTCCCAAGAACAAGATGTAGATCTCCCAGAGAATGAAATTTGAATAATATGAATAAATGTTCTTAGTTTTAATTAACAATAATAAATATTTGGTTTATATTGATTTCAATTTCATTCCACCCACTAGTGCAAAATATACATACGAGGACAGGATTTGAGCACGGACCAAGGGAAAACGTGGTTAAAACAGAAGCGGTGGCATTTTTATGATTTTAACGAAGCTTTTTGAACACAGTTGTATGGTAACCGTGCTTATAGGCGACATACGAACACGGTTATCCATGGACCGTGGTAAAAGGGTCTTATAATTTTTTTAAAATTTTTTTTAAAAGATCTACGAACACGGTTTCCTGGAACCGTGCTTAAAGGTTGGTATAAAATTTTTAATTTTTTTTTTAAAAGACCTACGAGCACGGTTGCTCTGAACCGTGCTTAAAGAGTGATCTACTAGCACGGTTGGTAGGGGACCCGTGCTTAAAAGGTTGGTATAAAATTTTTAATTTTTTTTTAAAAGGCCTACGAGCACGGTTGCTCTGAACCGTGCTTAAAGAGTGATCTACTAGCACGGTTGGTAGGGGACCCGTGCTTAAAAGGTTGGTATAAAATTTTTAAATTTTTTTTAAAAGGCCTACGAGCACGGTTGCTCTGAACCGTGCTTAAAGAGTGATCTACTAGCACGGTTGGTAGGGGACCCGTGCTTAAAAGTATAAGCTACTCTGTTGCCCAAATTTTCGTCTTCCCTCCATTGCACTTTTACGAAAGTCATTTTCCCTCCCTCCTTACCTCCCTTTCTCTTTTTCAAAAGTCCCTTTAACTCAATCTTCAACAACAACAACAACAACAACAGTTCCCATTCTTCTTCTCAAATAAATCCAACGGAACCTTCTCCTTCTCCTTCATCTTCGGTTTCGAACAAATGTGTGGCTTATAAGCTGAAAGGGTATTTGGATTTGGTGATGCAAGAGATCGCAAAAGGCTTCAGGGCGGAAGAATGGGGTTTAGTCGATGACGCTCTTCTTCACTACAAGAATGCCCATGCCATTCTCATCAAGGCTAATTCAACTCCTGTTCCTTCATTCATCAATTCCACGTTCGTTCTTAACTCTTGTCTTGCTTTTGTTGCAACCTTCACCTACCTAGGGTTCTTAATTCTAATATTGTGATTCTTATTTTTGTAACAGCAAGCAACACAAGGTGCAATCGCTTCGCTAAAAGATATCCAAATGGCAAGCTCAAGTTTTCGAGAGATTACAGACTCTCAATCGAAGAGCTGGTAGCTCATCTGCCAATCATGTACAGTTAGATTAGGTGTTGCTTCTCAAAGCACAACTTATTTGCTTAGTAATTATTTAATTATTAGTGTTGTTGTTGCTTTGTAGTTATAAAATTTATAGATTTTCTACCTTGTGTAAGATTGCTGCATCAGGATCCTCTCCGGTCAGTAGATGAGAGAATGAGAATGAGATGAGATGAGATGAGAGAGAGAGAGAGCTACGAACACGGTTAAAAATAACCGTGCTTAAAAGTCATATACAAGCACGGTTCAAAACCGTCCTGAAAAGTCTATATCTACAAACACGGTGGGAACAAGCACGGTTCTGGAACCGTGCTTAAAGGTCCAACAGAACCGTGCTTAAAACCCCTTTCTCCACTAGTGACCTAACACTCACATCCTCTAGGAGATCTGGAAGATCATCAAGAAAAGTTTGATGGTATTTGGATGTGTTGGAGTAAGGTGTCTGTTGGGTTTCAGAATCAACAAAGCAGGCCCAAAAGGATTAAAAATCCTCCAACTTGGTTAAAAGATTTTATAAATTAATTTTCTTTAATTTCTTGTTGAGTGCCAAGTGTATGGCCCTTATTTCATCTTTATTTCAGACTTATGTATTTATGTTGAGTTTTACCTTTAGAAATAATAGAGTGGTATTTGCATTTTATTTCTTCCTTAGTTTAGTAGTGTTTTCCCTAACCCTAGTAGCCTATCAATTTGGTGCTTTCATTGCCCTTCTCTATGCCTCCCAAACCTACCACATCCAAGATGTGGAAGAAGCTCTCCAGATTTTGACAGATAGAATGGGGTCCCTCCATACCCAGTTAGACTCTCAGCTTCAGGAACATTTGGGGTCTCTTCAAACACAACTAGAGAACCAGCAGCAACTCAATAACTCTAGACACCATAATCTGGAGCATAAGCTTGATGCTCGTTTGGAATCTCTGGCTGCCTTGATAGGCCAACTAGCTGGGAGCATCTCCCTCCAACCAGAATGTTCCAGACCTTTTTCCTCAGGTACCCCTCAATCTGGCCCTACTGGTTCCCCTATTATTACTCATGTAACTGAAACCCCCATACCCCCTCCTCTGATTACCCAGTCTTATAACCTACCCCCTTCACCATCCACCCTTCAATTTGGCCATATGCCCCCACAAACCAACCCTACAACACCCTTAACCCACACCTATACTTCCACCCAACCCTTCGTACCCATATTTCCTCCAAGACCCCCTTACCCTCCAACATTCAATCCCACAGCTGTTCCTCCATTGGACGCTAGACCCCCCAAAGTAACCCTAAATCCATTCTCTGGTCCTGAACCCCTTGATTGGCTCTTTCAAGCTGAGCACTTCTTTTTAGTTTACCAAATTCCAGTTGAGCAGCGCCTGTCTTGGGCTGCCTTTTACATGCAGGGAGACGCCCTTAGTTTGTACAAATGGATGTACCAAAATA
Organism: Clitoria ternatea; assembly: GCA_037962975.1. Taxonomy (NCBI): domain Eukaryota; kingdom Viridiplantae; phylum Streptophyta; class Magnoliopsida; order Fabales; family Fabaceae; genus Clitoria; species Clitoria ternatea. The sequence goes on from CM075674.1 coordinate 58,473,311, forward strand.
ATTAATTGACTGATTGGTATTCTTTCACTTGGACACTCACATTACGTTTTGGGCCTTCTACTTATGTTAACCACCAGGCAGAGTTATTTAAGCTTCGTCAGTATGGTTCTGTTACTGAGTATCAAGCTAAATTTGAGAAACTCTCTAATATGGTAATGGGTCTCAGCCAGGAAGCATTGCTTAATTGTTTTATTTCAGGTTTAACTCCTGATATTAGACGTGAACTGGATATCCTTCACCCCATTTCAGTGCCCCAAGCCATTCATCTTGCAAAATTGGTAGAGGACAAACTCAAGGATTCAAGGCCTAAACCTCTACGTTTTAACCTTAACTCAAACCCACCAGCTCCGGTCAATCCCTCACAAATCCCACCCCCTGTTCCCACAAAACCTCCTTCCTCTACCCTCCCCCTTAAAAGGTTAACCCAGGCCCAAATGCAAGAACAAAGAGCTCAAGGATTATGTTATAATTGTGATGATAAGTTCATTCCGGGTCATCGTTGCTCCACTAACCGTTTTCTTCTCCTATTGACTGAGGATGATCCTGATATGTCATAAGAACCTCAAATGGAATCTTCAACTATTTCCCTAAGTTCACATTGCCTAGACTCACCCAAGTTCCCTGACCCTCACCAGGCCATTCATTTTCACCTCTCTCCTCAAGCATTAAATGGCCAACCATCTCACCGTTCCCTAAAATTTCAGGGTTTATTGGCAGGATTACCGGTCCTTATTCTTGTTGATACAGGGAGTTCTCATAATATCATTTAATCTAGAGTGGCTATCCATCTCAAACTTCCAAGTCAACCTGCTCATAAATTTCCAGTCCTAGTGGGTAATGGAGAACATATTTACTGCACAGGATATTACCCCTCTATTCCCCTCACGATTCAGAACCATGTTTTCCACATTCCCTTTTACCTCATCCCCATTGAAGGCGCTGATATTGTATTGGGCATGGAATGGCTTTCTACCCTTGGTACAATTAACTCAGATTTTGCCATTCCCTCTATGACCTTTATCCATGACCAGAAACCTATTACCCTCACCGGGGATTCCTCCAATTTTCCTTCTCCTGCTTCCTTTCATCAGATCCACCACTATAATCATCAACAATCCATTGCATCATTCCATTTCTTAGCATTTCATCCTATACACCAACACTCAGTCAAAGTCCAACCCATTCCTAAAATTCCCCTAGCCATTACAACCCTTCTGGACACCTACAAACACATTTTTTCTGAACCCCAAGGCCTTCCATGTACCCGTCCATATGATCACAGGATTAACCTTATTCCCAATGCGCCACCTATCAAAGTGAAACCCTACCGCTATCCCCACTCCCAAAAAGAAGCTATGGCCACCCTTATATCTGAGATGCTAGCCAAAGGCCTAATTACACCCAGTAACAGCCCCTTTTCCTCCCCAGTATTACTTGTCTGTAAGAAAGACGGATCTTGGCGCTTCTGTGTTGATTATCGAGCTCTTAACGCCATTACAATACCTGATCGCTTCCCAATTCCCACTATTGATGAGCTTCTAGATGAGTTGGGGAAAGCCACTATCTTTACTAAGGTTGATTTAAAATCAGGTTACCACCAAATACGTGTTTCTCCAAATGATACATACAAAACAGCTTTTAAAACTTTTGATGGCCACTATGAGTTTTTAGTTATGCCATTCGGTTTAACTAACGCTCCTGCAACATTCCAATCAGCCATAAATGATCTTTTACGACCTTATCTGAGGCATTTTGTGCTAGTTTTCTTTGATGATATTTTGATTTTTAGTCCTACCATGAATGATCATATTTGTCATTTGCAATTGATATTTGACTTACTATCTACTCATCAATTCTTTGCTAATCTTTCCAAGTGTGTGTTTGTTGTTACTTCTATTAGCTACCTGGGTCATATTATTTCAGATAGAGGTGTTGCTCCTGATCCAGACAAAATCAAAGCCATTTTCGATTAGAAAGAACCTCGTTCACTCATGGCACTCCAAAGTTTCTTGGGACTCACCGGATTTTATAGAAAATTCGTTCAGAATTATGCCTCACTCACCGCTCCTCTCACCGATTTACTTCGTTCTACTACTTTTGTTTGGAGTACATCTGCCTCAGCGGCGTTTACACAGTTTAGGCAGAAAATGATGGAATTAATCCTCACTATCCCTAACTTTGACAAAACCTTTGTTCTTGAAACAGATGCTTCTTCTGTAGCTATTGGTGCTGTTCTCTCCCAGGAACGTAGGCCAATCGCCTTCTTCAGCAAACGTTTGGGTCCCAGGTTGCAATCTTCTTCCACTTATGTCCGTGAAATGTACGTTGTCACTGAAACAGTTAAAAAATGGCGTCAGTACTTAATTGGAAGGGAATTTCACATTTTTACTGATCATCAGAGTCTCCAACATCTGGCCTCACAGTCTTTTCACACACCAGAACAGATGAAGTGGGTAACAAAGCTACAAGGATACAGTTTTAAAATCTTTTACCGTTCTGGTTCCAGCAACAAGGTGGCCAATGCCTTATCCCGTGTTCAGCCCAATGATGTTCCACTACTCTTGGCCATCTCCTCCCCGATCCCTGCCTTGCTGGATGAGCTCCGCCGATACTTTCAATCTGATCCAGAGAGGAAGTACCTTTTAGACAAATTACAGTCTCACCCTAACCCACAGGGTAACTTCCATCAATCTCAAGGCGTATTGTATTTTAAAGAAAGATTATTCATACCCAACATACCTCACATGCGACAACAGATCCTTCAGGAATTTCACTCTAGTCCTGCTGCTGGCCACTCGGGTTTGAAACCAACCTTGGCACGCATTGCTGCTTCCTTTTATTGGCCAGGTTTCTACAAAGATGTGAAAACCTTCATTACTAACTGCATAACCTACCAGATGTGTAAGTATCTGCCCCAAAAGAAAGCTAGGTTATTACAACCTTTACCAGTTCCAAATCAAGTATGGGAAGATATTACTATGGATTTCATTACGCACCTGCCAAACTCATTTGGTCACACTGTGATTTGGGTGATGTGCGACCGACTCACCAAGTATGTGCACTTTCTAGCCTTACCTTCCAAGTTTACTGCTCCTGATCTGGCTGCCCGATTCTCTTTAGAGATCTGCAAACTCCATGGTATTCCAAAATCCATCACTTCAGATCGTGATCCCGTGTTCCTCAGTAAGTTCTGGAAAGAACTCTTCCGGCTACAAGGGACCCTCTTGAAGTTTAGCTCCTCCTACCACCCTGAAACAGATGGACAATCCGAGGTAACAAACAGATGTTTAGAGGCTTATCTTCATTGTTTTACCAGTGAGAATCCCAAACAGTGGTTTAAATACCTCTTTTTGGCTTAATATTGGTTCAACACTACAGTCCACTCTGCTATCGACATGACTCCGTTCCAGGCCCTGTATGGACATCCCCCACTATCCCCTCTCTCGTTTCATCCTGGCAACACCTCCCGGTCTGAAGTGGTTTTGTCCCTGCAACAGAGGCAGCAACTGTTACAAACTTTAAAGAGCAACTTACAACGGACCAGGCAGCGTATGATGACACAGGCAAATAAAAACCGCAGGGATCTTACCTTCAACATTGGTGACCTTGTTCTCCTTCGTTTACAGCAATATCGACAACAGAGTGTCCAACGCCGACCCTCCCAGAAGCTTTCCAAGAGGTATTTCGGGCCTTTCAGAATTCTCCAGAGAGTTGGAGCAGTCGCCTATGAGTTGGAGTTACCACCGTCTTCCCGCATTCACCCGGTATTTCATGTTTCCCTCCTTCGTCGTTATCACGGTCAAGACGTCTCCAACCACTATCGGGCTCTCCTAGTGTATAACGAAGAAAAAGAAGAACTGCCTAAGCAAACTGAGAGTCCTTCTCCAACCCAAAACACTTCCCCGCATTCCACTTTGAATTCCCCAAGTTCTTGTTTGAACTCTGAAAGTACAAATGACCCTTCTGATGAGTTGGGCACGCCGTTACAGATCCATTCCCACTCAGATCTTCTCTCTTCGCATTCTCCTATGCCATCTACACCGTCTATCACGCACACCACTTCCCAGGCGCCATTAGTGCGTTATGCCATGGGTCCCACGCACGTTCAGCCTTGTCCCCTGTCTAGTCTCAATCCGCGTGTGTCATGTCCTCCACCGTCAGATCTGGTATCGCATGCCAAGGAGTCATCTCAGCCACTGATTCAAAATGGGAAGTGCTTGCCAGCTAATTCCCACGTGCCTCACACGGACCCAGGCTCCTCTTCTCTCACTCCATCCGAGTCGTTCAGTCCTTCATCTCCGCCGTCCATCTCTCACACGGTTTTTGAGGCCACCTTGTCTCCTTTTTGTATGGGACCCGCGCCTGCTCCCCTGCCCACCACCACTTCACGCGGGAAGCTCTCCCTGCCGTGTGATCAGCATGTGCAACAGAACCTTCAATCTGGACCGTTCCTTTCTTCCATGTTCCGCGTTTCACATGATGACCCAATGGATGACAGCCACGTCACCACCGGACCCCCTTCTAACCTTGAGGACAAGGTTTCTTTTGACCCAGGGAGTAATGTTGGGTTTCAGAATCAACAAAGCAGGCCCAAAAGGATTAAAAATCCTCCAACTTGGTTAAAAGATTTTATAAATTAATTTTCTTTAATTTCTTGTTGAGTGCCAAGTGTATGGCCCTTATTTCATCTTTATTTCAGACTTATGTATTTATGTTGAGTTTTACCTTTAGAAATGATAGAGTGGTATTTGCATTTTATTTCTTCCTTAGTTTAGTAGTGTTTTCCCTAACCCTAGTAGCCTATCAGTGTCACCCACTGTGCATGAGTTGTGGTCCTTTTATCAATTGATATTAGAATTGTTATTAATAATTGACAGTTTAATTAAAATTGTAATTAATAGTTGATAATTGATAATTTATAGTTGGGTTTGAATTGGATTGGTAGTTGGAAATAAACTATACTGGGTGGTTTTCATTTTATTTGTCAGGTAGTTAAAATGTCCTTTTTGGAGGGAAGACATGTCTATTTTTCCCAATAATTTACAACTTAAAATAATTTATGATTATCACTAATTAAAAATTTGCAAACCAAATCCATCTGGTTGTCTGAACACTGACTGAGCATAGAGTTATCATTGTCCACGAAGGATCAGATAGCATAAGGAATACACTAAAAAGGTTTAGAGAAGGTAGTATATCATAATAATGATATTCCGACATATTTTTTTTATATTTAATATTATTTATATTAAAATAAATTTGGTACAATATTTAAGATAATTACTTTATTCTTCCGTAAAAAAAGGAAAATATTTAAAAAACAAAAAATTAAAAACTCCTATGTGAATGCATTGGTCATTTACTAGTATATTATTAATATAATATAGAAGTAGTTGGAATAGAAATTATTTTTTTGAAAAGAAAGAGTTTAAACTGTCTGAAAGAATAAATACTCCAAAAAACTTCGAATTTGTGTGCAGAGTACCATTCATGTGCAAATTAAAGCAGCTTCTACGAAACAGTACGGCACTACTAAAGCCAATTAATTCAGCTCATTAGCACAATATTATGTCCATAATTTGATTAATATTTTTCTAATAAACAAATGTTAGGTTAATAGTCCAATCAAGCCTTGTTTTAAATAATCCAGATTCGGCCAAGTTTTTGTTTTAAAAAAGGCTTTCTCTATTGTTTAAACCATTGTCGTTGTCTCTTTTTCCTTTTTAAAAGAATTGTAACTTGGTCTTTTTATAATTACAAGATTAGGGTTGGTATTATATTTAAAAAACTCACTTTATAAGAATGCTTACAAAACCATGAAACTGCACGTCAAGGGACAAATTAGTTGACATCATTAACATGTATTCTCATTCCTTTGTCCTAACATATTTCTTTCTCTTAAGTAAACATTTAATATTCAGACAAATATTTCATACTATTGTTTTAAATGTTTAAAGATTATAATTTTAAAAAAATTCTTAAATTCTGAAAAAAAAATGACATATATCATCAAAACGACATGTTTGCGCAACTTATCAACATGCGATCATAACAAGGATGAAATATTTCATCCCAAATTTTCTTCAAAGCCTGATTCTATTATATGTCGATCACCAAAATTCTATGAAAATATGTTTGATCGATACATAACAGTTACACAAAATTCAAACTAAAGTGCATAATGTTTAATATCTAGATCGTGAAGAAAAGGGACTGTAGTTCAAATAGAAAAGTAAAATTGAAAGTATAATTTCTTTGCATGACTTATTTTTTTTCCTAGTGATAAGAAAATTGTAGTAGAAAAAAAAGAATATAATTTGATTAAATTAGGCTAAATACACGGTTTGGTCCTCTAACTATTTAAGTTTTTTCAAATTGGTCCCTTATTTCTTTTTTTTTTCAAAGAGGTCCCCCTAGTTTTAAAAACGCGCCTGGTTGGTCCTTCTGTCATCTCTGTAGTTAACGTTGTAGGAGACTTCTCTGACGTGGCATAGAGACGTTGCAACAATTGAACATTTCCTCCATTAAAGTCCTATTGAAGGTCTAGGGTTAGTTTTTTGACGTTGGAATTGGTCCAGAACATAGACAACTTCACTTGCCAGTTACAATCGTGTCTGATGGCCAACTCTGGAGGTTCTTTGTTCAGCAATGGAAGCATCTCAACTCCTGTTGTTCATCCTTATTGTGAATGCGTTGGGAATCATAAAGCTGTGCTTCAAACATCAAAAACAATGGTAAACTATGGAAGACAATTCTGGGGGTGTAGGAAGTATCGGGTAATGTAATTATTTGTGATTGCTGCCTTGCTTTTGTAGGTGGTTTTGTACCTGTATGGACAAGTTGATGGCATTTTCTCATTGTGGTTTATGTTGTTAATGGTGTTTTTGTAGGGGGTAGCTGGTGATGGGAGCTGTAATTTCTTTCAATGGGTCACAGATACTGCCCAAGCTGAGAAGGATCTATTAATTATCAAACAGAGGAAAAGAATAATCGCATTGAAGAAATCACTTAAGGAGTCAACAAGATGGAACAAGTGGATGTACTGTTTTTGTGTGTTGTCTACCTTATGTGTTTGTGATATTTCTTTGTTGGTCACAGTGAATTAAATGTGGGTATGCTCTTGTTTAGAGTACTTTGGTTAAGTTTAGGGTATGGACTCCTGTTGTTAATTTTAGTTGAGTTGTTATTGTAAGTCTTATTTTGAGTTGGTATTTTCAATTGTAAAGTTCAGTTGTTAATGAAGAAATGTACAATGGAGTTGGGAAATTCAGTTGTTCAATTTGAAATTGATTTTTTAATTTTAGTTGCGAATATTTAAGTTACGATAGTGTTAACATTAAAAATAACTAACCATTAGTTGCGAGAAAATAAAAGCATTAACATTTCCATAATAGCATTCATAGAAATTAACTTTGTTCTGTCTTAGAAGGACATAACAGAAAATAGTATACACACAAAACAGTTACTCTTAAGTGAAATGTAACATTGTTCAATCACTGAAACACATAATGATTCAAATTTTGTTGTGCCTTGGTGTTAACTTTGACCTTTGTTGGACCGGATTTGTAGAAGCAACGGTGCGGCGTTTTCTTTTTATTGGGGTTGCAGCAGCTATGGCTGTAGGGCCTGTTGTTTGGTTGCTGGAAGACTGTTGGGTGTGGGGCTGGTCTTGAAGTGGTTTAGAAGGACAGGTGGTTTTATTGTGGCCTATAGTTCCACAAACACTACATTTGGTTTTCAAACCCTTCCTAGACATCCTGATGTCATCCTTTTCAAGTGGATCCTAGTTCCTCGACCTCTTAGGCCTGCCATCCTGCCTCTTGAATAGTGGAGGATGTACATTGTTTGCTTCAACCTTGTCCCACATATTTTTTCCAATGGTGGGTAAGATAATGGGAGAATAACACTGAGTATATGTTACCTTTCTATACATTGCTGGGATGTATGTATATGGAGTTTTATTAACCTCTAGCATACAGGAAATTGTATGATTACAAGGGATTCCTGTCAACATCCACTTCCTGCAGTTACATTCCCTGGCCTTCAAGTCCACAATGAATTTGTCAGCATGGTTAATATGGCTAACCTCATAAACACAGTTTCCTGACCACCTGCACATGAGAGGGTGATAGTTGTGTGTTAAATTTGCATACATGCAGGTCTAATAGCATAGAAAGATCAGACAAAAACTAACCTGACTTGGTACATATTGCAGTAAGTTTTTTATTTCTCAATTCTTTGTTTAATCCTTGGAAGGACATCATCGGTAAAGGATTGCATCCTAGTCCTGTTGTTGGCCCATCGTTCCATCATGTAAGTCTTTATCTCTTCTACCATAGTAATGATTGGCTTCCCCCTTGCTCCAATGATCACTGAATTAAATGTCTCAGACATGTTATTGACCAACACATCACTTTTTGGTGCAAATGAAAATTTGGACTTGCTCCAGTGCCTTGGAGGTATTTTGATCAAGTCCCTGTATGCTGCCTCATCTTGTTCCTTGATCTCTAACATTGTCCTTTCCCAAGCATGTGTGTAAGTCGATTTTGCTGTCTTCCATAGTAAGTCCTTTAGTTGTTTTCCTGGATGTTTTTTCCTGAAGTTGCTATATAAATGTCTAACACAGAATCATTGATCAACACCTGGTATAAGCTCTTCCAATGCATGAAGCAAACCCTGAAATATAGACACCAAATGGCACTGCAGTTAATCATCTAATAAACAAGCTAGATTTAAAACACATTTACTGGTTTAAGGCACTAGTGCAAAAATTGGATTTAACAACGGGATATATTCACGGGTTGTAGTGGATCAGTGATAAAAACATACGCGGTGGCATTTTTGAAATTATAAGGTGAACGTTATAATCAAAGAAAACTATATATCCACGGTTAACATCATAACCGTCATCGTACACGTCAATATATATTCATGGTTGAAAAGTCAACCGTGGATATATAGTACCTGAGATATATATCCACGGTTGTGTTCACAACTGTGGATATATATTCATGGGTATGTTCAGGGTTATGATGTTAACCGTGGATATATATTAATGTCTATAATGACGGTTTGTATTTGCAACCGTGGATATATAGTTCTGGTCTTAGGTTTAATCACTGGGTACTGTATGTCCACGGTTGTTTCTACAACTGTGATTATAGATTTAATATTTATCCACGGTTGTGGTCGTAACCGTGGATAAATAGTTAACATTTATCCACAATTTTTTATTTAACCGTGAATATATGTGTAATATATTCACGGTTTCAAGGGGAACCGTGAATATACATCCTTTCTAAAACTTCAAAAGCCGCGCCTCTCAGGCTTTTTTCACTTTCTCTTCTTCTTTCGCGCTGGTTATCGTCTTCTTCCTCGCTCTCCTCTGTTGCTCGAGTTTGTTCTTTGCTGGTCGTGGGCTTCTACGTTCACTTACTTCTTCCTTCTTCCTTTCGTGTTGTTGTCATCTTCACAGTGCCTCATTACCTTTCTTCTTCGTTCACTGCTGGGCTACTTCACTGTTATGGTCTATCATTGTTTGTGGAATATATTGTGTGTGTTTTCACTTGCGTATAGTCGAACCTGAATGAATGTGTTGTCTCTCTGTGTGTGGTTATTATTTCATTGTTCAAGGTGAAGCTTGTCTCTGTCTCTGTGTTATTATTAGGTTTGGTTAAGCTTGTCTCTGTCTCTGTCTCTGTCATTATTTGACAATGCCTGTATGTTATTAAGTTTGGTTAATTCTGCCTCTGTGTTGTTAACCATTTGTAATAAGCAGCTGAAACTTTGTTTCTAAAAGAAATAATATTGTTGTTAATAATGTTGTTGTTAATAACTATTTGTTTCTAAAGAAATAATGTTGTGAATAAATTTGTTTCTAAAAGAAATTTTACTATCCAATGACAAATCCCTTATAAGATGGAATGTTTATTTCACAAATTCTAAGCTTGGACTGAACAATATAATCAGTAGTTATACATGCTAGAGAGCTTGTGAAGGAAATTTTTATTTTATTGTGATTTATGCATTAGTTGACATTAAGTAGTAAGTGTTCACTCCTTTGGTTGGAATTATAAGCACCGGACTCAAAGTTAAATCGTTTTCTTTTGATACCCAAATGCACTTAAGTGAACAAGTGAGTTTCATCGAGTGTTTCTTTAAAAGTCTTATAAACCAACATTATAATCCATAATCAATAATACATACTCCAACACCATACTTGTACTTCAAAATAACACAAATTAGAAACATCATACTAATTTAGGTAAAAAGTTAACTAAATTATTATCCATTTTATTTCTGTTGTTGTTGGTTGCTCTTATATAATGTTATTTCTATTGTTGTTGTATGTGGATGGTTGTTAATCTTGCAAACTCATAGGCTCATAGTATAAAAGTTGCTGTGTATGAGTGAACCGTAGTTTCCCATTTGAGATTCGACACAAATGGTCATTAAATTAATTAATGTCATCGTTTAGGTAGAATCTTGAATTGTCCGTTTGGACAGTTTGGGATGAACAATTATTTTTTATACGTCATTGTTAGTATGTACAAGTTAGGAGTTATTTTAAAATTTGATAAAATTTTGGTAACTTGCATTTTGTGTTGTTCTCTGGGTGCATATTTGGTTATGGTTGAATTTGATTTGACCACTCTCATTTTGTGTACTTAGAGACCAATGTGAAATGCTACCGAAATTTTATTAAATTTTAGAATAACTCATAACCTGTATATATGAATGACGTATAAAAATAATTATCATCCTGAATGGGTATAGGACCACCACCTTTGAAGAAAAAGTGAGGTTGATCATAGCACCTTGTAAACAGTTGGCATGGATCGGAGTTGGATAACTGCATCACGCCTAACTTTAAAGTACGAGGGGGGAGTTGAATCATTTCTAGAATTCGTAGCGAGGAATGCAGTGGAGGTGAACGGAAAGTATTTTTGCCCTTGTGTGAGATGCTTGAACCTGCGTCGGGTAGACTTGGAAGAGGTGCGAGAGCATCTATTGTGTGACGGTTTTTCTGCGTAGTTATACGTGTTGGATATGGCATGGTGAAGATGTGGTGGTGCCAAGTAACAGCTCTCAAACTGAAAATCGAAGCTCGATGCATGACACCGATGTCGACATGGATGACCGACTCGAGGATATGATCCGTGATGTGGGGGTAGAAGGTTTTAAGAAAGCTCATGTATATACGACTCTGTGTGAGGGCTCTGAGCAGCCGTTGTATCCAAACTGCGTCAATTTCACGAGGTTATCAGCAGTTTTGTGATTGTTTAATTTGAAGGCCATAAATGGTTGGACGGATAAAAGTTTCACTGACTTACTGAAGTTGTTGAAAGAAATGCTCCGAGCTGGAAACAGCTTGCCGAATCGTAACTATGAGGCCAAAAAGGTGTCATGTCCTATGGGTTTAAAGTATGAGAAAATACATGCATGCCCAAACGATTGTGTATTATTCCGGGGTGAGTTAGAAATGCTGCATCGATGTCCTAGGTGTGGGGTGTCACGGTATAAGAAGAAAGAGGCGGATTCTGATGAGGTATGCACTAAAGGGTCTCCTGCAAAGGTGTTGTGGTATCTACCTATAGTTCTAAGACTAAAGCGTCTGTTTACCAATACATATGATGCAAAACTTATGAGATGGCATGCTGATGAGAGGGTTGTTGATGGACTACTTAGGCATCTGGCCGATGGATCGCAATGGAAGAAAATGGATACGATTTTTCTGGAATTTGCCCATGAACCAAGAAATGTTAGGCTTGCACTAGCCACAGACAGAATGAACCCATTTCGGAACCTGAGTACAAACCATAGTTTGTGGCCTGTTTTGTTGTTTGTTTACAACTTACCGCCATGGTTATGCATGAAGCGTGTTATCAATGATGATTTCTGGTCCACGACAACCGGGGAACGACATTGATGTATATTTAACTCCATTGGTTGAAGACCTCAAAAGGTTGTGGGAAGACGGGGTTGAAGTGTTTGATGGGTTTACCGGGCAATCATTCAAATTGCGTGCCATGCTATTTTGCATGATCAATGACTTTCCAGCGTATGGTAACTTATTCAGGTACAGCGTGAAGGGTCATAAAGCTTGTCCAGTATGTGAGGAGGGGACTAGTTCTGTGCGGTTACATCATGGTAGGAAAAATGTTTATATCGAAGGTTTCTTAAAGCGAATCATCCGTTTCAGAGGTTGAAGAAGTCGTTTAATGGTGTCCAAGACTTTGAAATGGCTCCTCCACCACTATTTGGTCGCCAGACATATGAAAAGGTGAAAGACGTCAACGTGCAGTTTGGTAAGTGTGAAAAATAGCACCCGACATAAAACAACTGGAAGAAAAAGTCAGTGTTTTTTGACCTTCCATATTGGAGGGAGCTTGATGTAAGACACTGCATTGATGTAATGCATGTGGAGAAGAATGTGTGTGACAGTTTAGTTGGTACACTCTTAAACATACCCAGGAAGACTAAGGATGGCCTAAACTTGCGTATGGACTTAGAGTTGATGGGTATACGTCAGGATTTGCATCCACAATCAAAGGGCAAAAGAACAAATTTGCCTCCAGCATGTCATACGTTATCCAGAAAAGAAAAGCAAAGTCTGTGTGAATCATTACGAAGTGTGAAAGTTCCGTCTGGTTATGGCTCTAACATTAACTCTTGTGTTTCCATGAAAGATTTGAAGTTAGTTGGGTTGAAGTCTCACGATTGTCACATGTTGATGCAGCAGTTTTTGCCTATCGCTATTCGTGACATTCTTCCTAAAAATATGAGAAATGTCATAATAAGGTTGTGTATGTTTTTTAATGCCATATGTTGCAAGGTAATCGTGCCCGGCGAATTGGATGTGTTGGAACAGGAAGCATCACTTATATTATGTCAGCTTGAAATGTATTTCCCGCCCTCTTTTTTTGACATAATGGTCCACTTAATCATCCATTTGGTGAGAGAGGTCCGTTGGTATGGTCCAGTGTTCTTACGGTGGATGTATCCCGTTGAGCGATATATGAAGATATTGAAAGGGTATATGAAGAACCAACGTCGTCCCGAAGCTTCAATTATGGAAAGATATATTGCAGAGGAAGCAATTGAGTTTTGCACTGAATACATGTCACATGCTGCAAGCATTGGTATTCCAACGACTCGTCATAAAGGGGGATTGGATGGGAAAGGAACGATTGGAAAAAAAATGAAGAGCATGCCACGTGCTGATGTCCTTCAGACACACTTGTATATTTTAAACAACACGGATGACGTGCAACCATATCTAGCCACACACAAGGAGCTAGTCAAGAAAACCAACCTTAAAATGACTGAAAAGTGGTTGTTGAATGAACACAACAAGAGTTTCATGTAGTGGTTCCAAAAGACCGTCCTGAAAGATGCATCTGCATCCTCGACATTACATCGACTAGCACAGGGCCCGAACTTTGATGTCCTTACCTTTTATGGGTATGACATAAACAACTATTTGTTTTATACAAGGACACGGGATGAAAAGAGTACAAATCAAAATAGTGGAGTGATGGTTGTGGCTCAGTCATTGCATTTCTTAACTTCAAAGGACAACAACCCTGTGATGGTCGAGTCATGCTACTTTGGTGTGATTGAAGATATATGGGAAGTTGATTACGGTCCCTTCACCGTTCCTGTATTTAAATGTAAATGGGTTGACAATAACAACGGTGTCAAAACTGATGATTTAGGAGTTACGTTGGTGGACCTCAACAAGATAGGGCATAAGGACGAACCATTCATAATGGTAACGCAGGTGAAGAAAGTTTTTTATGTTGCTGACCCAGCTGACAAACGGTGGTCAATTGTTATCCAAGGTAGACACATTGGAGACCCCAATCTTGATATTGTGGAAATTCCATCAAGTACAACACGTATTCCAACATCTATCGTGGAACATGACATAGATGATGTAGTTGCCAGTCGTCATGACCACCATGAAGGCTTGTGGGAAAATATTTCATCTTAATAGGGTATTAATCTTGTTAGTGATTCATTGAATTACATGTTATATTAGTTATTCGTTGTTTTAAATGTTATATTAAATATTTGACAGTTTTGTTTCCTTGTTTGGACAGATACTCATGGCTGACCAGGATGGACGATCCAGGTCTGACTCACAGGCCAGTGGTTCCTCTGCTCGGAAGAGCAGAGGTGTTACCCGGATGCCAGACGTTGCACTTAGGCGTCACCGGGGAGAGAGGCTACTTGTTGACATGGATGTCAACACCGATAGATTTAGTGGACCGAATGCCATGAAGTTTAGCAGTTATTTGGGGGTTGTGGCTCGGTCGAAGGTGTCCATCATTATCCCCAACTGGGATAGTGTCGAGGAGGTGGTGAAGAACCAGCTATGCAGTGATGTTCTGGTAACTTAGATATTATTTAAGTTTTATTTTAGTGTATTATTTCATGTAACTCTTAATAAGGACTCCTTTATGGACTAACTCCTTTCATGTAGGATTCTTTTAGCATACCATCTTCTGACATAGCGAGGAGGAAGGTACTCAGTATTATGGCTGAGCGATGGAGGTCGTTCAAATCCATACTCACCACAAGGTATATTGAACTTTAAATTCTTAATCAACGCTTCACCAAATTATACCAATCCTTAGTTTAAATGTACCTGAATTGTAGGTATGTATTCGGGGACGACCAAGGAAAATTCCCTGGAGAGAAATATCCCTTTATCGATCAGGAGACCTGGGATGCTTTTGTTGCATCTAGACATTCTGCTGAGTTTCAGGTACATTGGTTTTTAGATGATTAAATTATGTATAATTTAAACGGTTAACTCTGAATATTTTTTTTCTTGTTGTAGGAGACCAGAAAGAAAGCCCAGGAGACTAGAAAGCTAAATGACTCCCCACACACACTGTCACGTGGGGGTTACCGTAGGTTGGAAGAGCGGCTGGCACAGGAGAGGCTGAGTCAGTGTTAGACTGACACTGGTATTGTGGATCCCCCTTCCCCACCTACACGCCACGATAAATGGAAGCGGGCTAGGATCAAGAAGAGTGGGGAATACACTTCCTCACAAGCTCAGGAGGTTGCCTCACGGATAGTAAGTATTCCCCTTTGTATCAGTGTCTGTTTTTTGGTTTACGTGAATGAAGTGAATACTAACTTGTTTGGTTTCAGGATTCCTTGGTTGAGCAATCAACCCAAGGGTCTTTCGTAGCCCATGGACGGGAGGATATTTTGACTACTGCCATCGGCAGGCCAGAGCACCCAGGAAGAGTGCGTGCTGTTGGTCGAGGTGTAGGTAAGTGGTAAATAACTCTATGCTTTCATTTTGTTATCTGTTAAACAATTATGGGCTAATCATTCACATTTCACAGGCCTCCGCTCCTATTACGGTGCTCCCGACCCTGCCCCCTCCCTTGAGAAAATGGTGGAGCAGAAGGTGGCTGTTGTGAAGGCCGAGTACCAGGAGGAGATATCCAGGCTCCACCAGGAGATGGCCTAATTCAGGGAGGAGATGAAGGCCTCACTCAGCCACCACCAGGAGACTACTACACCAGCTAGCGACCCACAGGTTAGATTCTTTATTTAATTTCCTTGGTTTTATTGTTTGTAATCACTTTATTTCATTGTTGAATAACTTCTGCTTGATGTGTAAATATGTAGATACGGAAGGTTAGCACTAAGGGATCGTGTGCTGCGGCTGACCCTGACGATGATGGGGTTGTGCGCTGCGGCTAACCCTGACGATGATGGGGTCGAGCCACCAGACACCCGTCAATGTGACCTATTCGTTGATGGGTCGGAGGAGCCAGTTGCCACTGGTATGGTGTACAACTTAGGCCCTGTGGTTCACCATCAGACATTACCTGATGGTATGTCAAGGGTCTCTGTTGTGCTCGTCCTCGAGGAGGATGCTGCTGTGCCAGTGACAACTCCGGAGGTGAAGACCATCGGTCAGGCGGTGGGCCACTTTCTGATGTGGCCCAACAGACTTCTAGTGATTGCCCCTGGACAGGTAAAAACCCTAAACACTAACTAATTTGGTTATATTGTCAATTATGGTACAAAATATGATGGTTGTCAATTGTTTAACAGGAACAGACATTGAAGAAGCCAGACCCGACCAAGGATCCCATCCGGATGCTATGGCGCATCGGGTATGAGCAAGGAGAGGACACTGTTCAGATCCCATGGCAGCCACTAGTGTTCGGCCGTCCCAGTGATTTTCCAGTTTACGTTACACATTCTGACATGTGTGACATTATTTCGGGGACGTCGATGCTGAACGGCTCCATCTTTCAGTTGTGGGAGCTGTAAGTATATCCTTGTTTTGTCTAATTTTTTCATTATACAAGTTATTTGTCTCTAACCATGTCTTAACTTGTTTAGGTTTCTGGTAAAACTCTGTGTGGACTTGGGTTTCAAAGGAACTTATGGTTTCTTAGAGCCCTCGCTCATACAGAAGCAAGGAAACACCCCCCAGGGCACCCAGGCATACATCCAGAATTGGATGTTTGAGTCTGGGAAGCCTGTATACATGGTCCCTTATCATAAAGGGTAATATTCTATTCCATAATTATTGTCATGAATTTTTGCATTTTGAAGTCTCACTTATCACTAGAAACTGCAGGGCTCACTGGACGCTTGTGGTGATCTGTCCGAAGGACTATCTTGCTCTGCATTTTGATACTTTGCATCGGACAGTTCCACAAGACCTGAAAGATATAGTAGACCGGTAAGTTAATCCCTAAAAAACAAGTACAAATTCGATTACATCATTTTTAGAACTATACGATTCTAACTTATCTTGTGTTTTGTTTGACGTAGGGCGGTGGTTGGATACAATCTACTGATTGGAAACAAGTCCAATGGAAGAAAAGTTGCATGGGTGCACCTAAAAGTAAGTCAATCGTATTCATTTAAATCTTCAATACATATTTTTTAAGTTGCGAATTCACTTATTCTATACTATATGTCCATTGTAGTCTTACAGGCAGCAGGGTACCTACGAGTGTGGCTATTTCGTCATGCACACTATGCTGACCATTGTCCAACAACATTTAGTAGATGGATGGATAGATGTAAGTCTCATCATTTGGACTACTTTTCTACCAATTTCATCAATTTCATGTAATAAATAAAGCTTTTGTTCAAATTGTTTTGTGCATTGTTTGCAGTACTTTAAGGACCGGTCATATTTCCCAAAGGCACTTGTAGATGATGTTAGAAAGCAATGGGCCTCACACTTCATTGAAGTTAGGTGAAGCTAGATATAGGATCTTTATTCTTTTATGTATGTATCTAGTAGGATTTAGGGTTTACTTTTATTAGATTACATTCAACTTAATTGTATATACTTTTATTTTTTAGCTTGTTATGAATTGATATAGAAAATAAATTGTTATATACATACCATTCTTTTGATATAGTGTTGTTGTGGTATACTGTATACTGTACTGGTTGTCT
This sequence comes from Clitoria ternatea, assembly GCA_037962975.1. Classification (NCBI taxonomy): domain Eukaryota; kingdom Viridiplantae; phylum Streptophyta; class Magnoliopsida; order Fabales; family Fabaceae; genus Clitoria; species Clitoria ternatea. The sequence continues at coordinate 58,490,771 of CM075674.1, forward strand.
GAATGCAGGTTTGGGAAATGATAAAACAGAAACCATATTAAAAAAAAATCAGTATTTATTCACGGTTATGGCAACAACCGTGAATATAGACTATATTTATCCACGGTTACTACCATAACTGTGAATATAGATTCTATTTATCCACGGTTGTCCATCATAACTGTGAATATAAGTACTAAAAGGTTTCAATTACAAACTACTTATATTCACGGTTATGATGGACAACCGTGGATATAGATACATTTTATCCATGGTTGTCCATCATAACCGTGAATATAAATTGTTTGTAACTGAAACCTTTTAGTACTTATATTCACGGTTATGATGGACAACCGTGGATACATAGAATCTATATTCACGGTTATACTGGACAACCGTGAATATAGATACTCTTTATCCACGATTATTAGTATAACGGTGAATATAAACCTTTTAGTTCTTATATTCACGGTTATGCTTGATAACCGTGAATATAAATAGTAAGTTATATTCACGGTTGTTCTTAACCGTGGTCAGATGTGATTTATTACCACGGTTGTTAACCATGGTTAAAGGCCATCATCTACTACCACGGCTGCAACAACCACGGTTCTTTAACCGTGAATAAAGGCCTTTTTTAACCGTGATTATATCTATTTTTTCCACTAGTGAGGGTTCAAGGTAAAACCCAATTTATGACTTAGGGGGCTAGATTATAACACTTTTTCTTAGTTAAGGGACCACAATAACATGTATACTTAGTTAGGGGACCACAATACAATTGCAGACCTGATTATATACAATTTCCTATTTTCAATTCTGGTCTGGTACATGCTATGTACTTCCTACAGATAGTATATTGCACATGGTACATATTCAGTATGTTGCACACACAATTGCCATAGTATATTACCTATATATTGAGCCACAGGCACTGCTCAGGTTCACACACAATAGCATATAGTATATTGCATATAGTATATTCACACACAGTTGCATACAAACCAAATTCACATACATAGTCATATACCTTCTATTGATCAGACATAAATATGATGCCTTTATAGACCTGGGCTCCACCTAAATCCCCAATGAGTAGTTCCAAAAACCATTTCCATGAGTTTGTGTTTTCACACTCAACCACACCAACAGCAATGGGTAGCATCTGATCATTAGGGTCTCTACCCACTGCACTAAGCAATTATCCACCAAATGGCCCTTTAAGAAGGCACCCTTCCAAGCCAATTATCTTTCTGCAATGCTTAAAATTGTCCTTACACTCTCTCAGATAAACATAAAATCTGTGAAAAGATATGGCAACTGCTCCATGATCATCACTAACTTGGCCTGCATTTGCAATTGGTTGTACATTCAACTTTACAGTTGAACCAGGATTCGAACTTAGTAAAGCATTGCAGTAGTCCTACAGTTCTGTATACTGCTCCCTGAAGTCACCATCCACAATCCCTATTGCAGCTCTTTTTGCCCTATAAGCCTTGGACTTGGTCACCTTTGCATGCCAACTATCTTGAGCTCTATTGCATATGTCTTGTAGTTTCAGATTTGGATTTTCCTTCACACCAGTCACCAATTGTTTAGAAAGCCATTTTGCACTCAAAAATTTGATCCTGTGCTGCCTCCCACAAGAGTGGCTGTCAATTATGGTTCTCAGCTGCCATGTTTGTTCACCTGATAGCTTCCACAATAAGAATAAAATTCACACCCTTCAATGCACCTGACCCTCACCCTTTTCTTGTCATTTTTTTCAAATCTAAGATCTTTACCATTTACAATGGCATATGCAATGATTGCTTCCTTAAACTGCTCCTTAGTCAAGAAGAAAGTACCCTTCTCCCAATGAAAACCCTCCATTTGTGCAGGCATCTTGAAGGTTGGATACCTTTCGCTTTCACTTTCACTTTCTTCTGATTCACCACTATATAGTTCATTAGAATCATCCTCAAGGTCAGAAACTACCTTCTTGCCTTTGCCTTTGCCTTTTCCTTTGCATGTGTCTTTCTGATCACTGCTCCCTTCACCCTTCATATATGTCCTTGGGTTAACTGTTCTGGGGATTTTTTTCCTCTTCCATTTTTTTTGCCTATTGGCTGAGTAGTACCACCTCCATCATTTTCTACTGCAGCCTCATCAGCTACTGCAGCCTCAGTACCTACTGCAACATCATCAATGGGCTCTGCATCCATCCCCTGATCAGTGGCTTCAACATGTGTCTTCTCCATCTGACCATTCATCACATCATCAACATCCACCCCTTCATCATTAGAATCTTGGAAATTGATATCCATTGCACTGTCATTGTCATCTGTTTCATAATCCATCCCTTGCACACCTTCATCATCTCCTTCATCACCTTTACCATAAACATGTACTTCATCACCTTCAGCATCAACATCAACATGTACTTCATCACCTTCATCACTTTTAGCATCAACATGTACATCATCACCTTTAGCATCAACAGCCTCATCAGCATGTAGATCATCAACATCTAAATCATCAACATCATGGGTTTCTTCTGGCCCAGTTAGGTCTAGAACAACCTCTGGCACATCAAGAGGGTGCACGATAAACACTTGAACTTTCGCCTGAGAGTGTGCAACCCTTGCCATCTCTAAGCAACCATGATCATCCACTAATTTCTTTAGACCAACATGAAACTGTTTGCCTCCGATCTTGTACCATAATTCTTCCATATTCACATACCCCATATCCTTTAGTATTCCCATAACTTCAAAATAACTTCATCTGTCCTCATCGATATCCTATTCAGAGTCGGTACCGGTATACCCAACCTTCTTCCCATTTTCTTCAATGAAACACCCCCATGAAAAATCTCCAACTTGAAACGAGGATTCATTCTACAATTTGAAATGATAAACACCATGTAAATTCAGTAAATGATAAACACCACATTCATGCACTAAAATTGTTTTTTCCAATCCTACAACATTAGTTCATGCATGAAATGACATTGTTGCTCACCAAATCATACACATGTAAAACTGAAAACAAAGAACGAAGGGGACTACAGGACTTACCTTCTCTCTGGAACAAGGATTCGCAAAGAAAGAACTGCCTGACTTCCTCCTTGGAGCTATGCTTTCCTTGGACCTTAGGTCACCATTCTCACACGCAACAAACACGAAGACGACGAAGGGACCAAGTTGGAAACGTTTTACATCCATTCACCAAAACGGGGTCGTTTTGCACTTCCAACAGAGCAAGTAATTGAGTGACACATGGCACACATGTCATAATCCTCTTACACATCAGATAAGTTCAAACGGCGTTAACATGTCAAATGACGGAAGGACCAACCAGGCGCGTTTTTAAAACTAGGGGGACCTCTTTGAAAAAAAAAAAGAAATAGGAGACCAATTTAAAAAAACTTAAATAGTTAGGAGACCAAACCATGTATTTAGCCATTAAATTATGGATAAGGAACAGTAGGTGATACATTTTCAATTTAATCTAATCTTATCTATTGATTTCATCTAAATTATCATAATTAATTATTCTAATTTATAATCATATGAAGTTATTTTTATTGAATAAACTCTCTCAATCTATATAAATCATAAACCATAGATGCTGTACCGACACACACAGCTCGACACATTTGATGCGCTTGTGTCAAAGTCGTCTTATTTATTTCTGAAGAACAGGTCATATATATCCACTTGGAATTCGAATAAATGCACCATGTTCGCACATACATGAAAAATGACAACTATAATAAATAAACAAATTTACACTATCATATGGGGGTTAGTATTCTGGGTTCACAATTTTACAGATCATCAAAGAAGTCATAATTCCTAAGCCTTTTTCTTCCTATTATTATTTTTTTTCAAAGGAAGTCTGGTTTGTTGTATACCGTGGATCCCTTCGAATTGAAATCAGTGCATAAAGATGAACTCCGGAGCAGAATCATCCCAGTCCAAGGTGAATGCAATGGGTGATGAAGAAGAAGGAAAGGTGAGGGAAATGCTGATAGATATTAATGAGAAGCTTGGAAATATTCCAACTGATGAGGAAGATTATTATAATTCAGCTTTCTCAAGCTTCTGGCTATCTCTAATGCCAGATGCATTCACTCCTCGATTTGTAGGCCTTGGCCAACACCATCACAATCGCCAGGACCTGATCGTCACGAACGAATTAAAGTGGGCTGCAATCAAGATGTTCCGTGCCCAAGACCTTGCTGTTCCAGTTGATCAATCTTACTCGGGAGACCTTCTCGAGAGATATGATGCTGATACCCTCTCCCAACTACTTGTCGATGGCCTATTCCTCTTGATTTTGCTCCCCAAAACTTTTTCCATCTGGTATTACTTCCAAAGTAAACGGAAGGATAGAACATTTACTTTTGCACATATTGTTGGGGACGTTTTCATGCTTGAGAACCAAATTCCCACTTCTATTCTTCGTCTTCTGACAAAAGAGGATTTAGTTAAAAAGATGCTATCTTTCTGTGAAACTTTTGCTCCATTTTTCCATCCTGAGGAACTCGCTAGACAACCTCAAGAGTATGTCCATTTGTTGGATCTCGCGTACCATTTAGTTGCAACTTGCACCTAAGTTTACTACCCCTGATCAATTTCAACCTGCGCCATTAATATTCTTGCTAGACATATTGCAACAGATTCCTATAATTCTGTTGCTCGAAATTTGGATCATACTCTGGGCTTGCATGTATCTGGTTGTTTTTCCTTCGGAACTAATTGTCTCTTCGATAAGTTCTCTACTTGTTGGGGTGGCTCCTTGGTTAGAGCATATAGTTGGTCAAAAGGTAAACAGTAACACCCAGCAAAGGAGAATGGATCTTCTTTACTTTATGAGGTCTGTGGTCCATCTTTTCTCTTATGTTCTAGCCTCGTTCCTCCATCTATTACCGTTTCCATCCTTCATAACCAAACACATCCGCCAAATCATTGACAAATCAACTTCAGAAACACGTCGGTTGTTAGAGAAGAAGGACTTAATACACGAATGGACCGGATCTGCTTCAGAGATGCACAAAATTGGGATTCGAATCCAAGCTACTGAAGGCGGCATATCGTTCTTAAAATTTGATTTGGCAAGGTCCATACTTTACATGCCTCGTATCAAATTGGTTGAGTCAGCTGAAGTCATCATCACAAACCTCATGGCATATGAGTTTTCAATAAGAAGGAACGTAGGTACCGGTGCACATTTCACAAGCTACATTCAGTTTATGTCAACTCTCATTCAGACTGTTGAGGATGTGAATGTATTGGTAAGTCGGGGAATCATTCTCTCCCGTTTACAAGATGATGGCATGTCGTTGAACTTTTCAAAAGGATTACTCCGGTGAGTGAATTCATTATTGGCCCTATTAATACCAACTCTAAAATGTATAAACAAGTGACTACGGAAGCCAAGGATAAGCATGATGGAATCCAGAACCTACTTGCCATCCTATTCACCTTTTTCAAAGTTCTTCTGGTTTTGGGAATAGCTTTTATATTTGTTCCATTTCTGGTTGAAAAATTGGAGCAAGTCGGCTGCTCCACTATTTTTAATACTTATATTAAGAGTTGTAAAGGGGGAAATGGAACAAATAATTATCTGGCAAGTTCTGCTCCACTATTTTCTTCTTGTAAAATTATTTATTGCAACATTTCTTTTGATTACCGTAATTGATAGCTTTTACTAAAATGAACAAAAAAAAAACATGAACTTTATAAATATTGTAAGTATTATGTATATTAGTTTTTTAGTGATTTGTTATAAATTCTTGTTGTATTGTCGATTACCACACTAGTCCCTTTAAAGATGAAATTAATAAATTTTGAAAACTACAACAAAAGGATGATGTGTTTTCCAAATTTTCAACATAGCCGCCGATCATAAAGGGCATGCATGTGCATCCTTCTAATGATGTCTAAAGTTTCTATACTTTTGCCCCTTCAGACTCAACTATAAAAGGGGAACATGTTTTTGTCATTCTTGCGCTTCTATTTTAATTTTGAGAATCCTCAGATATTAAATTCTTTGACATAACCCCTAACTCACAAGAAGAATAGTTTGTATCATCTTTTTAGGTATCTTTTTATTTCATCCTCTATAAATTTGACACTTAAGACCGTTAAGATTTTATTTGGATAACATCTTTTCATTTTTTAGTCCTATTTGGTTGTAATCTGTCATCTGATCTTTCATCTCTTCAAACTCAATCTTAAGTTGTGCAACTACGAATCTATGTACAATGGTAAAGGGTTGCTGGCGAAGGAAGGTTGTGTGATCGACGTAGTCCTATACGAATGTTGAAGGCCGAGGAAGCACTACAATAAAAATAACATTTCTTAGTACTTTATTTTTAGCAGTTATTTGGGCACTAAGAAAAACCTTTTCTTAGCCATTTTTATAACAACTGCTCAGATAAATGCTACTATTCTTAATGCTTCAACAAGACACCCCTTAAAAATGACATCAAATATTTATTAGCTATTTCAAAAACAATGATTATACCTTTTTCTTACAGTTGCCTGCAAAAACCACTAAGAAAAAAATTATGGTTTTTAACGATGGATTAAACTGAGAAAGTTTATTATTTGGTTTTTGAAAAGAAACTCAGTTTTTCTTAGCAATTTTTTAGTGTAAACAATAAGGAATACTTTTAAAATGGCAAACCCCTTTGTTAGTCTTAATTAAATCCCTTTTCCAAATATCCAAACCCCCCTATGAAAACCCTTTTATTTTCCATTTTGCATTCTGAGAAAAACCCATCTGCCTTGTGCCACTCTTACACAAGCAACTACCTTCAAGTCTTCTCCTTTACCATCTAGTTTGTGCTGCAGACGCAAGGCTTCTTCGACACGTCAGGGGTAACCAAATTCAATGGTCGCAGTTTTCTGTTTTCACAAGCTTATTAAATTAAAATTTTGATCTTTATCTTAAGAAATACAAGTGTTGTTTCAGAGGGATTTTTAACCAATCGAGGGTCGTTTTTAGAAAGTAATGGCAAGTGTGGGGCAGATTTAAAAGTAATTGGTAGTCTAACGTGATTTGTGTCAAATCAGGATTACATTTCATAAGGTGGAGGGAAAAAATTGATAACTCACATCACAAACTAGACGAATCTCTACATGCATGACAGTTCTCAAGCATGCAGTGAATTCGTCTCCTTGGAGACGAATTCATGGTGAAATTCACACTTCTACCAAACGAATTTGTCATGTGTCAGGACGCTAGCTTTTTCGCACTTTTGAAGGATGAATTTGCCAAGTGTCAAGAGAGAATTCGTATTACCATGGTGTGAAATTATTTCTTTATATTCTCAACCCCGCACCAAAAACACATAGTGGCTGATAAATTTTCGTTCATTAATTTTAATTTTTATACTAAATAAAAAAAGATAAAATAATTTATTTTATAGATAAATTTTATTAACGAATATTCGATTCTATGTATATAATATAACTATATAATTACATGGGACATTAACTCCCACATAACGTTGTGTGAGAGATTTACATGGGTGATGACTCCCAGGTAAAGTTAGTCATTGTGTGAGAGGTCTTGTAATAAATATTATTAATCATTAATTAGTGGCAAATACACACAATGTCACATCATTTATTACATACTCATGCAGAACTTACTAGATAACTATGTCTTCCATTTCCCCCTGTACAATCATTCAAATAGGGACTAAAAATAGTGTAGCAACCAACTCGTTGCAATGTTTGAACCAGAAATGGATTAAACACAAAAGCTATGCCCAAAACTAGGAGAACTTTGAAAAACATGAACATGATGGCAAGTAGGTTCTGGATTCCATCACGCTGCTCCTTGGCTTTCATAGTCATATCTTTAAACTCTTTAGAGTTGGTATTAACAGGTCCATTAATGAATTCACTCACCGGCATAATCCTTTTGAAAAGTTGAACGACATCTGCATCATCTTGTAAATAGGAGAGAATGATTCCCTCATTTACAAGTACATTCACATCCTCAACACTCTGAATGAGACTTGTCATGAGCTGAATGTACCTTGTAAAGATTAAGTCTTCAGTTGTTGAAAGCTCATATGCCATGAGGTTTGCGATGATGACTTCAGAGATGTTATGAAGCAATTTGATGCGAGGCAAGTAAAGTATGAACCTTCCCGCATCGAATTCAATGGACGATATGCCGCCTTCAGTGGGTTGGATTCGAAACCTAGATTTGTGAAGTTGTGAAGCAGACCCGGTCCATTCGTGTGAAGAAATTGTTGAGCTCTTCTTATGGAACCACCTACGCGTTCTCTCCATTACTTTATCACTGATCCTGACTTTGTCAATGGGTTCGGTCATGAACGAAAACAACAGTAAATGGAGGAATGAGGCTAGAACATAGAAAAAACCATCGACCACAGACCTAATGAAGTAAAACGGATCTAGGTTCTCTATCTCCTTTTGAACAAATATAGGGCCTAACCAAGGAGCCACCCCAAGGATTATAGAACTTACCGACGAGAGAATTAGTCTCGAAGGGATTACAACCAAATACACACAAGCCAAGAGTAAGGTCCAAATTAAGAGGAATAGATATATAGGCACCTGTTGCAATATGTCTAGCCACAATGGCTTAGGTTGAGACATAGGGATAGGCTTAGGTGCAGCTAAATGGTATGTGAGATCCAACAAATGAGCATACTCTAGAGGTTGTCTAGCGAGTTCCTTACGATGGAAAAATGGAGCGATTTCTTCACAGAAATTTAGCAAGTCTTCTTCATCTGCGCTTGGTAGGAGGGAAAGAACATAAGAGGGTATTTGGTTATCAAGCATGAAAACGTCCCCCACAATAGCTCCAAAAGTCAATTCTCTATCGGCAGCTACGTTATTCCGTTTACTTTGGAAGTAATACCAGATGCCAGAAACGTTGTGAAGTAAAGTCAATAGGAATAGGCCATCGACAAGTAGTTGCCGGAGGGTATCATCATCATAGGTGGAAAGGTCTTTCAAAAAAGATCGAATTGGAATAGCAAGAGGAGAAGTAGGGTCATGGGTAGAAGATCTATTGTCTGCATGCAACCTCTTGATTGCAGCCAACTTCAATTCATCAGTCATCAACACGTCCTGGCGTTGGTGATGTTGTGGGCCAAGGTTCACAAATTGAGGAGTGAAAGCATTTGGCACTAGAGATCGCCAGAATCGAGAGAGAGCTGGTATATAAATATCTTCCTGATCGGTAGGAAGATTTTGAAGATTATTGTAAATATCACTCACCATTTCCCTCACCTTTTCTTCACCACGCATTGCATGCTGGAATGATTCTGCTCCAGAGTTCATGTTTATGAACGACCGATAATTACCTAATTTCAATTTGAAGGGATATGATGTAACCAATATGAAAGAAAAAGGCTTAGGAAAACCCATATTTATATAAGCTTGGATTCTTTTACTAACCCCGATCGTGGAAATTTGTTTATTTATTATTTTATTATATTGTCATTTTCATTTATGTGTGAACCTGGTGCAAGTATTCAACTCCAGGTGGAAATACATATATATCCTTTTCTTGGGATAAAATAATGAAAAGACAAGCCTATGTGAAATTGTGAACCCATACGAAGAGGGAGAGTAATTTATTAGTTATTCTCCATGTTAACCCTTCAATTAATTATAATTCAATGATGATGATTAATTACTAATTAGACTCATGTGACCCCGCGGTTTTTTTAAAAAAGAAAAGAAAAATAAGAAAGAATACTCGTTCAGCCTAGGAACTGGAGTCAGATCTATCTAGTGCAATGATACTCGACTGGTCTTTCCCTTGTACACCAACTTGAGTGAGGTAGGTGTCAAGAAGAGATCAAAAGGAGATGTGTCCCTTAAGACACGTTTGATGTTTAAGTCATTAAATGTCAGAATAAAATGAACGATATAAAAGTAAAGAGTAGTTGAAGGATCTTTAGTATACCTTTAAAGTGATTATTTATAGAGAGATGTACAAAACTAATGATAGGTATGTCAAGTACATTTTTCAGAGATTATTGGTGATGTGACATAAATGGTCAATGTATCATTCAAGGGTGCATCCCTCCTAGGAGATCTTCATGACGTAGGTTCAAGAGATATTATCTAACTCATAGATATTACGTACTCTCATTACATACAAAAAATAAATCTCATCTATCACTCATATCCCTTTACATAATTTTTTCACTAACATTTATAATCATTTTGTTATAGATGATGTTTGATATATTAAAATAATAAACTCCTTATTATAGTAACATAAAGTTAAAGGACTATATATACCAATCACACTACAGTCTTCATGCAATGTCTTATTATAGTGCACCTATTATTCCAAATATAAAAGGTTTAAACAACTCTTAAAATTAAAAAAAACTTATTTTATTAATAAGAATAAAATAATACAATAAAAAACATAATAATTCATAATACATCTACCAACAATCCCATTTAGAACCAATCAAACATATGCCTAATTTCTAATGATTTATAACTTGTCTCTTATGCTTTTGTTGTGTACATATTCCACTTTCCCAGCCACTCCTCCGGTATGAAGCATAGGCCAATTCTACTTTTTGCATTCCGAACCATATAAATCTTTTCCCTCTTAATGGCAAACCATAGTTCCATTTTCCCTATAAATTCATTAAACTCATCCATCTCACTTCTCTGCAACATTTTAATTTTTAATTAATCAATAGTTATTTATAGTGAAAAAAATTAATACAATATTTTTAAATAATTTCTTTATCCTTCCCCTGCAAAATATCAGGAGAAAATAAAAGAGTAAAAATTAATTAGAAAAACCTCCAAACAGGTTGAGTAATTTCTTATTCCTTCTTTGTCCTAATTGCATTTTGTTTTTAGAAGAAGAAGAATATGGTTCTTCTTAAACCTTCCCATTCATGATCCTGCTGGCTTTCCCCTCCACTTTCCAATCGCAACCTTTCAACTTGCTTTTCTTATCTTCTTACCATATAAATGCTTTTTTTTCCTAACATTTCAATAAAAGTTACTAAGGAAATAAAGTTGTGTCTATAAATATTCCGATTTGAATATCATCAGTATGATGAAGATATTTTTAGTTGATGATTCATATTAGTGCTCATTCAACCTTCTAATCCGGATATTAAATTTGTTGAATTGATGTAGACAACACCAGAAATATACCACTGCATGCACACTCTTATTTTTGAAACATCTAGAAGTATTTCATATAATTCAATAACGAGTATAGGATATAGCTAGGAACTGTCTCATGTTTCTTTTTCTATCTTCTGGTTTTGAATTTACTATTAATTTGTTTTCTTTCCTTCGTCTTTTCTTAACATGGTTTTGTTCGAACGTTTATGTACCTAGCTATAATACAAACTCTTTTTCGGATTAGTCAACTCTATCTTACATCTTGTCAAAGTCAATATATAATTTAAAAATTAAACGTGTACGACTAATTACTTGAGTAAACATCGACTAATAAATTAATTTGGAAATATGTCTTCACCTAAAAAACGAATATTGTCCTTATCCATGTCATACATTTTTAAAATGTTGTCCGTATCCATCGACACATAAATTAATGTGGAAGTTTGTAAATCTTGAATTCACAGGTCAGAAACCAAAAAAAAAAATAGTTTTATCAAGACAATTTAAAAGAATATGATTGGCTAATCATTCCCTTTCTACAATAATATATAATTTGGACAAAGATAAATAAATCAAATTCACAAACAATTTAGACAAACTTGACTAGTAACAACCAGATCATTGGTAAGAGTAGAAATTACCAAGTACAAAAGAAATTGAAATGGTCAATCTCTTCACACAGTTATGAGATATAAAAGTAGTGAGTTGCGTCTGAATACCTTTTAAGAAAAACCATTTATATATAATAAATACCTTGAATTGGGTCATAAGATTGTTCAACTTTAGTACCACTCATAGTGAAAATCCTTTCAGTAATTTTATGATCTCCTCCACACATGTAATACTTAAAAGGAATTCTTTCTTCCACATTCTTAGTCTCATTAGAAAAATAAAATAAAATCCTACTAGTATACTACCTCTAAAATGATGTTGTGGTTAACTATAAGGTTTCTTGTTCTTAAACTTTCCTCACTCCGTCTTGAACCTGATGGATCCAAAATTCTTCCATTGAGGTTGTCCAGTATTATCGTTATAGATTCTACATCTAATTACCAGGCTAATGAACTAGTAATCTCCAAATATCAAACTTACAACACCTAGACCTGTCATCGACATGTGTCAAGTAAGGAAAACTAGAGAAATCTCATTTCACGCTATCAAAACATCCATTTTAAACAGAATTATCTTTAGTTCTCTAGTCATATCTTTCCTACTTTATTTCTTATACCTTAAGATTATAAGTTATAAGTTGTATATCTAGGGATCTATCAACATTAACTTCTTTTTGATCCATTCCCACAACCTTAAAAAGCTAACCTACACTCGAGGGGTATCAAGTTATGGTTCCAAGAACTTACATGGAAACAAGTTCCCTAGCTAACTAAACATACCATAAAGACTTCTCAAACAACACAACCAGAATCACACCAACAAGTAGTCATGGTCTTATCCAAGGCTGGTTTGCACTGAAGTGCTCTGATTACAACTGATCTGTCCTGAACCGGGGTCTAGAGATCCGGACTCAAGTAAATCATAAATAGTATGTAAATATTGTGCAGAAGACCGGATGTATGAGTATCCGGTGTAAATATCCGTTGTCCTTGAGTGAGGAGAGCGGATTGGGCGTCCTGGAGATCCTTCACACCGACCTAACGCGTTAAAGTGGGCGAATGGTGGTGTCACCTGCAAAGATTATCCGACGCTCAAGTCAGTGATGATATTCCAAGTAAGGAATGTATTTCAGCGAGTAATCGTTCATAGATTCAGTTGAAGAAGATCCTCTACTTCATTAATGAAATGAGTTCATATACCTGATTGGCTTATTTTACGAGGACTCGTTAGTGGGGAACCACTAACTCCCATTAGCATTATTTTATTACGCACTTACCAGCATGATTGGATCAAGTGGCTATTTTATATTGAGCATGGAGAATATAGACTAGGATTAGGGAACAAGTTGACCATCCCCGTGAGCAGAATTTGGCTCGTAGTGTAGGGAATTATTGATCGATCCCTGTAGCAATGATCCTTGTCTTTCGCACAGTGACGTGTGTGTTGTCTGGTGTCATGGTGTTATCCTGAACAACCGGTATAGGGAGAACGCCTGATACAGAATTACAGTCCGGATGTATACCGATGACACCGGTTACACGTTGATGTCTTGACAAAGACGTTGAAATATGTCTTGCAGATCGGATACCGGTATTGAGACCGGATCATATGTCCCCTAGCTTGTGTGAGGGACTGAGTGGTTGTTCACATAAGCTACTCAACCTGCGAGAGGTCTGAATATCGGTAAGCTTACGCGTATAACAGTTCCTTAGCATTTATTATTATTTTGCAAAGAACCGTTCTCAGATTAAAAGATCCAGTGTGTTGATGTTGTCACAACGGATTCAGACAAAGATTCGTTGTATGAGAATTTTAAGAGTTTACTGGAATTGAAGGCTCTTGAAGTTTGCGTAACGGCTGTAAAGCGCGAATTGCGTTGCATGATTAGACATTAAATGATTTTAATCATGTGGGAAAGCAATTATTACGTCTGAGATGGAAATCTCAATAACCGTCGTTTAGGGCTTAATGGGCCTAAAGTTTTCGAAACTTTTGGGCCTAGTGGATAGGCCCTTCGTCGAATTGCTATTTGTCGCGACCGGGGTCCCGGCGCGCGACGCGGACTGGTTAAAGACAAAGAAAATAAAATTGAAACGGCATTGAAGTGAGGCTCTTGAGAAGCCTAAAAAATAAAGGGTTCAAGGAGTCGCCACCAATATTTATTAAGGAAAATATTAGGAAAACCTTTAAATAGCACTGGTTTTTTTTAAAAAAAAAAAATGAGATTCTGTTTAGTCCGGGAGTCGAATTACAGGAGGGGAAGGTATTAGCACCCCACACTGTCCGTAAAAAACGGTTACCCAAATTAATCATGCATAATTTAAAAAATGATTATCAAATATTTCATCCTTCATAAAACAATCATAAATAATATACACAATAAAAATATATATATAAATATGAATAAAACAAAGATAGTAAAAAAAAATACATCTCCTAAGTTTGTTGTTTTTTAGTTCTAAGAAAATAAATAAACAAATGATTAAAAGACCATAAAAATAAAAAGATAAAAAAACAATAAGACGTCTTGTCTTACTTATTTTCTAGTAAAAAAAATTGATTTTTATTGAGAAATATAAAGTTCAAAACAAATAAATAAATAAATAAATAAAGATAAGAGAAAAAATAAAATAAAATTAAACACATCAACATGAAGATAAAGAAATATAATACACTTAATTAATTAAAATTGACACGGAATATTATTTAATTATCTTTTAAGAAAATAAGATTAATAAGATGTCTCATCTAAATTAATCTCATCTTAAATTTAAGAGAAAAATGAATGAATAAATAACATACTATTTATTAGTCTTGATTTTTTTTATTTTTTTATGAAAATAATTTCTTCTTAATTATTAAAAGGTTACTAAGAGAAAATAATAGAAAATTATGACCATAATAAAAATGGATAATTATGTATATATATAAAATATTTATAAACTATTAAAATGGTCAAACGTAAATAAATAAATAGAAAGTGTAGAAAGATAAAAGCAAAAAGATAAATAACTAAAAATAAAAAGTATAGAGAATAAATAACAATAATAAAATAAAAAAAATAAAGGTAGAAAAAAATAAATGAAAAGTTCAAAAAAATAAAAATAAAAATAAATAGACATAACAATAAATACATAAAAATAAAAGAGCAGAAAAAAATAAATACATAAAATAAAGGGGTAGAAAAATAAATAATAAAAAAAATAAAGGAACAGAAAAGTAAATAACAAAAATAAAGCAGTAGAAAAGTAAATAACAAAAATAAAGGGACAGGAAAGCAAATACATGAAAATAAAAGGGCAGAGATGTAAATAACAAAAATAAAGGGGCAGAAATGTAAATAATAAAAATAAAGGGACAGAAATGTAAATAACCAAAATAAAAGGGCTAAAAAGTAAATACATGGAAATAAAGGGGCAGAAATGTAAATAACAAAAATAAAGGGGCAGAAATGTAAATAACAAAAATAAAGGGGTAGAAATGTAAATAACCAAAATAAAAGGGCTAAAAAGTAAATACATGGAAATAAAGGGGCAGAAATGTAAATAACAAAAATAAAGGGGCAGAAAAGTAAATATATAAAAATAAAGGGGCAGAAATGTAAATAACAAAAATAAAGGGACGGGAAAGTAAATAAATAAAATAAAAGGGCATAAAAATAAATAAATAAAGATAAAAATGTAAAAAATAAAAAAAATGAACTAATAATTGCAGAAATATAAAGTGCGGATAAATAAAGTGCAGAAAAATAAATTAACAATAATAAAAGTGCAGAAAAGTAAATAAAGAGGAATAAAAGTGTAAAAAAAAATAAGGAAAAATAAAGGTACAAATAAATAAATAAAGATGGAGATGCATAAAAATAAATAAACAGATAAATAACTGCAGAAAAAATAAAGTGCAGGAAAATAAAGTGCTTGAATATAAATAAAGAAAAATAAAAGTGTAGAAAAATAAATAACAATTAAATAAGACGAATAAATAAATATAAATAAACAACTTTGTATTAATAAAAAATACCTTGGTACAAGATCAATTACAGAGAAACTAGAACGGAAGTCGGGAAATCAATTTTGTGTAGATTTCCTTTGCTTTTGGCTTTGTTTGGACTTGATTTGAAAGTATTTGGATACCGGTTACAACACTTAGACAGTATTTTAGCTCACAAAAACTCACATACTAAGACAAACAAGAGTTGTGCACTCATTTTCCTAACTAGGATTACACAAAGTAATTTTTGAAAACCCAAACTTCTAAAAATTCTCATAAAAATTTAACACTCTTTCCCCTCTTTTTTCTCTTCCTCCTCTAAAATGCCTCAATATCACCTTCTATTTATAGAAGAAAATTGGCATTGGATTCTCCATAAATGACATCACTTTTCTACTTTTTCAATTTGTCCAAATTTGATGTCAATTTCCCCAATTTTCTCTAATTATCCAACCAAACCGGGCCCACCACTAAAACCACAGTGACTTTCCTCTTTTTTTTCTTTTTTTTTTTTTTTAATTTTCGTTTTTTTTAAAAAAAAAAAATTTTTTTTGGACTTTTTTTTGGGCCCATTTCTTTTTTTTGTTCTTTTTGGGCTTTTTTTTTAGTTTTTTTTGTTTGGGCCCTTTTTTTCTCTTCTTTTTTTTCTTTTTCTTTTCTTTTTTTTGGCCCTTTTTATTTATTTATTATTTTATTTTCATTTTTTTTATTTTTTTTCTGATTTTTTTCTTTTTTTTTCTTTTTTTTTTGCCCATTTATTTTTCGTTTTTTTTGGGCCTTTTATTTAAAGGTACAAATGGAAACATAAATTATTTATTACATATATGGAAATATATAAAATATCCAATAAATATAAATTACTACCCACACTATAAGGAGTAAAAAGGTAGTCACAAAACATCGTCTTCCCTCCCTTATTCTTTCCTCTTGGCTTCGGCATCCATCAGCCATTGCTTGAGAGAAATGAAGAGAATTAATGAAATGAGAGGTGTGGTAGGAAATGAAGAGGGATTGGGTATTTATAGAGATGGGGAAGGGTTACTATTCCAACGGTCACTATGCAATTTTTAATATTATTTTTTTTTAATATGATCCGGGGTGGCAATCTGGACTGGGCGGGGTTCTAAGCACTGTACCGCGTCACCAACGAGAACTAGTAAGTCATAACCGGGGTCTGAAATCATTGGTCAACTATAGACATTTCTCTTCACCTCGGGTAAATATTAAGCATTGGGGACTCTCCTGCAGGTGTACTTCCGGTGTATCTTGAAGTTCAAGCACGGATTAACACATCAGTTTTAACTTGAAGAACCTCGGATTCCCTTCGAACTGAGGTGTAAAATACCGTACTCCACTGAGGCTGTACGAGTTTAGAACTAATGAGGTAACACCGGTCATGAAACCGTGCTAGGACCCCGGTTAATGCAGTCAACATTGACTTCGGACTCTAGGACAAAAAAACTCTTTTTTTCTTCTTTTTTTTTTTAATATATATCACCGGACAAAAATAGGTGTTCACAGATGCCCCTCTTTACTTCTTTTCATGAAAGAATATGAGACATATTCATATTATTGATGTGAAAAGAAAGTAAAGACGTGAACACCACTAAGAATACCCGGCAACTTTTGACAAGAAGTAAATAGCCGAATGGTGTTGTCCCAATGCTAGACAGTTTAAGGAGAGGCACTTGGAACATGACAGGAAGATAAATGACATAACTTAGGGGTTAATACCTGAAGCTTTGGAAAAATATGAAGTTGTCTTGACATTTTGAGGAGCCTAAGAATGGGTATTTGAGGCTTCGACATAAAATAGATGACAGGGGGATGCCCCTGAATGATTTTGATTGAGATAGCCTAGGGAAGGATACCTGAAGCTTTGACATGAAACTAAATGACTGGGAAGATGCCCCTGATTTGATTTTGATTGAGATAGCCTAGGGAAGGATACCTGAAGCTTTGACATGAAACTAAATAACTGGGGGGATGCCCCTAATTTGATTTTGATTGAGATAGCCTAGGGATGGATACCTGAGGCTTTGACATGAAACTAAATGACTGGGGATGCTCCTGATTTGATTTTGATTGAGATAGCCTAGGGATGGATATCTAAAGCTTTGACATGAAAATAAATGACTGGGGGGATGCCCCTGATTTGATTTTGATTGAGATAGCCTAGGGATGGATACCTGAGGCTTTGACATGAAACTAAATGACTGGGGAAATACCCCTGATTTGATTTTGATTGAGATAGCCTAGGGATGGATACCTGAGGCTTTGACATGTTTACTAAATGACTGGGGAAATGCCCCTGATTTGATCTGAGTAGCCTAGGAATGGATACCTTAGGCTTGGACATGAAGTAAGACTAATGGGAGATACCTCTACCATAATGACTTATGGTAGAGAATTATATGAGATTTATGCTCAAGAAGAATGTGTCTGAGATTGACTTTTCTGGTTTAGTGTGGGTTCCGAGTGAATACAAGGATTGCATTTTCACATCTTAGTAAACCATCCCGACTGGAGTTAGGTGATAGGCTGAAACTGTTGATCTCGACTCTTCATGGGGAGCGTTTGTCCTTGTTGTACCCTCAAACCTGCATGGAAGAAATAGTCAAGTGGAAAACCAAAGGTCAAAGATCTTGTTTCCTCCAGGTGACTACCACAATCCTTATGGGACTTGTTATTACTCATGGCAGAGCGGAATATCCTGATTACCAAGGTCTGTGTAATTGGGAAGTATCAAGCTTGTTTGAGATTAAAAATATGCCTTTCATGATTTTTTTAATATTTTCCACAAAATGCATGCAAATGAAACCTGACAAGACCAGGATTGGAACTGAAATTGAGAATTCCATATATTTACTTGGGAAAATTACAAGTTTATATCATAATTTTTAATCCAAACTTTTAGAGGACATAAAGACTACCCTATCCCTTTAGAGTACGCTCAAGCATAATACTTCTTGACTGCATCTGAATTGACTGGGAAAGATAACTCCTCACCATCCATGTTCGTCAAAATCAAAGCTCCTCCAGAAAAGGCTCTCTTTACGACGAATGGTCCTTTATAATTTGGCTTCCATTTGCCTCGGTGATCATTTTGATTCGGCAAGATTTTCTTCAGTACCAAATCACCTTCATGAAATTGACGAGGTCGCACTTTCTTTTCGTATGCCTTCTTCATACGCTTTTGGTATAACTGCCCATGACAGAGAGCGGTTAACCTTTTCCCATCAATTAAATTTAATTGATCATACCGGGACCGAACCCATTCAGTTTCTTCTAATTTGGCATCCATGATTACTTTTAAAGACGGAATTTCCACTTCTATTGGTAAAACAGCTTCCATACAATACACCAATGAGAAGGGTGTTGCCCCTGTCAAAGTTCGTACAGAGGTACGATACCCATGTAAAGCAAAAGGAAGCAACTCACTCCAGTCTTTGTAGGTTTCAACCATCTTTTGTATGATTTTCTTTATATTTTTGTTAGCAGCTTCCACTGCTCCATTCATCTTAGGTCTGTATGGAGATGAATTGAGGTGTTTGATTTTGAATTCCTCACAAAGTTCATCCATCATTTTATTATTCAGGTTTGTACCATTATCAGTGATGATCTGATTTGGTAAACCATATCTACAAATCAATTCTCTCTTGATGAATTTGACCACAACATTTTTAGTCACGTTGGTGTAGGAAGCTGCTTCAACCCACTTAGTGAAGTAATCAATGGCCACCAAAATAAAGCGATGCCCATTCGATGCTTTTGGTTCAATGGGACCAATAACATCTATGCCCCATATAGCAAAAGGCCAAGGCGTTGTTAGAACGTGCAAAGAAGATGGTGGTGCATGAATGTTATCTGCATAGGTTTGACACTTGTGACATTTCTTGGCATAGTTATGACAATCATTTTCCATTGTCATCCAATAATATCCAGATCTGAGAATTTTTCTTGCCATCGAGTGCCCATTTGCATGTGTTCCAAAAGACCCTTCATGAACATCCTTCATGATTTTGTTAGCTTCCGTCACGTCTACGCAATGAAGGAGAACAGAATCATAATTTCTCTTATAGAGTGTATTCCCAGTCATAAAGAAATTCATGGCTAGGCGCCTGAGGGTTCTTTTATCATTTTCTGAGATACCAGGAGGATATTCTTGATTTTGAATATAATTTTTGATGTCATGAAACCATGGTTTCCCATCGGGCTCTTCTTCTATCTCATGACAATATGCAGGTTCAAGACGCATTTCAATCTCGATGAAGGGCATGTCATAATCCCTACTTACGTTGAACATGGAGGCCAATGTGGCCATAGCATCGGCTAATTGGTTATCATCCCGAGGAATATGATGGAAAGAGACTTCATCAAACCCTTTGATTAGTTCCATGATGTGAGCTTGATAAGGAATCAATTTTCCATCTCTAGTATCCAATTCTTCTTTCAGTTGATGAATCACCAAGGCAGAATCTCCGTATATTTGTAGAGATTTCACCTTTGCTTCAAGTGCCGCCTGAATCCCCAAAACACAAGCTTCATATTCTGCAATATTATTGGTACAATCAAAACAAAGTCTAGCAGTGAATGGGAAAAGCTTGTTATCTGGTGAGATTAGGATGGCCCCAATCCCATGCCCCAGTGTATTTGACGCCCCATCGAACATCGAAATCCAAGTTCTATTAGGACAATCTTTCTCTTCTGACAACATCATAATATTTTCATCAGGAAATTCGAATGACATTGGTTGGTACTCTTTTAGGGGATGGTGGGCCAAGTGATCAGCTAAAGCACTCCCTCTTACAGCTTTTTGGGTGACATGAATGATATCATACTCAGTCAAAAGAACCTGCCAATGAGCTATTCTTCCCGTCAGAGCCGGTTTTTCAAAGATGTACTTAATTGGGTCCATCTTAGATATCAACCAAGTAGTGTAAGATAACATGTATTGCCTTAGGCGACGAGCAGCCCATGCTAATGCACAACAAGTTCGTTCCATAGTAGAATATCGTGCTTCGCACTCAGTGAACTTCTTGCTCAAATAGTAAATAACATGCTCTTTTCTTCCAGACTCATCATGTTGCCCCAGTACAGAGCCCATAGACTCATTTATCACCGTCAAATACAACAGGAGTGGTCTTCCTGGGGTTGGGGGAACCAAGATCGGTGGGGATTGCAAGTATCGCTTTATTTGGTCAAAGGCCTCCTGACAATCATCATTCCATTGTGATGGTTGATTTTTACGAAGCAACTTAAAGATTGGATTACATACAGCTGTTAGTTGAGAAATGAAACGAGCTATGTAATTCAACCTTCCCAGGAATCCTCGTACTTCTTTTTCAGTGCTAGGGGCAGGCATTTCCATGATTGCCTTTACTTTATCGGGATCCACTTCGATACCTTTCTCACTGACAATGAAACCAAGCAACCTTCCAGAGCTAGCCCCAAAAGTGCATTTAGCCGGATTTAATCTGAGTTTGAATTTTCTCAGGCGTTCAAAGAGCTTTCGTAAGTCAATCAAGTGACCTTCAACGGATTTGGATTTGGCAATAATATCATCCACATAAACCTCTATCTCTTTATGCATCATGTCATGAAATAGAGTTACCATCGCTCTTTGGTAAGTGGCACCGGCATTTTTCAATCCAAAAGACATCACCTTGTAGCAGAAGGTTCCCCACAAAGTAATGAAAGTGGTTTTTTCCATGTCTTCGGGTGCCATCTTGATTTGGTTGTACCCAGAAAATCCATCCATGAATGAAAAAATGGAATGTTGGGCCGTGTTATCAATAAGAACATCAATATGTGGTAATGGAAAGTCATCTTTTGGGCTAGCTCTATTCAAATCCCGGTAATCAACATACATTCGTACTTTCCTATCTTTCTTTGGGACCGGAACAATGTTGGCCACCCATTCAGGGTATTTGGAGACAGCCAAGAACCCAGCATCCAACTGTTTGGTTATCTCTTCTTTAATCTTTAAGAGCATTTCTGGCTTCATTCTTCTCAACTTTTGCTTTATGGGGACGCAATCGGGTTTCAATGGCAACTTGTGTTCAACGATGCAGTTATCTAATCCCGGCATATCCTGATACGACCAAGCAAACACATCGCTGAATTCGACCAATAATTCTATTAATTCTCTCCTATGTTCTCTACTCAAAGAGGTGCCGATTTTGACTTCTTGTTTGTTTTCTTTACTCCCCAAATTTATGACTTCAACAATTTCTAGATAGGGAGAAATTTCTTTATCTTCCTGATCTAGCAGCCTTAGTAATTCAGGGGAAGGTTCATCGGACTCTTCATCCTCTTCGCTTGTTGGATTAAAATCATGATGGGAGAAAGCAATCTTATTATTTTGGAATTCAATTTCAGATCTGTAATTTATTTAATATAAAAAAGGCAAAATAAGGAAAATGATAATTGAACTTAACTTTTATTTATTTGAAATGATAAAGGAAACATGTTTTGCCCTTATTAAAACTCATCCTAAGGCTTTAGGCATAGCCAAAGGATTTAAACAAAAACCTACAAAGTGAACAATTACTTTGAAATGATCTCTGGAAGCTCAACGGCTTCCCAATTACACAGTTCAGTATCTGAACGACAAGGGTAAATCAAGCCTTCTTCTCTCTTGGACTCATCATTGATGACCGCCACTTGGTCTGGAGATGTCAAGCCTGTACTCCTGAAGCTTCGGTAAAGGTCACAGATAGGGATATTCGCAGTTAGGGGTTCTCGGTTTTCTAACCGTGCAAGTCGCTTTTCTCTCTTATCTGCGAAAACCTTCGCTCTTTCCATTAGAGATGGATGATACCCCAGCCCAAAGCCGTTTTTATTCTCCTTAACCAATAATGGGTCTATTCCTCCATCAAGCATCTTCCCAAGCCCTTTCCCTGGCTGGAATCCAGACTTTATCATCACTTTAGCTACCATCATAGAAGCTTTAGAAGGATGAGCTAGTTGTAACCCTTCGCTCACATAGGTGGTGTGAGCAATTTCTAATGATTGGAAGGAAGTCTCAAGACTTTCTTCAGCCGCTTCTATATATGGAGTTGACATGGGCTTACTGATAAGGAAATCTCCCTCACCAGAGACAATGATTAGCTTGTTGTTTACACAAATTTAAGCTTTTGATGAAGGGTAGATGGAACCACACCGGCAGAATGTATCCAAGGCCTCCCCAATAGGCAGCTATAAGCAGGATTGATGTCCATCACTTGAAATAATACATTGAAGGTGCATGGGCCCACTTGGATGGGGATCTCAATATCTCCAATGACCTCTCTTCGAGTACCGTCAAAAGCTCTTACTACCATTGAGCTTGGCTTCATATGTGACCCATCAAAAGGTAGTTGATTTAAAGTGGACTTTGGCATGATATTCAGAGAGGAGCCATTATCAACTAGGACCTTGGCTACGATATGATCCCGACACTTGACAGAGATGTGTAATGCCTTATTATGACCTCTTCCTTTAGCAGGTATCTCTTCGTCGGTGAAAGTTAAGTAGTCATTTGAGGCAATATGCCCCATTATCCCTTTAAACTTTTCAGGCGAAATATCTTTCGCAACATGTGCTTTATTCAAGACCTTCAATAACTTTCCACGATGTGGTTCTGAGTCCAATAAGAGAGATAACAAGGATATTTTTGCAGGAGTGCGGTTTAACTGGTCGAGGACCTGGTATTCTCTTTGCTTAATGAATTTTAAAAATTCACAAGCATCTTCCTCTGTTATTCCTTGGGGAGGATCTTGTTCTTTACCACGACTTTCTTTTTCACTTACAGGTACATCCTCCTTTCTCAAGTTTTCAGGAGCATAAACTCGTCCACTCCTAGTCATTCCACTTGTCTCAGAAATATTGGTTACTGAGGATGACGATCCCTTTAGGAGTTGAGGGATTACATCCACTTCATACTTCCAAGGTACTGCATGGGTATCCTTGTATGAAAATGGAGATGGGGTCCTAATTGTCAAGGACGGATGGTTTATGACTGGTTCGGTCAAAGGTTTCTTGGCGTAATAGACCACCAAAGGAACAGGGGTGACTGGGCTTACTGAGTCTGTACCATGCTGCCCATGGATCATGTTGACATCATTGCAAGGGGGACAATGATCACTTCCCAAGTCATGTGTTATTGCATTTACCCCAGTATTTCCATGATTAGGCAAAGGATTTCTAATCACATTTGGGGAGCCTTCTTCAAAATCCAACCACTTGGCATTTATCAAATCACGTACCTTAAACTTTAAGGCAATGCAATTTTCTGTAGAATGCCCCGGTGCCCCAGCATGATAATCACACTTCACATTAGGATCATACCCCTTAGGATAGGGTGGCCCTACGGGTTTTAAAAGACATCGTACAACAAGAGAACTTTTGAGAAGTTGAGGCAAAAGTTCAGTATATGTCATGGGAATTGGATCAAATTGGACAGAAGGACGATCATTGTTTGGCTTTTTTGTGGAAGATTTGGGTTGGGATTTTGCATCCATTGTTGGGGGAGGAGGTGGTGGTGTATTCTTAAAATTATGGACGGGTGGGGGTCTATATGATTGAGGATGGGGAAATGAATTTCCAGAAGCAGCAGCTACATAAGGGTAAGGTCCGTACGGTGGATAATGAGGTGGGAAAGGGAAAGGGGAAGGTTAAAACGTTTTTTGATTATGTTGACCTTGATTTCCCATTACAGCATTTGCTTCCTTACCCTTTCTTCTTCCTGCCCCTGTCATAGGTCTTCCTATTGATGGGGAACTTTGGACAACTTTTCCTGTTCTCAAACCGCTTTCAATTCTTTCCCCTATTACCACCATATCAGAAAAGCTTGATGATACACTCCCAAGCATCCTTTCATAGAACGGTGGCTGAAGAGTGTCAATGAACATTGCCACTATCTCTTTCTCTATCAGAGGTGGTTCAACTTGTGCAGCCATTTCCCTCCATCGTTGAGTATATTCTTTGAAGGACTCAGTATTCCTTTTGGTCATATTCTGAAGTTGTAGCCGGTCTGGTGCCATGTCCATATTGTATTTATATTGCTTCAGAAAGGCATCGGCTAGATCCTTCCAACAACGAATACGAGTTCATTCAAGGTGAGTGTACCAGCTCAACGCTGCCCCAGCAAGGCTATCTTGAAAAAAATGGATCAGCAACTTTTCATCATAAGCATACCCAGCCATCTTTCGGCAGTACATGGTCAAATGGTTACGAGGACAAGTTGTTCCTTTGTATTTATCAAATTCCGGCAATTTGAATTTGGGAGGAATTACCACATCTGGAACTAGGCATAATTCAGAAACATTTGTTATGCCTAAGCCACTTCCTCCCTCTATTGCACACAACCTTTCTTCCAATATTTCCATTTGCCCTTTTGACAAAGGCGCTGCTGGCTGATCAGGGTTTGGTGGAGGGACTTGAGCTTTGTGTGACAAGTTTTGGGAAACACCTGCCTGTGGTATTGGGCAACCATAAGGGAAATAATATGGCACTGCTTGTGGGTTTGGTTGTGTGGCATCATTTGGAGTCTGGTGATTTTGTGGTGGAATTGTATTAGGTGGAGTGACATTGGGTGGAGCCTGAGTGTTTTGGGGAACAGCTGTTGATTGGTTGAAATTTGGAGGGTTAGATACCGGGGGATTGGGAATTTGTTGAGCAGCAGGAGGATTTTCTTGATTAGGATTAGGGTGCATGGTGTAATACCCTTGAGGTAAGCCATATGGAGGCCAAGCATATGCTTGCTGAACATTCCCGTCTTGGGAAACAAAAGGTGGCAATGGCATACCATAAGGTTGGTGTGAGATGAATGGAGTTTCAGTGACTGGAGCAGGATCATTTAAAGGTATAGGGTTCCCCTCTTGAGCTTGAACTTGAGGAGTGGATGTTTGTTCCCTATTTCCTGCAGAAGATCCCCTTTCTGTACCTCTTTTTTCAAGGAGCTTAAGTATTTCTGCCATCTGCTCTTTGATCTGGCCAACTTCATTCCTCAATTCTTCAACTGCACTTTCCGGCTCTGCCATGAGTCTTGTTTGTAATCGGGTTTGATAAGGATGCTTTGAGCCCTTTCTCCCCGTGATGTGAATAAATACAAAGAAATCCCCCTTGGTACAAGAACAAGTATTGGTAAATGACATAAAGAGATGTAAAGTAAATACATGATGAATTTTAAATATCG
Organism: Clitoria ternatea; assembly: GCA_037962975.1. NCBI lineage: Eukaryota > Viridiplantae > Streptophyta > Magnoliopsida > Fabales > Fabaceae > Clitoria > Clitoria ternatea. The sequence goes on from CM075674.1 coordinate 58,516,685, forward strand.
GTAAGTAAAGATAAACCTTTCTTTTAGAATGTCTTTTTCTAAAATACTAAGTTAGAAGAAAAATGCAAATTCAACATGAGATTTATTCATTGATCAACAAGTTCTGATACATTGTTTGTTACAACAACTCAAAATCAATTCTCTCTTGCTTTAGCAATCCAGACCTTCATTTCATCTAATCGTCCCTTGCAGTATTGGATGAATGTTGTAATTTCCTCCGGTGTAGAAAGCGGATTCATCATCGCTTCAGCCTTCTTCAACAGGTGAGGAATATTTCTAAGTGTTCCATTAGCAAGACCGGCTAGATTAGAAAAACGGTCTCTCCAAGAATAGACAAGACTTTCCAACTCAACCCTTTCTAGGGTCATTAAACGTATAATCTCTTCATATCTATCCTTGTATTCCATGGCTTGCCATTTTTCTTCATTTATTTCACGCTCGCAAGCACTGACGACATCTCTGACTTGTCGTTCTAGTTCATCAATTCGCGTTTGCATAAGGTTCTTTTCAACTTGAGCTTCTTCTTTTGTCTTGGCTAGAATTCCTCGTAACCGCCCTTTGTCAGCCAATATATCATCCTTTTGTTTCTCTTTGGTCTTCAATTGGCTGTTCGCTGTTTGGAGGCATTGATCCAATTGCATCATATGTTCTCTTTCAATTTGTCGCTTCTTACCCATGTCTTCAAAGGCATTTTCTAATTCACACCTTTTTCTCTTAAGGGAAGCATTGTCTTGTTGAATTTTGATCAAATCATCCTCCAAAGCTTGATTTTTCTTTGTCATTTTAGCCAACTCACTCCTCAAATTTTCAATCTCTTTGCTTTCATCGGGAACTGGATTTCTCACATGAGCACCGTGATCTTTAAAGGGTAATTTAACAATGGCTACCCTATTTGAAATCCACTGGTGGTAACTTTCTTTTGCGGCATGACTTCGGACACCCAATTCTTTTCCTTTACTATGAACCTTGCCCCAAGCATCAATGACAGTTTGAATAACAGGAGCACTATTTCCCTCAATATAATAATGAAGGAAAGGCGTTACTGTTTCTTCTTCTGGAGGTTGTATCATAGGATAAGCAAGTTGTCTTTTTGCAATGCTAGGATTGTAATTGATGCATCCTTGAGTTCCCATGAGAGGCACATTCGGAAATTTTCCACAGCAGTAAATAATGGAATCCACGTTCATCCACTGAGGGTACCACCGAATCATACTAGCAGATAATCCTGCCAGATGTCCTGCCCACTCCCTATTAGTCTTCTTGGTTAACCTAAGGAGCTTCAAATCAGAGATAGGACATTCAACCTTGCCAACTTGATTGAAGACATGAGAAGTAAGCCATAGATACAAGGCGGGTAGACAACAGACAATCTTTTTCCCATTCCGGTTATGACAGGAATCCATTGTACAATAGATATCAGCTAAGACAGCAGTCATGGAACTTTCACCCCTAAGCTTTCTAGCTAGGAAAACATCAATTGCCTTGAAATCAATATAATTATCAAGGCTTGGGAAGAGGATCACACCATAGATGGCCAACGCCAAAATGTCAACAAACACGTCCTATTCTCCTTTCCCTGCCTGACTGAGGAGTTGCTGCTCAAAGAAGCTTAGTGCGAATCCTGAAATTTGGTTCTTGTTTAATTGAGCCTTCTTAAGCATTTCAGGATCCATCTTGAGGATGCGAGCTACACTGAAGATTGAAGCATGATGTTCAGTTTGATGATAAGGTTTCAAATCTTCTAACGGCAAGCCAAATATCTGTTCAAACTCCTCCAAAGTAGGAGCTAACTGGAAATCTTTGAATGTAAAACAGCGAAGAGGAGGATCATAAAACTGAGTTAGAGCAGTAAGGGCCCCTTCTTGCACTTCGACCTCTAAGAATTTTAGGATCTTCCCATATTTCCTTGTAAAGGTCATTTTTTGGGTAATATCCATCCTTTTGCTTAAGGACAACAGATTGCTAGTATTTGATCTGATGACTTTGAGGTGTAACAAATTTTTTAAACCAGTTGCCTCCACTTCTTGATCACTTGATCTCATGTTAAATTCCATTTTTAGTGATACTTACCGATGTTTAAATTTCACCTTTAACAAAAGAAATAAATGAATCAGATTAACAAAGAAAACAGTTTGATAAATATCCTCACATAAGAGTGATAGTATTTATCATGACTTGAGTATAGAAAATATACATTTTTGATGATTTTTTTTTAAAAAAAAACTTTGTGCAAATGAATAAAAGATAAAAGGAATGTTTGCCCAATTGTGTCTTAGACAAGGTAACCACCTAATTGGCTCTAAGGCTATTTAATCGTGTTTCTTCAAAAGGTAATTGTTCTAATTGGTTCTAAGAAGGTCACCGGAGCTCTGATCTTTAGCTATGAGTCTTATGCAAAAAGTAGGGAATCCTACTTAGTGCGGACATCATAACTAAGATAACACCCCGGCTGAGATTTTCACGTGAATCATGGTAGGACGTCTCGTCCTAAATGACACCGCTAATAATCTCCCCTAGCCTATGTCTTTTGCGGGGCCCGGGAATAGGGTCCCTTCTAATAGTGTGTGCATTATGGTGAATGTGAAGTGTGTGGGGCATTCATACCTGGATTTTTACCCATTCTTCACAATGAACAAACATAAAGCAAAATAAATATCACATGTCTTCTACCCTAAGGTTCTAAATTAAGGCAATAAAGAAGTAAAAAAAAACAGTATAAAATCTAAAATTAACGGAAGATTAGATAAACAACAAGAATAACATAACAAATAAATATAAAGGATGAAATAATTAACAATCAACAAAATACACAAGATCAATTTAACGGGCTTGACTCTCAAAATTTTCCCAGCGGAGTCGCCATCTGTCGCGACCGGGGTCCCGGCGCGCGACGCGGACTGGTTAAAGACAAAGAAAATAAAATTGAAACGGCATTGAAGTGAGGCTCTTGAGAAGCCTAAAAAATAAAGGGTTCAAGGAGTCGCCACCAATATTTATTAAGGAAAATATTAGGAAAACCTTTAAATAGCACTGGTTTTTTTTAAAAAAAAATGAGATTCTGTTTAGTCCGGGAGTCGAATTACAGGAGGGGAAGGTATTAGCACCCCACACTGTCCGTAAAAAACGGTTACCCAAATTGATCATGCATAATTTAAAAAATGATTATCAAATATTTCATCCTTCATAAAACAATCATAAATAATATACACAATAAAAAAATATATATAAATATGAATAAAACAAAGATAGTAAAAAAAAATACATCTCCTAAGTTTGTTGTTTTTTAGTTCTAAGAAAATAAATAAACAAATGATTAAAAGACCATAAAAATAAAAAGATAAAAAACAATAAGACGTCTTGTCTTACTTATTTTTTAGTAAAAAAATTTGATTTTTATTGAGAAATATAAAGTTCAAAATAAATAAAGATAAGAGAAAAAATAAAATAAAATTAAACACATCAACATGAAGATAAAGAAATATAATACACTTAATTAATTAAAATTGACACAGAATATTATTTAATTATCTTTTAAGAAAATAAGATTAATAAGATGTCTCATCTAAATTAATCTCATCTTAAATTTAAGAGAAAAATGAATGAATAAATAACACACTATTTATTAGTCTTGATTTTTTTTATTTTTTTATGAAAATAATTTCTTCTTAATTATTAAAAGGTTACTAAGAGAAAATAATAGAAAATCATGACCATAATAAAAATGGATAATTATGTATATATATAACATATTTATAAACTATTAAAATGGTCAAACATAAATAAATAAATAGAAAGTGTAGAAAGATAAAAGTAAAAAGATAAATAACTAAAAATAAAAAGTATAGAGAATAAATAACAATAATAAAATAAAAAAATAAAGGTAGAAAAAAAATAAATGAAAAGTTCAAAAAAATAAAAATAAAAATAAATAGACATAACAATAAATACATAAAAATAAAAGAGCAGAAAAAAATAAATACATAAAATAAAGGGGCAGAAAAATAAATAATAAAAAAATAAAGGAACAGAAAAGTAAATAACAAAAATAAAGCAGCAGAAAAGTAAATAACAAAAATAAAGGGACAGGAAAGCAAATACATGAAAATAAAGGGGCAGAGATGTAAATAACAAAAATAAAGGGGCAGAAATGTAAATAATAAAAATAAAGGGACAGAAATGTAAATAACCAAAATAAAAGGGCTAAAAAGTAAATACATGGAAATAAAGGGGCAGAAATGTAAATAACAAAAATAAAGGGGCAGAAATGTAAATAATAAAAATAAAGGGGCAGAAATGTAAATAACCAAAATAAAAGGGCTAAAAAGTAAATACATGGAAATAAAGGGGTAGAAATGTAAATAACAAAAATAAAGGGGCAGAAAAGTAAATATATAAAAATAAAAGGGCAGAAATGTAAATAACAAAAATAAAGGGACGGGAAAGTAAATAAATAAAATAAAAGGGCATAAAAATAAATAAATAAAGATAAAAATGTAAAAAATAAAAAAAATGAACTAATAATTGCAGAAATATAAAGTGCGGATAAATAAAGTGCAGAAAAATAAATTAACAATAATAAAAGTGCAGAAAAGTAAATAAAGAGGAATAAAAGTGTAAAAAAAAATAAATAAGGAAAAATAAAGGTACAAATAAATAAATAAAGATGGAGATGCATAAAAATAAATAAACAGATAAATAACTGCAGAAAAAATAAAGTACAGGAAAATAAAGTGCTTGAATATAAATAAAGAAAAATAAAAGTGCAGAAAAATAAATAACAATTAAATAAGACGAATAAATAAATATAAATAAACAACTTTGTATTAATAAAAAATACCTTGGTACAAGATCAATTACAGAGAAACTAGAACGGAAGTCGGGAAATCAATTTTGTGTAGATTTCCTTTGCTTTTGGCTTTGTTTGGACTTAATTTGAAGGTATTTGGATACCGGTTACAACACTTGGACAGTATTTTAGCTCACAAAAACTCACATACTAAGACAAACAAGAGTTGTGCACTCATTTTCCTAACTAGGATTACACAAAGTAATTTTTGAAAACCCAAACTTCTAAAAATTCTCACAAAAATTTAACATTCTTTCTCCTCTTTTTTCTCTTCCTCCTCCAAAATGCCTCAATATCACCTTCTATTTATAGAAGAAAATTGGCATTGGATTCTCTATAAATGACATCACTTTTCTACTTTTTCAATTTGTCCAAATTTGATGTCAATTTCCCCAATTTTCTCCAATTATCCAACCAAACCGGGCCCATCACTAAAACCACCGTGACTTTCCTCTTTTTTTTCTTTTTTTTTTTAATTTTTGTTTTTTTAAAAAAAAAATTTTTTTTTTGGACTTTTTTTTGGGCCCATTTCTTTTTTTTTGTTCTTTTTGGGCTTTTTTTTTAGTTTTTTTTTTATTTTTTTTTGTTTGAGCCCTTTTTTTCTCTTCTTTTTTTTCTTTTTTTTGCCCTTTTTATTTATTTTTTATTTTATTTTCATTATTTTTATTTTTTTTTCTGATTTTTTTCTGTTTTTTTTCTGTTTTTTTTGCCCATTTATTTTTCGTTTTTTTTGGGCCTTTTATTTAAAGGTACAAATGGAAACATAAATTATTTATTACATATATGGAAATATATAAAATATCCAATAAATATAAATTACTACCCACACTATAAGGAGTAAAAAGGTAGTCACAAAACATCGTCTTCCCTCCCTTATTCTTTCCTCTTGGCTTCGGCATCCATCAGCCATTGCTTGAGAGAAATGAAGAGAATTGATGAAATGAGAGGTGTGGTAGGAAATGAAGAGGGATTGGGTATTTATAGAGATGGGGAAGGGTTACTATTCCAACGGTCACTATGCAATTTTTAATATTATTTTTTTTTAATATGATCCGGGGTGGCAATCTGGACTGGGCGGGGTTCTAAGCACTGTACCGCGTCACCAACGAGAACTAGTAAGTCATAACCGGGGTCTGAAATCATTGGTCAACTATAGACATTTCTCTTCACCTCGGTTAAATATTAAGCATTGGGGACTCTCCTGCAGGTGTACTTCCGGTGTATCTTGAAGTTCAAGTACAGATTAACACATCAGTTTTAACTTGAAGAACCTCGGATTCCCTTCGAACTGAGGTGTAAAATACCGTACTCCACTGAGGCTGTACGAGCTTAGAACTAATGAGGTAACACCGGTCATGAAACCGTGCTAGGACTCCGGTTAATGCAGTCAACATTGACTCCGGACTCTAGGACAAAAAAACTCTTTTCTTCTTCTTTTTTTTTTAATATATATCACCGGACAAAAATAGGTGTTCACACTATTGTTTTGGCGCCCATGAATTTGGAACGGTTGTGTCGTTTCACTTGTGAACTAATGCATTTAGTTGAGAACGACACAACTTCAAGAGTGTGTAACCGAACCTTTTCGTTTCTTATAAAAGAAACACTTAGTGGATTCTGGGTTCCACTCGTTTCTGATTTCTTAACAACATTCTGCAAAAATTTCGCAAGGAAGTTTGTCGCTTGCTCTACGAGACTTTTTTCATTCTTCATCTTCATCATCATTACCTGAGGTAATTATTTCTTCTTCCCCTGTAAATCTCGTCTTATTTTGGGTCTGTTGTGTTTGCTCGAAAAGTATGTATTTTATTTAGGGGGAGATTAACTTCTCGCAACCCTAATAGTCATAGGGAGAATCCTTGTGATTCTTCCAAGGGCTGAGTCATGTCGCTCAGAAAAGGGATCTTACTCACTGTGGAAAGTGACTTTTCCCTTCTCAGAGTCGTCCTCTGATTGTAGTCGCTTTTTAAAAAATAAAGTGAGTAATGATTATCAACTTTCTGACGACATAATTTCTTATCGTAGATTAAAGAGTTCAGTCTAGACGATTCAAATGGCTACTGGAGAAGGAACTTCCGGAGATAATGCCATTTTGAAGACAACAGAAGGTCTTTACAGCGTCGCTGTTTCAAGGTTGAACTGGGAAGAACTTCAGGCTAAATGGCCTTTCTGCTGGGTGTCTAGTGAATTTAAGGACTTGGCTTCTCGTCATGCAGATGAGGAAGGACCCCGGATTCAACCAAGGTTCACACTCCATGCTGAAGAAGAAACAAAAAGGTGGTATAGGGTATATGCACCACTCCCAACAGAACGGATATGCCACATCGTCCCAAATGACCATTCTGTATATATGTACGATTTTATCTTTCATTACCTGGGAGTCCGTCTCCCTTTAACCGAACTTCAGATGGGTGTGCTGAGGTTTTTAAACTGTGCACCCTCTCAACTTCATCCCAATGGATGGGGCCTCATCCGTGCTCTGGAAGTTTTGGGTGAACATTTCAACTTCACGCCTACTGTAGCGATGTTATTTTATTACACTCAAGTAGTTCGGAGGGCTAACAAGCAAGGCGGTGTTGGTTTAGTGACACTCCGGACTCTCTGTTCTTTTGTAAACTTTGAGTCTTACACCGATTCGGCCAAAGTTGATGGAAAATCGTTTAAATCCTACTTCACCCGGATATCTATTAAGAAGAGTAAACCAATCTTTTGGAAGGATGAAGAGGGTCTTAACAAATTTCCTTTGAGTTGGACCCATAAGCATTTTCTCTTGAGCTCCCACGCGTATTACACTGATCGATCCGAGCTGTCTCCCGAATCATCGAAAGTGTTGTTCGCACTTGAAGCACATACTACACGTCGTAACGTATTTTTGTGTAGGCGTCTTTCAAGTAGTTCAAGCGGAGTCTGGGATGAATATCTTCGTAATTCTCGTTTTATTTCACTTTTTCTCCTTTGTCAAATATATCGAATATTTCGTAGTTGCTAATCTCTTGTGTTTGTACATGCAGGTTGTAACATCCCTCTTTTTAAAAGCAGTTTTACCCTTGTAAATTTTAATTATGGAGGGTTTGTAAGCAAGAATAAGTCAATATATACCCTGTTGATGGTCTGTAGTACCTCAAAAATGTTATTTTTGCACATAATAATAGAATTTATATGGAATATTAGTGAAATTATGCAAAAACCGAGTGAAAAGGGCTCTGTTCCGAGTAACAGAGAAGAATTCCGAGTGAATGGTCATAAAATCCGAGTGAAGGAGAAAAATCCGAGTCAAAACACCCTAGAAAGGCTCGGTTCCGAGTTGAATGCTTCCTTTTCTGAAGGAGACTACACTAATTGGAGTATTCCGAGTGAAAGAATGTATAAATACTCATGTTTATGTTTATTTGATGCTTCCTACCGATTGGAGTGCGTTGTGGAATCAATTGGGAAGGATTCTGAACGGTTTCCTATGAATTTACTTAGGAAACCGAGTGGAAAATGGTGGAGGGAGCCAATTCCGAGTGAGATATACTCTACTGGACCAAAACCTAGTGAGACTCGTACGTGTATATCTTGTTCCGAGAGGTAATGGTTTAAATAAACCTTAATTGTTAACATAATTTGGTTAAAGAAATTGGCCTAAACCGAGTGAATCAAGTGAAGAAGACTCAAATTTCCGAGTGAAGATTTTGAGGAAGAGAGGACTCAGTCTGGAAAGGTATTACCGAGTGAGAAACCGAGTGCCTGAGTCAGTTTCAAAGGAATTCCGAGTGAAGAATTGAAGCTTCACTCAAGCGAGCAAGCCACGCTCAAGCGAGCCTTGCAATTATTGACTCGGAAGTAGGAATTCCAGTCGGTATAGTGGTTAACCGAGTGGAATTTTCACTCGGTATTCACTGTCAGTAGTGCGTATTGACTTCAATTTTGTCTTTAATGATTATTTAAATTCAATCGTGCGCATTAAAGATAGTGGGGAGCCAGAAATGGGCACAGACTCAGTATATCTCTTAATTAATTCCCACTGACCCTCCATTATCACTCCATTAACAGCCACTCAGAAAAGTTGTCCCCCATTCCACTCACTCTCTCCCTATTTAAACCAGTGCCAGGTCCCTAAAGAACCCACACACACGACACAAACACCCTTCATCACTCTCCTTCCCAGCAAGTTTCTTTCTCTCTTTTCCCTTCTGCTTCACTCGGAACTGGTGCAGGACAGTAAAGGGGACTCTTCTTCTCCTCCAGGAACTTCATTAAGGTAAGGGGGTATATTTCTTGGGTGCCCTGTGGGAAAACCGAGTGAAGGAAAGGGTTAAGGAACTTGTTCCTCACCTTTCCAGGGCAGATTTAGTGATGGGTGAATTATATGCTTAATTGTTACTGTTTTATATATATAATTGTTGGTAAATAATATACCTTGTATGAATTATGAGAAGAACATGAACTATATTGAAATGAAGGACAAACAGCTCGGTTCTAATGTAAATTCAATCGGTTTTATATATAATTCAATCGGTCTTATCTAAAGTCAATCAGTTTTGTACAAATCCAATCAGTTTTAAATAAATACAATCGGTTTTTACATGATTTCACTCGGTAAAGCAGTATATTTCATGACAGAACCTCTCTATTACTTGAAAGACTCCTTTTTAATCATTTTTACTCGGAATTATAGTTAATCCACTCGGAAATGTCTTTCTTTAATTATTTCACTCGGGACTTGACTTAATTTCACTCAGAAAATATAATTATCCTTCACTCAGAACCTTTTTAGTAGTTTCACTCGGAAGAAGCAACCTTAAAACTTTTCCCAGCATGTTTCCTTTCGGACAGCATCCTTCTAAGGGCAATTTACTCGGTAAACTTATGTTTCAGTCGGAATATATATTGATTTCACTCAGAAAACTCCTTTAAGAATGATCTCACTTGGAAACGTATTTTATTACACTCAGAAATTCATTTCTACTCGGTTTCATCAATGTTTTCACTCATGAAACACTTTCTTACTGATTCCACTCGGAAATTATATTTTTAATTCACTCAGAAATTATTTCACTCAGAATTTAAGATAATTAATTAAGAAAATCCATTTCAGTTTCTGTTTCACTCGAAAAACCTATTAATTTCAGTTAGAAAACTCTGCTCAGTTTATTTCACTCGGATTCATAGCTATCTCATGCGGAAAACCCATTTTTCACTCGGATTCAAGATGTTTCAGTTGGAAAACAGCATTCCAGTTCATTTTCACTCGGACCCAAACTTATTTCAGTCGGAAAACAGCTTTCCAGTGTCATTTCACTCGGATTTTTAGCCAGATCGTTTGGAAAACCCTGCCCAGTATGGTTCCACTCAGAATTATACATATTTCACTCGGATTTGCCCCTGTTTCACTCGGAAAACTCTATTTTTAATGGTTTTTGCTTGGATTTTCATTTAGAAACTACTTTTTAATACTTTTTAAAATTAGTGGGAAGTCATAATTATTATTATCTTTCTTATTCTATTATTATTATTATCCTAATTATTATTAATCTTAATATTGTCATTATTATTAGTTTTTATTATTATTAAACATTGTTAACGTCTTAATTATGTGAAATTACATAAAGAATATATTATTTTACTCTTTATAGAAAATATAATTTTAACCAAGATATAATAGATATATTTCTAAAATAATAAACGAATATCTTACAATGTTTAAATAATTGATGAAATCCAAAGAACTTGGGAATGATATGATGAGACTGAAAATACATAAGATACTCAAAGGAATAAATTGATAAAATAAATGCATTTCGCATCATGAAAATATTTTTGAAGAAGAAAAACCTCTAGAGCATACACTTGGTACAGTGGAGGACACTCACGTTCGATCTCCATGAAGAATCTTGGGAGTACAACTGGAACGGCAACCCAATGGCATCAGAGTCGCGCCTGATAGCCGGGTGAGACGATGTAATTCTAGTGTACTTTGACTAAATGACAGAGTGTAACTATGATCGTAGGGATCCAAGTTCCAAAAATATTTAGATCAATGATGAGAACCAATGCGTTCATTTGTACCATATGGAACTTGGGCGGACCCTGATCGCTCTAGATGATTGGAATGGTGATATTCCAAAGATTGAGAAGAAGATGAAATGAGTTATTGGGTCCACATGCATCATGAGACTTAACCAAAGATAAATCATAATAAATCCAAACTCATGCATTTCATTACAGCATATTTGATTGTTATAATTGTGAATATGTTAAATGTACGATTTATTTCATGACAATATGTTTGATTGTTATAATTGTGAATATGCTAAATATATGATTATGTGATGACAACATGCTTGATTGTTATAATTGTGAATATGCTAAATGTATGATTTATGTGATATTGTATGTTAACTGGACTATGTCCGCACCGGATTAACCAATCAGGGTCTTAGGTTATACTCACCCTTACTGTTGACAATTTTTAGAGGAATTAGGAAATCAAGAACCTGAGTATGAAGAACAGCAATATGCAAAACCAATTGAGAACGTTCCTTAAATAGAATATAAGTAGTTGAATATTGATGGATGACTGTATAATATTTAAGGGTGCCTGCGTGCCCCATTCTGTTAAGAGTACAATTACTTACAGTTTGTGAATGACTATATGATATATACATTATTGCTTCCACTGATCTGCCACGTATTTATTTAAAAAAAAATATTCACTTTTTCTAAAAACTGTTAACACTCTCAGTTAAATAGGATGAACCTACAGAAGGATTTGTCTTATCTAACCAAGGGTGTTACAAAAGGTGGTATCAGAGCATAGTCAATTCATTAAGCTTATGGAGTGGACCATTAGGTTTCCACGTACTCTGATAGAAATATTGAACAGTCCATAACCCTCCTAAGACTAAAATCTCCTATGTGGAATACTCCATATAACATATATCCTAAATCTTTTTGTTGAAATTCTTTCAGCAAAATTCCTAATGGCACGCCGAAATAACGATCATGTGATGGAGGATCTTCTTACCAGAATTGTGGAGGTAATAGAACGCCAAGAGTTACCTCAATCTTCTACTAGGCAAAACCAAGGATTAGCTGACTTCCAGAGGAATAACCCTACTCAATTCAAAGGAGGCTTTGATCCAGAGGGAGCACAACTATGGATAAAGCACCTTGAAAAGATTTTTGCTGCTATGCGATGCTCTGACGAGGACAGAGTAACTTTTGCCATCTTCATGCTGGTCGCGGAAACAGAACACTGGTGGACTCATGCCAGGATCAGATTAACAGCTGATGGACGCGCCCTCACTTGGGGACGATTCAGGACGGAGTTTCTTGTCAAATACTTCCCCGAAGACATAAGGAGGCAGAAGGAGCAGGAATTCTTTAATCTAAAACAAGGCAATATGACTGTTGGGGAGTACGCTGCTAAGTTTGATGAGCTGGCAAAATGTTGTCCCTACTACACTCACATGGGAGAAGCGTCAATATGCACAAAGTTTGAAGCAGGATTACGGCAAGAAATTCACCAAGTTATATATTGTCAACAAATTACACAATTCACTACTTTGGTTGACAGATGCCGCATCTTTGAGAATACCTCTAATCTTTGATGACCTGGAGCGTCTAATCATGTGCCAGAGCGACGTATGCCAGAACGACAGCAAAGAAGGGATTTTCGAGCAGATCGACCATATTTCCGACCCTTCAACTCAGCCAACCGAATTCCTCCTAGAGGTCAGGAAAACCAAAGCAGTAGAAACTGCACAATTTATGGACGGATTGGACATCGTGATGTTGACTGTTGGTACAGGAATAAAAATAACCAACAATAAGTAACTCAAGGACAGGCAGTACGACCAACAGGTCAAGGAAGTGGAGGACCTACTGCAAATGCCTCTACCAACAATGTCCCAAGGATGCAAAATATTCACTGCGGCAACAATTTCAATCAGAACAATAATCCAAGAAGGCCCGAAAATAACTCTACTGGAAGACCCGGAGGAAATGCTAGAGTTTTTACCATGAATGGTGCGGAAGTATCACAAGAGAACGATCTTGTGCAAGGTACATGCTTTATAGGAAGTACTCTATTAAATGTATTATATGATTCTGGAGCCACTCATTCTTTCATATCTGAGAATTGTGTAAAACATTTAAAGCTTCCTACAACCTCTCTGTCCTATCAAATGATCGTCACAACTGTCGCCAATAAGCCCATTTGTTCTACTTGCATATGTCTAGAATGTCCTCTCAACATCGAAGGGAAAGCTTATCAAGTAGATCTGATATGTTTACTTTTGATTGATCTAGACATTGTTCTAGGGATGAATTGGCTTGCTGCCAACCATATTCTTATTGACTGTCATAATAGATCCATCTCTCACGGGTCTACTATATCTGAATGTAATCAAGTCACTGATTCTCGTCTTGTTAGCTTAGAAAAGGTAATCTCAAAAGAAGTCCAACTATACATGATCCTTACTGAAACTGAAAGTAAGGAAACTTCTCAACTTGAACAGATTCCTGTTGTTCAAGAATTTCCAGAAGTATTTCCTGAGGACATACGAGAGCTACCTCCAGAGCGAGAAGTCAAATTCAGCATTGATATTATACCGGGCGTGGGACCAATCTCTATTGCTCCTTACCGGATGTCACCCAAGGAACTCAGTGAACTCAAAGAGCAATTAGAAGAACTTCTAGAGAAAGGAATGATTAGACCCAGTGTCTCACCTTAGGGAGCACCAGTTCTTCTAGTCAAAAAGAAGGATGGCAGTATGCGGTTATGTGTTGACTATCGTCAGTTGAATAAAGCTACGATCAAGAACCGATACCCTCTCCCAAGAATTGATGATTTGATGGACCAATTACGAGGAGCCACTATCTTCTCAAAAATTGATCTGTGATCAGGATATCATCAAATCAGAGTGAAAAAAGATGATGTACCCAAAACAGCATTCAGAACACGATATGGGCACTATGAGTATCTTGTTATGCCCTTTGGAGTTACAAATGCACCTGCAGTCTTTATGGGATACATGAATCGAATTTTCCATGAGTACTTGGACAAATTCGTGGTTGTACTCATTGACGATATTCTCGTTTACTCCAAGAGCCATGAGGAACACGAGGAGCATCTTTGAATTGTTCTGAACACTTTGCGTGCAAGGTAATTGTACACTAAGTTTTCAAAATATGAATTCTGGTTGATAGAAGTGAAATTTTTAGGACATGTCATATCTAAGGAAGGAATTGTTGTGGATCCTACAAAGGTAGAAGCTGTACTAAATTGGGAACAACCCAAGAATGTGACGGAAATCCGCAGTTTCCTTGGACTGGCTGGATATTATCATCGATTCATCGAGAATTTCTCTCGAATTGCAATGCCTTTAACTAAATTGACCCGTAAAGATCAACCATTCGAATAGACTGACAAATGCGAAAGCAGTTTTACGGAGTTACGCCAACGACTCACTAATGCACCTGTCTTGATTTTGCCAGATCCTGCCAAGCCATATGAAGTGTATTATGATGCGTCAAGACAAGGACTAGGATGTGTCCTAATGCAAGAAAGAAAGGTTGTTGCTTATGCTTCAAGACAGCTAAGAACGCATGAAGTTAATTATCCCACACATGACTTGGAATTAGCTGCAGTTGTGTTTGCCTTAAAAATCTGGAGACACTACTTGTATGGTACATACTTTAAAGTCTTCAGTGATCATAAGAGCTTGAAGTATCTATTCGACCAGAAGGAGTTGAATATACGACAACGTAGGTGGATGGAATTTATCAAAGATTATGATTTTGAACTCCGGTATCATCCTGGAAAAGCTAATGTTATGGCTGATGCACTCAGTAGAAAGGCTTTACGTCTATCATATATGATGACAAAGGAATTGGAATTGATTGAACAGTTTTGCGATTTGAATTTAGCAGTAACACCAAAAAGGGGAAGCCTTATGGTTGGAATGCTAAGGATTTCCAATGATTTCTTAGAACAAATCAAAGAAGCTCAAACCAATGACCAGAAATTACAAGATCTAGCAGAAAAGACAAAAGAAGGAGTCTCAGAGTTTAGCAAAGATGAACATGGGGTGATCAGGTACCAACAAAGACTCTGTATTCCAGTCAACACAGATCTTAAGAGATCCATCCTAGATGAAGCACACAAAAGTAAATACAGTATCCACCCAGGATCAACCAAGATGTACCAGGATTTGAAGAAATTATTCTGGTGGCAAGGAATAAAAAGGGATATCGCTGAGTATGTGACAGCTTGGTAAAGGCGGAACAACAACGTCCAAGTGGGACCCTTTGTCCCTTGGATATTCCAGAATGGAAATTGGAGGAAATTGCTATGGACTTCATGACAGGATTTCCCAGAACATCAGCTGGATATGATGCTATTTGGGTAATCGTGGATCGATTAACAAAAACCGCTCACTTTATTCCTGTCAATATGAAGTATTCCCTAGAGAAACTTACCCAGATCTATATCAAGGAAATTGTACGGTTACATGGAACTCCCACTGCAATTGTGTCTGATCGAGATCCTCGTTTCACATCATAATTATAGAAGAGCCTACAACAAGCTCTAGGAACTTGTCTAGAGTTAAGTTCCATATACCACCCACAGACAGACGAACAATCGGAAAGGACGATCAAGACTCTTGAAGATCTGTTACGTCTTTGTGTCTTGGAACATGGTGGAAGTTGGCAAGAATATCTTCCACTTATTGAGTTTACTTACAACAACAGCTATCATGCAAGCATCGGAATGGCCCCCTATGAAGCTTTGTATGGAAGAAAATGCCGTACACCTTTATGTTGGTATGAGACTGGTGAGAAGACAATAATTGGACCAGATATTGTTCAGAAGACAACAGAACAAGTTCAGAGGATTCAAATGGCAATGAAGGCTTTGCAATATAAACAAAAGAGTTACTATGACAAACGTCGGAAGCCATTAGAATTTGAAGAAGGCGATCATGTATTTCTCAAAGTTACCCCTACCACTGGAGTAGAAAGAGCTTTGAAGACTAAGAAGTTAAGCCCCAGATACGTAGGACCCTATCAGATTCTGCAAAAGATAGGAACTTATACGTACCATATTGCTCTGCCACCCGAGCTGACAAACCTTCACAATGTCTTTCATGTCTCTCAACTCCGCAAATATGTACCAAGCCCTGATCATGTTCTAAGCCCCGATCAATTTGTTCTGAAAGAAAACCTTACCTTTGAACCATCGTCAGTTAAGATTGCTGACCGATGTCTCAAATAGCTAAGAGGCAAAGAAATCCCTTTGGTCAAGGTAGTTTAGAGTCAGACAGATGATGGGGATGCTACTTGGGAAATTGAGGAGAAAATGAGAGAATTGTACCCTCAATTATTCCAACTTTGAATTTCAGGATGAAATTCCTAAAAGGGGAGGAGAATGTAACATCCCTCTTTTTAAAAGTAGTTTTACCCTTGTAAATTTTAATTATGGAGGGTTTGTAAACAAGAATAAGTCAATATATACCCTGTTGATGGTCTGTAGTACCTCAAAAATGTTATTTTTGCACATAATAATAGAATTTATATGGAATATTAGTGAAATTATGCAAAAACCGAGTGAAAAGGGCTCTGTTCTGAGTAACAGAGAAGAATTCCGAGTGAATGGTCAAAAAATCCAAGTGGAGGAGAAAAATCCGAGTCAAAACACCCTAGAAAGGCTCGGTTCCGAGTTGAATGCTTCCTTTTCTGAAGAAGACTACACTAATTAGAGTATTCTGAGTGAAAGAATGTATAAATACTCATGTTTATGTTGATTTGATGCTTCCTGCCGATTGGAGTGCGTTGTGGAATCAATTGGGAAGGATTCCGAACGGTTTCCTATGAATTTGCTTAGGAAACCGAGTGGAAAATGGTGGAGGGAGCCAATTCCGAGTGAGATATACTCTACTGGACCAAAACCGAGTAAGACTCGTATGTGTATATCTTATTCCGAGAGGTAATGGTTTAAATAAACCTTAATTGGAAATATAATTAAAGAAATTGGACTAAGCCGAGTGAATCAAGTGAAGAAGACTCAGATTTCCGAGTGAAGATTCTGAGGAAGAGAGGACTCAGTCTGGAAAGGTATTACCGAGTGAGAAACCGAGTGCCTGAGTCAGTTTTAAAGGAATTCCGAGTGAAGAATTGAAGCTTCGCTCAAGCGAGCAAGCCACGCTCAAGCGAGCCTTGCAATTGTTGACTCGGAAGTAGGAATTCCAGTCGGTATAGTGGTTAACCGAGTGGAATTTTCACTCGGTATTCACTGTCAGTAGTGCGTATTGACTTCAATTTTGTCTTTAATGATTATTTAAATTCAATCGTACGCATTAAAGATAGTGGGGAGCCAGAAATGGGCACTGACTCAGCATATCTCTTAATTAATTCCCACTGACCCTCCATTATCACTCCACTAACAGCCACTCAGAAAAGCTGTCCCCCATTCCACTCACTCTTTCCCTATTTAAACCAGTGCCAGGACCCTAAAGAACCCACACACACGACACAAACACCCTTCATCACTCTCCTTCCCAGCAAGTTTCTTTCTCTCTTTTCCCTTCTGCTTCACTCGGAACTGGTGCAGGACAGTGAAGGGGACTCTTCTTCTCCTCCAGGAACTTCATTAAGGTAAGGGGGTATATTTCTTGGGTGCCCTGTGGGAAAACCGAGTGAAGGAAAGGGTTAAGGAACTTGTTCCTCACCTTTCCAGGGCAGATTCAGTGATGGGTGAATTATATGCTTAATTGTTACTGTTTTATATATATAATTGTTGGTAAATAATATACCTTGTATGAATTGTGAGAAGAACATGAACTATATTGAAATGAAGGACAAACAGCTCGGTTCTAATGCAAATTCAATCGGTTTTATATATAATTCAATCGGTCTTATCTAAAGTCAATCAGTTTTGTACAAATCCAATCAGTTTTAAATAAATACAATCGGTTTTTACATGATTTCACTCGGTAAAGCAGTATATTTCATGACAGAACCTCTCTATTACTTGAAAGACTCCTTTTCAATCATTTTTACTCGGAATTATAGTTAATCCACTCGGAAATGTCTTTCTTAAATTATTTCACTCGGGACTTGACTTAATTTCACTCAGAAAATATAATTATCCTTCACTCAGAACCTTTTTAGTAGTTTCACTCGGAAGAAGCAACCTTAAAACTTTTCCCAGCATGTTTCCATTCGGACAGCATCCTTCCAAGGGCAATTTACTCGGTAAACTCATGTTTCAGTCGGAATATATATTGATTTCACTCAGAAAAACTCCTTTAAGAATGATGTCACTCGGAAATGTATTTTATTACACTAAAAAATTCATTTCTACTCGGTTTCATCAACGTTTTCACTCATGAAACACTTTCTTACTGATTCCACTCGGAAATTATATTTTTAATTCACTCAGAAATTATTTCACTCAGAATTTAAGATAATTAATTAAGAAAATCCATTTTAGTTTCTGTTTCACTCGGAAAACCTTTCAGTTAGAAAACTCTGCTCAGTTTATTTCACTCGGATTCATAGCTATCTCATGCGAAAAACCCATTTTTCACTCGGATTCAAGATGTTTCAGTTGGAAAACAACATTCCAGTTCATTTTCACTCGGACCCAAACTTATTTCAGTCGGAAAACAGCTTTCCAGTGTTATTTCACTCGGATTTTTAGCCAGATCGTTTGGAAAACCCTGCCCAGTATGGTTCCACTCGGAATTATACATATTTCACTCAGATTTGCCCCTGATTCACTCAGAAAACTCTATTTTTAATGGTTTTCGCTTGGATTTTCATTTAGAAACTACTTTTTAATACTTTTTAAAATTAGTGGGAAGTCATAATTATTATTATCTTTCTTATTCTTTTATTATTATTATCCTAATTATTATTAATCTTAATATTGTCATTATTATTATTAGTTTTTATTATTATTAAACATTGTTAACGTCTTAATTATACGAAATTACATAAAGAATATATTATTTTACTCTTTATGGAAAATATAATTTTAACCAAGATATAATAGATATATTTCTAAAATAATAAACGAATATCTTACAATGTTTAAAAAATTGATGAAATCCAAAGAACTTGAGAATGATATGATGAGACTGAAAATACATAAGATACTCAAAGGAATAAATTGATAAAATAAATGCATTTCGCATCATGAAAATATTTTTGAAGAAGAAAAACCTCTAGAGCATACACTTGGTACAGTGGAGGACACTCACGTTCGATCTCCATGAAGAATCTTGGGAGTACAACTGGAACGGCAACCCAATGGCATCAGAGTCGCGCCTGATAGCCGGGTGAGACGATGCAATTCTAGTGTACTTTGACTAAATGACGGAGTGTAACTATGATCGTAGGGATCCAAGTTCCAAAAATATTTAAATCAATGATGAGAACCAATGAGTTCATTTGTACCATATGGAACTTGGGCGGACCCTGATCGCTCTAGATGATTGGAATGGTGATATTCCAAAGATTGAGAAGAAGATGAAATGAGTTATTGGGTCCACATGCATCATGAGACTTAACCAATGATAAATCATAATAAATCCAAACTCATGCATTTCATTACAGCATATTTGATTGTTATAATTGTGAATATGTTAAATGTATGATTTATTTCATGACAATATGTTTGATTGTTATAATTATGAATATGCTAAATATATGATTATGTGATGACAACATGCTTGATTGTTATAATTGTGAATATGCTAAATGTATGATTTATGTGATATTGTATGTTAACTAGATTATGTCCGCACCGGATTAGCCAATCAGGGTCTTGGGTTATACTCACCCTTACTGTTGACAATTTTCAGAGGAATTAGGAAATCAAGAACCTAAGTATGAAGAACAGCAATATGTTGAACCAATTGAGAACGTTCCTTAAATAGAATATAAGTAGTTGAATATTGATGGATGACTGTATAATATTTAAGGGTGCCTGCGTACCCCATTCTGTTAAGAGTACAATTACTTACAGTTTGTGAATGACTATGTGATATATACATTATTGCTTCCACTGATCTGCCACGTATTTATTTAAAAAAAAAATATTCACTTTTTCTAAAAATTGTTAACAATCTCAGTTAAATAGGATGAACCTACAGAAGGATTTGTCTTATCTAACCGAGGGTGTTACACAGGTGAAATAGAACAAGAAACTCCGGAAATGAATAAGTTGAAGGGATTTAAGGCGGCGGGTAAATCCATTGCCCGCGAAAATGAAATTAAGCCTAGGCCCTCCACAAAGGATTGTCCTGAGTTGATCATCCTGACTTCGGATGCTGAAGGGGATATTCCGCTGGTTGAGGGCGGTTCATCTGATATCAGCGCAGCTATGGGTCAGCCCCCAGTAACTGAGAGGAGGAGAAAAATCAAAAATGATTCATTCGGGGGTCCATCCAAGAAGCGTAGAACTCCAGAAGATAAACCTGTAGAAACCTGGGAAACAGCTGGTGTTTCCTCCAGACTTCATAAGGGAATCGTTGCCGGGGTTTCTGGGCCAAATCTGATCTCCTACCCAACCACCTCGTTTCTTACCCCCTTCATCTCATATCGGGGATCAACTCCAGCAACTCTTCCACAGCTGATGTACGAACTCCGGCCCACGCTTAGTACTAAAGAAATTAAGGAAGCGTGTGAGGCCGGAAGGTGGCAGTTAGCAGAACTGGCTGGAATGCTTTATTCATTCAGCGAGTTGGCTGACAATGTCGATAAGGTTGATGAGCTGAGTGATAAATTAGAACAGCTCAACCTCTCATCAGGGAAAGACAAAGCCACAATCAAATTAATGGAAGACCGTCTTGCCAAGTCTAAGGAGTTTGGAGACATTATGAACAAAGAGAACCTTAAGCTTAAAGGTGACTTCAAAGACTTGGAAGACAAGCTGGCAGAGAAGGAGGAAGTTCTCAACAAAGCAAAGGAAGAACTCCGCAGCAGCCAGGCTAAGCAGGTTGACCTCGAGGATAAAAACAAAGCTGCTGCTGAGGAGTGGTCCCAAAGGGAGAAGAAGCTCCTTCTTAAGATCGAAGGACTAAAGGCTGGGAGAGCGGAGTCTGAAGGATCGAGTGGGGAGCTGTCGAAGTTGCGGGAAGAATTGGCTATAGTAAAAGCTGAGAAGCAGGAAGCCATAGACATATGCAATCAGGCTGTTGAAGAATCCTTCGGCCTAGCTATAAGTCAAGTTTTCTACCGCAACCCCACTACGAAACTTAGCCTCTATGGAATGGATCCGTTCTATGAATTCCATGGAGGAAAGTTTGTCGCAGTGGTTGATGGTCGTCATGAAGATCCTCTGACGTCCTTATACGGTTTGCCTCCTCTTCCTGAGGGTCAAAGTATGGGACCGGATTTCGTCTTTCCTACGTCTGAGGTTCTTTCATCTGTGGAAGGAATTGAGGCTCTCGGAGGGGAGATTCCTGAGGAGATCCCAAAGGAAAGGGTACAAGAGCTTGGAGCTGAGGAACCACAGAAAGCTGAAGAGCAAATTCCTCCTCCGTAGTCTTGTTTTTATTTATATGTCAAGTTGTGTACCGGGATCAACTCCGGTTTTGAACAATTGTGTAATTTCATTTTTCATGAATAAAATTCATTTAAGAAATTTGTCTCCAATATTTCATGTATATTTAAGTTATTGTTAATCCGTTTTGTATGATTAACCTTGAGGTCGAATTGAAATAATTGCCTCGGAAGATTAAACAACAAATGAATTTAGAACGGATAAATATATACATGTCCCCAAGTGCATGTTAAGAAGAAGGTGCCTGTCTTTAGGGCATGGTCCTTAATTCTTTTGGGGAAAAGAGGGGTCAATCCGTTGTTTAGTAAAATAGTGTAACAGGACGGATGACTGTTCTTAATTCATGTTATTCTCACTAGAGAAAACAATGTCGTCCATTGTAAGAATATTGTTCCAAGTTTGGGGAACTGCAAAGGTGTAAGAAAGTGGTGTTTGAGCCTTCCATCATAAGGATGATGATGGGAGTTTGTCTATGCCAGGAGTTACGTCATTGTACCACAGAATAGGTGATAAAGAGTGATCCGTCCTAGGAGAATACCACTTGAGAGCGAAAGCGCGGATTAACTTTCAAAATCTTCCATCATAAGAATGATGATGGGGATTGTTCGTACCAGGAGTTCTATCATCGAATTGCTTCATAGGTGATTGAGATCATCCGTCTTGGGGATGTGTACGGTACCAGGAGTTACATTGTCAGATCACATAATGAGTGATTGAGATTATCCATTCTGGAAAAGTACACAACGCCAAGAGTTACATCGTCAGATCACAGATTAAGTGATTGAGATAATCCATCCTGGAGACATTTTTTCAATCGTAGGAGTACGGATTGTGTGAATGCTTCTCAATTTTCAAAAGCTTCCATCATAAGAATGATGATGGGAATTGTTTGTACCAGGAGTTACATCATCGAATCACAGAATAGGTGATTGAGATCATCCGTCCTGGAGACATTTTTCTAAATCATAGGAGTACGGATTGAGGTGGATGCTTCTCAATCGTATGGATTGAGTGTTCAATTTTCGTATCCGAAATCAGATATCAGTAGTACTCTACTAGCCCCCTAGCTGATGTGAGGAATTAGTAGATTTGCTCATATGAGCTATATCGATCGTAGTACGTCTGGATTTCAGAATTGTACTGGTGTGTAAATATCCGCTCTGGGAACAAGGTTCCGTTGTGATGAAACGCTTGAGGGCGGATTAGAGCAATGAGAATCTCAGAAGTTTATCGAATTTTTCAACCCTTGGTATTCGGGTAATGGTGGCCACGTTTCTCATGATTGGACATTTAATTCCTTTACTCACGTGGGCGAGCCATTATTGCGTTAAATGCGCATGTCTTAATAACCGTCACACAGGAACTTGGTGGGCCTAGGATTTGGATTTAATAGGCCCATTTAGAAGGCTTTGTGACGAAACGATGGCATTTTCATGCCTTTGGGTTAAAAACGACGATTTTGATTCATTAAAACGGAGAGTCGTTTGAAAGTAAACGACAGGTTGCTTGAATCGGTATTTGAGAGTTTTCATGCCCTGAAAAAGACATATTTGGCAATTCCAGTAATCACTTCTTCTTCGTGTTTGCCTCTATGAATTTTGATTCACTATCCTCCTTCATCCTTAGGTAACCATTCTCCTTTGACTTTTCGTGTCTTCTTTCAGTTTCTGTAAATGTCTAGGAGAGGTTTTAGGTTCAGTGGTGTTAGCCCTAGGGGAAGAGGAGGAAAGGCCTTAACTCGAAACCCCTCATTTCGTGGTGGAAGGATCCCAGTGATCTTCCAATCGAAGCCACAATACCCAGAGAGGGAGGCATCGCCGTATCAAAGGCGAAGGGTGATAATACCCTCTTCAGAATCCTCCTCTGGTGAGAGTGCTGAGAGTGCTGATTTATACCTCTCTGACGATGTGGATTTTTACCGCAGCATGAAAGCTTTTACAATGGCAGTAAAGAAGACAACTGGAGGAAGAGCATCTGGTGGGGAAGCACCCTCTCAGCAGTATATAATGAAGACAGCTTTCGGATTGTGCAATGTAGTTGCACACCGGATTGATTGGGTGAAATTCTAACAGAAACGTCCATTCAGTTGGGTGGCTGAGGAATTTCGTGAAACACCGTCCATTCACGCTCGGGAGGACGGAGTAGAATTAGAGTTGCGCTTTACAGTCTTCAAGAAGGAGGAGTGCAAGTTTCAATTTATGGTTTTTGCTCTGCTTCCATAAGAATGGATATGTCATACACCGGATGAAAGGTCCATGTATATGTATGACTTTCTATTTTTAAATTTAGGTGTGCGCTTCCCCCTCACGAAGTTTCAGATGGGGGTTCTGAGATTTTTGGACTGCGCCCCTTCGCAGCTTCACCCCAACGGATGGGGGTTGGTCTATTCTCTTGAAGTGCTTGGGAAGCACTTCAACTTTAAACCGACGGTGGCTATGCTCTTCTATTTCTCCCAAGTGGTCCGTCGTGCGAATAAGGAGAAGGGGGAGTGAGTTTGATAACCCTCCGGACTCTCTCCAAGATCATCAACTTTAAGGCGTACACTGACTCCGCCAAAGTTGATGGTCATTCATTCAAATCTTACTTTACGAAGATCAGCGTCCATCCTGACGAACCAGTTTTTTGGTTAACTGAAGATGGGATTCTGAAATTCCCAGTAGCCTGGATGCATGAGCATTTCTTATTAACCTCCCAGGCGTACTACACTGAGGAAGATGAATTGAGCCCATCTTCGGTTTCTATTCTTTCCGCTCTTCAATCCTACACCGCCTCGCACCAATTTTTCTCCTGCAGGCATTTACTAGGATCAAAGTCTACCCGCGAGGAATATTTACGTAATTTTCCTGTCATTTTTATGCTTTATTATATCATGCCTTGAAATTTTTGATCTCTAATTGTGTTATTTGGTTTTGCAGTTGAAATCCAGACCAAGTCACCAGAGATGAATAAGCTGAAAGGACTCAAAGCTGGAGAGAATTTCGTTGTGACTGAGAACGACATTCAGGCAAAACGGAATTTAAAGAAAACTACTGCTGGGACTATAATTTTGACTTCGTCTGTTGGTGACGATATCCCCTTGCTTGAGGGCGGGTCTGAGAAGCCGGCCTCTGAGGTTGCGGTTATGAAGGTCGGAGAGAGAAAGAAAAGGACAAAGCGTGATTCCTCCAAGACCTCAGACCCTCAACCTTCTCCCAAGAAACCAAAAACTTCGAAAGGGGCTGCTGATCCGGAGCCTTCTAAGGGAAAAAAGGTGGAAGGGCACACTCCGGATGCCCCAGACAATGTGATTACTTTTGGTGCAAAACCAATAACAACTTACTTTGCACCTAAAGCTCCCTGCCCTCCTAAAGGTAATTCCGGTCTTGCTCAATACCTTGTATATGAGGGTTCTGTTCTTGAGAGCATTCCTGAATCTCCGTACAAGCTGAAGCCTTCATTGGGAAGCGAAGAAGTAACTAAAGCTTGTGATGCCGGACAGAAGTATTTGGCAGAATTATCCGGGCTTCTGAGGTCGGTTCGCAAGCTTTCAGAAGACAATGAGAGGCTCAGTTCATTGGTTGGCAAGGTTAACGATCTTAGCATTGCTGCTGCTAAAGATAAGGTAAACATCCTCCGTTTAGAAAATAGTTTAGAGGCTTCCAGAGAAGAAGGGTATAAGAAGGATGAAGAAATTGCCAGACTGAAGCATCTTGCCAAGGAGCTGGAGGTCCAAGTACTTGACCAGAAGAAAATCAATTCCGACCTCCATGTCGGTCTTTGTACGGAGAAGGAACGCTCTTCGAAGCTGGGAGAGGAGCTTAAGGAAGCCAAGATTGTCTACTCTCAAGGAGTAGAAGATTGGTCGCGTAAGGAGAAGGAGCTGCTCTTAAAGTTAGCGGATTCGACTGACGAAGTCAAAACCCTGAAAGCAGATTTGGCTGAAGCTATAGATATGTGCGATCAAGCAGTCAAGGAATCTTTCGGGTTGGCAGTTCGTCAAGTTCAATACCGGAATCCCAAGGTGACACTTAATTTGAATGGTATTGATCCGTTCTATGAGTTTCACCAAGGGAAACTGATCGCCATTGTTAAAAACCATCATGAGAGTCCGCCTGACATGCCATACAAGTTCGCTCCTTTACCTGAAGGCCAATCAATGGGACCTTCTCTCCTGAAGCTCAGAAGTACAGGAACAAGCTCTAGCGTTAACGAAGGCAAGACCAGAGATAAAGGCAAAGGGAAGGAAGAAGATACAAGTCAGAAGAACTAATGCCTTCCCTGTCTTTTCTTTTATTGATTCGAATTCGCTGTGTTCCAGGATCAGCTCCGGATTACTAAACGAATTTCTTCATGTAATCTTCCATTTGATCAATAAAAGAACCATTTGCCTTTATATGTTTGTTTAGTTGAAAATAACTTTTGTAGAAGGATTACATGTGTATTGAATCATTCCGGATTTAAGTAGTGAAGATCGGATATTAACATAGAACCTTCATTCCGGATTTTTACATGCAATATGAAGAATGGATGGAGACATATAACTATTGTTTTTTATGCATAGGCACTTTGATAGCCAAAGACTTAGTTTGACAAAAAAGATAGAGTTCCTTTTGTCAAGTATGAATAATTTGGTATAAAAGCCTGGTAAAAGATGTCTTGCTTCTTGAAAGTCAGGCCTTTTGGTCGTAAATATCATAATAGGGATCGTCGTTGTGAGTGAACATGCTATTGTCATGAGAACGGCTTGTAATGTTAATCTTGAGGGGAGATGATTGTGAAAACGTTTCACTAAGAGTTCATTCCTCAAAATATTCGTTAAACTGTTGATACTGTCCCCAAGTATTATTGGGTGATCAGTTCCGAGTGAAACTTACGAGTAGAAATTCTTCTAAGTCAGATAACCGACTATGAGTTTTTTGAGTGAAAACTCCGAGCGGAGATTTTAGTGAGAGTTTCGAGTAGAGGCTCCTCTGTGTGGGAGTTCTGAGTGGAGACTCTTTTGAGTAAGAGTTCTGAGTGAAATCTCTCAACGCGATTATTCCTGAGTAAGGAATTCTGATCGATCCTACTTGGGTGAAAAGTTCCGAGTGATCTTTTAACCACATTCGGTTTTGTTGTATTTATTGCACTCGGAGTTCAGTTCGGTCTTACAATCCGAGTGTTCGTTTGGGCTCAAAATTTTCGAATGGAATTATACCGAGTAGGAGGTATCCGATTCCCAAGTGGTGTATCACTGAGTGAATTATCTTCCGACTCATGTGTGATAAGGCATCGAGTGGGGAATGGATGAGAAGAAACTCGAATGAAGCATTTCCGAACGGATAATGTGGAGCTGGGTGGAAGTTCTCCGAACGGGAGATCTCCGAGTGAGGGATTTCCGAATGAAATGTTTCGGGTGTATAAGCCTCAGATAGAGGGTGAACCCGAATGAGTTATTCGCGAGTCAGAATTCATGAGTCGGGCATTGAGTAAATAATGCCGACTGGAGAATCGATGACCCAGATTTTGAAGTAGTGAAATTTCCAAATAAGGGACTTCAATAGAGAGTATTAATTTGGAGTTCAGTATAACTTACTTGTTGTGTTTGGAGTTCGGTTTGATCCTACAATCCATGTCATATTTGGCGTTCGGTTTAATCCTACTAATCGTTCTTCAATCGGTCTTTGGTTTTACCCATTGACGATTCTTCACCGACGTTCGGTCAATCCTACTAGTCATACTCAGAGTTCGGTTTAATCCTACAATCCAAGCCTTCAACATGGGGTTTAGATCAGGGCTAATCCTGAACCTGCTGCGCCCATTACTTAGGGTTCAGTGTGGTCTTGAAGAAGAACCAGCTTACTGCGCCCAAGCCTTCAATACGGTGTTGGGTTTTACCCTTTTACCGTTCTTGGAATGGGGTTCGGTTCAATCCTACAACCCATTTCCTGAGGTTCGGTTTAATCCTACAGCCCAGGTCTTCACCGGTGTTCAGCCAAACTTACTAACCGTACCCAGAGTTCGGTTTAATCCTACAATCCGGGCCTTCAGTTTCTTACACATACTCGAGGAGTTACATCGTCAATTACAGAATGGGTAATTTAGATCATCCGTCCTGAGTATGCTCTTGTACGCTGCACATTTTCGAGGAGTTTCATCGTCAACTACAGAATAGGTAGTTGAGATCATCCGTCCTGAATATGCTTCTGTACGCCGGATAAACTGAAAATCACAGCATAAGAAAAACTCGAAAAGAGTTAAATTGTTGTATAAGATTCTTATTAAATCAAAAATAAGAATTACAATGAAAGCATAGCTGGCAAAATAATTTCTCCAGTATTCAGTTTAAAATAAGGATAGGAGAGTATGTATCGTTCTAGCAGCTAGCTATAATAGATGCGCAAGTTTTGGGTGTTCCACTTATTTTGGATTGGAGTGCCATCAAGGTTCTCAAGGCGGTAAGAGCCTTTACTAGTAACCCCGGATACCCTGTATGGGCCTTCCCAGTTTGGGGCTAGTTTGCCTTGATGAGCGAATTTGTTCCCTACACTTGTTTTCCTCAAAACCAAATCTCCGATGTTGAAAGTCCTTGATTGGACTCGTTTGTTGTATCGGAGAGCAACTTTGGCTTTGATAGCCTGATCTCTGATGAATGCACCTTCTCTGAGTTCTTGTATGACATCCATTTCTGACACCAAGTTAGCGTTATTGTTCTCTTCAGAGAAGTATTTGACCCTTGTGGAAGCAATTTGTAGTTCCACGGGTATCATTGCCTCTACCCCGTATGTGAGGCGATATGGGGATTCATTGGTAGAAGAATGAGGCGTTGTCCGATATGCCCACAGGACATGACACAATTGGTCTATCCATCCGCCCTTGGCTTCACCAAGGTGTTTCTTTAGTCCTTTCAGCACCTCCCTGTTGGCCACCTCAGCTTGGCCGTTAGTTTGGGGATGTTCGACGGATGAGAATACTTGGGTTATTCCTAACCCTTCGAGTAAATCTGTGAATTTTATATCCGTGAATTGGGTGCCATTATCTGTGACAACCCGTGCTGGGACCTCGAATCGTGTTATAATGTTTTCATACATGAAATGACGAGTTCAGGCTGCAGTAATATGTACCACCGGCTCTGCTTCTATCCACTTAGTGAAATAATCAACCCCTACAATGAGATATTTGATGCCCCCAGGAGAAGTTGGAAAGGGGCCCAGAATATCCAATCCCCATTGGTAGAAGGGCCATGGAACAGCGGATGTGAAGAGTTCTTCCGCCGGTGTGTAGTGAAGATTAGAGAATTTTTGGCAAGCGTCGCATTTTTTGACGAAGTCAATGGAGTCTTGCTTTATCGTGGGCCACCAGTATCCAGCCCTGAGGATTTTTCGTATTAAGCTTCTTCCTCCGGCGTGGTGTCCACATTGTCCTTCATGCACTTCCTCCATTACGTCTTGTACCTCATTCTCTTTGAGACAAATCAAATAGGGCACGGAGAGTGCCCTCCTGTAAAGATTATCATCGATCATGGTGAAGTATGGTAATTCCCTCCTTATCCTTGTCTTTTCCTTCTCATCCGTAGGTAGCTATCCATCATCCAAATAACGGATGTAGGGGGCCATCCATGTGTCTCCATAAAGGGAGTTTGTCATTATGGCATTTAGAGAAGGGAAAAGAGGAATGTTGGGCGACGTTAGTATGCTTTAAACCAGTGTAGTGGTGCTACCTGGTCGTTTGGTGCTTGCTAATCTGGAGAGTATATCCGCTCTAGTATTCTCTTCGCGTGGAACATGCTTGAATTCCATTTTCGAGAATTTCTCTCTCAACTCCTTGACACAGTTCAAGTATAATTGGAGTTGAGGTTCGCGAGCCTGATAATCTCCTAAGATTTATGAAATCACCAGTTGTGAATCGCTGCAGAGCGTCGCCTCAAAAGCTCCGATGTCAATTGCAGCTCTCAGTCCGGCCAAACAAGCTTCGTACTCAGCTTGGTTGTTGGATGTTTTGAAATTAAAGCGAAGGGAGATTTCCAGGTGTACTCTGTCATCACTTTCTAGAACTACACCTGCTCCAGAGCCTCTTTGGTTTGATGAACCATCAACGTAAATGGTCCAATGGACACGAGGGGAATCTGGATCAGTCCCTGTCATTTCCACAATAAAATCAGCCAGGACTTGAACTTTAATAGCGCTTCGGGGTTCATAGGATATATCAAACTCAGAGAGTTCAATAGACCATTTGATCATCCTCCCAGCGAGATCGGGCTTGATTAAAACAGAGCGGAGTGGTAAATCCGTTCTCACTATGATTGGATGGGCGTGAAAGTATGGACGTAGTCGTCGAGAGGCCTAAACAACAGTGAGGGCGGCCTTTTCGATTTTTTGATACTGGATCTCAGCACCTTGTAAGGTTTTGCTAGTGAAATAGACCGGTCTTTATCCATCGGGAGTTTCTTTTATCAAGGCAACGCCCAAAGCTTCATCTGAAATAGCCAAGTATAGGATCAGTGTGTCCTCGGGGTCAGGATTTGTGAGAATGGGAGGTTTGGACAACACCTCCTTAAGGTCTTGGAATGCTTTCTCTTGTTCCTGTCCCCACTCGAATTTCTTGGACTTTTTCAGTATTTTATATAGAGGGAGTGATCTGTGAGCCATTTTAGGCATGAACCGTGCCAAAGCTGCTACTTTGCCATTCAGGGATTGGATTTCTCTGAGATTATTTAGACTCTGCATGTCTAGAATCGTTTGGCACTTCCCTAGATTGGCTTCAATACCACGTTGAGTTAACATGAAACCCAAGAACTTCCCAGCAGGGACAGCGAAAGTGCATTTCATTGGATTTAGCCTCATGTTAAATTCTCTCAAGCGGGTAAATACTTGGCATAGGTCTTCAATATGATCTCCTCTAACCGGTGTCTTGGCTATTATATCATCGATGTATACTTCAACAAGCTTGGTATGCATACCCTCAAAAACCTTGTTGATCATGCGTTGGTAAGTGGCCCCAGCGTTTTTCAGGCCAAAGGGCATAACTGTATAGCAAAAGACACCACGATCGTTTATGAAAGTTGTCTTTTCTTGATCCTCTTCACACATCGGAATCTGGTTGTAACCTGAATAAGCATCCATGAAACTCAGGTATTGATAACCAGAGGAATTATCTACCATCCGATCTATATTAGGAAGAGGATAAGGATCCTTTGGATAGCAACGGTTGAGGTCCAAATAGTCAATGCACATTCTCCATTTACCATTGGACTTACGGACCATCACCACATTCGAGAGCCAAGAGGAATAACAGATTTCTTTGATAAATCCGGCCTTCAGCAATTCCTCAGTTTGCTGGCAAGCTGCCTTCTATTTCTCTGGGCCCAATCTTCTTTTCTTTTGGGCAACCGGTCTCGTCTCTGGATAGACGGATAATTTATGACAGCAGAAAGCAGGGTCTATGCCAGGCATATCGGCTGTAGTCCATGCAAAGAGGTCTTTAAATTCTTGCAGGAGCGTTAGTAGTCGCTGTTCCATTTCTGTATCTAGCTTGTCATTAATATGGGTGATCTTTTCTGGAGAATCTCCCAAGACGATGTCCCTGGAACTTCCATCCGGTGTGGGCTTTAATGGGTTGGACGGATCAATGTTCAAATCCACCCTAGGGTCCAGGTCGACAAGGCTTACAGATCTAGCAGCTGCTCCAGAATCATTAAGTTTCCTCTTTTTATTGGAGGCTTCCAGCTTTGTCATGTTGAGGCTTAAGTTGTAGCAGTACCTGGCCATCTCTTGATCACCCCGGATAGATGAAACAACATTATCCTTGTCAATGAACTTGATAAGGAGATGTGGGGTTGATACAACTACCTCCATTGCATTTAGTGTGGGGCGGCCTATGATGCCATTAAATGGTGATTTGACATCAATCACCAGCACTCGGGATTTAACCGTTCTGGCCCCTGGTTCGCCTTCAAACGAAATAAGGGTATCAAGATACCCTTTAGTCGATTGCTTTGCTCCGTTGAAAGCTGTTAGTTCCTGCGTATAAGGCTGTAAGTCTGAGTCTTTAAAACCCATTCTTTCAAAGCAATTATAGAAAATAACATCGCAGGAACTTCCCTGGTCAACAAGGATTCTTCGGACGTCCTTGTTGGCTATCACTGCAGTGATGACCACAGCATCGTCACCACCAGGAATGGTTGGGCCAAAATCCTCATCGGAGAAAGAGATTGTTGGAGCCTCAATCCCACCTCTGTAAGGGCGATTGTCTTTGACTTTCCCTTGCACAGACAAAATCATTCTATGATGATTCTTACGAGCTGTAATTGAAGCTCCTCCTCCAGCGAATCCTCCAGCAATCATGTCAATGACTTCACGCCGGCCTTGACGCTATTGCTGAGGCATGCTATCTTTATGTGCTATTTCATCAGTCATCACACCCTTTTATTTCTCCGAAGCAGAGAATTTCTAACCGGATTACGGTTATTATCATCCCCGTCGTCTGGATCCCTTTCTCTTTTCTCATTCCGCTCTACTCTGTCAAAGGATTTCTCTTTGAATAGGTATTGCTTTAATTTTCCTTCTCTAATTAGCGTCTCAACCACATTCTTTAGAGCTTGGCATTCATCAGTGGAATGACCATTCTGTTTATAAAAATCACAATACTTACGGGGATTTCCTGGTCTTTTCATAGGGGCTGGCCTTCTAACGCCATAGATGCTAAAAGCTGGCCATCCGACCTCTCTCAAAATCTGAGATGGCTTGGCAGATAGTTGTGCATAATGGCTGAAGGAATTAACATGCCTTTCTCGAGGTCAGAGAGAATGGTTATTAACTTTGGGATTGGTGAATGGCCTCTCCATGCGTTCTGACCTCGTTTTCTCCTTACC
Organism: Clitoria ternatea; assembly: GCA_037962975.1. NCBI lineage: Eukaryota > Viridiplantae > Streptophyta > Magnoliopsida > Fabales > Fabaceae > Clitoria > Clitoria ternatea. The sequence goes on from CM075674.1 coordinate 58,548,917, forward strand.
CTTCTGGGTTTGGGAAGGTGGTGTTGATGGCTTTTTCTTTGCAGCTATGGCTTCCAAGTGCATCTCTATACTCACGTACTTTGAGGCTTTTTTTCTGAACTCCTCAAAAGTTACTGGAGGGCTCTTTTCTAATGAGAGAGCAAAAGCTGATCCTGGCTGCAATGCCTCGATGACGATATGTAGCTTAATGGACTCTGTGAGGTTAGGAACTAGGGAAGCTTCCTTGTAGAACCTCTTCAGGAAATCTTTTAAGCCTTCGTTTTCGCCTTGTTTAATCTGAGCCAGGGTATGAGATGTCCTGGGCACGTCTCTAGAGATGACAAAGTGAGTTTCAAAAATAGCTGCCATTTCAGCCCAAGAATCTATGGATCCAGAAGGCAGACCTTTAAACCATCCGAGGGCCTTCTCAGATAATGTTCGAGGGAACATTCGACACATCACATCTTCATCAGCCCCTAAGTACATGGCTTCAAATACGTAAGCATCAAGGTGCTTAGTAGGATCAGTTTCACCATTGTATTTTCCAATGGAAAATGGCTGAGTAGTTTGAAGGTGCTTGGGGATGTGGATGCTCATAAGTCTCCTTGAAAAAGGAACTTTTAGCTTGTAAGACACTGGCGGTGCTGTCGTTGACTCCCTCTTCCCTCGGGCAGCTCTATCTTCAGAATCATAAGTATGTTCTCTTCCCTCAAATGTAGGAATGTTCGAGTATTGGAGAGTGGTGGATTTTTCTCCATCGGTTGTATGGGGAGTGTCTCTTGTGCGAGATGACTCCTTATCCTCGCTTTGCCTTTTTTCTCTTCATAATTCAGCGAGTTCTCTTTGGAGTTGACTGATCAGCTCATCACGAGGATCAGGATTAGATACTGTTATTATTTTCTTTGAACTACCCCCATAAGAATCAAAGTTGAGCTTCCTGAAGACGTTGGGGTTGGTTCTGCCTTCAGGTTGATTCTCCACCATTTCTTGTACTTCGCCTTCCATTGTGGATTACTTGCTCTTTCAAAAGATATGGGAATAACTTTATCGAGTCCTACTGGGCGTGCCAATGATCTGTCCTGAACCGGCGTCTAGAGATCCGGACTCAAGTCAATCACAAATAGTATGCAAATACTGTGCAGAAGACCGGATGTATGAGTATCCGGTGTAAATATCCGTTCTCCTTGAGTGAGGAGAGTGGATTGGGCGTCCTGGAGATCCTTCACACCGACCTAACGCGTTGAAGTGGGCGAATGGTGGTGTCACCTGCAAAGATTCTCCGACGCTCAAGTCAGTGATGATATTCCAAGTAAGGAATGTATTTCAGAGAGTAATCGTTCATAGATTCGGTTGAAGAAGATCCTCTACTTCATTAATGAAATGAGTTCATATACCTGATTGGCTCGTTTTATGAGGACTCGTTAGTGGGGAACCACTAACTCCCATTAGCATTATTTTATTGCGCACTTACCAGCATGATTGGATCAAGTGGCTATTTTATATTGAGCATGGAGAATATAGACTAGGATTAAGGAACAAGTTGACCATCCCCGTGAGCAGAATTTGGCTCGTAGTGCAGGGAATTATTGATCGATCCCTGTAGCAATGATCCTTGTCGTTCACACAGTGACGTGTGTGTTGTCCGGTGTCATGGTGTTATCCTGAACAACCGGTATAGGGAGAACGCCTGATACGGAATTACAATTCGGATGTATACCGATGACACCGGTTACACGTTGATGTCTTGACAAAGACGTTGAAATATGTCTTGCAGATCGGATACCAGTATTGAGACCGGATCAACAACTAATGTAACACCTTAAGTTTCAAAAATAAAAATAATAAAAATTTAAGAGCTAAACCGTATATATCAGAAATTAAAAGTTCAATTAATTATGCTACAAATGATGTATAGAATGATATGCATCTAACATATAAGTCATCTCAGATCATCTATTTTCCAACTCTATATTTCATACTAAAACCATTTATGTCATCAACCTTTCCATAATATGTCGTCCAAGCCATATCAATTGTTGTAGAAGTCAATCTTCTTTCCATAAATGTCAACTTCGAATAGCATCGGGTCTTCCAATAAAATCTCTCCCTATATCTATATATGCATATATTAAGATAACACAAAATAAGAGGTGAGAAAAATAGTATGATCACTTATCAACAATAGAATAATAACATCACATGTATGGTTTGTTTCCTTGAATAAAATTATAGTTATACCAATCCATATATCATATTAACATATATAATACACTACTACCATATAGCGATGGAAAAAATTTGTCGCTAACAAGTAGCAATCCTTCACTAAATGGGATCAACAACAGACTCAACTACCTAAAGCCCTCGTCGCTAAAAGTATGGTCGCTAACTAATCAGCGACGACAAATGACAATCGTGCCAAAGGTTGTGACGGCAAGCTCACGCTGCTAAAGGGTGACACATTGGTGGTACCCTTTACGATCACCTTCGTCGTCGCTTTAGTCCCAAATTAGTGATGGTTAGAACGTCGTTGTTATCAAATTAAAGTATTATCGTCGCTGTCACCGTCGCTAATTGAAGGCTATTGTAGCGACTGCACAGAAGTCATAGCTAATGGGATGACGATAGCTCATCGCTACTATGGTCGCTAGTCGTAGGAACCCAACGTTGACAAAGTTCATGTGAATAGTGACAAGTTGACTTTGGTGTCCGGTTCCATAGTTGAATATGATTCCCTATTCCATCACTAATACATTGACAAAACCTAGCCCAAATCCATGGCATAACCTTAGCAACTGATAGCCAAACCGCAAGCGCACGAGGTATCACAGTAATAGAAATATCGTTCTCACAGAGATTGTGCCCAATTACTAGTTCTTGTAGTGGTTCAATTATCCAGACAATTCTTAAGATCACTTTAAGTGTGAAAAATCTAAAAAATCTAAAAAAACTAGAAATTGCAAAATTAAACTCTTTCTTCTTAAATTTGGATTGTATGATAGTTAAGATCTTGGGATTTAGGTATGTGTCATGTATTGATTTTACCTAAGACCTTCCTATTTGTGAATTCACGTTCTATGGCGAGATTTCCTAATTTAATTAATGCTTTCCTCTCAAAACATCATTAATATGCCTAATTAATAAAGAACAACGTTCAATTTATTACTTGAACTCATTAAAAATAGTGAAATCCTAATTAAATGTCATGCCCACTTTCATGACCTATCACCCTAAGTTCAAATTCATGTGTTTCAAACAACCAGTTAATCTCTTAATTATCCTGATGTTTAGGTTCAATTGAGTCTATCTCTAGATCATTAAAAGCATTAAGCAAGCATGGAACTTGAATAAAAACAAAGGTTTCATAAATAGAAAGTAATAAGATAAATTCAATACATTAACATCACATCCCTAAGCCAAGATTTGAATTTAGTTACACATGCCCAATTCAATACCACCCATAATAAAAACCATATATTCAGAAAGTTACAACACTTTCAATAAGAGGTTCAAAGAGAAGAAGAAGAAAAGGAACAAGCTCTCACTCTAAAATCCCTAGAAATCTTGATCTTTTGGTGTTGTTGATCCTTGAATCCTTATGTTTTCTTCTTGCTAAATCCCCCTCATTGTGTCTCTTTTCGTCCCTTTCTTTTGTGCCAAAAAGTCTCCCTAGAACCCCCTCCGAACTGCCCAATTAAAGTCCCTTAAAAATCAGGATAGTGGGCTTCATACGGGCAACCACGGCCAGTGGTTACCATTAGCAGTGGTTAGGGGTCTGATGGTCCAGGAAGCCAATAAGAACTTGATTGTTGCGAACACCTGATGCAAACCATGGCCAGTGGTTATCACTAACATGCCTTCCCATGAGCCATAGTGCTAACCACGGCTAGTAGTTGTCATTTCTACTTAGTTCCTTGCATTCTAGTGCCAACCACTGCTAGTGATTTGTTCTAATTTTGCTAAATTATCATGCTAAGGTCCTAAGAAGCTCCTACTTGCATCCAAGTTGCTAGTTCTCATAAGAATAAGCCTTAATCATCATAAATCATGTAAAAACAGAAACACCCATGTAGAATATAGGGATGGAATTAAAAATCAATGGAATTGGAAGGAAACAGAGACAAATTTAACTCAAAACTAAACCTAAAAACACTCAAAAACAAGTCAACATGCATATTTATCGGCGACAAGAACCTACCATCGCTAAGTCTGTTAAGCAATTGCATTATCAATGTTAGCGACAGGTGCATGTCATCACTATAGTTGTTGATCTGTCCTGGACCGGGGTCAAGAGATCCGATCTCAAGCCAGTCACGAATAGTATGTCAATACCGTCTAGTAGACCGGATGTATGTGTATCCGATGTAGGTATCCGTTGTCCTTGAATGAGGAGAGCGGATTGGGCGTTCTGGAGATCCTTCACACCGACCTAATGCGTTGAAGTGGGCGAATGGTGGTGTCTCCTGCAAAGATTCTCCGACGCTCAAGTCAGTGATTATATTCCAAGTAAGGAATGTATTCAGAGAGGAATCAGTCGTAAAAGTGCTGAAGAAGAAGATCCCTAACCTCAATCATGAAGTTAGTTCATATACCTGATTGGCTCGATTAACGAGGACTCGTTGGTGGGGAACCACCAACTCCCATTAGCATTATTATATTGCGCACTTACCTGCATGATTGGGTCAAGTGGCTATTTTATATTGAGCATAGAGAATGTAGACTAGGATTAGGGAACAAGTTGACCATTCCCGTGAGCAGAATTTGGCTCGTAGTGCAGGGAATTATTGATCGATCCCTGTAGCAACAATCCTTGTCTTTTGCACAGTGACGTGTGTATTATCCGATGTCATGGTGTTATCCTGAACAACCGGTATAGGGAGAACGCCTGATACGGAATTACAGTTCGGATGTAACCGATGACACCGGTTACACGTAGATGTCTTATCAAAGACGTTGAAATATGTATAGCAGATCGGATACCGGTATTGAGACCGGATCATATGTCCCCTAGCTTGTGTGAGGGACTGAATAGTTGTTCACATAAGCTACTCAACCTGCGAGAGGTCTTAATATCGGTAAGCTTACGTGTGTAGCAGTTCCTTAGCATCTGTTGTCATTCGTAAAGAACCGCTCTGAATTTAATAGAAAAGACCTTTCGGTACTGTCACAACGGATTCAGACAAAGATTCGTTGTGTGAGAATTTCAAGAGTTTATTGGAATTGAAAGCTCTTGAAGTTCGTGTAACGGCTGTAAAGCGTAAATTGCGTTGCATGATTAGACATTAATGCTTTTAATTACGTGGGCAGGCAATTATTGCGTCTGAGATGAAAATCTCATTAACCGTCGTTTTGGGTTTAATGGGCCTGAAGTTTTCAAAACTTTTGGGCCCAGTGGATAGCCCTTTGCTGAGTTGCTATCGTTTTGGCGCCCAAGAATTTGGAACGGTTGTGTCGTTTCGCTTGTGAACAGGTGCGTTTTATCGAGAACGACACAACTTCAAGAGGAGGTAACCGGTCCTCTTTGTTTCCTATAAAAGGAATACTTAGTGGATTCTGGGTTCCACTTGCTTTTGCTTTCTCAACGAAACTCTGCAGAAATTTTGCAAGGAAGTTTATCACCTACATTGCGAGGGTTTCTTCGTTCCTCAAATTCATCACTGTCATCTGAGGTAACTATCTTTTCCTTGTCGCTTTAGTTTCGCTTTGACTTGCTACTCGTAGTTATAGAAAGTAGGCTTCATCTAAAGGGGGGAATCAGTTTCCCTCAACCCTAATAGTCGTGGGGAAGAATCCTTGTGATTCTTCCTAAGACTGAACCGCGTCGCTCAGAAAGGGGATCTTACTCACTGCGGGAAGTGACCTTTCCCTTCTCAGAGTCGCCCTCTGATTGTAATTGCTTTTAAAATGCAGTGAGTAATGATTGCAACTTTCTGACGACATTTTATTTCTTATCGTAGATTAAGGAGTTCGGTCTAGATATTTCCAATGGCAACTGGAGAAGGATCTTCTGGAGATAGCGCCATTTCGAAAACAGCAGAAGGTCTCTACAGCGTAGTTGCTTCGAGGCTAAATTGGGAGGAGGTTCAGGCTAAATGGCCTTTCTGCTGGGTGTCTAGTGAGTTTAAGGAATTGGCCTCCCGACATGCGGATGAGGAGGGATCCCGGATCCAGCCGAGGTTTACTTTAAGTACGGATGAAGAGACAAAGAAGTGGTATAGGGTTTATGCACCACTTCCGACAGAGCGGATATGCCACGTCGTCCCTAATGACCGCTCTGTATACATGTATGACTTTATTTTCCATAATCTGGGAGTTCGTTTTCCTCTAACCGAACTCCAGATGGGTGTCTTAAAGTTTCTGAACTGTGCACCCTCCCAACTTCATCCCAACGGTTGGGGCCTCATCCGGGCTCTCGAAGTGCTTGGGGAGCACTTCAATTTCACGCCAACTGTAGCGATGCTGTTCTACTACACTCAGGTAGTTCGAAGAGCAAGCAAGCAGGGTGGAGTTGGTCTGGTGACTCTCCGGACTCTCTGTTCCTTTGTGAACTTTGAGTCTTACACAGATTCTGCCAAGGTTGACGGGAAGTCCTTCAAGACTTACTTCACTCGCATCTCCATCAAGAAGGGCAAACCAAAATTTTGGAAGGATGAAGGGGACGTTGACAAATTTCCCCTGAGCTGGACACACAAACATTTCCTCTTGAGCTCACACGCGTACTACACTGATCAATCCGATCTGTCTCGTGAGACGTCGAGAGTGTTGTTCGCACTTGAATCGCACACTACAGGTCGTCACGTCTTCTCGTGTAGGCGTTTGCTAAGTAGCTCAAGCGGAGTTCGGGAGGAATATTTGCGTACATCTCGTTTTATTTCATCTTCCTCCTTTACCAAATATATATAGAATATTTGTAGTTGCTGACATCTTGTGTTTGTTCATGTAGGTGAAATAGAACAAGAGACTCCGGAGATGGACAAATTAAAGAAATTCAAGGCGGCTGGTAAATCCGTCTCCCGTGAGAATGAAGTGAAGCCCAGGCCCTCAACCAAGGATCGTCCTGAGTTAATTATCCTGACCTCGGATGCTGAAGGGGACATCCCACTGGTTGAGGGCGGTTCATCCGATGTTGGAACAGCCTCGGGTCAACCTCCAGTTTCTGAGAAGAGAAGAAAAATCAGGAATGAATCAGTGGGAGGCCCGTCCAAAAAGCGTAAGACTCCGGAGGTTAAGACTGTTGTGACTTCGGAAGGGATTGGTGCTTCCTCCGATCTCAATAAAGGCACTGCTGCTGGGGTTTCTGGACCAGGGCCGACCTCCTTCCCAACGACCTCGTTTCTCACCCCCTTCCTCTCCTACGAAGGTTCTACTCCTGCCACTCTTCCACCACCGATGTACAAACTCCGGCCTACGCTCAGTGTTAAAGAAATTGAAGGAGCGTGTGAGGCCGGAAGGTGGCAGCTAGCCGAACTTGCTGGATTGCTATCTTCCGTCAGCGAGTTGGCTAAGAACGTCGACAAGGTTGAGGAGCTAAGTGACAAATTAGAAGAGCTCAACCTTTCCTCAGACAAGGACAAAGCCGCCATGAAGTTAATGGAAGATCGTCTTAACAAGTCTAAGGAGTTTGGGGATCTTGTAACTAAAGAGAATCTCAAGCTCAAAGGCGATCTTAAAAACTTGGAAGGCAAGGTGGCAGAGAAGGAGGAAGAACTCCGCAGCAGCCAGGATAAAAATAAGGCTGATGCTGAGGAGTGGTCTCAAAGGGAGAAGAAGCTCCTTCTTGAGATAGAGGGACTGAAGGCTAGGAAAGTGGAGCCCGAGATATCTAGTGAGGAGCTGTCCAAGTTGCGGGGAGAATTGGCTACAGCGAAAGCTGAGAGAGAAGAAGCTGTTGACATATGCAGCCGGGCTGTTGAAGAGTCCTTCGGCCTAGCCATACGCCAAGTCTTCTACCGCAACCCCACTGCGAAACTTAACCTTTATGGGATGGATCCGTACTATGAATTCCATGAGGGAAAGTTAGTCGCAGTGGTGGATGGTCGTCACGAAGATCCACCGACGTCCTTATATGGTTTGGCTCCTCTTCCTGAGGGTCAATCCATGGGACCTGACTACGTCTTTCCTGCGTCCGAGGTTCCCTCTTCTGAAGAAAGGGCTGAGGCTCCTGGAGGCGAGACTCGTGCGGAGGTTCTAAAGGAAGGAGCACAAGAGCCCAGTGCTGAAGAGGCACAAAAAACTGAAGAACAGATTCCTCCTCAGTAGTTTTGTTTTTATTTACATGTATAGTTGTGTACCGGGATCAACTCCGGATTTTGAACTGTTGTATGTAATTTCATTTCAATGAATGAGTTTTGATTGAAGAAATTTGTCTTCGTCGTTTCATGTATATTTAAATCGTTTCTAATCCGTTCTGTATAATTAATCTTAAGGCCGGATTGAAATAATAGCCTCGGAAGATTAAACAACAAATAAAATTTAGAAAGGATAAATATATTCATGTCCCCAAGTGTGTATTAAGAAGAAGGTGCCTGTCTCTAGGGCATGATCCTTAATTCTTTTGGGGAAAGATGGGTCGATCCGCTGTTTAGCAAAGTAGTGTAACAGGACGGATGACTGCTTCTAATCCGTAATATTCTTACAGGAGATGATAATATTGTTCCAAGTTTAGGGAACTGCAAGGAAGTGGTGTTTGAGTCCTTTATCATAAGGATGATGATGGGAGTTTTTTCTACACCAGGAGTTACGTCGTTGTATCACAGAATAGGTGATAAAGAGTATCCGTCCTGGGAGAATACCACTAGAAAGCGAAAGTGCGGACTGACTTTCGGAATTTTCCATCATAAAGATGATTATGAGTATTGATCATGCCAGGTGTTTTATCATTAAATCACTTCATAAGTGATTGAGATCATCCGTCTTGGGGATGTGTACGATACCAGGAACTACATCATCAGGTCGCATATTAGGTGATTGAGATCATCCGTCCTTTGGGTGTGTATGGCGCCAGGAGTTACATCGTCAGATCACAGCATGGGTGATTGAGATCATCCGTCCTGGGCAGGTACACCGCGTTAGGAGTTACATCATCATATCACATAATGGGTGACTGAGGTTATCCGTTCTGGAAAAGTACACATCGTCAAGAGTTACATCGTCAGATCACAGATTAAGTGATTTAGATAATCCATCCTGGAGACATTTTTCAATCGTAGGAATACGGATTGAGTGAATACTTTCAGAATGATGATGAGAATTGTTCATACCAGGAGTTACATCGTCGAATCACTGAATAGGTGATTGAGATCATCCGTCCTGGAATGATTATTGGAGTTCTTCATACCAGGAGTTACATCACCGAATCACTGAATAAGTGATTGAGATCATCCGTCCTGGAATGATTATTGGAGTTCTTCGTACCAGGAGTTACATCATCGAATCACTGAATAAGTGATTGAGATCATCCGTCCTGGTGAATTTTTCCAATCAAGGGAGTGCGGATTCAATTGGCAATTTTCGCTCCATCCGAAATCCGAGTCTTACCTCTACTAGCCCCCTAGCTGATGTGAGGAAGCAGTTGACTTGCTCATATGAGCTATATTGATCATAGTACGTCTGGATTTCAGATTTGCACCGAAGTGTAAATATCCGCTCTTGGAACCATGTTCCGTAGTGACGAAATTTTAAGGGCGGATTCGACAATGGAAATATCAGAAGTTTATCGAATTTCGCAACCCTTGGTATTCGGGTAATGGTGGCCACGTTTCTAATGATTGGACATTTAATGCCTTAATTCACGTCGGCGCGCCATTATCGCATTAAGTGCGCATGCCTTAGTAACTGTCACGTATAGTCTTGTTGGGCCTAGTATTTGGTTTTAATAGGCCCATTTCGATGGCTTTGTGACGAAATGATGGCATCTTCGCGCCTTGATGTACTAAACGATAATTTTATTCCAATAAACGGGAAGTCGTTTGGGGGTAAACGACAGGTTATGTTTAATGGGTATTTGAAAAATTTTGGTGCCCTGATATAGGCATATTTGGCAATTCTCAGTTACCATTTCTTCTTGTTTCCTTGACGAATCTCTGCGAAAGTTCCAAGAAGTTCTTCGTATCCACCTCTATGAATTTCAATTCACTATCTAAGGTAACCACTTTCCCTTCGTTCTCAGTTTCTCTTTTCAATATTTGAGAATGCCTAGGAAGGGTGTTAGCTTCAGTGGCGTTGGCCCTAGAGGAAGAGGAGGAAGGGCTTTGGCTCAAAACCCTAGTGTTCGTGGTGGGAGGATCCCAGTGATCTTCCAGTCGAGGCCGCAATACACAGAGAGGGAGGAGTCGCAATATCAGAGGCGAAGGGTGATTATACCCTCTTCAGAGTCTTCCTCCTCCAGTGAGAGTGTTGAGAGTGGGGATTTGTATCTCTCTGATGATGTGAAATTTTATCGCAGCATCAAAGCTTTCACAATGGTGACAAAGAAAGCTACTGGGAGGAAATCGTCTGAAGGGGAATCTCCTTCTGAGAAGTATATCTTGAAGACCCAATCCAGCCTATGCAATGTGGTTGCACACCGGATAGACTGGGTGAAATTCCAACAGAAACGCCCATTCAGCTGGGTGGCTGAGGAGTTTCGTGAAATAGCATCAGTTCATGCTCGAGAGGGAGGAGCGGAGCTGGAGACGCGTTTCACGGTCTTCAAGAAGGACAAATACAAGAATTGCTTCGTGGTGATAGCCCCGTTGCCATCCGATCAAATTTGTCATATCCCGGACGAAAGGTCCTTGTATATGTATGACTTTTTATTTTTGAACCTTGGTGTGCGGTTTCCCCTTTCGAAGTTTCAGATGGGGGTTCTGAGATTCCTGGACTGCGCTCCTTCACAGCTTCACCCCAATGGATGGGGATTAGTCCGCTCTCTTGAAGTGCTTGGGGAGCACTTCAACTTCAAGCCGACGGTGGCCATGCTCTTTTATTTTGCCCAAGTGGTCCGTCGTGCAAATAAAGAGAAAGGGGGAGTGAGTTTGATATCCCTCCGGACTCTTTCAAAGGTTATCAACTTTGAGGCGTACACTGACTCCGCCAAAGTTGATGGACATTCATTCAAGTCCTATTTCATGAAGATTAGCGTTCACCCTGACGAGTCAGTTTTTTGGTTAACTGAAGATGGGCTTCCGAAGTTCCCAGTGGCTTGGACGCATGAACACTTTTTGCTGACCTCCCAGGCGTACTACACTGAGGAGGATGAACTAAGCCCGTCTTCAGTTTCCGTTCTTTTCGCCCTTCAATCTTACACCGCCTCGCATCAATTTTTCTCTTGCAGGCGTTTGTTAGGATCGTGGTCTACCCGCGAGGAATATCTGTGTAATTTTCCTGCTAATATTCATATTTTATCGCATCATGCCTTGAAGTATTTGATTTCTAATCGTGTTGCTTGGTTTTGCAGTTGAAATTGAAGCTGCGTCTCCAGAGATGGAAAAACTGAAGGGGCTCAAAGCTGGAGCGAATTCCGTGGCAGCTGAAAATGACATTCAGGCGAAACGGAATTCGAAGAAAGCCACAGCGGAGACCATCATTTTAACCTCATCTGCAGGTGACGATATTCCCTTACTGGAGGGCGGATCTGAGAAGGTTGCGGCTGAGAAGGTCGGAGAAAAGAAGAAAACTATAAAACGCGGTTCCTCAAGGACCTTGGATCGTCAACCTTCTCCGAAAAAACAAAAAATTTCAAGTGAGAGTGCTGATCCGGAGCCTTCAAAGGGAAAGAAAGTGGAAAGATCCGCTCTGGATACAGGGTCCACTCCGGATGCTCCTGGCGACGGGATCACCTATGGTGCAAAGCCAATAACGACTTACTTTGCACCAAAAGTTACTCGCCCCCTTCAAAGTAGCTCCGGTCTTGCACAATATCTGGTATACGAGGGTTCTGTTCCTGAGGTCGTTCCTGAGACTCCGTACAAGCTGAAGCCCTCATTGATGAGCGATGAAGTAGCCAAAGCTTGCGATGCCGGACAGAAGCACCTGGCAGAATTATCCGGGCTCCTAAGATCGGTTCGCAAGCTTCCAGAAGAGAATGAGAGGCTGAGCTCGTTGGTTGGCAAGGTTAATGACCTTAGCGTTGCTGCTGCTAAGGACAAGGCAACCATCCTTCGTTTAGAAAGTAAATTAGAAGCTTCCAAAGAGGAAGGATATAAGAAGGATGAAGAAATTGTCAGGCTAAAACATCTTGCCAAGGAGTTGGAGGTCCAAGTAGCTGATCAAAAAAAAATCAATTCCGACCTCCACTCCGGTTTTTGTGCGGAGAAGGAACGCTCTTCAAAGCTGGAAGAGGAGCTTAAGGAAGTCAAAGTTGTTTATGCTCGAGGAACCGAAGATTGGTCGCGTAAGGAGAAGGAGCTGCTTTCAAAGTTGGCGGACACAAAAGCGGAATTTGACGAGGCTGTGGATATGTACGATCAGGCAGTCAAGGAATCCTTTGGGTTGGCTGTTCGTCAAATTCAATACCGGAATCCCAAGGTGAAACTTAATCTGAATGGTATTGACCCGTTCTATGAGTTTCATCAAGGGAAACTGGTGGCCATAGTTGATAAGCGTCATGAAAGTCCGCCTAGCACTCCTTATAAGTTCGCTCCTTTACCTGCAGGCCAATCGATGGGACCTTCATTCCTGAAGCCCATAAGCACAGGAACGAGCTCTCGCACTGAAGAAGGCAAGGCCGGAGGCAAAGGCAAAGGGAAAGAAGGAGATTCAAGCCAGAGAAAGTAGCGCCCTTCCCTGTTTCCTTTTTCATTTTATTGATTCAAATTCGCTGTGTTCCGGGATCAGCTCCGGATTATTATACGAATTGTAATTCTCATTTAATCAATAAAAGGGTTTTTTACCTCCATTCTTGTTTAGTGAAAAACAACTTTAATAGAGGGATTGCATGTGTATTGTATCATTCCGGATTTAGGTAATGAAGATCGGATTGTAAAACAAAATCTCCATACCGGACTTATACATGCAAGATGAATTTCATAATAAGGTCACCGCTGATGAGGGAACACATCATTGTTACAAGAACGGTTTAAGGGGAATGATTGTGAGATCGTTTAGACGAGAGTTCATTCCTCAAGATATTCGTTAAACCGTTTATGTTGTCCCCCAGTATCATTGGGTGATTATCACTTTGAATAAACTCTGAGTGAGATTTTCTCGTGAGAGCTTTTAAGAGTGAGGTTTTAAAATAGAAATTCCTCTTCAAATATTTCCGACTGAGGAATTTCGGGTGAAAATGCCTTAGATTGTGGCGTACCCGAGTGAATTGTTTGTGTCGGAGTTTATGAGTCAGATCTCAATTGAAGAATTGATGACTCAGAATTATAAGCTATAAAACTCCCAAATAAAGAACTTCACGAGAGTATTAATTTGGAGTTCAGTATAACTTACTTGTTGTGTTTGGAGTTCGGTTTGATCCTACTGTCCATGTCATATTTGGTGTTCGGTTGAATCCTACTAGCCGTTCTTCAATTGGTCTTTGGTTTTACCCAATGACGATTCTTCACCGACGTTCGGTTAGTCCTACTAGTCGTACTCAGAGTTCGGTTTAATCCTACAATCCGAGCCTTCGATACGGGGTTCAGATCAGGGCTAATCCTGAACCTACTGCGCCCGTCACTTGGGGTTCAGCGTGGTCTTGAAGAAAAACCAGCTTACTGCGCCCAAGCCTTCGCATGGGGTTCGGTTTGTGGCCTTGAATAAGGACCAGCCCTACAACCCATGTAGTCTTCGAATGGGGTTCGGTTTGTGGCCTTGAAGAAGGACCAGCCCTACAACCCATGCCCTGAGGTTCGGTTTAATCCTACAACTCAGGTCTTCACCGACGTTCGGTTTATCCTACTAGTCGTACTCAGAGTTCGGTTTAATCCTACAATCTGAGCCTTCACCGGTGTTCAGCCAAACTTACTAACCGTACCCAGAGTTCGGTTTAATCCTACAATCTGGGCCTTCAATATTTACACACTCGAGGAGTTACATCGTCAATTACAGAATGGGTAATTGAGATCATCCGTCCTGAGTATGTTCTTGTGCGTTGCGCATATTCGAAGAGTTACATCGTCAACTACAGAATAAGTAGCTGAGATCATCCGTCCTGAATATGCTTTTGTACACCGGATAAACTGAAAATCACAGCATAAGAAAAACTCGAAAGAGTTAAATTGTTATGAGAGATTCTTATTAAATCAAAAATAAGAATTACAAGGAGAGCGTAGCTGTGAAAATAAATTCTCCAGTATTCAATCCAAGATAAGGATAGGAGAGTGTAGAAACAGCTAGCTATAGTAGATGCGCAAGTTTTGGGTGTTCCATTTGTTTCGGATTGGAGTGCCATCAAGGTTTTCAAGGCGATAAGAGCCTTTGCCAGTGACCTCGGATACCCTGTATGGGCCTTCCCAGTTTGGGGCTAATTTGCCTTGATGGGCGAATTTGTTCCCTATACTTGCTTTCCTCAAAACCAAATCTCCAACGTTGAAAGTCCTTGATTGGACTCGTTTGTTGTACCGGAGAGCAACTTTGGCTTTGATGGCTTGATCTCTGATGAAAGCGTCTTCTCTGAGTTCTTGTATGACATCCATTTCAGATGCCAAGTTAGCATTGTTGGTTTCTTCAGAGAAGTACTTAACTCTTGTGGAAGCAATTTGCAGTTCCACAGGTATCATTGCCTCGACCCCGTATGTTAGGCGATATGGGGATTCGTTGGTGGATGAATGAGGCGTTGTCCGATATGCCCATAGGACATGACACAGCTGGTCTGTCCATCCGCCCTTGGCTTCACCAAGGCGCTTCTTTAGTCCCTTAAGCACCTCCCTGTTGGCCACTTCAGCTTGACCATTAGTTTGGGGATGTTCGACGGATGAGAATATTTGGGTTATTCCTAACCCTTCAAGCAAATCTGTGAATTTTCTATCCGTGAACTGGGTGCCATTGTCTGTGACAATCCGTGCTGGGACCCCGAACCGTGTTATGATGTTTTCATACATGAAACGGCGAGTTCGGGCTGAAGTAATATGCACCACCGGCTCTGCTTCTATCCACTTAGTGAAATAATCGACCCCTACAATGAGATATTTGATGCCCCCAGGAGCAGTTGGAAAGGGGCCCAAAATATCCAATCCCCATTGGTAGAAAGGCCATGGAACAGCGGATGTGAAGAGTTCTTCCGCCGGTGTGTGGTGTAGGTTAGAGAATTTTTGGCAAGCGTCGCATTTTTTGACGAAGTCAATGGAGTCTTGCTTCATTGTGGGCCACCAGTATCCAGCTCTGAGGATTTTTCGCATTAAGCTTCTTCCTCCGGCGTGGTGTCCACTTTGTCCTCCATGCACTTCCTCCATTACACCTTGCACCTCATCCTCTTTGAGACAAATTAAATAGGGCACAGAGAGTGCCCTTCTGTAGAGATTACCATCAATCATAGTGAAATACGGTAATTCTCTCCTTAACCTCGTCTTTTCCTTCTCATCTGTGGGTAGCTGTCCATCAGCCAAATAACGGATGTAAGGAGCCATCCATGTATCTTCGTAAAGGGAGTCAGTCATTATGGCGTTTAGAGAAGCGAAAAGAGGGATGCTGGGCGACGTTAGCGTGCTTTGAACCAGAGTAGTGGTGCTACCCGGTCGTTTAGTGCTTGCTAACCTGGAGAGTATATCTGCTCTCTTATTCTCTTCACGTGGAACATGCTTGAACTCCACCTTTGAGAATTTCTCAGTCAACTCCTTGACACAGTTCAAGTATAATTGGAGTTGAGGTTCGCGAGCTTGATATTCTCCTAAGATCTGCGAAATCACCAGCTGTGAATCGCTACAGAGTGTCACCTCAGAAGCTCCAATGTCAATTGCAGCTCTTAGCCCGGCCAAGCAAGCTTCGTACTCAGCCTGGTTGTTGGATGTTTTGAAATTGAAACGAAGGGAGATCTCCAGGTGTACTCCGTCATCACTTTCGAGAACTACACCTGCTCCAGAGCCTCTTTGGTTTGATGAACCATCAACGTAAATGGTCCAATGGACTCGAGGGTAATCCGGATCAGTCCCTGTCATTTCCACAATAAAGTCAGCCAGGACTTGAGCTTTAATAGCGCTGCGGGGTTCGTAGGATATATCAAACTCAAAGAGTTCAATAGACCATTTGATCATCCTCCCAGCAAGATCGGGCTTGATTAAGACAGAACGGAGTGGTAAATCCGTTCTCACTATGATTGGATGGGCGTGAAAGTACGGACGCAACCGTTGTGAGGTCCAAACAACAGCGAGGGCGGCCTTTTCAATTTTTTGATACCGGATCTCAGCACCTTGCAAGGTCTTGCTAGTGAAATAGACCGGTCTTTATCCATCAGGAGTTTCTTTTATCAAGGCAACGCCCAAAGCTTCATCTGAAATAGCCAAGTACAGAATGAGTGTGTCTTCGGGGTCAGGCTTTGTGAGAATGGGAGGTTTGGACAACACCTCCTTAACCTCTTGGAAAGCTTTTTCTTGTTCCTGTCCCCACTCGAATTTCTTGGACTTTTTCAGTATTTTGTACAGGGGGAGCGACCTGTGAGCCATCTTCGGCATGAATCGTGCCAAAGCTGCTACCTTGCCATTCAGGGATTGGACTTCTTTGAGATTCTTAGGACTTTGCATGTCTAGAATCGTTTGGCACTTCCCTGGATTGGCTTCTATACCACGTTGAGTTAACATGAAACCCAAAAATTTCCCAGCAGGGACAGCAAATGTGCACTTCATTGGGTTCAGCCTCATGTTAAATTGTCTCAAACGGGTGAATACTTGGCGCAGGTCTTCAATATGATCGCCACCAACCGGTGTCTTTGCTATTATGTCGTCAATGTATACTTCAACAAGTTTGGTGTGCATACCTTCGAAAACCTTGTTGATCATGCGCTGATATGTCGCCCCAGCGTTTTTCAGGCCAAAGGGCATGACTGTATAGCAAAAGACACCACGATCATTTATGAAAGCTGTCTTCTCTTGATCCTCTTCGCACATCGGAATTTGGTTGTAACCAGAATAAGCGTCCATGAAGCTCAGGTATTGGTAACCAGAGGAATCATCTACCATCCGATCTATATTAGGAAGAGGATAAGGATCTTTTGGACAGCAGCGGTTGAGGTCCACGTAGTCAATGCACATTCTCCATTTACCATTGGATTTAGGGACCATCACCACATTCGAAAGCCAAGAGGAATATCGGATTTCCTTGATAAATCCGGCCTTCAGCAATTCCTCAGTTTGCTGACAAGCTGCTTTCTGTTTCTCTGGGCCCAATCGTCTTTTCTTTTGGGCCACAGGTTTCGTCTCTGGATAGACAGAAAGTTTATGACAGCAGAATTCAGGGTCTATGCCTGGCATATCGGCTGCAGTCCATGCAAAGAGGTCTTTAAACTCTTGTAAGAGAGCCAGCAGTCGCTGCTCTATTTCAGTATCTAGCTTGTCATTGATATGGGTGATCTTTTCTGGAGAATCTCCCAAGACAATGTCCCTGGAATTTCCATCCGGTGTGGGCTTTGATGGGTTGAACGGATCAATGTTCAAATCCGCTCTAGGGTCCAGGTCGACAAGACTTACGGATTCAGCCGATGTTCCAGCATCATTAAGTTTCCTCTTTTTATTGGAGGCGTCCAGCTTTGTCATGTTGAGACTAAGGTTGTAGCAGTACCTAGCCATCTCTTGATCACCACGGATAGATGACACAGCATTATCCTTGTCAATGAACTTGATAAGGAGATGTGGGGTTGATACAACTGCCTCCATTGCATTCAGAGTAGGACGGCCTATGATGCCATTAAATGGTGATTTGACATCAATCACTAGCACCCGAGACCTAACCGTCCTGGCTCCTGGTTCGCCTTCAAACGAGATAAGGGTGTCAAGATACCCTTTAGTTAGTTGCTTTGCGCCATTAAAAGCTGTTAGTTCCTGCGTGTAAGGCTGTAAATCTGAATCTTTAAAACCCATTCTTTCAAAGCAATTATAGAAAATAACATCGCAGGAACTTCCCTGGTCAACAAGGATTCTTCGGACGTCCTTGTTGGCGATCACAGCAGTGATGACTACAGCATCGTCACCACCAGGAACGGTTGGGCCAAAATCCTCGTCAGAGAAAGAGATTATGGGAGCCTCAATTCCTCCTCTGTAAGGGCGATTGTCTTTGACTTTCCCTTGCACAGATAGAATCATTCTGTGATGATTCTTACGGGCTGTAATTGAAGCTCCTCCTCCAGCGAACCCTCCAGCAATCATGTCAATGACTTCACGTCGGCCCTGACGTTGTTGCTGGGGCATGCTGTCTTTCTGTGCTGCATTATCGGTCATTACACCTTTTTGCTTCTCTGCAGCAGAGAACTTTCGAACCGGACTGGGGTTGTTGTCATCCCCATCGTCGGGATCTCTTTCTCTTTTCTCATTCCGTTCTGCCCTGTCAAAGGATTTTTCTTTGAACAGGTATTGTTTTAATTTGCCTTCTCTAATTAGCGTCTCAACCGCGTTCTTTAGAGCTTGGCATTCATCAGTGGAATGACCATTTTGTTCATGAAAATCACAGTACTTTCGTGAATTTCCTGGTCTTTTCATAGGGGCTGGTCTCCTGATGCCATATGTGCTGAAAACTGGCCATCCGACCTCTCTCAAAATCTGAGATGGTCTGGCAGATAACTGTGCATAATGGCTGAAGGAATTGACATGCCTTTCTCGAGGTCGAGGAGGGTGGTTATCCACCTTAGGATTGGTGAATGGCCTCTCCATGCGTTCTGACCTCGTCTTTTCCTTACCCTTCTGGGTTTGGGGAGATGGTGTTGGTGGCTTTTTCTTTGCAGCCATTGCCTCCAAGTGCATCTCTATGCTCACATACTTTGAGGCTTTTTTCCTGAACTCCTCAAAAGTTGCTGGGGGGCTCTTTGCTAATGAAAGAGCGAAAGCTGATCCTGGCTGCAATGCCTCAATTACGATATGCAGCTTGATAGATTCTGTGAGGTTAGGAACCAGGGCTGCTTCCTTATAAAACCTCTTCAAAAAATCTTTTAAGCCCTCAGTTTCACTTTGCTTAATCTGAGCCAAGGTATGAGACGTCTTGGGTACGTCTCTGGAGATGACAAAGTGGGTTTCAAAGGCAGCTGCCATTTCCGTCCAAGAATCTATGGATCCAGAAGGCAGGCCTTTAAACCACCCGAGGGCTTCCTCAGACAATGTTCGAGGGAACATTCGGCACATCACGTCTTCATCAGCCCCCAAGTACATGGCTTCAAACACATAAGCATCAAGGTGCTTAGTTGGATCAGTTTCACCATTATACTTTCCGATGGAAAGTGGTTGAGTGGTTTGAAGGTGCTTGGGGATGCTGATGCCCATAAGTCTCCTTGAGAAAGGAACCTTCAGAGTGTAAGACAATGGGGGTGCTGTTGTTGAATCTCTCTTCCTTCGGGAAGCTGCATCCTCAGAATCGCGAGTTTGTTCTCCCTCCTCAAACGTTGGGATCTTTGAGTACTGAAGAGTGGTGGACTTTTCACCATCAGTTGTGTGGGGAGTGTTTTGCGTGCGAGATGACTCTTTATCCTCGCTTTGCCTTTTTTCTCTTCGCAATTCAGCGAGTTCCCTCTGAAGTTGTTTGATCAACTCATCACGAGGATCAGGATCAGACACTGTTACTATCTTCTTTGAGCTGCCCCCATGAGAATCAAAGTTGAGTTTTCTGAAGGCGTTAGGATTGGTTCTGCCTTCAGCTTGATTCTCCACGAAGTCTTGTGCTTCGCCTTCCATGGTGGATTACCTGCTCTGTCAAAGGATATGGGAATAACTTTATCGTGTCCCACTGGGCGTGCCAATGATCTGTCCTGGACCGGGGTCAAGAGATCCGATCTCAAGCCAGTCACGAATAGTATGTCAATACCGTCTAGTAGACCGGATGTATGTGTATCCGATGTAGGTATCCGTTGTCCTTGAATGAGGAGAGCGGATTGGGCGTTCTGGAGATCCTTCACACCGACCTAACGCGTTGAAGTGGGCGAATGGTGGTGTCTCCTGCAAAGATTCTCCGACGCTCAAGTCAGTGATTATATTCCAAGTAAGGAATGTATTCAGAGAGGAATCAGTCGTAAAAGTGCTGAAGAAGAAGATCCCTAACCTCAATCATGAAGTTAGTTCATATACCTGATTGGCTCGATTAACGAGGACTCGTTGGTGGGGAACCACCAACTCCCATTAGCATTATTATATTACGCACTTACCTGCATGATTGGGTCAAGTGGCTATTTTATATTGAGCATAGAGAATGTAGACTAGGATTAGGGAACAAGTTGACCATTCCCGTGAGCAGAATTTGGCTCGTAGTGCAGGGAATTATTGATCGATCCCTGTAGCAACAATCCTTGTCTTTTGCACAGTGACGTGTGTATTATCCGATGTCATGGTGTTATCCTGAACAACCGGTATAGGGAGAACGCCTGATACGGAATTACAGTTCGGATGTAACCGATGACACCGGTTACACGTAGATGTCTTATCAAAGACGTTGAAATATGTATAGCAGATCGGATACCGGTATTGAGACCGGATCAGTTGTATATAGCAACACTATTACTATCCCATTACTGAAAGATATCCTGATATGCCCATCATTAAAGTTATAGGTTAGCAATGTCTTTGTGGTCTCGTCATTGGTCTTGGTATCGTTGCTACTTTATTTTTTTGATTTTTTGTTCTTTTTGCATTTGCTAGCCAAAGTCTATTGATTAACTTATTAACGCAAAATTACAGTTTACAAATTAAATTAACGATAAACTCTCAATTAAGCATAATAGTTATAACGCGAGATGCTAATAATTAATTTTAACACTAAAATAATTGGAAAACTAGAGTATACATTACATAAAGCTAAATTCCCAATGTATAATGTTTAAAGTAAAGAATAAGTATGTAAAAATAAAATACAAAGTCAAATGGAAGGGAGGAAGGTAGTCACATTTTGAAATGAATTCTGAAAATTACATGGTGATGTTAGCGACTATCATGAGTAATAAAATGTAGTGACAGACTAGGCTCCCATTGCTGAAGCGTGTCACGGATGACCCTGGGAGACAATTTCTAGTCGCTAATGTGTATTCCATCGCTATATGTATCGCTATTAGTAATAACTTTTTTTGGTCGCTAAATCGTTATAGCTAAAGTAATGTTTTCTAGTTGTAATATCACTACAAGAAAGATTAGTTTTGTGACAAAAAAATCAGTCACTTGTCGTCAGTAATTCTTAAGTCAATATTGTACTATACAATCACAAATAATGAATTTTTTGTGAGTAATATAATAATGGCATAAAAATAGTCACCATTTTGCAATAAATTTTTCGTCATTAGAAATACTTTTGGAGAGAAGAGTGGTCAAGTAAGTGAACCCACGAACATAGGACGACACAATCTAAAAATGACATTATTGGGCCCGTTTGTTTAAGCTTATTAAAAAAGTGATTATAAAAAAGCACTTCTTTTATAATCACTTTTTTAATAAGCAGATCAGAGTTGTTTCTTAAAATAAGCTAAAATCAGCTTATTTTCAGCTTCTGCTTAATTTTAAAACTTAAACAAACACGTCAAAATTTAACATAAGTACTTTTTTTAATTAAAAAAGCACTTACTATTAAAATAAGTTTAAACAAACGAGCCCATTGGCCCCGTTTGTTTAAACTTATTTTTAAATACTTTTTAAAAAAACACTTTTTTGATAATTATTTTTTTAATAAGCAAATCAGAGCTATTTCTTAAAATAAGCAGAAATCAGCTTATTTTCAGCTTCTGCTTATTTTTAAAATTTTAAACAAACACATCAACATTTAAAATAAATATTTTTTTAATTAAAAAACACTTATCTCTTAAAATAAACTTAAACAAACGAGCTCATTATCAATAGGACGGGTAAAGAAAAATGTGTTCAAATCAAATGTTTTGCGCCAAAGACTTTTTTTTCATTTTTTTTTTAAAGAACAGGTCATATGTAGCCAAAGTCTTTTTGTTTTCATTGTTTTTTTTTCAAAGAACAGGTCATATGTATCACCACCTGGAATTTGCATAAATGGACGTTGACACATACATGAAAATGACAATATAATAAATCAACAAATCTCAACGACCGGGATTACCAAAGAAATGAACTACATATAAATCGGGATGATATAGGAGTCCAATCCAACCACACACACAGTCACCGTACACATATATTTTTTTCAAAGGAAGTTATGGGTGCAACTTGGTCGTGTATATACATGAACTCCCCTGATAAGGAAGAAAGGTGAAGGAAATGGTGATAGATATTTGTAAGAAGCTTCAAAATCTTCCTACTGATAAGGTAGATATATATAGATCAGCTCTCTCTGGCTTTTGGCAATCTCTAATGCCAAATGCTTTCACTCCTCAATTTGTGAGCCTTGGCCCACACCATCATAAGGACGTGTTGGTGACTGATGAATTAAAGTTGGCTGCAATCATGAGGTTGCGTCTAAACCAACTTTCTACCCAGGGCCCTATTACTCCCGATGACCTTCTTTCTGCCCTTGCTATTCCAATTCAATCTTACTCGGGAAATATTCTCTCTATATATGATGCTGCTACCCTCTCGCAACTACTTGTCGATGGCCTATTCCTGTTGACTTTGCTTCAAGACTTTTCTGGCATCTGGTATTACTTCCAAAGTAAACGGAATAACGCTGCTTCTGATAAAGAAGTGACTATAACAGCTATTGTGGGGGACGTTTTCATGCTTGATAACCAAATTTGTCCTTTGTCTCCTAAACAGCAGTGAAGATCTGGGTGAAAGCGTGCTATCTTTCTGTGAAGAATTCGCACCATTTTTCCATCCTAAGGAAGCCACTGGACAAGAGTATGACCATTTGTTGGATGTCACGTACCGTTTAACTGCACCTAAGCCTATCCCCGAGTCTCAACCTAAGCCATTGTGGCTAGACATATTGCTACAGGTGCCTATATATCTGTTGCTCTTAATTTGGATCTTAGTCTGGGCTTGCGTGTTTCTCATTGTTTTCCCTTCACAACTGATTCTTTCCATTATAAGTTCTATACTTGTTGGGGTGGCTCCTTGATTAAGCCCTATATTTGTTCAAAAAGAGGTAAAGACACTACATCCGTTTTACTTTATGAGGTCTTCCGTTGATCTTTTTTATTATGTTCTAGCCTCAACCCTTCATGTATTATGGTTTCCGTTCTGCATAACTGAACCTGTTATCAAAATCAGCAAAAAGGTAGTGGAGAGAACACGTGGATGGTTCCAGGAGATGGACTCAACAATTTATCTACATGAATGGACCGGATCTGCATCAGAACTCCACAAAGCGGCATATCGTCCTTTCATTTTGATGAGGGAAGGTTCATACATTGCCTCGCATCAAATTGCGTCATGACATCTCTGAAGTCATCATCACGAACCTCATGGCATATGAGTTCTCCACAACTAAAGACTTGAATTTCACCAAGTACATTCAATCCATGACAATCCTCATTCACACTGTTGAGGATATGAATGTACTGGTAAATGAGGGAATCATTTTCGACTATTTTCAAGATGATGCGGACGTCGTTCAACTTTTCAAAAGGATTATGCCTGTCAGTGAATTCATTTTGGGACCTATTAATACCAACTCTAAAATGTTTAAACAGATGACCAAGGAAGCAAAGATCAAGCATGATGGTATCCAGAACCTACTTGCCATCCTATTCATCTTTTTCAAAGTTCTTGTAGTTTTGTTCATAGCTTTTGTGTTTTATCCATTTGGTTCAAACATTGCAACGAGTTGGTTGCTTCACGATTTTTAGTCCCTATTTAGAAAATTGTAAACGGGAAAATGGAAGAAATAATTATCTAGTAATATCTGCATGAGTATGTAATGGAGTGAGATTATACATATTTTTCAATAATTGATAAACATGATGTACACTCTGGAGGTATTACTACCTCCGGTTCTAAATATAAGTAAATTTTAGTGAAATTTTTTGGTCTCTTAATATAAGCAAAATTAGACTTTTTCAATGCTTGTTTACCAAATATGTCCTCATCATATATATTTCTAAGGCCACTAATTATTTATGTAATAAATGATACTAAGGGTATTTTAGAAAATTAAATCAAATATGTGATAACATTAATGCAAATAACTATTTCCAACTACTATTCTTAATACGTGTGAAGTTAGATATATTTACTTATATTTGAAACCGGAGGTAGTATTATACTAAAAGAATTTAATGGTGGACAAAACACGGGTGTAACACTCAAAACTCTTAAGGTAATGATTAATTTTGTGTCAGAGTCATGACCCAAGCAAAATTATCTCATGTGAAGGTTGTGCAGGAGTTAATGCACACGCAACAATTGTGTCAAAGTCTAAATGCGTGGCACAAAAACCCTTTTTTTCAATTAAATTTTATTATATTTTGATGTTCTTGTTATTATATATTTATTGTTATTATCACTATTAATATTATTAATAACATGCTAATAATGAAACCAAAACAATAAATGTACTACATTGATAAAAAAATCAAAAATAATAAAATTTATGTTAAAAATAAAATAATTTTACAAATAAATTAAAGTAAACACTAGTGTTACTTATGATGGTGTCACGAGATCAATGATCAACGTACTCAATACTAAATCACTAACAAGTCACCGTGAAAAGCTAATCTGGCGTGATAGGCTGTCGAGATTGTGCCTTCTAAAAATATATATAAACCATATCAAGTTTTCCTAAATTACCCTATGTAACCATGGCAACGAACTAAAGGGTGTTAGGGCAACTATTAAACTACCATCTCTCTCGGACAATGTTGTGTGTGTCTTCCTCCCAGTAGTGTGCATATCTTCAATCCTAGCACTCCTCCAATTTATCAGAAGACTTGAAGTGTTTAGGGAACTTTCCCCATTTGTCATAACTCTCCCAAAATTGAAGAGAAACACATGAGAAAATACTCATTGTATTTGATGATTAAAAGATGATTTACAAGTATAGGTAACAATGTATTTATAGAAAAATTTTACCTAACTAATCTAATATTCCTAATAGCCCCCCTCAAGCTAATAATTGGTATCAATTATTAGCTTGAAATACCAAATTACAAATGAAATTGAAAAAAAAAAGATACAAAATGAATACAGATTGGAAACATCAAAAATGAAGTATTGAGAAAACACAAGAAGCAAGTCATCATTCAATATCAGAAGGTTGAAGTGATTTTCTTGTGAGATGCACAAGGAATTGCTACGAGCAATTAGGAGTTCAGTCTGAAATGACTAGTAGGAAAGGAGATGGTAGGTGACGATTGGCTAATGCGTTGGGCCTGGTCTGGTGCAATCTGGCTAATGGATTAAGTCTGATCTGGTGCAATGGATTAGGTCTGGTCTGATGCAATGGATTGAGTCTGCTCTGGTGCAGTCTTTTCATGAAAGGCCACATCTCTAGAGGCAAAAACAGCTTGACATACTCAGCAACACAAGCACCATCATGGGCATCAAAAACTCCAAAAAAGCTAACAATTTCACCATCAACTCCATGGATTCTGGTCTCGTAAAAATCTTCCATTGAAGATCTCTTGCCAGGGGAGCTTGCATACCCATAGCTGAATTTACCATTCTGGCTGAGGCCTCCACCATTGACAGATGAATCTTCAGTAGCATGAACTTGGATTGAAGAGGACAAAACAAAATTGGGGTAGCCTTTTCTAACAATATCAGAAATAGTACCCAGTGATGCAGCACGAGGTCTTGATTTTACAGCACCACGAATAATAGGCTTTGAAACAAATTCTCGGTTTCCGTTGCCATCAAGCTTGCCAGGAACGTCGTAGGTTTCAGCATTACTCTTCCGCGATCTGTAACAACTGTCTCTGAATCTCGATCGGGTTAACATTCGAATCTCGATTGGGGCACCGCCGCGAGACTGATACTCCAGAGACGGCGTGACAGGCTCGGGAACAGGATCGTGGAACTTAACGACAGTGAAAGGAGGAGGATGAGGCAGAGAAGAGAGAGTACCCAAATTGAGAGTATCGATGAAACGATCGCAATTGGAAGAAGGGAAAGAAAAGGAATTAAGGTCAGAGGAAAGAGTGGTGAGTCCCTGGAATTGTTCGATTTCCTCCAAATCGACGGTGGCTTTCTTGATTTCTTTCTTGATTTCGCTGAACAAGTCCTCAGAGGAATCGAAGGCGCAGCTTTCGGAGGCGTCTTGACCGTCGATGATGGACTGGTTGATCTTGGAATCGTCTTCTTGGATTTGGCGCATGCATTTGGCTTGACGCTGAATTTTCTGGAACTCGAAGAAGCCGTGAGAGGAATCTTCTTCATCTTTTGGTAGGTCATCATCCACGAGGTAGAACTCCCCATCGTCTTCAAAATCTGGATCGTCGCTCTCCTCAAAGGAGAGCTCTGATACCATATCAGAAGACTTGAAGTGTTTAGGGAACTTTCCCCATTTGTCATAACTCTCCCAAAATTGAAGAGAAACACATGAGAAAATACTCATTGTATTTGATGATTAAAAGATGATTTACAAGTATAGGTAACAATGTATTTATAGAAAAATTTTACCTAACTAATCTAATATTCCTAATACAATTGCATGTATTGCGCTCCCGGACAATTGTGTACAAGAGTTTGGCCCATACATCCCTTATCGAGCCGATGGTGAAACCCAACTTGGGTTTGGCATTATACGAGAATGAGTCTTCATCTTCCAGTCTCTCGACAATGACAATAAGAAGGTTAAGTCGTTCACACAACTCTCTTGATCACAACATCCTCTTATTGCCCAAAAGTTTCCCTTCCTCTCTCTCTCTCTCTGCCTCGTTGGTACTTTAAAAGGTCACAGTCATAATCAGTCATCTAAAGAATTAGTCAAACATTAATGATAATAAAAATAGTTATAGCATGTGAAAGGTGATCAGTTGACTACTTATGCTTCATTAATTTGCTTGTGATGTGCTTCCATCGTGTTAACATTAATAATTAGTTCTTAAAGCAATGTTTGACATTGAAATAAATTTTAAGAGAAAATTATTTTAAAGTATTTAATTTTTTCTTGAATTCTTAAACTAACATGTACATCTTATTAGGACGGATAAACAAATATTGGTTCAAATGTTGAAGTCATTTTCTTTTCATTATTTTTATCAAAGAACAGGTCATATATATCATATAATAAGTATCTCCACTTTGGAATTTGAATTCATGCACCATGTTCACACACAGGAACATGACAGTATAATAAACAAATTTCCACGATATTGAGATGATAGCAATCCGATTCCATAATTTCAAAAAAGTCTCTTTTTTGTCTTTCCACTTAATTCAGATTGAAATGGGTGCAACTTTGTCGTTCATACTCGGGAATTCCCCACAGTTAAGCAACCAGAAAGCAGAATTATCCCAGCTTCTAATGGGTGAGAGAATGGTGAAGATGATGGTGACAGATATAGACAAGAAGCTTTGAAATCTTCCCACTGATACAGAAGATTTTTATAGAGATCCCAGTGGGGATTGGAAATCTCCGCGTTTTCTAATGCCAGATGCTTTCACTCCACGGTTTGTGAGCCTTGGCCCACACCATCACCATCGTCGAGACCTTATCGTGAATGATAAACTAAAGTGGGCTGCAATCAAGAGGCTCCATGAACGCAACACATTTTCTCCAGACGACCCTGTGCCTCCCCTTGCTATTCCAATTCACTCTTACTCGAAAGACATTCTCTCCAAATATGATGATGATGCTACTACCCTCTTGCGCCTACTCATTGTCGATGGCCTATTCCTATTGACTTTGCTTCACGACGTTTATGGTATCTTGTTTTACTTCCAAAGTAAACGGGAGGCGCCGCCGACAAATACTGATAGTAAATTGACTATTGAAGCTATTGTGAGGGATGTTTTCATGCTTGAGAACCAACTTCCCACTTCTGTTCTGTGTCTCCTGAAAGGGGAAGATTTTCACCCAGATTTGAGTGAGGAGATGTCACATTTGTGTAAAGATTTTGCTCCATTTTTCCATCGTAAGGAACTCGTTAAACAACCTCATGAGTATGTCCATCTATTGGATCTCGTATACCATTTAGCTGCACCTAAGCCCTCCCACGAGTCTCAACCTAAGCCATTGTGGCTAGACATATTGCAACAGTTGCCTATATATCTGTTGCTCTTGATTTGGATCTTACTCTGGGCTTGTGTTTATCTGATCATCCTTCCTTCGGGACTAATTCTCTCATTGGTGAGTTCTATACTTCTCGGAGTAGCCCCTTGGTTAGGCCCTATCTTTGTTCAAAGAAAGGTAAACACCCTAAGTCCTTGTTACTTTATGACCTCGGTGGTCGATCTTTTATACTATGGTCTATTGTTGGGCTTAAGAAACAACAAAGCAGGCCTAAAAGGATCAAAAATCCTCCAACTTGGTTAAAAGATTTTATAAATTAATTTTCTTTATTTTATTTTCTTGTGAGTGCAAAGTGTATGGCCCTTATTTCATCTTTAATTCAGACCTATGTATTTATGTTGAGTTTTACCTTTGGAAATGATATGGTGGTATTTGCATTTTTATTCTTCCTTAGTTTAGTAGTGTTTTTCCTAACCCTAGTAGCCTATCAATTTGGTGCTTTCATTGCCCTTCTCTATGCCTCCCAAACCTACCACATCCAAGGATGTGGAAGAAGCTCTCCAGATTTTGACAGAGAGAATGGGGTCCCTCTATACCCAGTTAGACTCTCAGCTTCAGGAACATTTGGGATCTCTTCAAACACAACTAGAGAACCAGCAGCAACTCAATAACTCTAGACACCATAATCTGGAGCATAAGCTTGATGCTCGTTTGGAATCTCTGGCTGCCTTGATAGGCCAACTAGCTGGGAGCATCTCCCTCCAACCAGAACGTTCCATACCTTCTTCCTCAGGTACCCCTCAATCTAGCCCTAGTGGTTCCCCTGCTATTACTCATTTAACAGGAACCCCCATACCCCCTCCTCTGACTACCCAGTCTTATACCCTACCCCCTTCACCATCCACCCTTTAATTTGGCCACATGCCCCCACAAACAAACCCTACAACACCCTTAACCCACACCTACACTTCCACCCAACCCTTCGTACCCACATTTCCCCCAAGACCCCCTTACCCTCCAGCATTCATTCCTACAGCTGTTCCTCCATTGGACGCTAGACCCCCCAAAGTAACCCTAAATCCATTCTCTGGTCCTAAACCCCTTGATTGGCTCTTTCAAGCTGAGCACTTCTTTTTAGTCTACCAGATTCCCGTTGAGCAGCGCCTGTCTTGGGCTGCCTTTTACACGCAGGGAGACGCCCTTAGTTGGTACAAATGGATGTACCAAAATAATCAATTGACTAATTGGTATTCTTTCACTAGGGCACTCACACTCCGTTTTGGGCCTTCTACCTATGTTAACCACCAGGCAGAGTTATTTAAGCTTCGTCAGTATGGTTCTGTTACTGAGTATCAAGCTAAATTTGAGAAACTCTCTAATATGGTAATGGGTCTTAGCCAGGAAGCATTGCTTAATTTGTTTTATTTCAGGTTTAACTCTTGATATTAGACCTGAACTGGCTATCCTTCATCCCATTTTAGTGCCCCAAGCCATTCATCTTGCTAAATTGGTATAGGACAAACTTAAGGATTCAAGGCCTAAACCTCTACGTTTTAACCCTAACTCTAACCCACCAGCTCCTATCAATCCCTTACAAGTCCCACCCCCTATTCCCACAAAACCTCCTTCCTCTACCCTTCCCCTTAAAAGGTTAACTCAGGCCCAAATGCAAGAAAGAAGAGCTCAAGGATTATGTTATAATTGTGATGATAAGTTTATTCCGGGTCATCATTGCTCCACTAACCGTTTTCTTCTACTATTGACTGAGGATGATCCTGATATGTCACAAGAACCTCAACTGGAATCTTCAACTATTTCCCTAGGTTCAAATTGCCTAGACTCACCCAAGTCCCCTGACCCTCACCAGGCCATTCATTTTCACCTTTCTCCTCAAGCATTAAATGGCCAACCATCTCACCGTTCCCTAAAATTTCAAGGTTTATCGGCAGGGTTACCGGTCCTTATTCTTCTTGATACAGGGAGTTTTCATAATATCATCCAATCTAGAGTGGCTACCCATCTCAAACTTTTGAGTCAACCTGCTCCTAAATTTCCAGTCCTGGTGGGTAATGGAGAACATATTTACTGCACAAGATATTACCCCTCTATTCCCCTCACTATTCAGAACCATGTTTTCCACATTCCCTTTTACCTCATCCCCATTGAAGGCGCTGATATTGTATTGGGCATGGAATGGCTTTCTACCCTTGGTACAATCAACTCAGACTTTGCCATTCCCTCTATGACCTTTATCCATGACTAGAAACCTATTACCCTCACCGGGGATTCCTCCAATTTCCCTTCTCCTGTTTCCTTTCATCAGATCCACCACTACAATCATCAACAATCAATTGCATCATTCCATTTCTTATCCTTTTATCCTACACACCAACACTCAGTCAAAGCCTAACCCATTCCTGAAATTCCCCCTGCCATTACAAACCTTCTTGACACCTACAAACGCATTTTTTTGAACCCCAAGGCCTTCCACCTACCCGCCCACATGATCACAGGATTAACCTTATTCCCAACGCCCCACCTATCAAAGTGAAACCCTACCGCTATCCCCACTCCCAAAAAGAGGCTATGGCCACCCTTATATCTGAGATGCTAGCCAAAGGCCTAATTACACCCAGTAACAGCCCCTTTTCCTCCCCAGTATTACTTGTCCATAAGAAAGACAGATCTTGGCACTTCTGTGTTGATTATCGAGATCTTAACGCCATTACAATACCTGATCGCTTCCTAATTCCCACTATTGATGAGCTTCTAGATGAGTTGGGGAAAGCCATTATCTTTACTAAGGTTGATTTAAAATCAGGTTACCACCAAATACGTGTTTCTCCAAATGATACATACAAAACAGCTTTTAAAACTTTTGATGGCCACTATGAGTTTTTAGTTATGCCATCCGGTTTAACTAACGCTCCTACAACATTCCAATCGGCAATGAATGATCTTTTACGACCTTATCTGAGGCGTTTTGTGCTAGTTTTCTTTGATGATATTCTGATTTTTAGTCCTACCATGAATGATCACATTTGTCATTTGCAATTGATATTTGACTTACTATCTACTCATCAATTCTTTGCTAATTTTTCCAAGTGTGTGTTTGTTGTTACTTCTATTAGCTACCTGGGTCACATTATTTCAGATAGAGGTGTTGCTCCTGATCCAGACAAAGTCAAAGCCATTTTAGATTGGCAAGAACCTCGTTCACTCACGGCACTCCAAAGTTTCTTGGGACTCACCGGATTTTATAGAAAATTTATTCAGAATTACGCCTCACTCGCCGCTCCTCTCACCGATTTACTTCGTTCTACTACTTTTGTTTGGAGTATGTAACATCCCTGTTTTTAGTAGCAGACTTATTCGGTAAATTTTGAAGTATGGAAGGTTAGTAAGTAAGAATAAGTGAGTAAATACCCTGTAGAGGGTCAGTAATACTCCAAAAATTCTATTTTGGGGTATAATTATGGAATTTATATAGACCATTAGAGAAATTATTCAAATTCCGAGTGAAAAAGGCTCTGATCCGAGTGAAAGAATGAAATTCCGAGTGAAGGATTAGAGATTCCGAGTGAAGGATGAAATTCCTAGTGTAAAGTTATGTTGACCGAGTAAAACATGACTGAGAGGGATACTATCGAGTGGAATTTTGGCCTCGGAGACATTTGGAGTGAAGCGTGTTCAAGAAAACCACTTCTAGGTGAAAATTCTGAGTCAAAACATCCTTGATTCTTTGTTTCTGAGTCAAACCTTGCCAAGTACTTCTATTTCCGAGCAAAACCTCTCTGAAATATGGAATTCCAAGTGGAATATAGAAATGGGAGCCCAATCCGAGTAGAATATATAAGGTTTAGAGCCATTATTGGGTGAGGCTATGTTTATGACTCTTTTTCTGAGTGATAAAGACCTTAAAGGATTCCGATCGAAACACATTTTGAGGAAGGATAGTGTATTTGTACCTAAGAGATGAGTATCCGAGTGAAAAATGAGTGGGGAAGGACTTAAATGCTCCTGAAAGGTAAAATCCGAGTGAACCTCTTCTGAGGGAAGAGTTGTTATAATGGTTTGGATTGGAAATATATTCTAAGTGTATGATATATATATATATATATATATATATATATATATAAACCGAGTGAATGAATACATGTAAGTGTTTTATGTTGATTTGATGCTTCCTACCGACTGAAATGTGTTGTCAAAATTATTTGGGAAGTATTGATGGATGAAATAGTGATTAAGTTAAGGATTGCGAGTGGTTATATATATATATATATATATATTGTATGGTTAAGGCATTACTTGGCTTGAATATGAGTGGTGAGGAATGAATAATGTTAAGTGAATAAATGCCGAGTGGAAAATGGTAAGAGGAAGCCCATTCCGAGTGAATTGTAGTAAGCAGGGCTATTTCCGAGTGAGTCTATGAGTATGACTCCTCTTCCGAGTGAGATATACTCTATTGGACCAATTCCGAGTGAGACTTGTATGTGTAAGTCTTTTCCGAGGAGTGAGGGCCTTAATAGGCTCTGATTGGAATTATAGTTGAAGAATTTGGTTAAAACCGAGAGAGAAATATGAGTAAACCGAGTGAGTAAAGTTTGGGTATTCCTGAGTGGTAAATCCGATTGATTCCTTTCTAAGATATGAATTGTTATTGGAATATATTCTAAGTGATTAGAGTTTGAATAATTCCGAGTGATTGACTAATTAGGAGAGAGTCGGGTTCTAGAAGAAACACTTCCGAGTGAGAGATGAGTAAACTCTGCCATGTGGAACTCTGAGTATCAGTTTTGAATATTAGAGCAAGTAGCAAACCGAGCAAGGAAAGTCGGTTAAAACATTTAGCCGAGTGACAGAAACCAAGTGAGAAAACCCTTATTTCTGAGTGGATCTTACGTGTGAGTGGAAGTAAACTTCCAAGGGAAGGAAAGTGTATTCTCCGACTGAGAAATGTAAGTCTATGTCGAGTGATGAATGTGAAGTACATTCCCAATTGTGTTGAAGTTAAGAGGATGAGTTTTACCGAGTGGAACAGTGTATGTAGAGATTCAGATTTGGAATGAAAATTTTGAGTAGAAAAATGATAGGAAAGAAATGAAAGGGAGTCGGTTTTTGAAGTACATTACCGAGTGACTAGGCTTGGAATGATTTAACCGAGTAAGAACCATCAGAAATGACTCAGATTTGGGATATAATACCGAGTGAAAGGCCAAGCAAATTAGGAGTCGGTGTGGGGGTGAATTACCAAGTGAATGATGGGAAAAATGAGTCAGTTTCATGGGAATGCCGAGTGAGGATTGGCTGACTCGCTCAAGCGAGTCAGATTTCGCTTGAGCGAGAAGGACCCTGATGCATATTTCTCTACTTCGCCCAAGCGAGCAAGCCATGCTCAAGCGAGCCTTGTATTTGTTGACTCAGGAAGAAGAATTCCAGTCGGCATAGTGATTAACCGAGTGGAAGTTTCACTCGGTATTCACTGTCAGTAGTGCGTATTGACTTCAATTTTGTCTTTTAATGATTATTTAATTCAATAATGCGCATTATAGATAGTGGACGACCAGAAATGGACACTGACTCAACCTATCTACTTAATTAATTCCCACTGACCCTCCATTATCACTCCACTAACAGCCACTCAGAAAAGCTGTCCCCCATTCCACTCACTCTCTCCCTATTTAAACCAGCTCAAGGTTCTCAGAACTCACACCCACACACGACACAAACACCCTTCATCACTCTCCTTCCCAGCAAGCTTCTTTCTCTCTCCTTTCCCTTCTGTTTCACTCGGAACTCATGCAGGACAGTGAAAGGGAGCCTTTTCTTCTCCTCCAGTAGCTCCATAAAGGTAAGGGGGTATATTCTTGGGTGCTCTGTGGGAAAACCGAGTGAAGGAAAGAGTTAAGGAACTTGTTCCTCACCTTTCTGGGACAGATTCAGTTGTGTGAATTAAATGCTTAAAGTGTTAGTATATATATATATATATATATTTGTTACCAAGTGCATATTATCAGTGATGAATGACAAAGAGATATGAACTGTATTGGACTGAAAACACTAAGAATCTTGGGTACCTATGTGATTTTCCAGTAATGAATTATGAATGGAAGATGGGATTAATAATAACCAGCTCTGTTTCAAATAATCCGACTGGTTTTATATCTATATATCCACTCGGTTTTGCTTGAATACAATCGGATTCCACCTTAACTAATGTATTCCATTCTGACAGAATAATTCTTCACTCGGTAAACATTT
Organism: Clitoria ternatea; assembly: GCA_037962975.1. Classification (NCBI taxonomy): domain Eukaryota; kingdom Viridiplantae; phylum Streptophyta; class Magnoliopsida; order Fabales; family Fabaceae; genus Clitoria; species Clitoria ternatea. Next base: position 58,583,324 of record CM075674.1, read on the forward strand.
TTATTTCACTTGGAAAACAGATATTTTCACTTAGAATCGTAGTTTAAATAATTTAGAAAAACCCATCATGATATATGTCACTCAGAAAACATCTCAGTTTGAAATTCACTCAGGCACTAGTGGAAAAAATGGCTTTAACCACGGTTAAAAAAGGCTTTTAATCATGGTTGAACAACTGTGGTTAAAAGTGGGCGTGATTGTATATCAGGATATTTAATCACGGGTTTGAACCGTGGTTAAAAGTGGAGTGGATATAACCACGGTTGCCTAACAACCGTGATTAAACGTACTATACCAAAACAAAAATTAAAAATCGTGGTTATCATCTTCACCATTCAGAAACAGCAAGAACACAATGAACACCAACACCAGAAATAAGAAACGCAGCAAGAACGCAAGAAACAAAAACAGAAGAAAAGTAAATGAATGAAAATCAGAACAACCACAAGAAACAAGAAACAAGAATGCTACTACAACAAAGGAACAAGAAGAACACAGAGTAAAATGAAGAACACATAGCAAAACGAAGAACACAAGTATAAATCTAAAACGTAAACCTGTAAATAATCAATGGCGTGCGATGGGAAACCTGTAAATTGTAACACCCTCTGTTACACCTTAATAAATTCTAGAAAAATTCGTATTATTTTTTTTTACTAAAGATATGATTATTAAAAAGAAACTATCGGAATAAATTATATACATTATTACTGAAATACCTCACAAATATTATTAAAACTTTATAAAGTATTTGTACATTCATCCGAAGAAAATAAACATTAAACATTATAAGAAAGAGAGGAAACTCCATGGCCCAGAAGCAGTTACTTATTAACATTATTTATTCATTGGACCACGGTATTCATACTGAGCTCCCTTTCTAGAACGTGCTATATCTACTGCTGAAATTCTTCGATCCTTCCCTCTGAACCATCAATTTAGAATATATGAAACAAAAACACGGAGAAAGGAGTGAGAAATAGAATATAATATTTCCGAATAAGACATAAGCAACAAAGGGTTTTCACAACCAATACATAATAATATCAATCACAATCACATACACAATCAATTATGAATGCATGAATGTTATACAATATCTTCATCATAACTTATCTATATATGTGGGCCCTTAAATTTTAATTTGCACTGGGCCAACCAGGAGTTTACACTGTTCCATAAGTCCGGATAATAATAATATGAACAGCTCAACTGGCATGGAAACACTTAGAGACTAGTCAGATTGAGAAAGTTTTTATTGTGAAAGTACCCGACACTAGGGAGCTACCCCAGGTCCCCTGAAGCACCCTTTCACACTCTCTCATCCCAAGGCTCGTAATTAAGCCTCCTCTAATGTATCCTCGGTTTCTATAATCCGTCCCCAGACAATATTATTTCATTTCACTTTTATTATCCATGATGCATGGACTACTCGCGTATTGAGTTGGTTAAGGCTTTTAGAAACTCAATTATTAAATCCCTTAAAGGTTTATAATATCATTTCAATAAACTGTACATTTTCTCAGTTCTCTGAATTTCTGTCCCACAGAAATAAATTTGGTACAGTTTTCAAATCTCACGGAAATTGAGTTTCTAAGCCTTAAATATCTAAAAACTTTATCATATAAAACTTTACCTAATCTTTCTCAAATTAAATCTTAACAAAATCAAATTTAGGAATCTCAATTATTTCCAAATGTATTTAGTTATTAAGTTGGAAAAAAATAAAATAATTTTCTTTTAAAATTTTTTTTTTTGAAAGAGAATAATTATTAACCAAAAATACTTAAAATTACAAAATTTTTCTTTAACTCAAGATTTAATTAAATAAATTCTAATAAAATATTTTCTTTCTAAAATAAATACTAATTTTTTTATTCTAAATATTGAAAATAAAGTTAATAAAAATAATTTCTAAGAAGAATTAAAAGATAATAAAATTTAAAGAGTAAGGTAAGAAATTCTTACTGAATTTTAGCTTTCCGTCATGCTCGCTATATGCTCAAACTCCACATTACAATATCATCAATCAAAATTAAACAATATCAATCATAACTAAATATCATCAATCAATCAATCATAATCAAATCATAATCAAATCAATTAAATATCATTAATACATATCATAATACAAAATTTAATGATTATTAATATAGTCAATTTTAGTCCTTTTGGTCAATTCCTCGCATAGGTATATGTAAGTCCATATAATCCAGTCCTTGCATAGGTATAGTTCAGTCCATATGGGTCATAATGGTCCAAGTCCTTGCATAGGTATAGTCCAGTCCATATAGGTCATAATGGTCCAAGTCTTTGCATAGGTATGTTAGAGTTAGTTAAACCGGATACTTAATTTAAAATTTATTATAAATTTTAAGTTAAAAAGTTAATATTTTAAAATAATAATATTATCAGATTTAAAAGGAGTAGGGGACTCCTCCGATTATTCTTATGTCTTTTCATATTATACTCTTATCTCACTCCCCCTTACCTTGAATTGTTACCCAAAATGGATTTGCTTTGCGCCTCCGATTTCTAAAAATATTAATACCAATCTTATTTCAGTATAAGCATAAGACGAAGATTAAGATTACTATTTAAAACAGAAATGGTAAATTTTGAATAGTGAATAGTGAATAGTGAATAGTAAATCGTGAATAGTAACAGTAAATAGTAAAACGTGAATAGTAACAGTAAATAGTAAAACGTGAATAGTAACGGTAAATAGTAAATCGTGAATAGTAACGGTAAATAGTGACAGTAATAGTAATTTACTATTTGAATAGTAATTTACTATTGAAATAGTAATTTACTATTGAAATAGTGTTTACTATGCAGAATAGTAACTTAAAATAATATTATTTTCAGTATAATAACAGATTTCTAAAAACGATATGAAAATAACCCAAAAAATATAAAAGAGAAGTATTCTTACCTTAGGATTTTGGCAGAACCTTCTCTCCAAAAACTTTTCTTCTCTCTCTCACTTCCACCACTAGCTCACTAGCACTACTATATTAAGAAAACTTAATCTGAAATTGTGAATTCTAAAGAAGAAATCCTTCGGTATTTATAGGAAAAAAATTTACTATGCATTTCATTATTTTAATATAAAAGTACTATGCATTTTTGAATTTTTTATTCCAGGTTACTGTGCATCTTTTGAAAATTTCATACATGCACAGTGATTTGCATAGTAATTGTCGGCAAAATTATTAAGTCAAATAGTAACCCTTCACTCGGTATATTTTAAATATTCAAAATGAGTCCTTTTTGAAATTTAGCGATATTATATCAGTCCCTACTAATTTTATAATAATTAATATAAAGCTGAAATTTTAAAAATCTAAAATTTTCTGTTAATAAAAAATTTATTGATACGTTTCAAATTTTTTAACGATTGGAAAAAATCAATATTTTTCTCAAACCGATAATTTTTAGATAAGTCTACTTGAAATGGATTTTAGAAAATTTTCTTATAATTTCAATTCACTTTCTTGTAAATATTTTTAATTTAAGTCACTTATATGAATTTAAAATTATTTAAAAAATATTATTTTTATTAAAAAATTCCAAAATTCCAAAAAATTCCAAAAAATCATAAATAATACGTAGATTAAAAAGTTCTAAAGAACCATAATTTAATTCCTTCAAAATTTTAATATAAAAATAAAAATAGGGGTGTTACAACTCTACTCCCCTTAGAAAATTTCGTCCTCGAAATTTACATAATCAGTAAAACAAATGAGGATGAGACTCTTTCATCTCAGTTTCTAGTTCCCATGTAGCATCTTCTCCTCTCGTTTCACTCCAAATAACCTTTACAAGCGGAATTGTCTTGTCTCTTAATTGTTTTATTCTTCTGTCACTTATTCTAACAGGTGGTGCATCATATGTAAGATTATCTTTAACTTGTATGACATCAGGTTCAATAACATGTGTAGGATCAGATATATACTTTCGCAAGTTTGACACATGAAAAACATTATGGATATTGGAAAGAAAAGGTGGTAATGCTATTTGGTAGGCAAGGGGACTAACTTTATGAATTATTTGGTATGGACCGATAAATCTAGGAGTTAGTTTTCGAGATTTCATTGCCCGACCGACCCCAGTCATAGGTGTGACTTTCAAGAATACATGATCGCCTTCTTGAAATTCGAGCGGCTTTCTTCTTTTGTCATAGTAACTTTTCTGCCTGCTCTGTGTTGCCTTCATCTTTTCCTGAACTATTTTGATTTTATCCGTGGTTTGTTGTACCAACTCTGGTCCTAGCATCAAGTTTTCACCAGTCTCAAACCAACATAGCGGGGTCCTACATTTTCTTCCATATAATGCTTCAAAAGGTGCCATGCCAATGCTAGCATGGAAACTGTTGTTGTAGGTAAACTCCACATATGGTAAGAATTGATTCCAACTTCCTTTATGCTCTAACACACAAGCTCGTAACAAGTCTTCTAGAGATTGGATTGTTCTTTTTGATTGTCCATCCGTCTGAGGATGATATGCTGAACTCAGACGCAGTCTTGTTCCCAAAGCCTTGTGCAAGCTCTTCCAGAATTGTGATGTAAAACGAGGGTCCCGATCAGAAATGATACTTGAAGGAATTCCATGCAATCTCACAATCTCCTCGATGTATAATTTTGCCAGCTTCTCCATAGAGTAACGAATATTGATGGGAATAAAGTGGGCAGACTTTGTTAGTCTATCAACTATTACCCATATCGAATCATGTCCTAATGGAGTTTTAGGTAGAGAAGTCATAAAATCCATGGTAATGCTATCCCATTTCCATTCCGGTATTTCCATTGATTGTAGCATTCCAGGGGGTTTTTGGTGTTCCACTTTAACCTTCTGGCAAATTAGACATGCAGCCACATACTCTGCCACCGCTTTCTTCATTCCAGGCCACCAAAATAACTTCTTCAAATCTTGATACATTTTAGTAGCTCCGGGATGAATGCTCATATAACTTTTATGGCCTTCTTCTAGAATTGCTTTCCTCAACTCCTCTTTGTCAGGGATACACACTCGATCCTTATATCTCAATAATTGATCGTTTCCCACATTGAACTCGACTTCTTTTCCTTGTTTCAAGAGTTCTTTCTTCTCTTGCAGGAATTCATCCTCTCGTTGAGCCTCTAAAACTTGCCTCAGGAATTCATTTGTCACTTGCAACGCTCCTAATCTGTAGCTGTTAGCATTAACCTTTACTGCTAAGTTAAGATCTCTGAAGTTCTCTATCAATTCCAGCTCTTTTATCATCATCGTGGACGCATGTAGAGACTTTCGACTTAAAGCATCAGCTACTACGTTCGCTTTTCCAGGATGGTATTGCAACTCAAAATCGTAGTCCTTTAAGAACTCCATCCATCTCCGTTGCCTCATGTTTAACTCCTTTTGGTCGAATAAATACTTGAGACTTTTATGATCGCTAAACACATCGAATGTTGCACCGTATAGATAGTGCCTCCAAATCTTTAAGGCAAAAACTACAGCGGCTAACTCTAAGTCATGGGTAGGGTAGTTGATCTCATGTTGCCTTAATTGTCGTGATGCATAGGCTACAACCTTCTTGTCTTGCATAAGTACACTTCCTAGTCCTTGTTTAGACGCATCACAGTAAACTTCAAAACTTCGATGTGGATCAGGGAGTACTAACACCGGCGCAGAAGTAAGTCGATCTTTCAGCTCTTGAAAACTATTCTCGCATTGTGTCGTCCACACAAAAGGTTGTCCTTTCCGTGTTAGCTTGGTCAATGGGTATCCTAGCTTTGAAAATCCTTCAATGAATCTCCTATAGTATCCAGCCAAGCCCAAGAAACTTCTAATCTCAGTGATCGTGGTTGGTCTCTCCCATTTTAAAACCGCCTCCACCTTGGAAGGGTCTACAGCTATTCCTCCTTGACTAATTACATGTCCTAAAAAGTTCACTTCTTCCAACCAGAATTCACACTTCGACAGCTTTGCATATAGTTGTTTCTTTTTCAGGATTTCCAACACGACCTTCAAATGTTCAACATGTTCTTCTCTGCTTTTAGAGTACACTAATATATCATCAATGAACACCACTACAAATTTATCTAGATATGGATGAAAAATCCTATTCATGTAATCCATGAATACGGCTGGTGCATTAGTTACACCAAAAGGCATTACTAGATATTCGTAATGGCCATAGCGTGTTCTAAAAGCAGTTTTCGATACATCTTTCTTTACCCTTATTTGATGGTATCCAGACCTCAAATCAATTTTGGAGAACACCGTGGCACCACGCAGCTGATCCATCAAGTCGTCAATCCTTGGTAGAGGGTATCTGTTCTTGATCGTCACCTTGTTCAGTTGTCGATAATCTACACACAACCTCATGCTACCATCCTTCTTCTTAACCAACAACACTGGTGCACCCCAGGGGGATACACTGGGTCGTATAAACTGCTTCTCTATCATCTCTTCAAGTTGTTTCTTCAACTCTGCTAATTCTAGAGGTGACATTCGGTATGGTGCAATTGAAATGGGTCCAACTCCAGGTACTAGATCAATGGAAAATTCCACATCTCTTTCTGGGGGTAAACCAGGGATATCTTCAGGAAAAACGTCAGGAAATTCACACACAACCGGCAGATTTTTGATTTTTGATTCTTGCTCTCCTTTCGTTGAAAGCAATAGCATGAATCCTTGAGCCCCTCCTTTTAAAGAGGCACTCACTTGGTTGGCGGTTAGAAATCTCGAATCCTCAGGATTCAAATTCACTGGTTCTTTAAACATTATGGTTTTATTATGACAATCTATTAGAACATGATTGTCAGACAACCAATCTAGCCCAATAATAACTTCTAAGCCAGAAAGGGGTAAACAGAAAAGATTAGCCTTAAAGTCCCTACCATCTATGACAATAGGGCATTTCCAACAAGCTTTAGAAGTGACAATGGGATTGTTTCCAGGAGTATGTACAGATAAGTCAAATGGAAGTTCTATCACAGGTAATTTTAGTTTTTCTACACAGTCATTGGCAATAAAGGAATGTGATGCACCTGAGTCATACATAACAGTTAAAGAAATCTTATTAATGATACACTTACCTTCTACCATGGAATCAGCATGAGATGCTTCTTCTCCAGTGATTGCAAAAACCTTTCCTTTTGCTTTTGGCCTTCCGACTGCACTGTGCGCGCCTCCTTGAGTATTTATGCTTGTACTTGCACCTTCAGGGTTTTCTCTCTTCATCTCTGGGCAATCCTTGATGTGATGACCTGGTTTGTTACACTTAAAGCAAACATAAGTGTTTTTAGGACAATCCCTTTTCAAATGGGGTCCTCCACAGATAAAACATTTAAAATTTGGTGCAGATGTTGGGTAATAGCTTCCAATTGAAGCTTGGGGTCTGTTAGGAACAGATGCTGCTCCAAACCGACGAAATGGTGCTTGGTAAGGCTTATTCCTTCTGAAATCTCTTCTTTGGTGATGGTGAGGTCCTCCACTTCTTATTTCTCCTGCCTTGTGAATGGGCTCACGACTTTTGGTCATTCTATCCTTATGGTCTTCTTCAAAGATCCTGCAGCGATTTACCAATACAGAAAATTCACGGATTTCCTGCATTCGTATAGCTTCCTTAATTTCTGGCCGCAGTCCATGTACAAACTTTGCACACCGATCTCTTTCATTAGTAGCATCATTATAATGAGAATGAAAACGAGATAGCTCTTCAAACCTGGATGCGTACTCTCCAACGGTCATATTTCCTTGGGTCAGCGACAGGAATTCGAATTGTCTTTTCTCTTTAACATCAGCTGGAAAGTATTTTTCCAAAAACATATCCTTGAAATAGTCCCAAGTGATCTCCACGTCGTTGACTTCGAATTGTTTACGCATGCTATCCCACCAATGTTCGGCATCCTCAAATAAGGCATAAGTAGCGAAGACTACCTTATCAGCTTCATTACATTGCAATGCTCGAAAGATCTTCTCTATCTCTCGAATCCAGATTTGTGCTCCATCAGGGTTATATCCTCCCTTGAAACGAGGTGGATTGCGCTTTTCGAATAGGTCCAGTCTTCTCAAGGCATCATTACCTTGACCTTCACGTGCTCCCATTGCATTAATTAAGCGTTCTACAACTCCAGCAAGATCGTTTCCAGCCATTAGTTTCCTGTTTCACAGTAACTGAGATTTGTCACATCAATCACAGTTACTACCAAGTCAGATATTCTACCTATACAGAGTTTACAGACAAAGCAAGATAGACCTTTTCCCCAGGCCTATTGGATTAACTGCTCTGATACCACTTTGTAACACCCTCTGTTACACCTTAATAAATTCTAGAAAAATTCATATTATTTTTTTTTTACTAAAGATATGATTATTAAAAAGAAACTATCGGAATAAATTATATACATTATTACTGAAATACCTCACAAATATTATTAAAACTTTATAAAGTATTTGTACATTCATCCGAAGAAAATAAACATTAAACATTATAAGAAAGAGAGGAAACTCCATGGCCCAGAAGCAGTTACTTATTAACATTATTTATTCATTGGACCACGGTATTCATACCGAGCTCCCTTTCTAGAACGTGCTATATCTACTGCTGAAATTCTTCGATCCTTCCCTCTGAACCATCAATTTAGAATATATGAAACAAAAACACGGAGAAAGGAGTGAGAAATAGAATATAATATTTCCGAATAAGACATAAGCAACAAAGGGTTTTCACAACCAATACATAATAATATCAATCACAATCACATACACAATCAATTATGAATGCATGAATGTTATACAATATCTTCATCATAACTTATCTATATATATGGGCCCTTAAATTTTAATTTGCACTGGGCCAACCAGGAGTTTACACTGTTCCATAAGTCCGGATAATAATAATATGAACAGCTCAACTGGCATGGAAACACTTAGAGACTAGTCAGATTGAGAAAGTTTTTATTGTGAAAGTACCCGACACTAGGGAGCTACCCCAGGTCCCCTGAAGCACCCTTTCACACTCTCTCATCCCAAGGCTCGTAATTAAGCCTCCTCTAATGTATCCTCGGTTTCTATAATCCGTCCTCAGACAATATTATTTCATTTCACTTTTATTATCCATGATGCATGGACTACTCGCGTATTGAGTTGGTTAAGGCTTTTAGAAACTCAATTATTAAATCCCTTAAAGGTTTACAATATCATTTCAATAAACTGTACATTTTCTCAGTTCTCTGAATTTCTGTCCCACAGAAATAAATTTGGTATAGTTTTCAAATCTCACGGAAATTGAGTTTCTAAGCCTTAAATATCTAAAAACTTTATCATATAAAACTTTACCTAATCTTTCTCAAATTAAATCTTAACAAAATCAAATTTAGGAATCTCAATTATTTCCAAATGTATTTAGTTATTAAGTTGGAAAAAAATAAAATAATTTTCTTTTAAAATTTTTTTTTTTGAAAGAGAATAATTATTAACCAAAAATACTTAAAATTACAAAAATTTTTTTTAACTCAAGATTTAATTAAATAAATTCTAATAAAATATTTTCTTTCTAAAATAAATACTAATTTTTTTATTCTAAATATTGAAAATAAAGTTAATAAAAATAATTTCTAAGAAGAATTAAAAGATAATAAAATTTAAAGAGTAAGGTAAGAAATTCTTACTGAATTTTAGTTTTCCGTCATGCTCGCTATATGCTCAAACTCCATATTACAATATCATCAATCAAAATTAAACAATATCAATCATAACTAAATATCATCAATCAATCAATCATAATCAAATCATAATCAAATCAATTAAATATCATTAATACATATCATAATACAAAATTTAATGATTATTAATATAGTCAATTTTAGTCCTTTTGGTCAATTCCTCGCATAGGTATATGTAAATCCATATAATCCAGTCCTTGCATAGGTATAGTTCAGTCCATATAGGTCATAATGGTCCAAGTCCTTGCATAGGTATAGTCCAGTCCATATAGGTCATAATGGTCCAAGTCTTTGCATAGGTATGTTAGAGTTAGTTAAACCGGATACTTAATTTAAAATTTATTATAAATTTTAAGTTAAAAAGTTAATATTTTAAAATAATAATATTATCAGATTTAAAAGGAGTAGGGGACTCCTCCCATTATTCTTATGTCTTTTCATATTATACTCTTATCTCACTCCCCCTTACCTTGAATTGTTACCCAAAATGGATTTGCTTTGCGCCTCCGATTTCTAAAAATATTAATACCAATCTTATTTCAGTATAAGCATAAGACGAAGATTAAGATTACTATTTAAAACAGAAATGGTAAATTTTGAATAGTGAATAGTGAATAATGAATAGTAAATCGTGAATAGTAACAGTAAATAGTAAAACATGAATAGTAACAGTAAATAGTAAAACATGAATAGTAACGGTAAATAGTAAATCGTGAATAGTAACGGTAAATAGTGACAGTAATAGTAATTTACTATTTGAATAGTAATTTACTATTGAAATAGTAATTTACTATTGAAATAGTGTTTACTATGCAGAATAGTAACTTAAAATAATATTATTTTCAGTATAATAACAGATTTCTAAAAACGATATGAAAATAACCCAAAAAATATAAAAGAGAAGTATTCTTACCTTAGGATTTTGGCAGAACCTTCTCTCCAAAAACTTTTCTTCTCTCTCTCACTTCCACCACTAGCTCACTAGCACTACTATATTAAGAAAACTTAATCTGAAATTGTGAATTCTAAAGAAGAAATCCTTCGGTATTTATAGGAAAAAAATTTACTATGCATTTCATTATTTTAATATAAAAGTACTATGCATTTTTGAATTTTTTATTCCAGGTTACTGTGCATCTTTTGAAAATTTCATACATGCACAGTGATTTGCATAGTAATTGTCGGCAAAATTATTAAGTCAAATAGTAACCCTTCACTCGGTATATTTTAAATATTCAAAATGAGTCCTTTTTGAAATTTAGCGATATTATATCAGTCCCTACTAATTTTATAATAAGTAATATAAAGCTGAAATTTTAAAAATCTAAAATTTTCTGTTAATAAAAAATTTATTGATACGTTTCAAATTTTTTAACGATTGGAAAAAATCAATATTTTTCTCAAACCGATAATTTTTAGATAAGTCTACTTGAAATGGATTTTAGAAAATTTTCTTATAATTTCAATTCACTTTCTTTTAAATATTTTTAATTTAAGTCACTTATATGAATTTAAAATTATTTAAAAAATATTATTTTTATTAAAAAATTCCAAAATTCCAAAAAATTCCAAAAAATCATAAATAATACGTAGATTAAAAAGTTCTAAAGAACCATAATTTAATTCCTTCAAATTTTTAATATAAAAATAAAAATAGGGGTGTTACATAAATGGCAACAGAAAAATAGTAAGAACGCACATAATAAACAAATCTAGAACGTAAATAATGAAATGTAAATAGAAACATGAAAACAGAGAAGAGAAACCTTACAGAGAAGAAGGATAGAAAAGAGAGTTAGACTAAGGCGCGCTCGTGAAATTATGAAATTTAAAACGAAAAGGAAGCTATAATCACAGTTACACAAGGACCCGTGGTTATATGTATGACCTATAACCACGGTTATACTAGTACCCGTGGTTATATGTATGACCTATAACCACGGTTACTCCAGGACCCGTGGTTATATATATGACATATAACCACGGTTGAACAAGGGACCCGTGGTTATATGTGAAAATCTTATTTTGGCATTAGAAAACACCATAAAAAATTTTAGAATTTTTAGAATTTATTTGGTAGGTAAAGTAGAAGCCTAAAAATCCAAAAAATAAGTAAATAAATCACAAAAAATAAAAAAATTTGAGAAAACAAGGGTTTTTTGAAAATCTGAGCAATCCCAACTGGCGTAGCGAGTTGGAATGAATGCGGATTTTTTTGTACCCCAAAATCATATGCAGCAATAAGGATTCTGAGTTGCAGCAATAAGGATTCTGAGTTTTCTAGCTCAAGTTATGCTCGTTAGAAATTTACCGATTTTTGTCGTCACAAAATTTTTGTATCTCTCACTCAAAAATTGATTTTTCAAAAATTCTAACTCGAATAGCTAATAAGTACCAAAAGAAGTCATGACGCAAAAAATCAAATCAAAATTCCATGTTTTTCTATTTTTTTGGATTTTTCTAAAAATAAGGTGAATAATATTTTGACATATAACCACGGTTGTCAAACAACCGTGGTTATAGATACTTTTAATCACGGTTGCCTAACAACCGTGATTACAAGTTTTCCCAAAAATTTCAAAAATGTCATCTCGTTTTGACATATAACCACGGTTGTCAAACAACCGTGATTATAGAGACTTTTAATCACGGTTGCCTAACAACCGTGATTAAAAGTTTTCCCAAAAATTTCAAAAATGCCATCGCGTCATTTTTAATCACGGATCCACATTAATCCGTGATTATACCCCTGTGGTTGTATCCATTTTTTCCACTAGTGAGGACACATCTTATTTCACTCAGAAATCATTTTATTTTCACTCAGAAAACCCATTCAGTGATTTTACTCAGAAAACACTTTATTTTACTCAGCAAACAGTTATTTTCACTAAGAGAACTCTTTTCAACTAGTTTCACTCGGTAAACTCATGTTTCACTCGGTAAACTCATGTTTCACTCGGAACTTATATTGATTTCACTCAGAAAACTCCTTTAAGAATGATGTCACTCGGAAACGTATTTTATTACACTCAGAAATTCATTTCTACTCGGTTTTATCAATGTTTTCACTCATGAAACACTTTCTTACTGATTCCACTCGGAAATTATATTTTAATTCACTCAGAAATTATTTCACTCAGAATTTAAGATAATTAATTAAGAAAATCCATTTCAGTTTCTGTTTCACTCGGAAAACCTATTAATTTCAGTTAGAAAACTCTGCTCAGTTTATTTCACTCGGATTCAAGCTGTTCCAGTCGGAAAACAGCATTCCAGTTCATTTTCACTCGGACCTAAACTTATTTCAGTCGGAAAATAGCTTTCCAGTGTCATTTCACTCGGATTTTTAACCAGAACGCTTGGAGAATCTTCTCAGTATGATTCACTTGGAATCATACATATTTCACTCGGATTTGCCCCTGTTTTACTCGGAAAACTCTGTTTTTAGTGTTTTTCACTTGAAATTTCATTTAGAAACTATTCTTTAATACTTTTTAAGTTATTGGGAAGTTATACTTATCATTCTTATGCTATTATTATTATTATTTATTATCAATTCTAATATTATTGTTATTATTATTAGTTTTATTGTTATAAACCTTGTTAACATCTTAATTATGCGTAATTACATAAAGAATATATTATTTTACTCTTTATGGAAAATACAATATTAACCAAGATATAATAGATATATTTACAATGTTTAATTAATTGATGAAATCCAAAGAACTTAGGAATGATATGATGAGACTGGAAATACATAAGATACTCAAAGAATTAATTGATAAAATAAATGCATTTTGCATCATAAAAATATTTTTGAAGAAGAAAAACCTCTAGAGCATACACTTGGTACAGTGGAGATCACTCACGTTCGATCTCAGTAGAAGAATCTTAGGAGTACAACTGGAACGGCAACCCAATGGCATCAGAGTCGCGCCTGATAGCCGGGTGAGACGAGGTAATTCTAGTGTACTTCGACTAAATGACGGGGTGTGGCTATGATCGTAGGGATCCAAGTTCCAAAAATATTTAAATCAATGATGAGAACCAATGAGTTTATTTGTACCATATGGAACTTGGGCGGACCCTGATCGCTCTAGATGATTGGAATGGTGATATTCCAAAGAATGAGAAGAAGATAAAACGATTTATTTGGCCCACATGCATCATGAGACTTAATCAAAGATAAATCATAATAAATTTGACTCATGCATTTTATGACAACATGCTTGATTGTTATAATTGTGAATAAGCTAAATGTACGATTTATGTGATGACAACATGCTTGATTGTTATAATTGTGAATAAGCTAAATGTACGATTTATGTGATGACAACATGCTTGATTGTTATAAATGTAAATATGCTAAATGTATGATTTATGTGATATTGTATGTTAACTGGATTATGTCCGCACCGGATTAACCAATCAGGGTCTTGGGTTATACTCACCCTTACTGTTGACAATTTTCAGAGGAATTAGGAAATCAAGAACCAGAACACGAAGAACAGCAATACGCTAATCCAACTAAGAATGTTCATTAGAATTAGAATAGAGGTAATAGATATTTATTAACAAATAATAATACATTGGATGACTGTATAATATTTTAAGGGTGCTTGTGTGCCCTATTCTGTTAAGAGTACAATTACTTACAGTTTGTGAATGACTATGAGATCTATATAATATTGCTTCCACTGATATGCCATCATTTCATTTAAAAAAAATATTTCATTTTTTCTAAAAATTGTTAACACTCTCAGTTAAATAGGATGAATCTATAGAAGGGTTTGTCTCATCTAACCGAGGGTGTTACAGAGTACATCTGCCTCAGCGGCTTTTACACAGTTAAAGCAGAAAATGGTTGAATTACTAATCCTCACTATCCCTAACTTTGACAAAACCTTTGTGCTTGAAACAGATGCTTCTTCTGTAGCTATTGGTGCTGTTCTCTCCCAGGAATGCCGGCCAATCGCCTTTTTCAGCAAACGCTTGGGTCCCAGGTTGCAATCTTCTTCCACTTATGTCCGTGAAATATATGCCGTCACTGAAGCAGTTAAAAAATGGCGTCAGTACTTAATTGGAAGGGAATTTCACATTTTTACTGATCATCAGAGTCTCCAACATCTGGCCTCACAGTCTTTTCACACACCAGAACAGATGAAGTGGGTAACAAAACTACAAGGATACAGTTTTAAAATCTTTTACCATTCTGGTTCCAACAACAAGGTGGCCGATGCCTTATCCCGTGTTCAGCCCGATGATGTTCCACTACTCTTGGCCATCTCTTCCCCGATCCCTGCCTTGCTGGATGAGCTCCGCCGATACTTCCGATCTGATCCAGAGGGGAAGCACCTTTTTGATAAATTACAGTCTCACCCTAACCCACAGGGTAACTTCCATCAATCTCAAGGTTTATTGTATTTTAAAGAAAGATTATTCATACCCAACATACCTCACATGTGCGACAACAGATCCTTCAGGAATTTCACTCTAGTCCTGCTGCTGGCCACTCTGGTTTGAAACCAACCTTGGCACGCATTGCTGCTTCCTTTTATTGGCCAGGTTTCTACAAAGATGTGAAAACCTTCATTACTAACTACGTAACCTGCCAGATGTGTAAGTATCTGCCCCAAAAGAAAGCTGGGTTATTACAACCTTTACCAGTTCCAAATCAAGTATGGGAAGATATTACTATGGATTTTATTACGCACCTGCCAAACTCATTTGGTCACACTGTGATTTGGGTGATGTGCGACCGACTCACCAAGTATGTTCACTTTCTAGCCTTACTTTCCAAGTTTACTACTCCTGACCTGGCTGCCCGATTCTCTTCAGAGATCTGCAAACTCCATGGTATCCCTCAATCCATCACATCAGATCGAGATCCTGTGTTCCTCAGTAAGTTCTGGAAAGAACTTTTCCGGTTGTAAGGAACCGTCTTGAATTTTAGCTCCTCATATCACCCTGAAACAGACGGGCAATCTGAGGTTACAAACAGATGTTTAGAAGCGTATCTCTGCTGTTTTACCAGTGAAAATCCCAAACAATGGTTCAAGTACCTATTTTTAGCCGAATATTGGTTCAACACAACACTCCACTCTGCCATTGGCATGTCTCCATTCTAAGCCCTTTACGGACGACCACCCTCATCCCTTCTTTCTTACATTCCTGGATCCGCTTTACTTCCGGCGGTCACTTCATCCCTGTCACAGAGAGATCAACTGTTACAAACACTGAAGCAGAACCTACAACGTACCCGACAGCGTATGTTGACACAGGCAAACAAAAGTAGAAATGATCTTACCTTCGAAACCGGAGATCTGGTTCTCCTCCGTCTGCAGCAATATCGACAACAAAGTGTCCAACGTCGACCCTCCCAGAAACTCTCCAAGCGGTATTTCGGCCCCTTTAAAGTTCTCCGGTGAATTGGTGCAGTCGCCTACGAACTAGAGTTACCAGCATCGTCACGTATTCATCCCGTTTTTCATGTTTCACTTCTTCGCCGTTATCAAGGACAAGATGTTTCCAGTCACTACCGAGCTCTTCCAGTAAATAATGAGGAAGAGGAAAAGGTTAACAGAAGTGCACCACACGGCCAAGGAGAGAAAAACGCCTCAGAATTCACTTTAGCTTCACCAAGTACGACTGGGAACTCGAATAGTTCAAAAAGCCCATCAGTTGAGATTAACAAGGCTTTTTCCACTTCTCTAGGCTCCCCTTTTCTCTCTCCACGTGCTATGACCCCATCTCCACCGTCCATCTCACACGCTACTTTTAAGGCACCTTCCTCTACTTTTCGCGTGGGACCCGTATCTGTCCCCTTGTCCCTTGCCTCTCCACGCGTGAAGCACTCCCTGCCGTGTGATGATCATATGCTCACCAACCCACAATCCGAAGCCCTTCATTCAAAATGGAGAGTGGGTGACAGCTACTTCCCACTCCCTCCACACCGAACCCGAGACAGAACCACTGACTCCATCTGGACCGTCCCCTTCCTCGATAATCCGTGTGTCCCATGATGGCCCAATCAATAAAGGAAACATCACTACCGGACCCCATTCTAACCTTGGGGACAAGGTTTCTTTTGACCCAAGGAGTAATGTTGGGCTTTAGAAACAACAAAGCAGGCCCAAAAGGATCAAAAATCCTCCAATTTGGTTAAAAAATTTTATAAATTAATTTCCCTTATTTTATTTTCTTGTGAGTGCCAAGTGTATGGCCCTTATTTCATCTTTAATTCAGACCTATGTATTTATGTTGGGTTTTACCTTTGGAAATGATATGGTGGTATTTGCATTTTTATTCTTCCTTAGTTTAGTAGTGTTTTTCCTAACCCTAGTAGCCTATCATCTATCCTCCTCATGCATAGCCAAACCCATTGTCAACATTAGCAAAAATGTAGTGGAGAGAACACGTGGATGGTTCAAGAAGAAGGATTCAACAATTACTTGAAGGGACCGGAACTGCTTCGGAACTTCACAAAGCTGGATTACGAATCCATCCTGCTGAAGGTGGTATATCGTCCTTTGAAATGGATGAAGGAAGGCTCATACTTCATCTTCCTCGCATCAAATTGTTTCCTGCCATCTCTGAAGTCATCATCACAAACCTCATAGCATATGAGTCGTCATTAACTAATAATACTTGAATTTCTTAACATATATTCAACTCATGACAGCTCTCATCGACACTGTTGATGACGTGAATGTACTGATAGATGAGGGAATCATTCAGTCTCATTTTGAGGATGATAAGGACCTCGTTGAACTTTTCAAAAGAATAATGCCGGTGATTGAATTCATTGCAGGACCTACTGATACCAAAATCAAAAGGATGATGAAAAAATTCATTGAAGAAGGAAAGGAAAGGTTTGATGGAATCCAGAACCTTCTGGCAATCCTAATCAACTTTTTCGGTGTTCTTATAGTTTTGTTGATAGCTCTTCTGTTTCGTCCACTTCTCCTTCAAACATTGGAGCGAGTCGGTTGCTCCACCATTTTTAAGTCCTATTTGGAACATTGTAAAGGGGGAAATGGAAGAAGTAATAATGATCTAGTAAGCTCAGCATGAGTATTTCATCGTCATATCTTTTATTATTCATCACTAATTGATAATGAATAATCTACTGTTTGCTATTTATTGTTTATTATGATTTCCGCTTATAATATATTTATTGAAGTTTGTGTAACAACTTGCAACCATGTGGTAATTAAGTAGGCATAAATAAATGAGAATTTAGTGTTAAAAAAATTCATAAAGAAAAAAATTAGCCGAATATCCTTTCATAATTCACCTTACAAATTAATTTATTTATAATATATAAACTCAAAAGTGTGTCATGACGTCACATGTCAAAAATACACAATATTATGTGTAAACTTTTTATAATCTAACTTGATCTTTTATGTTTTAAAATTGGTATTTTGATATTATTTACACATCCGTTTCTAAACCTGAAGAAGTTTGTCGCTAAAAGATACAGAGACAGGTTTGGATACAGGGAACCTCCCATCCTGAAACTTGGCATTGCTACAATTTAGCGACGTCAATTTGTGATAAATAGTCATGGATGAACGACATAACATACTATATTCGTCAAATATCACTTTTTTTTTCAAAAGTGATGCGTTTGGTAACACGAATGCTCATCACCAATTATGTCATTAATAATTATATCCAAAATGGATTAGCTACAATAATAGGCCCATCGTTAAAGTTTTGGGCACTAGTTCATTCCTAAAATGATGACAAAAGGTTGTCTGGGGTAAATGGTAACACATTAATGATATGACATCCATTACTAAATACCAATAGTCACTGGCATTAGGGATAGGATGTTGTCGTCATTGACGTATAGGTGTGTGTCGTTAGTCCCACCATTAATGTGTATGGCTTGTGCCACATTAGTGATGAATAGATATCGCCGCTAACTTATTTTCCTTTTGAGACGTTGCCCAATGTTGTCAATATGTTTTGAAGTCGTCATATTAATAATGGGAGTTTTGTCACTAATGTATTTTAATTTAATTATTTTCTTGTCTTTTTCTTTTTTTTTTTGGTTTAGTCTTTATAATATAAACTTAAACACATAAATACTAAATAGACAACCATTATATTAATTTCATCATTTTCATTCATTCAATATTCACGAATTAAAACTACTTTCATAATGCTAAATTATTGATCAGATTAACAATGTATGAAAAACTTTATATATATATATATATATATATATATAATGCATAAATAATATATAAAGTTGATGTATACAATGTGTAAAAAAAACAAAATATAATGCCAAGAAGGGGAAAGAAAGGGAAAGGGGGGTTGTTGGTGGTGTGAGTCCTGCTGCTACTAGCTACTACTGATGGCGAAAAGAACCAATATTTGATTGCTCGACTGGGATGGAATCTGAACGCACGTCGTCATTTATGCTATTTGTTCATGCCTCACAAAAGCCTGGGTCTTATTGCTCCTCTTACATAGCTACATTACCTCCCTTTTCATACACATCTCAGGTGGCAAATTGTACAGAGTCAATAGTACTAGCCAACAAGTAGGTCTTATCATACTGGCCAAATAAGTTGAATCCATCTATACATAACCCGAGTCAGACATTGCTAAAGTCTTTCGAAAACTCCAAGTACAAAACATCTAGATGCTTCCATACTTTCCCATCTGATGGATGACACAACAAACCTTTTCACTTTGATTATGAGCATCAACGCATGTGTTTTTTAATAGACAATGAAGCATATAAATATTGTAGGCGTGATGTTATTGAAAATTACCATATCTCGCTCAACGTGATTTTCCTTACAACACCTTATCTTGTAAGTGTTTTGTAGCATTCTTTTTTGTAATGAGTACAGTTGGTCACACTCTTCTCAACATATTCGTTGTAGAACAACATACAACCATCAACATAACAATTAATTCATACGCACTTCAACCCCAGGTTAGCTACAAATCTCTTTGTACGAGTGTGTTGACATTCAGTTATCTTTAGGCATTTGAATCCATGAACTCAACCATGCGATTAAAATACCCTTCAGCCATATTGTTTTCTGACTTCAAACTCAAAGCAAGTAAGGAAACGAATGTGAGTGTCACATCCATCCCATAACAGAGCCTAAGGTACTGTCAATACGTTATAGAACTTTTGAATATCCAAATCCAGATCTACATATATGTTCTCCTCCTCATCTGTAGGTCCTTCATGTTCTAAAACTCGCCCAATCGAAGGTCTAACATGATCCATCGCCAGTTGCTACATGTTAATTTCGTTCTCCTTACTACCTCTTATATCGTAATAAGATTATTGCACAGGGACCACTGTGGGCAATGGTAGGAACTTTTCACCATGATTACCAGCAATAATAATCTTTCATTAATCTATTTTCAGTCCAAATGATTAAAGTTCTCTATCAATGAAACCCGATATATAAAAACAAACCATTAACTTGTCTAACATGCTAACTAAACATAACCTTAGTTAAGCTAAACTAACCTAACTCCTAAGATAAAGTGATTTAGCTCAAAACAAGAAGCTTAGGTTCCTAAGCTCCAAAAATGACATAAACACAAGGTTATGTAAGGTTCAGAACCCTAATGTCTACTAGGCTCAACTAAAAATACAATAAAAATAACTTTTAAGTCTAAGGATGACTCTCAAACCCTAGCATGAAAATTCCAAGAACAAATATAAAAGAAAATAGTCTTAGGTAACTCTAACAAAAAGGTCCTAAGTCCTAAATACTAGGTTGAATCCTCATTATTTTAATTCTTAAATAATGCACTTAGAACACTGTGTACAAAAAGAAAATAAGAGTAAATGATTATAATTTTGGTTAAAGTTGAGGACTTCTAATCCATATAAGTTTTATTTAAAACAAAAAATATACTAGTATCTTTTATCCTATTTCATATTTTAGTTATCTATTAAGTTACTTATATTTATGTTTTTTCTTTTATATTTTTTAATTTTTAAAATAGATCAATTTAATAATCATTATTAGGTCTTATCCAATAGAACCTTTAAACTGTTCATGGCCCAGCTTCCAAAAAGCAAAAATTAAAAATTAAAAAAAATGCTTGAAACCTGAAACAAGAAACTGGGAAAGGAAGTCACCCACTTCTCTTTTCAGCCAAAACAACACGGCGCCAAATTTTGAGGGTTTAGGGTTTTAAGTATGCACTCTTCATTCCAATCAAAAAATTGATTCAAATATCATATATAGTTTAGGTGTTATTGAAAAGTACGGTTTTTTTTATATATATATATATATATATATATATATATATATATATATATATATAAAATTTTTAAAGATTAACTCCAATTCCTGTAATTGCATCTTCACTGTTTCTTTTTGTCTAATGTAATTTGCATTTGTAAACAGGTCGGGAATGGAGATAAATTTGGGGAAACTAGCATTTGATATTGATTTTCATCCATCAGACAATCTTGTTGCGACGGGTCTCATTAATGGTGACCTTCACCTGTATGTTTATTTCGATTTGGATTGGAGAAGAAGCTTCCATAGTTTACCAACTTTTTTTTTATATCTATATGTTAATATTTAATGAATAATTTGTTATTGTTAGTTATACTTTGCTTTTCCTTCGTTTATGGTAATGAACTAATGATTATACTGAATTATGTGTCCTGCAGATACCGATATAGTCCTGATAGTGCCCCTGTGAGGTATAAATTCTGAACTTTTTGTTTGTTAATTTGTTGGATATGTTAAACCCTCATGAATATTGACTTTGTTTTTTGTTTAAGGGTTTTGGATTCTAGTTGTTGTTTGCTGTTAATTCGTTACCCTGTGTTGCAATTATCTTCTTTTTTTCCTTTAATTGTTTCAGGATGTTGGAAGTTCATGCTCATACCGAATCATGCAGGGCTGCTCGATTCATTAACAGTGGACGTGGTAATGTGCTATATAGTTCATCCAGTTTTCTGTTTTTTTCTTTTTTTCAAGTTTGGATGGACGGGCAGGAGAAATTATTAGGTGCTTGAAGAACTGAATGTTATTCATGGTTCTGTTTAACTTTCACACGATGCATTGCATAATTTAAATCAACTAAGGTAAGACAAGTTAAATAGAAGTATTGATTCCATCAAGGATCATGTGGAGATTGGTTGGAACCTTGGATGCGAGGTGGTGATCTTGAACCACCTCATAATTTCTTGTGGGGTGGGGGTTATGTTGTTGAGGGTTTCATTGGGATGACTTTGACTTTAAAATACTTATAGTCATCTCTGTATTTTAGCACTTTTGACGGGTTCTCCGGATTGTTCAATATTGGCTACGGATGTGGAAACTGGTTCTACAATTGCTCGTCTTGATGATGCTCATGAGTGAGTAGATTTGCTATAATTACACATCTGTCATGATTTGAGTGATTGGATTTACTACAATTACACATCTGTCATTGCTTCAGAATTTATACGTGGATTTTGTTGTGATGCAGGGCTGCGGTTAATAGATTGATTAACTTGACCGAGTCAACCGTTGCCTCTGGAGATGATGAAGGTTGTATAAAGGTAACTTGTTATTTTTATTTCACATTATTAGTGTTTGTTTCTGCTCTAAATTTCAGATTATGATCTGAGTGCATGTTTTTTATGAAAGATCAACATGATATTATTATGAAGACCTTGATACAAGATGAATCAAGGCATAAGAACTTACAACAATTGTAAGAATGAAAACAGAGGAAAACAAGACAATGCCTGATCCTAAAATATTAAAACAATGCACAACAAGGAAAACCACCCCTGTACAATTATAAAGCCACATACAAAGCGAAGAACCCTCAACTTAAGCCATCCTTGAAAACCTTTCAAACACTGATGCAGCTCACTACACCGGCATGAAAAAGAGCAAATGAACTTTGGATATTTTGCTTTTAACCACCACCAACTTCTGACTTTAATAAGCTCCAAAGTTTGCCGAACATCTGTCCCTGCGACATTAAACGTAACCTGATTTCATTGTAACCATAAAGACCAAACAGTGGAATGCCAAATGGTCATCCAACCTTGTCTCATCAATGCAGAAAATGAAACATTGGGACTTTAAGCAATACTGAAGTAGCACCCAGCCATTGTATAATCTCATCCCAAAAAAACACAGCTGCATTGCACTTGAAATATACACAAGAAATATTTTCCTAATGAGACATTCATTGCTGACATGTTAACTCCTTAACAGTTAGAATGTTCATTGTAAATAAGCTTATCAGTTTCCATGAAGGAGCCACAACCTTTAAGGATGCAGCATTATTACCGAATAAATTCAAAATGGGACTGACCTGACACACTCCAGCAGATATTAAGAACCTGTAAGCTGCCTTCATTGAATATTCAGCAGAAATGTCATGTGATCACGACCAAGAATCTGATTTATTTACCTTCCAACCCACAGTTTTCTAAAACCCATCCAATGTACACCCCCACAACTCTTCCCACACAAAAAGACTTCACCCCAAATCTCAAGCCATCACATTCTCAGAACCTACTCTCATGTCATCCACCGCTGCTTTTTTCTTTGTAGATAAAGCAAACAACCTAGGAAAAACTATATCCAAACTTTGAGTGCATATCACACACACACCCAAATATTCATTCATATATATTCATTTTTTATTAGTTTGAAACATGGTAGTCAATTCACAGTATCACGCCCGCAATCGTGCAGTGTCATCAAACAACCTCCAACCACCTGCTACCACCTCCAACAGCCAGTGTTTGCCTCCAACAGCAATTGTTGGTCTCTGCGACGTGACACCGAGATCCCAGTTTATGGGTCTTTGGGAGTAACTACTAAGGTTTGAAAGGAGTATGGTCCTAGCAAGCATAGAAAATAATCATTCAGTGCTTCCTTGTTGTCATTGTCATGCTAATAATATTAATATCTGAACCACAATGGCCTTTGTACCATACTGAATTTTTCAATCCACTCATCCATAATCTCTTGTATAATTGCTTATGCTTTCAACACTTAGCTGTATTGTGCAGCTGTTAGCATTTTTGACATTCATTGTTTGAGTATTGTGTCATTTAACCTTTGTTAATTTCTTCTTAAAAGTTAATTTACAACAGTTATGTCATTTTTTTAGTATCTTTTTCCTTCTACTTAAAACCCACTTATTACTGTTCTGAAAATAGTTGTAAATTGCAATACTGATCTTGTGGGATTATAGGGAGGTCAGACAATCAGTGTTTCCTCAATGCTTTTCATTTATCTCTTCCTTGTAGGTATGGGATACTAGACAACGGTCTTGTTGCAATTCATTCAATCCCCATGAAGATTACATTTCAGACATGACTTTTGCATCAGATGCAATGAAACTGTTGGCAACAAGGTAGGGAATTCCCTTTATTCATCTGCTGCAAAATATT
This sequence comes from Clitoria ternatea, assembly GCA_037962975.1. Taxonomy (NCBI): domain Eukaryota; kingdom Viridiplantae; phylum Streptophyta; class Magnoliopsida; order Fabales; family Fabaceae; genus Clitoria; species Clitoria ternatea. Next base: position 58,607,456 of record CM075674.1, read on the forward strand.
TATTGATAGGAAAAAAGAAATTTAACCATAAAGCTTTTTCTGAACTGTGGTGGATTGCCATATTGATTTATGATTATAAAATATGATGTGTGCTCTCTAACAAATTCATAGTTACATTTAATTAAGAAAAACAATAACTTAATCATATATTTTTGATCTGAAATACTTAAAGCAAGCCCCCTGCCCCCCTAATCCTCCAAGACTATTATGGCCAATAATGACTGCTGCTGTGGAATACGTCTTTTGTAATTATAATGGTTGACTAGCTGGGTAGCTCAATTTATTTGCAAAACTAGATCAATTTAGGGTGGGAGTTAAGATTTACAGGGAAGGGGAGGAAAGGAGGGGGGGATGACTTTGTAAATTATATTAAAAAAATCATACTGACAAAAACAATGGAGGGGAAGTCTTGTGAGTCTTCCCCTTCCCTTCATTACCATCTCTTATGTTACTCTCGAACATACCCTTGGCGTATGCAGGTAGGGTTTTAAGAATAAATGTTTGCTAATTAATGACTTATGAACGATTCAATAATTAGTGTTGGCATCCAAAGGTAGGGCCCAATCACTTTGCTCTTAGCAGTCATTAAACTAAAGCATAACCTAAGGATGCTTTATTACCTTTGGTATTTTCATTAATTTGTTTTCACATTTTGCTGGCTTGCAATTTTAGCATAACTGTTAAGTAGTTGTGCAATTTGCAATGATGTAATCCAGTTTTTTATTTTTGTATTTATTTGAAACTTACTATGTAATATATGTGCTTCCATCAACAGATACATTCCTTTGCAATATGCTTCATGAATATTATTTAAATATATCTCTAAAGTTCTACTTTCTCTGACTTATCAATACATTCTAAATTTTATTTTTCTTAAATGTCCTTCTGTTGTTAAGTGGAGATGGGACCCTGTCTGTTTGCAATCTTCGAAGAAATAAAGTGAGTTGTATATATTCAACTCCTTTTGAAATATAAATGCTTTATTATTGCATTTGATTTTGAACTTATACTCTCCTTTTCATGATTTATTGACAGGTCCAAGCTCAATCTGAATTTTCTGAAGATGAGCTACTGTCTGTTGTTTTAATGAAGGTGCCGTAGTCTGAGCCCAGCCCGTGGCTTTCATGTTAATTTTTTAGGAAATTTTTAAAATGATTTTATAGAAAGTGTTATTGAAAAGAAATTTTATAGAATGTTATTTCTGTCCTTCCTACTTAGGGAATATCTAATTTTAAACTTTTTTTAATTTATGGCATTTTTCTATTTCTATTATCTCTTGAAGTACTTTATAATTTTGATCTAATACGAATACCTAAAAAAAGTGTAGTGTCTGTTGAAAGTAAATGCAACTACTTATGATTTTATGTCATACCCAAACAGGCTATTATTTAACGTCTTCCTTTATTACCTTTGTACTGAAAGATGTACCATGTCTGACTCGTATCATCTAAAAAGGTCACTCTTCTGATGGTTATATTTTATGGTTGGGTGATCAGAATGGCAGGAAAGTTGTATGTGGATCACAAACTGGAATCATTCTGTTGTATTCATGGGGATGCTTCAAGGATTGCAGGTACATAATGTGTAATTAGTCGTGATGTCGTGGTTAAAATGATTATGCTTTTGGATTAAAATGATCATGTTTTTGGAGGGGAGACTGAGAGACCTTAATTGGATGTTCTTGTATTTCTTATTCCACCTCATTGACTAATGCTCCTACATACTGGCTCCAACTCTAGTGATCGGTTTATTGATCTGTCTTCAAACTCTATTGATGCTATGTTGAAGGTGAGTTGATAATCCAACATGATTATTTCATCTTCAATAGGTTTTGTTACTTTTCTATATCATTCTTGTTTCTTGTAAATTGTAATAAACCTTTTTTTATCAAATCTTAGCTTGATGAAGATAGGATTATTACTGGATCGGAGAATGGTATTATCAAGTGAGTATTTGGCAGTTTGAAGCATTGTATATTTCAGTCTTTCATTTCTTTCGTTCTCCATTTAACTTATATTAATGTTCCTTTTTATGTTCAGCCTGGTTGGGATATTACCAAACAGAATCATCCAGCCAATTGCAGAACACTCAGAATATCCTGTTGAGCGTCTTGGTAAGAGTGCCATATATTTTCAGCCTTATTATTGTGTGCCCATGCATTTTTGTTTTCCTGACTTCTGACTTATGGTTTTTTTGGTCTCAGCATTCTCTCATGATAAGAAGTTCCTTGGAAGTATTGCACATGATCAATTGTTAAAGGTACTCCTCTTTCTGAATTCTCAAAAAAAAAATTAGTTGTACAGTTGTACTAGACAGTAGACAGTCATTTTCAGGATTGTAATGGTAAACCCCTATCTGGGCTTCTTTTGTTGCTTCATAACTTTGTTAATAACAAATGCCTTAAATATAGAGTTGTATCAGAGTGGCTTGATTTTTTAGTAGAATAATTGAATTTCCACCCAAGTGCTCATTAGTTAATATGTCTATTAGTTATTAATTGATGATTTAGCAATATTAGTTAATATGTCTATTAGTGTGGCTGACCTCACTTGGTAGGATAATGCTTTGTTGTTGATGATGTCTGTTAGTGTGGCTTAATTTAGAATGGACATTTACAACTGAATAGGGTAGGAATAATGGTATGCAACGAAGGGTTAAAGTTGGCTTAGGTGTATGACACATAATTTTGTGCTTAAAATAATAGGTATAACCATAAGTTAATTTGCTCGCATCAGTATGTTGATTTATATACTTATAGTTTCTGGTATATAAATATAGAAGTTAAATCATTGAGTTATCCTTGGCCTTTAAAAGAAAAATAATGGACTAACATTAATTAACAGACTGGTTATATGGGTTAGCAATTATTTGGCTTAAAATATTACCTGTCAAGCTGAGGCGTACTCCAGAAAAATCAAGGGTGAATCACTGATAAAAATCTGAAAACCATTGGTATCATTTTTGTGCCTGCTTACTCTATATTAGTATGGCTGTATTTTTACTATTACTAGTTTATTTGTAATATTATATACTAACACACCAGTTATCTAAATATCTATTTTTTTGGTACAGCTATGGGATTTGGATAATATACTACAAAGTTCAAGTAACACACAAAGAAATGAAGCTGGAGCAGTTGACAGTGACGATGATGATATGGATCTTGATGATCCTTCTAAGTCCAGTAAAGGTAAGATATGATTTGCAATAGATTGTCAATGTCATAGATTGCCCATCACCAAGACCTATAAAATCCCAGATACACAATACAATACTGATACAATATGGATACAGAAATTCTTAAATTCACAATACATTATGGCCTGCCCTAAATACATTAACGTTACATAACTCCACAATATTTATAGATGTTAATCATTTCTCATAAATACACAACTTTGTCAATGGATGATGATCACAATTTACAAAACAAAATATTTGTGATCAAAACAATAAAACCATAATTACATATCTTCCAATTGCCCATGTTAGAATATATTCTTTCTCATGTGAAAACATCACAAATATAACACATTTTCTCCAATCCATGTATATATGCAAAAAGCACCAATCACCCTTGTCTTTATTTAGGTACCTATTATTTATTCGGGCAAGGTCCAGAGGAAAAGATAAGTCGCATGTTATTTGACTCCTATTTAAACTATCAGTTGTTTCTCAGACATCCACCAAGTAATATTAAAATGGAGAAATATGTATCTAGGTGTATTGTTATGGGATACCATTATGATATTGATACTTTGCCATTTTTGGAGAATCTGAGCTGAAGACATGGTATGGTGTTGGAAGGTTCTGTATATGCTGCACTTCATTTTGTGTTATTCACTTTGCAGGGAACAAGAGAAATAATACAAGTAATGGGCATGCCCTTGGTGGTTCGAATAACTTCTTTGCAGATTTATAGAAGATTGTGGATTCAACTTTGATCAACTGTGATGAGCCATTTAAAACACTTGTGGTTTCGTAAGCAATATCTTCCAAGTGGAAGATGCCCTTTCCAAAATTGAGGTGGCTTTTTGTGCTATATTGGTATTGGATGTATTTCTTAAAGAAGAAATCAATATATGGAGTAATTGCATTTAAGTTATGAAATATAGTGACCATTTTGTCATCAATTCAGTTCTACAATTTTCTTCCATAAGCATCACTAGTATTTTCTTTGTAACATGTTCTTGGTAACATAAAATGTTGCTTTTATAAATTAAAAAAAAAAGGAAAGGAAAAGGTGACAACATGTTGCGATGTACACTGTAAATTTTTTAGGCAAAGCTAGAAGCTATTCTTTCGTTTCTTTTTAATTGTCTAGAAAAAATATATATTAAAAATAAAATTAATATTGATTTTCTTAAAATAATTATTTGTTATTTTTTATATTTTATTTATTATTTATTATTTTATTTACTTTAAAGATTAAGAGAATAGTATTATTTTAAAAAAAAGTAATTAATATTCTTTTGAAGGTTAAATGTATAGAAATAAGTTTTTTTTTGTAGTTAGATAATTAAAAAGAAACAAAAGGAAATGTACACACTTTCATAGCTAAATGATGTAAATTTAAGCCTAATAATTTTGATCAACTCGTTACACCTCAATTAGGATTTTAGCCCAATCACAATTGATGGTTTTCTTTTTAAAAATTTTGGGTTTGATGATATTATCTTTAACCATCTAAGAGTATCATAAAGCATTAATTTTTGTTATTATTTTTTGAGGATGTAAACCCACAGAAATGTCAGTGTTACATATTTGAGTTGAATGTGACTCAATTATTTCATTGGGACAAACATATTCAAATTTTCCATTTCAAATCAAGGATGCCAAAAAAAGTTGGACCCCACATGTTCATGTCTCCCTTCCTATTTCCCTTCAATACCTAAAATACCAAGTAGGGACAGATAATCTGATTTTGAACAAAAGCATTGCTCCACAAAAAATGATAAAATGGGTGATTATTTGTCACATAACACATCCTGTGAAATAACATAGTGATGCCCACAAGTGAGCAATAGTTAGTTGAAGTGGCAGTTCAAAGTAATGGCTACATATTAGAGGATGCTTTAATATTCCAAAAAGAATCCAATCAAAATGAATCAACATATTACATGTCCACACGAGAATCAGTAGTTAGTAGGTTTTACAATCTTTTGAGAATCAAATTGAATGTTTATTCTTTTAACTAAATTAATCAATCTTTTAAATATTTATAAATTAGATAAAATGGTTCTATAAAAAGAGATGAAAGTCATATGTTTTTTAACACAAAAAGAAAAATACTATCTAATGACTCATATGTTAACTAAGTTGGAAATAAGACATAAAGAAAGAAAGGAATGAGCAAAATCAAAGATTCTATCTCCAATATTTATTCCTCCAAATTTGGTCAAATTGTCAACCACACTATTAGGCTCTCAAAAAATGAGTCCATATAATCTTTAAATCTCTATCAATGTCCTAAATGTTGTCAACCAAATGAGTACCAGGATGTCTAAAGCTAAGACTGGAAACTGAGAATTGAATAGCAACAACGGAATCGGCTTTAACAACAATTTTTTTTTTACTAAACTCATCCATTTCATGATACCTCATAACTCTACAATCATTATAGAATATTTGCCCAAATTGACAACAAAAGCATTGAGAAATCTGTCATCTTCATCTCTCAACACACCACCACAAGAAGCTAAGCCATCTTTAGAAACAGATCCATCACTGTTCATTTTAGTCCAATCCTGCCAAGGCGATTTCCAGTTAACAAAAGTTTGAGATGCTGCAATTTGAATAGAACACAATTTGTCTAGGTCCTGGGATTGAAAAATAAAAGCAATTTGATTCTCCAATCTTTGTCTCAAGGCATAATCCTGAATCCAAAATGATTAAAAATAAAATCATTTAACAAACTCCAAAAGTGATACTCCAAGAGTGGAATAAATTATCTTTATAGTTGCTCCTCAAATTCCTGAATAGCCATTCATCAAAAGGGACACTAAAGAACCAGGTTTCTTGAAAGAAGGGGGATTTTTGAATTCCAGATAGATTTTGAGAGCTTGCAAGATCTAAATGTATGATCCAAGTTTTCCACTGTAGAAAGACATAATGCACATCTAGGATCTGTAGCAATGTGCCTTCTAACTCTCTCATCATTAGTTAGTATAACCTTGTTTGCAATTCTCCATAATAGGTGCTTGGTTCTTGGGGGATCTAGCCAATGCCATAACAATCTGAAGACATGATTTTTAGGCAGCCCAACCTGATTAGACACCACATTATAGGCTGAAGCAAAAGAGAATTCCTCATCATTTGTAAGATCCTAAGCTAGAATGTCTTTTTCTCTCTGGTTTGAAGGGACCAAAGCAATAATCTTTTGGTATAAGGTATTGGGAAGGTTTTGGTCTAGCCAATGTTTATTCCAATCACCACTTTGAGGCCATGAGTAGAATTGGGAACATATTCTTGGAAGGCTCCTACGTTTGGAATCCAATGATCTTTTCATAACTTGATTCGCCTTCCGTTACCAATTCTCCATATTAAAGCTGGTTGAACTTTCTTCCAGATAGAACACACACCAAGCCACAGATTAGAGCACCTTGGTTTCTTGTTAACTCAAAAAATTTTGGCAGTTCCATATCTGCATTTAGTTGTAACAATTCTGACCCAGAGAGCATCTTCTTTACATCAATGGTTCCAAGCAACTTTGGCCATAGCAATTTCATTTATCATTTTTGCTTACCTGAGGCCTAAGCCACCAATATCTTCAGTACAATAGACTCTTATCCCAACTCAAGGGATGCATTTTCCTGTTGTTATCCTCAGATCCCCACGGGAAATCTTTGCAGACTTTGTCCAATGAGTTGCAAATGTGTTTGGTAATACACATGGTTTGCATCATATAAGATGGCATTGCCTGCAAAACAGATTGAGTTGGTGTAAGTCTTACAAAACAGGAAAGTTGTCTTGCCTTCCATGAGCTCAATTTGCCTTTCACCTGTCGATAAGACCCTGAAAATGGTTTTTGGAAAGTCCGTTATGGATAAATAGCACACCTAAATATTGACCAAGATCCTCAGTACATTGGAAGCTAAGGCCATCACTAATAATTCTCTTGTTGTTCCAAGGAACATTTTTTAGAAAAACAGACTCTAAATTTATTTATATTAGCCTTCTGGCCAGAACTTACAGTAAAAGCCTCTAAAACCTTAGTTATAACTTCGACCTATTCATAGCTAGCTTTCAAGAAAAGAATAAGATTAAACATAGATGTGATAATAAGGAGATAGTGTTATTAGTTTTCAGAATTTTTAGTCAACAACTAGATTAATATGGTGAGATAATATTTCAAGACATAAAATAAATAGGTTGGAAGATAGAGGATCTCCCTACCTAATACCTCTAGAATGAGTGAACTAGTTTAAAACTTCACCATTCCATAGAAGATTCATAGTAGATGCGGATATGCACCATTTGATGAGACCAACCAAAGAGTCAAAGATATCAATATCATTGAGGGTTTCCAAGACAAATTGTCATTTTAGTCTATCATATGCTTTTTCAAGGTTGATTTTAATCACCATCCAACCAACTTTCCCAATGTTCACTTTGAATAGTAGTAAGACTAAAAACCCTAAAGAATTACTCTAGAAAAATTTGGAATTATTACTCAAAAATGTCATTTGAATTATAGAGAGGACTCTGAAACCATATTTATAGGGCCTTGATCTTGACTCAATATCTAATAGATAGGGATAATTTCCTAAGATAGAAGATAGAGATAACTTTTTAGAATTGAAGAGATAGAAATAATCTCTTGAAACAAGGGAATAAGGGAGGACATTAGCTAATCCAAAAAGAACAGGAGCCCCAGTCACAAGCTCTTAGTCATCGAGTGAGCCGAGTGACTATATACCTAGTGGTTGTATATCGTATACCGTACACCAAGCGGTTTGCATGCCATGTGATTTCTAATTGTGAGCTTTGTTGTTCCTCCGATCGGGATCCTAAGATTTAACATAATTTAGTAAGCTGAGTCGTACTTGTCTTATTGTTATTCTGATGAGTTTGGTTAAAACCTCTCAAGAGAAAAACTAAGTGGAAAAAACCCTCGAGTAGGAAAAAGAGTACTGAACTGTTCTTTACAGGGGGTGTAGAAGTATGCTTGTAGAACAACTCAAAATATACATATAAATATGTTTTTGATACAAAGCAATGTGCGTATAAATGTAAATACGGAGAGTCTTTGTATGCTGAGGCGGAGTGCAATGTACTCTGGGGCGGTGTCACAGTTCGCCTGACGGGATCTACGTTGCCTTGACCCGATTGGGGGTGGTACCTGCAATCGTTCTCTGACGCTCAAGTCAGTATTTCAGAATACTTAGAGACTTAGAAAGACAGTCAGAGAGAACTATGCAAGTAAGAGAATGTAAGGTTCAGAGAATAGGAAAAAGATCCCTTATACCTTTTCGAGAGAGGTTTATATACCTGTTACTGGTGCTGCATTATTGGTAGGGTCAGTTCCTTGTTTCCTAGCATAAAGCAAGAAAGACAGTAGGCCCCTGTGTTGTTCACGGGCACCGTTAGTGTAGTAGGTATTTCCACTTACTTGGGAAGCGTGAATGCTTTATTATTTTATTGTTATTTCCCTTTATGCGTGACAGCGTGATTCCCATTATTAACCTCTCAAGGCAGAGTCAATCTCGTGTCGGGGTTATGAGTATGGGCTCGCTACGCAGTGTAGGAAATTCAGTATTCCGCCAATATTGAGCCTATGGCTTGGCGGAGTAACAACTTTGGCGAGGTTACATTCCCTGGCGGCGTAACATGCCTGGGCGGAGTTACATTCCTTGGCGGGGTAACGTGCCTGGGCGGAGTTATGAGCCTTGGCGGCGTTATTTGCCCTGGCGGTATGCACTCCGTATAGTATTTGTAGTGTATTTGAAGAGTACTTCTCTTTATTCAAAATGCTGATCTGGCAAGGCATTAAAGCCATGCTCCTGGGGGCCGGTGTTAGGACCGGATCAAGTACCTTGTTACATTCAACTGTATTACATCTTTAAATGTGTAGCTTTTCATGCCTATGGGATGCTTATTCCTTTTAACTCTTCAAGTCGATATGCTCCTTTACTGATGACTTCTCTTACCCAGTGTGAGCCTTCCCAGTTGGCTGTTAGCTTCCCGTTCTCTCCGATTCTTACATTGTTGTCATCTACTCTTAGAATTAGATCTCTTCTTTGAAAAGCTTGTGGCCTGAGTAGTGTGTTCCATTTTTTAGCGAGTTTCTATTTGGAGGTTTGGATTTTAATGTAGGCTACGTCTTGTTCTTCTAGATTAAGGTCCAGTTCTTCTTGTCTCCTTGTGTCATTTTCTTCTTAGTTGTAGGATGTTCTTCTAAGAGAGGGCTTTCCTAGTTTTCATATGAATCATTGCATTTGCTCCATAGGTAGGCAAAATGATGTTTCATGGTTGGCACTTGGAAATTTATCGGTTTAGGATGTAACTAAAATTTTGCCATTAGAACTTGGAAATTTTCTGTTTTGGGACTTAATGTAATTGGGCTTTTGTCATTCGTAAATTGGATTTTGTAGTTACTCCCTTAGTCGAGATTTTAGGACTTATCGAAAGATGATTTTGCCATTACTCCCTTTGTCGGGATTTTAGGACTTCTTATAAAAGGATTTTGTTGTTACTTCTTTGGTTGGGATTTTAGGTCTTACCGTAAGAGGATTGTACTGTTACTTCCTCGGACAATATTTTAGGACTTATTGTAAGGGGATTTTGTCGTTACTCCCTCGGTCAGAATTTTAGGACTTATCGTAAGATGATTTTGCCGTTACTCCCTCAGTGGGAATTTTAGGACTTATTGTAAGAGAACACTCAAGATGAGTTAAATAGTGCTTGTATTATTATTGTTTCATCAGGCCTCGTTAAAACCTCTTGGGGAAAACACAGTGGGACAAAAACCCCTTGAATAGGAAAAAAAGTTCCCCCATGAATGATTATATGGTGTTACTTAGTGGTTTTGCTCTTGCCCCGCTGTTTTCGGAGCTCCCAACCCGATCAGCTTCAAGCTTCTCCATATTCATGTAACGTGTCGCCTTCTTCCTGAAATCATCCATATTAGTTGGGGCTTTTTGGCCAAAGGTTCGAAAAACTTACCTCCCATCTGTATTACGCAGAGGGTCACCTCCGAGCTTAGGTCTTGGATTTGTATGGCTTGCTCGTTGGAGCATGTCATGAACTGCTTAACCGTCCCCTTTTGTCCCTTCTTGAGGTTGACCAGGCTATAGGAAGTCTGTTGAACCGCTCAGTTATGGCTGAGGAACTTCTCTGTGAGCTCTATGAAACATGATACGCTTTTTGGGGGAATATGTAAGAACCAGAGCAGAGCGAATTTAGTGAGGGTGGTAGGGAAGTTTCTACATAGGAGGGCATTGAATGCCTTGGGGATGAGAAGGTTGGTTGTGAACATGGTGAGGTGTTCTTCTAGGTCACCTTTTCTATCATACTTTTTCATCATAGACGACTTATGATGTAGTGGTGTGGGGGGGCCGTCATTACAACTTCTGTGAATGGATGTGTCGAATAGGGCACTAAAGGTTTTGGTTTGTCTTCCTTTGGTTTTGTAGCTTGTGTATCTGATACCTGGAGGCCTCAATCTCCTTCGGTCGGTGATTCCTTAGGTTTTTGTTTTCTTTTTTCAACTCCTTCACGGTACGTTGTAGTGTTTTGACGAGGGCTAAAGTCTCCTCCAATTAATTGTCACTGCCCTGGTATCCTTCCTGATTTCCTCAGGTATCTTCTCTACGACTACGGTTGTTACGTGTGGTCACCATTGTCTTTTTCCTTGGAGCCAATCCTAGTGATAGATACTAGTTAAAAGTTTATTGAAGAGTTAGATCCTCTAAACCAAGGATGCAACTTGACTGAAAAGTACATCTGTCATATGTCAAATCACAAATGGGACTTTCACAAAGATTATAAATATCAAGTTATTCATTGCTCTTAATGCTATGGACTCTTTTAAATCCTTACTGATTTAAGCATCGGAGAGTCTGTATAGTACCACCATCACCTGTGTTCCTAAGCCAATGTTCAGAAGACCCAACCACAAAGTCGAAGGGTATTTACTGAATCAATGTTACATAATACCAAATTCCCAATCGTTGTAAAAGAGGAGTGAAAGAGAGATATAAAATTGGTCGCAGAAGAACTAAAATACCCTTTACATACCGGTTAATTCATTAGCATGCAGTAGTCAAACTACTACAGCAATTTAAATTACACTTTGTCCAAAAATGTAAGAAAAACCTACAATTTTTCTATTCTATTTTAAAAGATTACTGCTAAAATTAAAATTACACTTTGTCCAAAAATTTAAGAACTTACACTCTACCCATAAAAGGTGTTGGAAGTAACTGTTACCAAACGACAACGAAACTTCCTCACAAAATATTGTAAATTTTTCTTAGTTTAAACATTCCTAGCGGTTTTGAAAACTTCAGGTAACGTTTGGGGGGAGTCAAATTGGCTTCTCCACTATCTCGTATAGTTCCCTGTTTTTATATTAACTTATTATATTGGTTATTTTAATAATATACATATTATTAAAAAATCAGTATATAATATAGAGGTTGGGTTGAGTAATCCATATAAAAAATAATTTTATACCGATTATTTTAATAACCGATATAAAAAATAATTTTATATTGATAGTAAGTCATCTCACACTCAACATAAAAAAGACAATAGATGAATCAGACTTAGATATGACGTAGACCACATTTTTCTTATTATTTGAAGTTGGTATCAAAATGAAATTGAAAAAAATGTAAATGGGAGGTCTTAGAATTATAAGCCAACATATAAATTAGAACAAATTTTTACATCTCAAAATGGGTATATATATACATATATCGTTTGAATTATTGACATTTCACTGGACCTATTCAATGTCATTATTCAAGAAATCAAAACCATAGGCCAACAACACAAATAATAACAAATTGAAATAATGGTGGAAGTCCTATTTGTTGATCATTCCTCTTTTCACACCTTTTAACCATGCCAATTTGCAATTTCAGGGCATATTGTTTATCTTCATTTTGGTCACAGGATGGGCAAAATCTATGGATACGGACAAAGTACAGTAATTGTTGTAACACTTTAAAATAAATGCTAATTCCAAAGAGGATGAGGTAACACAGAAGCCCAATTTAATGAGATCAAACCTTCCAGGGAAAAACTAGACTGCAATTAAGGCCATTATAGCAGGAATGCTACAAGTCCTTTTCAAGCAGGGAATCCAAAGGTGGCATCCACAAACCATTATTAATTTTTTTGTACCAACATGATAATGTCTTTAAGGCAAATATACAAAGATCATGCATTGAATTTTTGTTTCTATGGAACCAAAAGACAATCAATACCTGCAAGTATAGGGTGCTACCCCAGCATGGCTAAGGCTTAGATAGAGAATATTATTCTCTAAATGTGCTTCCCATGACTACCCTTGTTGAGTTGTTGTAGTGTAGGCCTAGTATATCTACCATCTCTCTAGTTGGCATCATTCTTAAAATTAGTTCAATTAGTCTAGTTGAATAATAAATAAATTTAATTAAAGATATTTTAGAGATACTTTTGTATTTAATAACCTTGAGTTAGTTAAATTTATTTATATTTTATGATAAAATTACACCTTATTTAGATTGTGAAAACATTTCCTATTTTTATTTTTATTTTCAGTTTTAATTATAAAATTGACATTATATTTTTTGTTTTAAAAAATGTATACTAAAAAAGTGAAAATAAAAAAAAGTTATTTTAAGTGTTTTTCTATACAAAATTTCAGAAAAAAAATAATATGACCATTTTATAATTAAAATTAAAAAACAAAAAATAAAAAAAATATTTTCACAATCCAAATAAAACTTTATTTATATATATATATATATATATATATATATATATATATATATATAAAAGATAATACCTTTACTGATGTAATAACTAGTCTAATTTTAAATATATTGGTCAGCATATATGAACCATGAGGGTTTCTAGCTTGCAAAATTTAAGAATATATATGTTTTAGATACATATGTATATGACAAGTTGACAGTTGTTCCAATGTATATTTTCCTAGTTTAATTAAGGTGTCTTTTCTCATTCAAATAATGTGGGGTTTAAGTGATACTCATGTGACTTACGGGGCAAGGTTTATTCTATTGCTAGGAAAAACAATTTTTTATTCCTTACTAATAATTACAGGGAAATTTTCGCCACTAAAGAGTTAAGCATGCCCAAGTTTCCCTACTTTTCTTCTTTTCAATTGAAATTGACTTTTGGTCTGCACCATTAATTGTCACTTAGTATTAGTAATCACAATTTTTTTCCCTTCCCGTGCATTTTTTTATTTCTTTTATAAAAATTTATATAAAGTGAATGCTATAATTTACTAGAGCTGATATATATCTCAAGATTTGATAAAATTTTCAAAAAAATTCCCAGATGACTCATTATTAAGATTTTCATATCAGACAATTTTAACCCTTAAACTCAGAGTCACAAGCTTAATCCTTATCTAGCTACTTTTACACTTCCATGCTTTCTTGTCACTGAACTTATGATGTAGAATAAACCACATCATTAATTATGAATAATCTCTTCACGGGGCACTATATTTACATGTACTATAATACTACACTATCCATGTGGTGTAAGGATGCTCATGTACAACCTTGCATTATTTCATGACAAAAATTTACAAATTATTCTTAGAATAGGATCAATTAGATAATTAGTCAATATTTTGTTTAATTATTGGATCTCATCTCATAAATCTCACCCCCACGCTCCATGTAAATATTTGCATGTGAATAGGTGAATTCCTATTTATAATTGCATCCAGAAACATGTGGTGTCCAAAAGTCTAATGAAAAATCTTACTTAGTAAATGCAATTCACGAGCCTCATTTTCACCCTCCATTCCATTATTGAATCATAAGTACAACTATGACCCTTATCTGAGTTTCATAAAATAGCCCAAAATTCTTGGTGGGTTTTCTATCAATGTCAGGAGCCTGGTGTGTACTCAAAATTTATACCACCATTCATCTTTCTTCATTGTTATCTCTTTCTCTCTCTCTCTTTCTTACCAATATAAGAACAATATTCACAACAAAACACCCTTTAGCACTCTAGTATACTTATTAGTGTTATACATACCCTTTACAAAGCATTAGGGGATGGGTGGAAATGTTAGCAAGAGTGAGAGGAAGTGTTCAGAGAAGTATGTGATGAATTTGAAGGAGAAAGTGAGAGTTTTGCAAGAGGAAATAAAGGAGATGATGTATGAGAGGGAGAAGGAGACAAGGGGCTATGAGAGGGACATAATGGTGTTTACTTTTAAGGAGGCAGATTGGAAGCAAGAGGGGAAGAGGTTGAGGGAAGAGGTGAAGCAGTTGAGGCAGGTGGTGGAAGAGAAGGAGGAGAAGATTAGGGAGATGGAAGTTGGAATGATGGAGAAGAATAGTGAGAAAGAGTGGGAATTGATGGGCACTAAGCTCTTGGTTGAGCAGATGAAGGAGGAGAGAGCAAGGAGAGATGAAGCTGTGGAGAAGTGGAAGCAACTTTATCTTGCAATCAAGGCTGAACTTGATGACCTCATTCAGAGGACATATGATGGTCTCTTTCTCTCTTTCTATCTCTCTCTATGCCATTCTTTCTTATTAAAATTGATTTATGGATCAACTAGATAACAAATTCAGTTTTATTTTTATTATTACTGATTTAATAAAGATTGTATTCTCACTAATTAAATGATCAGTATAATTTTACAAAGATTTTTCTGTACCTTCTTTTACACTTAGTGAGCAAAATAGCAAATCATAATTTATAGCAGAAATGTTCTGTGGTTTTCCTTATGCTTTTGTGTTATTAATGTCATTTGAAAAGTAGTTTATGGTTGTTGGGGTTCAATCACTTACCCTTCTCCGAATGACTAACTAAGATGTTGAATGGGTTTGGTCATTATTTTTACTTTGTTCTTAATATTCATGCTACTAATATGAGGGCATATATAACGAGGTTGAGTTTAAAAAAAATGAGTTGTTTTGAATTTTGATTTGGCTGGGCTTATTTGGATTTTGCTGTGTTTCACAGGAGATGGTCTGTATTGGAAAGCAGAGGAAAATGATATCCAAATGGAAAATCTGAAGAGGGAATTACTAGAAAAAGAAGAAGCCATAAAGGCCTTAAAGGCTCAATTACTTTCAATGGAGAAAGAAAAGTACAAAAAGGAGAGGGAGTTTGACTTGTTGAGGCAAAGCTTGAGGATCATGAATGGCAAGAAGAATTCAACAACAAAGGAGAAGCTCTTTAAAAGCAAATTGGGAAAATAAAATGCATAAAGATTAAGTTTCATATCCAAATTTGAACAATGTGGTTTAGTATGTAATACTGTATAATGGGTTAATTGGTTTGTATCTTGCAACATCACCTATTTTTCTTTCATTTTTATCCTCCTTTTTCTGCAGAAAAATAAGCAAGCCAGTAGTTCCAGAGAAGAAAGCTATTCTTCTTGGACCTTGCAAAAGGATGAAAACATAGACTGATGGAGGAAGATTAGAAATTTTTTCCTTGTAGACTAGCTTATTTACTGAATGTGTAAGGTCTAAGGACTAGTGAAGGAAAGACAGAGAGAATATGGATAATATTTTTACTGCCATTATGTAGATTCAAACAAAGTTCATTTTCTAAAAGAAGTTTCTATTCCAACAGTGAATCCTCACATTCTTAAGTTGGTAACTTAGTTCCCTTTGACACAAGTAAAATAGACACTATGCAACCTACCAATTGTCAAGAATGCAAAAACACCATGTGACCATAATTACTATATTAAGTAATAAAATAAACAAATACTAGGTAGGAACCAGTAGTGAACTAACAAAAAAATAATCAATAACTAAGATGAACTATGGTGTTATTTTTTAATGATAAAAAAATGGTAAAGAAATAAAAACTTTACCTTATAATTTGTAATACCAAGTTTCTAACAATCAAAATATAAAATGACTATCATATATTTTGATCTGTCCTGGACCGGGGTCAAGAGATCCGATCTCAAGCCAGTCACGAATAGTATGTCAATACCGTATAATAGACCGGATGTACTTGTATCCGATGTATGTATCCGTTGTCCTTGAATGAGGAGAGCGGATTGGGCGTCCTGGAGATCCTTCACACCGACCTAACGCGTTGAAGTGGGCGAATGGTGGTGTCACCTGCAAAGATTCTCCGACGCTCAAGTCAGTGATTATATTCCAAGTAAGGAATGTATTCAGAGAGAAATCAGTCGTAAAAGAGCTGAAGAAGATGAAGAAGATCCCTCACTTCAATCATGAAGTGAGTTCATATACCTGATTGGCTCGATTAACGAGGACTCGTTGGTGGGGAACCACCAACTCCCATTAGCATTATTATATTGCGCACTTACCTGCATGATTGGGTCAAGTGGCTATTTTATATTGAGCATAGAGAATGTAGACTAGGATTAGGGAACAAGTTGACCATTCCCGTGAGCAGAATTTGGCTCGTAGTGCAGGGAATTATTGATCGATCCCTGTAGCAACAATCCTTGTCTTTTGCACAGTGACGTGTGTATTATCTGATGTCATGGTGTTATCCTGAACAACCGGTATAGGGAGAACGCCTGATACGGAATTACAGTCCGGATGTATACCGATGACACCGGTTACACGTAGATGTCTTATCAAAGACGTTGAAATATGTATAGCAGATCGGATACCGGTATTGAGACCGGATCATATTTAAACCAAAAATAACATAAGCATGAATATTTTGCTGGTATAAATTTTGTTCTAAGAGAGAAGCAAAATTATTCATTTTCGTAAATATTAATTCGGTTTCTTTAGATCAGATACGAATAAATTTTTTCCCATTTCTCTTCTATTCCATTAATTTTAAACCAAACACAAGAACCTTCTTAAAAATTCTTCCCCTCCTCTCTCCTCCTTTTCATTTTCCTCAAACAAAATATTATGAAAATAAATATTTTGATAAAAACAAATATGCAAGGGGGAGTATATATAATATATATCTTATTTATATACTATTTTGTACCTTAAAATTAAGAAAACACATTTACTAGTTCCTCACTTTGTTAGTATAGTATTATTAGGTCTCTCAAAAGAAATATATTAACATATTAGTTTGTTTATATAAAAAAATATTGTAATATTTTAATTTTATCGTTATTTAAATTTAAATTCCACTTAAATGTCAATAGTAATTTTTTCTAAAACAATAATAAACATAAGAAAAAAATATTAAATGTTCCTAAATAATTAAACTTTATCTTATAAATAGGATTAATAAAACAGAAATAAGAAGCATCATGTTAATTGTAATGTGCAATATTGATTATGAAGACCTGTTAGCCACAAAATAAACTAAAAATGGACATATGGATGTATATTAACTTAAATAAATTGTTGTCTCAATTATATTAATTCGTTCAGTTAGTCACTCGAATATTTAAAATTGTATTATCAGTTTTTGATAGTGTAAACATAAAATATATGTGTTTTGGGTCCATGTTAACATCTATCTGACATAATTCTTATTCATAAACATGTTACATTGTCAAAATTTAACATCTTCAAAATGAAAATTGTGACATCAAAAATAACTATTTTTAACAATGTGATCTATCATAGGCTTAACATTAAGAACTTAATCACTAGTGGAAAAAATGGCTTTAATCACGGTTAAAAAAGGCTTTTAATCACGGTTGAACAACCGTGGTTAAAAGTGGAGTGGATATAACCACGGTTGCCCCTAACAACCGTGATTAAATGTACTGGACCAAAAAAAAATTAAAAATCGTGGTTATCATCTTCACCATTCAGAAACAGCAAGAACACAATGAACACCAACACCAGAAATAAGAAACGCAACAAGAACGCAAGAAACAAAAACAGAAGAAAAGTAAATGAATGAAACAAGAAATGAAGAAAAGTAAATGAATGAAACAAAATCAGAACAACCACAAGAAACAAGAAACAAGAAACAAGAAACAAGAAACAAGAGAGCTACTGCAAAACGAAGAACACAAGTATAAATCTAAAATGTAAACCTGTAAATAATCAATGGCGTGCGATGGGAAACCTGTAAATGGCATATGAAAAATAGTGAGAAGTCACATAATAAACAAATCTAGAACGTAAATAATGAAATGTAAATGTAAATGGAAACATGAAAACAAAGAAGAGAAACCTTACAGAGAAGAAGGAGAGAAAAGAGAGTTAGGCGCGCTCATGAAATTACGAAATTTAAAACGAAAAGGAAGCTATAATCACGGTTACACAAGGAACCGTGGATATATGTATAACCTATAACCACGGTTATGCGAGTACCCGTGGATATATGTATTACCTATAACCACGGTTACTCCAGGACCCGTGGTTATATATATGTATGACCTATAACCACGGTTACTCCAGGACCCGTGGTTATATATATGACATATACCCACGGTTGAACAAGGGACCCGTGGTTGTATGTGAAAATCTTATTTTGGCATTAGAAAACACCATAAAAAATTTTAGAATTTTTAGAATTTATTTGGTAGGTAAAGTAGAAGGCTAAAAATCCAAAAAATAAGCAAATAAATCACAAAAAATAAAAAAATTTGAGAAAACAAGGGTTTTTTGAAAATCTGAGCAACCCCAACTGGCATAGCGAGTTGGAATGAATGCGGATTTTTTTTCTACCCCAAAATCATATGCAGCAATAAGGATTTTGAGTTTTCTAGCTCAAGTTATGCTCGTTTGAAGTTTGCCGATTTTTGTCGTCACAAAATTTTTGTATCTCTCACTCAAAAATTTATTTTTCAAAAATTCCAACTCGAATGGCTAATAAGTACCAAAAGAAGTCATGACGCAAAAAATCAGATCAAAATTCCATGTTTTTCTATTTTTTTGGATTTTCCTAAAAATAAGGTGAATAATATTTTGACATATAACCACGGTTGTCAAACAACCGTAGTTATAGACACACTTTTAATCACGGTTGCCTAACAACCGTGAATAAAAGTTTTCTCAAAAATTTCAAAAATGCCATCTCGTTTTGACATATATCCACGGTTGTCATACAACTGTGATTATAGAGACTTTTAATCACGGTTGCCTAACAACCGTGATTAAAAGTTTTCTCAAAAATTTCAAAAATGCCACCGCGTCATTTTTAATCACGGATACACACTAATCCGTGATTATACCCCCGTGGTTGTATCCATTTTTTCCACTAGTGACCCGACAAAATACATGAGTCAAGAATGACGATTGAATTTTTAAATTCTGAGAACATAATAATATAATGCTAACAGTAAGGGACTAACAAATATTTTTACTTCTTCAAAATTCCTCTAAGTATTTTAAATTTCCAGACACCAATTATAAATAAGATTTTGTTAATCAATATCCTAAAAATGATGTTTAAGGAAGTAAAAGAAATTTTTTTATTAAAAATTATGTAAAAATTACTTTAAAATTAGGATTATCAATAAGTTTTGATAATATTTTTAAATAAAAAAATTTCATTTTAATGCTTTTGGGGTACTTATTATCATTTTCTCTACAAATATATACAAACAACAAATTTGAAAGATAGTAAGCAAACCACATTGATTTCATCAGATCTTAACACATGAATCGTAGGTCTAAAATCATTGTGGGGGCAATAGCAAAAAAACAAAGTTCCCTTGCATTGCATTTCAGGTCCCATACACAGAATCTAAAGCATTATTGCAGTTACTTTATGTCAATATAAAGCATGTTTAATGCAAAAGTGGCGTTTTTTTTCCGTTTAATTCGGGTTTCGTCATTTTCTATCTATCGGGTTGTTGTGACCGTTTTGTTGTAAGATTTAATCTTAAAAGTTTTGATAATCAATCAAGATTAGCATTCACTAGATGTGCAAAATACTACATGTTTTGTTTCATACATTGAACGTTACATATAAAAGTGGATTCCGATACATTTTTTTAATGTCCGTTTGATTTCCAGTTAAGGAAACGAAGTTTATAAAATAAAAAAATTCAAAAGTTAATATTTATCTTTCATATTGTTCGAGACAATTTAATCATGATCTATTTTTAGGTTGGTCAAACCAACCAATAACGATCATGGAAACCAATTCATGTCCAAACAATCACACTAACTTTTCTAGTAAAGTTTTTTTTTTTCATATCTAAAGTTTAAACTCAAAATATTATTTTTTTAAAAATAAAATATATATTACTTGAACCAATCATTTTTAGGTAATGGTTAAATAGATTGATTCGGTATATATATATATATATATATATATATATATATATATATATATATATAAAATTAAAAATATATATACTATTATTATTTTAGTTTAATTATTTCACACTATTATTTTATGAGGTCAGATGGTGTATTATTAACGATCAAGCAGACCAAAGCCATATCTGCTTTATGCTCAAATGATGTAAGATCATCAAAAATTTGACCGGAAAAAGAGCAGGGCACGGAAGTTTATAGATTTAAACAATAAAATAAAAAAAAGTAAACACTTTTCTTGGTAACATAAACTAAGCAGTATATAAAAAAAATTAAAAAATTAGAAAATTAATACTACATATTATTAAATAATCTTTACATAAATTTCAATAAAATAATTTTATTTTTATCTTTTATTATATGCAAGATTGTACATGTTAGATACAATATAAATTAGATATGATTTGTGTTCTGAAATATATTTTAAACAATACAAAAATTAAAAGTTTTAGTTGTAAATTGTGATTAATGTAGTTTTTTTACCAAACTTAATGTAAATAAAGCGTACACTTAGGTGTGGCGGAGTTTGATCACGCAAAATATGAAAGGTAAAAGAATAGTCTCACTACTTGACTACTTAATATATTTAAAGAATATAATGCAACCATATATTGTTATATGATATTTATAGAATGTATATTCGTTAATAAAATCTATATACAAAATAAACATTCTTATCTTTTGTCATTTAATATAAAAATTAAAATTAATGAACGAAAAAAGGCAAAGATGTTTATTTTGCAAATAAATTTTTTTAGTGTGTATATATATATATATATTAAATATGTTAGGTAGCCTAGTGGATTTCATTGGTTAAAGGATCAAGTCTTATTACACTTAAATTCATATTGTTATACATGTGGCGTAAATTCAATTGATACGTGGCTAGTGACTAATACATGTGCTATAAATTCAATTAACATGTGGCTAGAAACCTTGTTACATTAAATTTAGACTGCTTGAGTATATCTTCTTCAAGCATGCTCTCGCCGTGGCAGCCATAATTTAGGTCTTGTATACTTTTCACCACCTCTTGTATCTTTAGGCATACTTAGGATATTGGACCACCTTTGGGCCTATCCTCCTTATATTAGCCGAATAGCTTAGAAGGTTTAAAGTGTGTTTTTATTTGGTTGATCCTTCTCTTATAATGACCATACAAATAGCCCGTGTACAAACACTTTTCATTTAGTTCATAAATGATAATTTGAATTAAACGTGAGTTTGAAATTATCCCCAAAGTTTCTATTTAAATACTATGTATCTTGATTCTTATCATAGAACATCTATATATGGTGAGCATTTGTAAGGTTTCTCTCTAGGTATGACGCCTAATTCCCCATTTAATATTGTTCCATTTTCTCTTTTCTTCTCCTTTCACTGTGTGAGGAAATCCATAGAAAACATAAATATGCAATTGAATCGTGACTTGGTTTCAGGGAGATATTTGAGGTTTTTCTTCTAGTTTTGATCTTGAAAGGCTAGATCAAGTTCATCAAGTAGATATCATTGAAGTGGATTTTACTTATCTCAACAAAGCACTTTTTTTACACACGACAAAACTTAAATCTCTTATAATTATTTTAACAAATCCACACAGATATAGGCATCTATTTAATTACTTTTTTATTAATTGATTTGTAATAAATAGATAAACAAGTAAAACTTTGATACTAATATTGTATCAATATATTGATAAAAAAATTGTATGCAATATAATATATATGTTTTAGTCATTTTACTTATTTCAACTAATTTTATATATATATTAATAAAAAATTATTTTGAAAATTTATTTAATTATGATAGCAAAAAAATCATTTTTTTTATAGAAAGTAATAAAATTAACTATCAGAAATAAAATGTTACTGTAAATGTTTTTGATAAATAAATTTTTAAACTTTTTTTTCCTTCCATGTCAAACACAAATAAACCATTCCCCCTTAAATGTGATATAAAATTATTAAAATGTCACAAAAAAAGATATTTTAAGTTAGAAAATTTACGTCATACTCTCAGGAATATTTTATTGAACCAAACATAATAAATCTTTGATAGGAGCAAAAATTTTATTGATGGAAAAATTAAATAATAACAAATCAAATTTTTACAATTTTCCTAACTATTTTTATTTTTATTAATAGATTACTTAACGCATGGCTAAGGGAGTGATCCTATGATATGCATGGAGGTGCGTGATTCTCTCATATTTGGCGTGCAATTTCAACCAAAACCCATTTCAAAAGCAGAATTATATGCCAGTGATCCTATCTTTATGCATCTTAAACATTTGGAACCATACAAAAACACTATATATACCTTGCAAAACATGATCAATAACACTCACCACCAAATTAACTATTGTACTTGTAATTTTCCTTTTCAAATCTAGCAAACATGTCTAGTGCTCAACAAAACTTCAATGCTGGCCAGACCCAGGTGAAGAAATGTGCACAAATTGCATTAACTGTCAACTCGCAGCATACATATTCTAACACTTTGTATTATATAACTTTGTAAAATTAAGATATATATATATATATATATATATATATATATATATATCAATTAATGGTTTGTTTAGTTAAAAGTTGAAGTTCGATTTAACCAATTTCAAAATAATATTCTATTATCAAACAAAGTTTTAACTGTCTCGAATGACGTAAACATACATTAATTAATCTTTGATTATGGTTGTTTAGGCTAAGGCAGAAGATATGATGCAATCTACAAAGGAGTCAGCACAGGCAGCTGCAGACAAGGCTCAAGCAGCTTCTAACACATCAGGACAAACTGCTGAACAAAACAAGGAGGAAGCTGCTGGTTTTCTCCAACAGGTTGCTAATTTTGGGACTTATATGGACTTTTCCATTATCCATTTTTCTTATGGTTGCTAATCTTTTTTTAACCATGTTTTTTCAATATGGTTTTCTATTTGTTGATTTGTCACAGACTGGGGAGCAAGTGAAGAACATGGCACAAGGTGCTGCAGAAAGTGTGAAGCGTACCCTTGGGATGGAAAAAAAGTGAAACTAAAGGACACGAGAGCTTGGTTCATTATTTGCCTTGTTATTCCTTCAATTC
Source organism: Clitoria ternatea (assembly GCA_037962975.1). Taxonomy (NCBI): domain Eukaryota; kingdom Viridiplantae; phylum Streptophyta; class Magnoliopsida; order Fabales; family Fabaceae; genus Clitoria; species Clitoria ternatea. The sequence continues at coordinate 58,630,939 of CM075674.1, forward strand.
ATATGAAAGAAAAGAATAAATGTGTTTCTTTGTTTTTATTGGTTCTTGCTTTTCCTCCCCTTGATGTTAGGGATTAATTAGCAACTTAAGTATGCATTGAGTGTGGTGTTTTTTAAAAAAACACATTTTTAGTTGTAATAATAAAATCTAGCCTCTTTTTATTTTTCTAAGAGCTAAGCTTTTGGTCTATTGGCTAATTGAAGTTGATGCAATTGAAGGAGCAATCTACTTCAATGAAAGTATAAACAAGAATCAACATGAGAAAAAAATACTACCAATATGCTTCAAAACATGACAATTTTACTAACAAAACCTTTACCTTTTATTTGGATTATGAGACTTTGATGACACAAAAATTTAGAGACTTTTTTTATAGAATAAAATTTTCTTATGTTTAGATCTTATATCATTTTCCTACGAGGAAAAAACAGAGTTTTTGAATCCACAAGAAAAATAATCTCAACACTTCATGAGATTTTGGCTTTAGTCTTAGATAAAATTGACCAAATGACCTTTTTAATTTTTTTAAAAAATTCAGTTACCCCATATTCTGGATGGATCCTTTTTTATTCTATTTTATTGTGTTGAAAAATAGAATGATATCAACCAATTTAAACATTCTAATATAACAATATAATGATTTTTTGAAAACTTTAAATAATTTAGATTAAAAAATATACATAATATATAAAGCACACTTTAAAAAAGGTTATTCATTATGGTAGATCCACATAATTATTTTACCCTTTTCCACATTATTTTTCTTTCACTAAACTACCAAATTCATTAAGGATCATAAACAAGTCCTTAAAAATAAATTCCATACGTCGGATTCCATTTTATTCCCCATCATGCAAATCAGTAGAAATATATAATTACAAGTACCAACATATGCTATGCTGAACTAAATTAAACTAGTATATTATACTAATCTTTAATTATAAATGTCCTGAGAATCGGATTAGTTATTCAACCAGTAAAAACACTAATTTAAATAAATCGTGATCAAATTGAGATTTATTTGTAGTTAAATTAGTAATATTAGAAAATTAATTGGGACCAAATAAGTAAGCAATTTACAATTTAGAATCTGTTTAGATTCTTAATCTGGTTGGTCAAACCCCGTTTTAATCAACCCAACAAATAGATCCTACGGTTAAACGGAATTTTGACTGTCTCAAACAGCGTAAAAGATCAATATCAACCGTTAAATTTTTTTATTTCCCCAACTTTATTTTCCTAACTGAAAACAATCGAACGCATATCCGTTAAAACCGACCATAACAATTTAACTCTTCATGAAGTGTGAGTCACCGTCCATTGACGGAAACGTTGACATGGTTCCGGAACCAACCAGCGTCTCCTCGAACTAAAAACACTTCTCTTCCCGTAGCCGTACACGGAAAACCCGCTATCTATTCTCACAACCATTCACCCTTATTCTTCCACTAATTTACACGACTTGCCACTACCTTCTTCTTCTTCTTCTCCTCTCTATTTTCCTCCGTCTAATGCAACAACATAACATGGCTTCTCTTCAATTCCGCTACTTTCTCTTCCCTCTCCTTCCTCCACTTCCGCACTCCACCGGGCCCAAATTTTCTCGCACTTTCTCGCCGCCTCATTTTCCCGGAAACTTACGCGTTTTTCCTTTCGCCCCGAGAAAACAAACTCTCCCTGTGTGCTGTTCCTCCAAAACCGGTTCTCAGCTTCAGCGAGTTTCTATTCCCGAAGACGATGACCGGCCTCCGTTTGATATCAATCTCGCGGTTATTCTAGCTGGTTTCGCCTTCGAAGCCTACACAACTCCCCCCGTATGTTTTCCTTTTTTCAAGTATACCTCAAAATTAGTCCTTGAGAGTTTAATTTCTGAAAATTTGAAAACTTCAATTTAGCACAACACAGTTGAAGTTAGTTCTTTAGAGTATAAAATGACAATAATAATATAGAAAATGAGTGGAATAGATGACTTTTCGTGTCGGAGAGTTGTGACACAGCCTGATAGCATGTTTGGTTTCTGGTTGGAAGTTGGAATAGTGTTGTGACAGAGCCTAAGTTTGAACATTGTGTATGGTGAGGCTCTTTGTACTGAAAAGTTTATGATTAAAGTGGTAGAAGAGTTTATCTAGGTAACCATGTAATTAGTCCCTGAAATTATAATCAATGGTTATTTTAGTTCTTCTAATTACGAAAAAGTAAATTTAACTTCAAAGTGATAAGTATCTGTGGTTTCAATGTTGATATTAGGAGTTTGTCAATTTGATCGTCTGATTTTAAATGTTATTAATTATTTTGGTCCTTAACTCTGTTGCATTGTAGTTAGTTTGGTCTCAAACGTTAGGAACCGATTTAGCATTCCAGGGATCAAATTGATTACAATTGTCAAAGTCAGAGTTACATTTGTTTCTTTTATTGTAAGATTCTAAATTGACTAGTACTAGTAATTTCAGTGATTAATTTGGTGTACTACGCTTCTTCTTCTTCTTTGTAGTGGAAATTAAGTTCACCTAAAATTTTTAGTAGATTTAACAAATATGATTTAATTTGATAGATTGAAATAAAAAATGTGAAAAATTAGTAAATGCTGGATTTTTATTTTCTATTTTAACTTGTTTGTGTTTGTTAGGAAAGATGTAATGAACAGGGATAGTTGTACCACATAAGGAACGTGACTGCGGGCTTATACTTTTCTTGATGTTTCCTTATGAGATAGCGGTTAGAATGGAATAAATTGATCTTAATGTAACACTAGCCGTAATGACTTTCTTTTCTTCATGATATGTTTAATACTTGTTTTTAATCTGTATCTTTCCCCCCCCATTATAACGTGTTGCAGGAAAACATAGGCAGGCGTGAAGTTGATGCTGCTGGTTGCAAGACAGTCTATCTTTCTGAGTTAGTGCCACTTGCCTTTCATAGTTGCACTTAGAGCTGTTCTTTATGTCATCAGTTTAAAATATTCAAATTCATTTTTGTATAGAATCCAATGGTGTTATTTGATCTATGTAGTTACCCGCCCCTCATCTAATCACATAAAGTTTGGGCACAATGGCATTATATGATCCATGTGGCCAATCTCACTTGGTGGGATAGGGCTTTGTTGTTGCTATTGTTGTTGTTTAACCATAACTCTTTGGCTATATGCAGGGAATTTGTTCATGAAATTTATGATGGTCAACTCTTCATAAAGTTGAAAAAAGGATTCAATTTCCCTGCCATGGATCCATGGGTTGGTTATCTTATGTCAATCTACTGCCCTCCTATAGTTCTTTGAAGAAATGAAATGTCCACTTGTTTGTATTTGATAGCTATCTCTATTGCCCACAATCTTCTAGCCAGTTCATATAACTAGATTTTTCCTTGGTCTTTGTCAATGCTTTATATTTGTTTTTTTTACTTGATTTTCAGGGAACTAGTGATCCTTATGTAGTCATACAGATGGATTCTCAGACTGCTAAAAGTAATATCAAATGGGGGTGAGCTTTTCTCCCATTTTTGTTTTGGTCATTTCACCTGTGCAAATGCTATCAGCTAATGGTTAAAAAGAATGAATTTGAATGGTCTTAATAGTTCACAGCCAATGTTGTTGTGGATTTTGTGTGGTGTGGCTGTTTTTACTTCTTTAAAATATCTTTCCTGTTGTCCCTGAAAGCATTTTTTTGAAGTATTGTGCACTTAGCTAAATTGTAACAGGAGAATATGTGAGAACCATGGTTTTTTATTTTTATAAGATACCACTAAACACCTCTCTTAAATTGCCTTCTATGCAGTGGTGTGTCTATGTATTTCATTTTGAATTAGTATCATAACAAGTCTGTCCATTTCGTTCATTTATGTAAAATTAATTTATGGCAGGACAAAAGAGCCAACATGGAATGAAGAGTTCATTTTTAATATTAAGCTGCCTCCAAGCAAACCTTTACAGGTTAACAAGCATGATCTCTCTTACTCTCTCATGTCCATATACATATACACGTACACATTCATCGGCATGCACACTCATGAGAATCCCTTCTGCACATAAAGAATAATCTATGCAGAAAAAGTCAAAGTGACATCGAAAACTAATAGTTGCTTAGTATTTATACTAAATAGATATGCAAACTTCCTTCTTTCATTGTCTTCTATTTCTTTGACTTCTAATTAGAACTTGATACAGTTGAATTTAATATACTTGAAAGAATGTTCATGGTTTATGTGAAGTTTGGCTCTTAACTTGATGATCATATGCATTAGTCTTACTTTCACATCATTCTCAGGACGTGTCCAGACAATTTTATCAATGAACGATCCACCATGTTCACTGTGAAGTGTGAAATTTAGCTGCTGCACTGGCTAGTATCCCATGCATTGCAAAGGTGTTTTAAAATCAAAGTAAAATATAAAAAATAAATTAAGAAGAAAAACTTTTAAAGAGAAATATGTTTAAAATGAGATATGCTTAATTAATTTAGGCTAAATGGTAAATTTAGCCCCTGAAATTGTTGGGATTTTGGTTTTGCTCCCTGAAATGATTTTTCTTAGGATTGTCTCCCTAGAAAATTTTTAAGCTTAGAATATAACCCCTTCCGTTGACTGCCTCTGCCAACTGATGAGGTGGAGCCTAGTCACATGCCTGTTATTGCATATGTGGCATGTGACTCATCATATTAGGACCAAGTCACTCATTAACCTTTTTTAATTAAAGGTTAACAAAATGATTAACCTTTTTTTAATTAAAACCCTTCTTCTTCACCTTGAGAGGCAAATTGCCAACAAAAACAGTCTTTCAAGAGGATCATCCAAAGCCTTCCTCTTGCTCCCAACAGTTTTATTCCCAATCCTTTCCTTAACTTCCCCATTCTTCTTCTCCTCCCACTCCTTTTCAACCTCATCCCTCTTCCTCTTCCTCTTCCCCTTCTCAATTGCTTTAGCATCCAAGTTCACCCCTTTCCCTTCCCCTCCATTCTCGTCTGAACCGTGTTTCTTCTTCTTCTTCTCCGAAGCTTCGATTGAGGAATCCAAATCGAGGGTTTTATCTTTCTCTTTTTTCCCCTTCCTCTTTGTGTCGTCGCTGTTAGGGCTCTGACCGTGATTAGTGGAGTCGAAAAGTGGGGTAGGTGGTTGAGGCTTTCTCCTGAAGGGGTTGTCGTCGGAGAATAGAGAAGCGGTGGTGGCGGTGGATTGTTTGTGTGTGTTGCTGAAGAGCTTGCCGAAAATGCCGGGAGGGGGTAACACGGTATCGTTTTGAGGGGTTTGTTGGGGATCCTTGGTTTTTTCTTGCCCATTATGGATGAGATGAAAGGAAAGGGAAATGATGAAAGAATTGTTGAGGACGCAGAGAGCTTTTGAGTGAAACCAGAGCTTGGATCTGAATTGAGAAGGGTTGTGAAGGTACATGGAGAGGCCAATAGGGTTTTAATTAAAAAAGGTTAATCATTTTGTTAACCTTTAATTAAAAAAGGTTAATGAGTGACTTGGTCCTAATATGATGAGTCACATGCCACATATGCAATGACAGGCATGTGACTAGGCTCCACCTCATCAGTTGGCAGAGGCAGTCAACGGAAGGGGTTATATTCTAAGCTTAAAAATTTTTTAGGGAGACAATCCTAAGAAAAATCATTTCAGGGAGCAAAACCAAAATCCCAACAATTCTAGGGGCTAAATTTACCATTTAGCCATTAATTTAATTAAAATATAGATTAGAAAGGTACAATATGTAAAATTATGTATAACTAATACAAAAGAACGTGTTTGGGACGCAATTGTTGAAGAGTAGGCATATGCATGTGAGACCTACTACTTGGCTTACAAAGTTCATATATATTAGTTCAAAGGACATGAGGATGAAATAGGTTAGTCTAGAATATTTCAAATAAAGTTTTAATTTTATGACAAGGGATGTAAGATTGTGATTGACATGACAAATCTTCCCGACCAATTTTATAGTCCACCCCTACTTTGCTCCATGTTTAAATTCCCCCCTTATATATCATTTGGATTCAAAAATGAAATTCATGCAAAATATATGTTAAAAAATGAATGGAATTAAAAGTCTGGTTGTAAAATTAGTTTAAAAAGTTCATGTCAATTTTCTAACTAGCAATATATCTTAGGTTGCAGCTTGGGATGCAAATCTTGTAACTCCTCACAAACGCATGGGGAATGCAGGTGTTGATCTAGAATGGCTTTGTGATGGTGAGGACCAGAATATCTTGTGAGATATAGTTGGTGCAATGTAGGAAGATTCCTATGTTTCCTAATTTTTTAAAATGAGTTGAATTTCTGCTTCATTTTTTTCGGAAATGTCTAAATGTCATAATTCTTTTAAACTTTTAACTGTCAATAAAGGTGGTATGAAAATTTACCTACGAGTTTATTTAGTATGAGCACATAAAATTCAGAGGTATGGTTACACTTGTGGCTGGAAAAATTTACCAAAATACATTGTTTATAGGAGATGAGCATGAAATAGTGGTCGAATTGGAAGGAATGGGTGGTGGCGGAAAGGTTCAGCTGGAGGTATGTTTTTTATATTGGGAAAGTTAAAAAAAAAATTGAAGGAAAAAAAACCCAATAATACAGTTTTCTAACACAAGTAAAGTTATTAGCCATTTGAATTTTAGTGAACTGCAAGTTATCTTTGCTTTGTTTTTTATGTATAATTTAGTGGACCTTGCTGTTTTGCACTGTGTTGGAGTGGGTAATAAATTGTTGATTTCATTAATAAATTTTGGATTTTAGGTTAAATATAAAACCTTTGATGAAATTGATGAAGACAAAAGGTGGTGGAAGATACCTTTTGTTTCAGACTTTTTAAAGACACGCGGTTTTGATTCTGCACTCAGAAAGGTTACTGGCTCTGATACAGTACAAGTCCGCCAATTTGTGGAGTATGCATTTGGACAGTTAAAGTCTTTTAACAATTCATATCTTCAAAAGGGCCAGATGTCCAATATTGATGATGATAATCATGACACTGAAATTATTGTGGAACAAAATGAATCTGCTTCTGTGTTCAACATGCCTTCTGATGAGAATGGTAGTTCTGAAGCCTCCAATGAATCTTGCAGTGAAGAGAGGAACTCGAATGAGTTTCACAACCATCATGGTGATTCTGAAAATGGACAGGCTTCTAAACCATTGACTCAAGTTAGTGAGGAAGAGCTTTCAAATCAACTTTTTTGGAAGAACTTTGCTAATGTTATCAATGCTAACATCATTCAAAAGCTAGGTCTTTCCGCCCCTGAGAAATTAAAGTGGGATGGATTAGAGTTCTTAAACAAAATTGGCTCACAATCACAAAATATTGCAGAAGCCATTTATATTCAATCTGGTCTTGCAGTGCCTGGTGGTACAGATGATACAGATGATAAAATAAGTGGCCAACTTGCTATTGCTGCAGTTCAGTCTTCACTTCCTGAGGTCAAAAAAGCAACACAGAATTTGATGAGGCAAACTGAATCAATTTTAGGAGGGTTAATGCTTTTGACTGCAACGGTTTCCAAAATGAAAGATGAAAGGCGTTCTTCAGAAGATAGGAAAACCAAAGAAGATTCTTCCAAAGTAGGAGGCAATGATATACAATATTCTAATAGTCAGGAGTTTCATATCTCCCAGAATGGATTAGTGTTGGATGATAAAAAAGCTGAAGAAATGAAAAGACTTTTTTCTACTGCTGAAAGTGCCATGGAGGCTTGGGCAATGCTGGCTACTTCACTGGGCCATCCTAGTTTCATCAAATCTGAGTTTGAAAAAATATGTTTCTTAGATAATGCATCCACAGACACACAGGTGTTTGTTTGTTATCTCCTCTTCAATAAGTCCACTTTACTTTCGTATGGTTTTTTCAAGTGGTAATGTGATGTCGAAAAGTAGATTTTGGGATATAATGCCGATATCTTATTTCATGCATGGCTTTCTATTTTCTAACTCGCAAGAACTTTCAGGTTGCAATTTGGCGTGATTCTGTGCGAAGAAGGTTAGTGGTTGCTTTTCGGGGAACAGAACAGGTATTTCATATTCTTCTTCTAGGTGGAGGCACAGCTTCTGATTTGTCTTAAAAGATGCTTATACTTTTACTTTTCAGTCTCAATGGAAGGACTTGAGAACTGATCTAATGCTTGTTCCAGCTGGGTAATATTGTTTTTCATACTATTCAGATAAGCCATTATCTTACTCTTCTTTACTAGTGGTAGTATACTTCACGTGAGATTTAAATTTTCTAATTAGCTATGTTGGAATACAAGTGTGAAATAGTCCCATACTGAGAATAAACAAACAAGTTAAGTTGTTTATAAGTGTTAAGACTTATACACCTAAGGCCTTAAGGTTTTGGGTTATAGTATGGTGTCTTCTTTATTATGGTGTCTTACACTTGTGGCTTCCTCTCTTGTCTTGTTCTCTCAATGTGTGGTGATCTTTCTAGTATTGTCGCTCCCCTCTCTTAGTTTCAACATGGTATTGAATCCGATTGTGTCTTATCAGCTTTTGAGGTTATTTATGCCATCTTATGGTCCCTCGAATAATATCCATTGATGTTGCACCAAATCATACTTGATCTTGGGATTGAATTAAAACGCTTTCTTGTTTCACCAGATGATTTCATTCCTCATCTAACCTTGCTATAACTTCTGTAGGCTGAATCCTGAAAGGATTGGTGGAGATTTTAAGCAAGAAATTCAAGTATGTAAATTGTTGGCCAGTTTATTTCGTAGATGTCTAGGATGCTTTAAGAACATATGCATCCTCGGTTGTTGATGGTGCTGTCTGTGATTATTGCAGGTTCACAGTGGTTTTCTAAGTGCTTATGATTCAGTAAGGACCGGGATCATTTCTCTAATTCGACTAGCAATTGGCTATGTGTAAGTACTTCTGAAGAAATGTAATCACACTGCACTGCCCTAAGCATGCTGTATGTCATAGACTATTTTGAACAAAAAATTACTTTCTAACTTAATGCTTTAGAGCAAGTCATGAGTGCTTTCTATGAATTACGGGCATAAAGAAAACAAATTAGATATTGTCACGAACAAGCTATCCCCAAAACTTAAATTTTGGGTGTAGTGTAGACACATGAATGGTTTTACTTTTGTTACATCTCTTAACACCTCACACAAGCCCATTGAATTTGAATTGTTACTGCTCCAATTTTTCCATTTGCTGATTATTATTTAGAAGAATAGTGCATTGTAGAAGGATTGAAATCCTTTTTTTTATTTATGAAAAAGGATTGAAATCCTTACTACTTTGTTAATGAGGCTTTGATTTGATATGATGTCATGAACCATCCCAACTGTTTAAGTTGTTAGGGTGGAGGCAATGCATGGTTTCTGCTTATGTTGTTCTGTATGGTTTGACATAAACTTTTCAAATGCTGCAATAAAGAGTTGGTGGATAATGTTGACCAAGTTCATTATGTTTACATGTCACTGTCATATGCCAAATTATATATTAGGCTGTTATGTTTTAGAATGTGACCATTATTGTATTATATATATGGTTTGACAGTCTTGTAGGAGGGAATTAAGGTGTCAGTGTGTTGTATCTGATGTTTTGAAGGAGGAAACTCTTTGTAAGGGATAACCCTTGTGTGCTATATGCTTGTAATGCAAACCTGGTTGTTAGACCAGATCATTTCTGTGGTACAATCATTTTTGTGTTTGTATTTCTTGCGTTCAACACTGTCAACATTACATCTTAAAATTTGATTTCATTTTAACAAGCAGAGGGTATACTTTTTTTTGCCAGAGATGATGATTCTAAGTCACTCAACAAATGGCATGTTTATGTGACTGGTCATAGTTTGGGTGGTGCATTGGCAACCTTGCTTGCTCTTGAGCTTTCATCTAATCAATTAGCTAAGTAAGTTTATTTTTTCTCACACACTTGCAGTTCTTCCAACTTCAAACACTGTCTGCGTTCAGCTTCTGCACAAACATTTACAGCTAATAGTTTAATTCTTCCTAACAACTTGATGGATTTGGAAAAAGCATGAATATCTGCTTTGCAACTTTAAACATAGCTTTTGTTTAATTAAATTGGAGGTTACTTTTTTAGATTTTTTAATTAGGACCCTCTTGTTAACAAATATTAATGGGTCTGTACTTTTTAAAACTTTCATTTGGGTATCCATACAGATCTAGTATTGAAATATTGATACGTTTTTAAACCGCGAGGATTGTTAAGTTTATGAATGGCCCAATCCTCTCACGATGTAGGTAGAGTGGGTGTTCTTCTAGTTGCAGGATTGGTCTTGGGGTTTCTACTTTGTGCAAGGCGATTAGGACTTGTGCACCTCTTGTTTATATTCCCTTTACTTCTCTAATTTAATCATGTGGTTGGATCTCATTTTTCCATCAATTTTATTTTTTTTGCTGAATGTACAGGAATTGAATCTATTTAACATAGTATCTATTTTATATTTATTCTCTCTACCCCATTTTATTATTTCATGGTAGTTACTGTGTGCAATAGTAACTTTTGTGTCTACCAGGCGGGGAGCAATTTCTATTACTATGTATAACTTTGGTTCTCCTAGGGTTGGTAACAAAAGATTTGCAGAAGTTTACAATGAGGTCAGAAAAGAGTATAATTATTTTGTTGGTGTTTTCATTTCCTTTTTGCTTTCTAATTTCTATATCGAATTCATTTCAAGAGAACACCTATTTTGTTCCCCATGCTATTCACAATTGTTCATGTTGGTTCCTATATTAAGAGAAACACATCAGAACCGCTATAGTTTTGAGATGTCTATCAACTTGATCCCTCAGATAGTGCCGTTGCTGTCTAACTTAACAGATATGCCATGTGGCACGTTAAACCCCATCTTGAGGTGTCATGTGTTCGTTTTTTGCCCAGGTGACTTCCTATTTGTGTCCACGTTATAAATACATCAATTTGGTTCCTCTATATACATCAAATTGGTTCATGGATAAAAATCGCATTGGTCTCTAATTCTTAAAGAATGTTTATTAGTTGTCATGTTAAAAACTACACTTGTAACTTCTATATTGTTATCTAACTTATTGAAAACCTGTTTGAATTGCTATCAATATTGTTGAAAAAATAAGTATAAGAAGCGAGCAAATGTGGATAATTAAATTATATAACTAGACAAAGTATATTTTCAATCAAGAATCTATTATACTGATCTTGACTAACCAATCTATTTTCACTAAGTTTTGTAACAATATAGAAGTTACAAATACTAGTTTATAAACATGACAGCTGATAAACATTATTAAGAATCATGGACCAATTTGATGACCAATTTGGTTTTTTTCAAGGGACGAATTTGATATATTTAGAGGGGCCAAATTGATGTATTTATGACATGTACTCTAATAAGAAGCCTCACGAGCAAAAACCGACACGTGGCACCTCTACGTGGGGTTTAACATGCTATGTGGCATATACGTTAAGTTAGGCAATGAAGGCGCTATCCAAGGGACCAAGTTGATGGATGTCTTAAAACAATAAGAGTTATGATGAGTTTATCTTAGTATAGGAACCAACTTAATCGATTGTGAATAGCATAAGGACCAAAATGGGTGTTCTCTCAATTCATTTCCATTATTTCATTCAAATTTTTAAATTAAGAATTAATTTTAAATTGCACAAACAATCCATTCTTACAACAAATAATCAAGCAATATTAGAAAAAATAATACTCCCAAAGCATAGAGTCAACTGAGCCTGCATGTGATTAAAATCACAACAAACTATGTACAATCTTTAACCTATAGCCAATTTTGTCTTCTAACTCATCGCATGTTAATTAAAGTAGATTTGTTTGTTTCTGTTAACATTTGTAATTGTTAATCAGTTACCTGTTTTACACCTCTATTTGCAGAGAGTTAACGATAGCTGGCGAGTTGTGAATCACAGAGATATTATACCTACAGTTCCCCGATTAATGGGTTACTGTCATGTTGAGCGCCCTGTATTTCTTGCAGCAGGGGTTTTAAGAAATGCCCTAGTGAGTGGTTATTGTAATGCTTCACATGCACGCATTTTTTTTCTATGACAATTTTAATTGCCTGATTGATTTGGTTATTAGAAGCAACATTTAGGGAACATGACGAAAAGGTAAAAGTAGAAACAAACAAACACTTAATGCTTCTGTAGATAATTGGGTTTGCAAGTGTTTACTCATTAACCACACATGAGCATTGTTAACCAATCATATGGTGTTCCCAGAATAAAAACATTTTTGGCCATATTTTCTTTCTTTTGGAATTTTCCCTATTCATTATTAGTTAAACATGAGGTTTGTTTTCCTTTTGTGGTTATTATTTGGATAATTACCGCCGATATTTCTTTAAATATAGGTGTTTTTAGACAATGTTTTAAACAATCAAGAGTTCATCATGACATAATGGATTAAACCATTTGGTCGTTTAGAAACTGTAACGTGTAAGGATAACGCAAGGAAAAGTTAATTTATTTGATCTGATAATTTGAGTATATTTCAGGATAAATTTCTCAACATCTATGAGGGAATTCTTTGTGCTTTGTTTATTTTGTTTTGGATGGCACGGCAGCATCAATAGTTGTACAATGTTAATGACATTCTTATCAAGAACATCACTACACATATGGAAGTTGTTTATTTGAGACAAACAGGAATAATTTGTTTAGTTTTAAATAGATTGGACCTAGAGGCCCACTTTCACTAATATATCAAATGTATGCTATACAGGAAAACAAAGACATTTTGGGAGATGGTTACGAAGGTGATGTTCTTGGGGAATCCACACCAGATGTTATAGTCAGTGAATTTGTATGTTTCTTCTTTTAAAACTTTCTAGTATTCGTTTAATCTATTCTATACCTCAAATTCTCATATTACATGTTTTATTAATAGATATTAGGTACCGTTTGTAGTGCTATATTTTAGGAAAATTAAATTAAAGGATGTTTATTTTATAATTAGATTTTTGTTTTGAAAATAAGTTACAACTGTAGAAATTTTAGTATTAGTATATTTGTCAAAAGAGAGAAAGAAACTTAAGAAATATTGTAAAACTGTTTTCTTTTTCCAAAACTTATCCAAACACCCCCTAATGGACTAGCAAAGACCTATAGTAGGGTTTAACTTATTGATTTTCATGGTATTACAGTGTTATGTTCTTCTCAATCCATTAAGTGTGTTATTTTTAATAGTCACATTGACATATTTTCCCTTTTGAAAATTTAGAGTTGGTCTTTCTTTTATGTTCATTCTTAAATTCGATGAATCCAGTTGAAGGGCGAGAAGGAGCTTATTGAGAAGTTGTTGCAAACTGAAATAAATATATTCCGCTCAATCAGAGACGGGAGTGCTCTCATGCAGCATATGGAGGATTTCTACTATATTACATTACTAGAGGTAAGGTACCTTCACTTAGAACTGTGCTAACAAATACTTCTATTTGATAGAACCTCTGGCTTGTTCCAAATCACTCATCATTCAGTTTGGTTATATGATAAACCCTTTGCCATAATTATAATTTTTATATATAAAAATGACCAACTAATTTGTTGTACTTATATACTGTATATTGTGTTAATTCGTACAGTAAAGTGATTAGTTCATTTTCTCGAGATATGTAAGTATAAAAGTTGTATCACAAATTTGTAGGAAGGAGGTTACACAGTTCTCCAGCTCCATTTTCTTTTTAATCTCTTATTAATAATGGACAATCAAAGAAAATTTGAAATGGATGTTAGTTCTCCAAAGATTTTGGATACAAACAACACCAATTTGGTCCTCAAGAAAGCTAACATTAATTCAATTCTTCAAGTATAAAGTGACGTTAAAATTTTCCCTTCCCGTTGGACCATGTAGAGTGTAGACAAACATTTGATTGAGAGGTCCTGGTGTTGGTGGAAAGCAGATTAAGATTTCTTGTTCGCCCCGTCATTTTTTACTGACTTGACCTGTTATGTCATTCTTAGTTGAGAGGCTAAATTGATGTCAAATTGTAAAGTTCTTTAGAGGACTAAATTAACGTGACTCTCTATGATTAAATTGATATTCAACTTCATAAAAGGACCAAATTAATTTCACTTGTATCTTAAGTGGACTAATATGGGTTTTCTCTTATTAGTTCCATTTTTGTATGATTGGCCTATTCTTCCTTTAATTTATTAATGTTTGGCACTCCATTATTATTTAATTATTATTCAGAATGTAAGATCAAATTACCAAGCTGTCCTAAGGCCAGAAGAAGGTGAAAGCTATAGTCTATAATGAGGCAACTAGGGTTTGCTGTTGTGGGCTGGTCGGAAGAAGTTTTCCGTGGAGAAATAGAAGTTTGCTGCCTGATACAATTGTAGATAAAACGCTGTCAAGAGCAGATACATGTATTTGTCATAACTTACTGCCAAATATTCACTGGTATCGTAGGCTGTACTCTCTTTCAACGATTAAACATACATTCTGTTTGCCTTTTAGTAAGATCAAAGTTTGAATAGATCCCTTTCATTGGATTGCAATTGTAGTATGAAAAGTAAAAGTTGATTTAAACAGATCCCATTCATTTAATTTACAGAACTTACACGTATTTGCAGCTAGGAAAATGGCAGCAATACAGTTTTTCTGGTACAGCATGCAAATGGAACTCAAAAGGTATGGTGAGCTGCTAGAGACTGCAAGTGGCTAAAGTTTCTGACAAAATTATAGTTTTAATATCATAACATCTGCCTTATGATGATAGAAATTGATTTTTGTTATATATAGCATGCATATCAATATTCTAAGACTGAACCGTCTTAGAAATTCAATGTGTAATTCTTATTCTGAACTGAAGCATTTATAGTCTCGAGCACAATGTACTTTTATGTTGTAAATATGCATATATCAAATGTTTGTCATTGTTAGGGTGGAGGAGAGCGGGTATTTTTTTACCCATAATGTTTGCATTATCCATTTTCCTTGAGTTGGATTGGACTCACTTGTTTCACTATATAATGTTGACTACTTCAAGTATTATATTAATTAGTAGTATGAAATATTAACAGTTGATATATTAGTGGTATGTAATGCTGATCATTAATTTAAAACTTTAAAGATTAACAGTTGAGAATCATAATTAATCGTGCAAATGTATGTGCCTTTTTGTAATTATTAATATAATCTTAAACCTTACTCTCTAAACTGTGCTTTAGAGGAATTAAATCAAAAAGTATAATTGATTTTAGTCAATATATCTACTAAAAAATTTCTTTTCGAAGAGTCAATCTACATCTAGCCGACTGCACCATCTAGCTAACTGCAAATTGTTATGATGATTATTGGGGTTGGCGAGTTGCTAGTTACACTCACATAGTACGGTGTGTGTGTATATATATGTGGTTATAGTACAAATTACATAATCATTGATTGAGCATAATTGTAGCTTTTTACTTTGTCACTTCTAAAATACAAATGTACTTTAAAGGATACAATAATAGTGATAATTAATAATTTAGAAATTAATAGTAATGATTGTAATAAAATATAAATCTATTATGATTAATTTTTTAGAAATTAATAGTAAGCTATAATCGTAACAAAAAAAAATTAGAATATGAAACTAGTAAGGATTCTCGTAAGTTAAACTTCTAGATTAACAATTAATGTAGCATTTTAAAGGAATTTTATCTTTGTATTTTTCTTTCTCTGCAATTTGATTCCATAATTCTAGTTGATAGCCAGAGGATATAATTTGCATAATATTGTTAGTACACAAACATCCAAAATCACCCATTCTAGCCAAACAATACACTATATATAACATCCAACAACACACCTCAATCAACAGTAACATATGAACCCTCATCTTTCATCACCATTCACAAATCAAAAACCACATTATTGATTATGTCATCAATCTCAAAGTTTAAAGTCATCATCTATTCATTTAACAGTAAATAATACCCTTAATCAACACACAATGTTAAAAAAAGGAACACCAGATCTGATCCGGTCTGGATACCGGTCCTCAAAGTTATGACTTCAGAGTGACATCTTAGAGGAGTAACCGGTATTATAAGAGGACAACGCCACATCAGTTATCCGTCCTCACCTCATCCGTTCTCACTTCATCGAGTGCTTTATCCGTCCTCGCTACGATGGACGCTTCATCCGATCTTATCTACACTGCGTGAATAACCGTTTGCCTCGGGATCACTATGAGATAAGAGTTCATTATAACTTATCAGCGAAGATACCCTGCATAGCGGAATGTGTCTATGTCAATTATCTCAGAGAGTAAGTACAATTGTCAGCGAAATATGTGGAAAGGTGATTATCCTTCATCCCTATCACAGGATCGTACTCTGATAATTGACCTACCCCCCCTGACACACTCTGAGTACTGAGTCATCTTGATTGACACACTCTACACGCTATCAGAACCAAGGGACCTACTTGCATCCAACGATTCATTTCCTACGTTCAACTATAAATAGCATGTTCCAATACACATGCAAGGTTACGTTGTTCTATCCTACATTCTTACTATTGCATTGCTTGAGTATTCACTGAGTTCGTACACTCTCCTAACTTGAGCGTCGGAGAATCTTTGCAGGTGGCACCACCTTTCGCCCTCTCTCAACGTGAAGCTCTGGTGTGAAGGATCTCCAGGACAACAAGACCGGTTTCTCCCACTGAGAGGCCGGATTACAACACCGGATACCCACTGTACCGGTGTACAAACCCTAAAACACCTGCACTCTTGTGGCTGGTCCCACACCGGATCCTAGACCCCGGTTCAGACCAGTTCATTGGCACGCCCAGTGGGATTCGTTAGAGTTATTCCAACTTTTCGTAGAAGTATGGTTGTCAGAATGGAAGGTGATGGACGTGACTTTGTTGATGGTCATGGGGAGGACATGACCCACCAGCAGACTGGGAGGAGACTCGTCTTCGAATCTCCTGTCACCAACACCCGAAGGATGGTACCAGTGGCAACTCCTGATCCTCGTGATGAGGTTATTAGGCAGCTCAGGGAGGAGTTGATGGAGTTGAAGCGGGAGAAGAGAGGAGTTGGGGACAGGGTGACGTCCCAGGCAGAAGAGGCCCACCATGCATCTGCGAGGGAGAGATCTACGACCCTTCAGTACTCGAAAATCCCTACGTACGAAGAGAGGGAACAAACCCAAGACTCGGGTGATAGAGTCAGTACCAGGAGAAGGGAGCAAGCAGCGGTGACCTCTGGAGTTTATAGACTCAGTGTTCCTTTCTCGAGGAGACTCATGAGTGTCGTCATCCCTAAGCACTTGCAGACGACTCAGCCACTGTCAATCGGGAAATACAATGGAGAAACTGATCCCACTAAGCACCTAGATGCTTATGTTTATGAGGCTATGTATCTGGGAGTTGATGAAGACGTCATGTGTAGAATGTTCCCCAGAACCTTGACAGAGGAGGCTCTTAGCTGGTTCAAGAGCCTGCCTTCAGGATCCATAGATTCCTGGGAAGAGATGGCAGCTGCGTTCGAAAGTCACTTTGTCATTTCTAGGGATATCCCAAGGATTTCTCACACGTTGGCTCAGATAAGGCAAGGAGAGACTGAAACTCTCAAGGAGTTTCTGAAGAGATTCTACAAGGAGGCTGCGTTGGTCCCCAACCTTACGGAGGCCATACAGCTCCATATTGTAGTGGAGGCTTTGCAACCTAGTTCTGCTTTTGCCCTATCTTTGACAAAGAGCCCCCCAACAACCTTTGAGGAGTTTCGAAGGAAAGCTTCCAAATACGTTGGTATAGAAATGCATTTGGAGGCCACAGCAGCTAGAATGAAGCCACCAGTGCCCCCTAGCAGCCACGGAGAGAGAAGGAGAGGGTAAGACCAGAAAAGCATGCCTTCAGAGAGGACTTTGCAAGTGCTCGACCTCATCAACGAGACAGGCGCGTCTCGTCTTTCAGCAACTATGCTCTTTTGAACGCCAGGCATTCCCAGATTTTGAGGGAAGTTGGTTGGCCAGCGCTCAGTGTCTTTGGTATAAGGAAGCCTCCCCCAGTGAAAAGACCTGGGAATCCACGTAAATACTGTGCCTTTCATGAACAGGCGGGTCATCACACAGACGAGTGCAAAGCGTTAAAGAATACTGTGGAGACCCTTATTAAAGAAGGAAAGCTGAAACAATATTTGTTCAAGGAAAGATCCTTAGACGAGCCTGACAGGACGGACAAGAGGGGGAGGGATCCAGACGATGAGGGTGACAATAGTCGTAACCCAGTCAGAAGGTTTACTGCCGCTGAAAAACAAAAGGGAGTGGTGATCGCTGGAGGAGCCCAGCAAGACAACATGCCTCAGCAGCAGAGGCAAGACAGGCGCGAAGTGATTGAGATGATTGCTGGAGGGTTTGCAGGAGGTGGAGCATCAATCACAGCCAGGAAAAATCACCACCAGATGATTTTGTCAGTACAGGACAAACCTAGAGATAATCGCCCTTTCAGGGACGGTGTGGCAGCTCCGGCGGTGTCGTTCACTGATGATGACTTCGGCCCGACGATCCCAGGAGAAGACGACGCGGTGGTAATCATCGCTGTTATTGCTAACAAAGATGTAAAGAGGATCCTCGTCGATCAGGGAAGTTCTTACGATGTAATTTTTTATAACTGTTTCAAAAGAATGGGTTTTAATGATGCAGATCTGCAGCCGTATACGCAAGAACTCACAGCGTTTAATGGGGCGAAGCAACCTACCAAAGGGTATCTCGATACCCTCATTTCTTTTGAAGGTGAATCTGGCGCGAGAACGGTGAAGTCGAGAATCCTAGTGATCGATGTGGAATCCCCTTACAACGGGATCATAGGCCGCCCTACCTTGAACGCGATGGAGGCAATTGTGTCTACTCCCCACCTCCTGATCAAATTCATTGATAAGGACAACTGTGTATCTTCCCTCTGAGGTGATCAAGAGATGACTCGATACTGTTATAATCTGAGCCTCAACATGGTCAAGTTGGAAGCGTTCAATAAGAAAAGGAAGCTGAATGACGGAGGAACAACGACTGGGTCTGTCAGTCTGATTGACTTAGACCCCAGGGCGGAATTGAAGATCGACCCTCTTAACCCCTCAAAGCCCAAACCGGATGGTGGTTCCAGGGATGTCATCTTAGGGGATTCCCCAGAGAAGGTCATGCACATTAATGATAATCTGGAGTCAGGCATGGGGCAACGCTTGTTGGCTCTCTTGTAGGAGTTTAAAGACCTTTTTGCATGGACTGCAGCAGACATGCCTGGGATGGACCCTGATTTCTGTTGCCACAAACTTGCTGTTTACCCAGAAACAAGACCGGTGGCCCAGAAGAAGAGGAGGTTGGGACCGGAGAAGCAGAAGGCAGCGTGTGAGCAAACAGAGGAATTGTTAAAGGCTGGTTTTATAAAGGAGATTCGCTATTCATTTTGGCTTTCCAACGTAGTGATGGTACAGAAAACCAATGGCAAGTGGAGGATGTGTACAGATTACGTAGATCTTAACCGATGTTGCCCCAAAGATCCATATCCTCTCTCAAACATTGATCGTATGGTTGATAACTTATCTGGTTATCAATACCTCAGTTTTATGGATGCTTATTCAGGGTACAACCAGATTCTGATGTGGGAAGAAGATCAAGAGAAGACGGCTTTTGTCAATGACCGTGGTGTCTTTTGCTACACCGTCATGCCGTTTGGATTGAAGAACGTCGGTGCTACCTACCAGCGCATGATTAACAAGGTGTTCGAAGGCATGCACACCAAGCTGGTAGAGGTGTATATCGATGATATCATTGCAAAGACTCCCGCTGGAGGAGACCACATTGGAGATTTGCGCCAAGTGTTTACCCGACTGCGGCAGTACAACATGAGATTGAATCCATTAAAGTGCACCTTAGGGAAGTTTCTGGGTTTCATGTTGACCCAGCGAGGTATCGAGGCCAACCCTGGTAAATGTCAGGCAATACTGGATATGCAAATCCCCAAGAGCCTAAGGGAGGTACAATCGTTGAATGGGAAGGTGGGCGCTCTGGCCCGATTCATGCCTAAGATGGCACATAGATCCCTTCCTCTGTATAAGGCGTTGAAGAAGCACAAGAACTTCGAATGGGGAGAGGAGCAAGAGTGAGCTTTCCAGCAGCTTAAGGTCGTGCTTTCAAGTCCACCAATACTGGTAAAACCTGACTCTGGTGAGACTCTAATCCTGTATTTGGCAATTTCTGATGAGGCCTTAGGCGTGGCTTTGGTCAAAGAAACTTCAGAGGGACAGAGACCAGTGTACTTCACCAACAAGACATTCCAGGGGGCTGACAACAGATATCAAAAGATAGAGAAGGCCGCTCTAGCAGTGGTGTGGGCTTCACGACGGTTGAGGTCGTATTTTCATGCACACCCAGTACTGGTGAGAATGGATCTACCTCTCTGTTCAGTGCTTAGTAAACCAGACCTTGCTGGAAGGATGATTAAGTGGTCCATCGAGCTTTCTGAGTTTGAAATCTCCTATAAGCCTCGAGGAGCTATTAAAGCCCAAGTTCTGGCGGATTTCGTTGTGGAAATGACTGGGTCGGATCCAGCCACACCTCGAGCGCATTGGACCGTTTATGTAGATGGGTCGTCGAACAGTAAAGGCTGTGGAGCCGGTGTTGTAGTGGAAAGCGATGACGGTGTGCATTTGGAAATTTCCCTCCGATTCAATTTCAAAACCTCTAACAATCAAGCGGAGTATGAGGCATGCTTGGCCGGCCTCCGAGCGGCGATCGACATCGGAGCGTCAGAAGTTACATTGTGCAGCGATTCACAGCTGGTGATTTCACAAATCCAGGGAAAGTATCAGGTTCGAGAGCCACAACTTCAATTGTACTTGAATTGTGTAAATAAATTGAATGGGAGATTCGACATGCTGGAATTTAAGCATGTGCCAAGAGAGGAGAATACCAGAGCGGATATCTTATCAAGGCTTGCAAGCACAAAACAGTCTGGCAGCACCACGACTGTGGTTCAGAGCACACTGACATCACCTAGCATGCCTCTGTTCCCATCTCTAAATGCTATAATGGTCAATTACCCTTACGGGAATTCTTAGGTCATCCCCTACATCCGTTATCTGGCGGACGGACAGCTCCCCACTGATGAGAGAGAAAGAAGGCGAGTGAAAAGGGAACTGCCCTACTTCACCATGGTCGATGGTGTTTTATACAAAAGAGGATTTTCAGTCCCATATCTCCTTTGTTTGAAAGAAGATGAAGTACAAGGAGTATTGGAGGAAGTACATGAGGGGCAGTGTAGGCACCATGCTGGGGGCCGGAGCTTAATGAGAAAAGTCCTCAGGGCTGGATATTGGTGGCCTACGGTGAAGCAAGACTCGGCTGATTTTGTGAAGAAATACGATGCTTGCCAGAGATTTTCTAATCTCCATCACACACCGGCCCAGGAACTCTCTTCATCCGCTGTGCCATGGCCGTTCTACCAGTGGGGCCTTGATATTCTGGGTCCTTCCCTACCGCTCTAGGGGGCATTAAATACTTGATCGTGGGGGTTGACTACTTCACTAAGTGGATCGAGGCTGAGCCAGTAGTACATATCACCTCTGCGCGAACAAGGCGCTTTGTATATGAAAACATCATAGCTCGATTCGGTGTCCCAGGGCGGATTGTGACTGACAATGGCACCCAGTTCACAGATAAGAAGTTCACAGACTTGCTTGAAGGACTGGGGATAGTCCAAATTTTCTCGTCTGTTGAACACCCCCAGACAAACGGCCGAGCAGAGGTGGCTAATCGAGAGGTATTAAAGGGATTGAAGAAACGCCTTGGAGAGGTAAAGGGAGGTTGGACCGATCAACTATGCCATGTTCTGTGGGCATACCGTACTACACCACACTCTTCCACTAATGAATCCCCATATCGGCTGACTTATGGGGTTGAGGCGATGATTCCAGTAGAGCTACAAACCAGATCAGCCCGAGTGGAATATTTTTCAGCTGAAGACAATAACGCCAATCTGGCATCAGAGCTGGACGTTCTCCATGAACTAAGGGAAGGAGCTTTTATTAGAGACCAGGCAACAGCTCTCCGGTACAACAAGCGTGTTCAAAATAGAGCGTTTAACACTGGAGATCTTGTTCTAAGGAAGGCGAGTGTGGGGAATAAATTCGCCTATCAAGGAAAGCTGGCACCAACATGGGAAGACCCTTACAGAGTTTCTGAAGTGACTAGAAAGGGATCATACCGACTCGAAGAGCTCGATGGAACCCCGATTCGCAACAAGTGGAACATTCAGAACTTACGTATTTATTATAGCTAGTTGGTAAGACGGTATGTACTCTTTTCCCTTACTTGAGTTTTTTCCCATTGGGTTTTCTCAAGAAGGTTTTGACGAGGCATGGCCCCGACTACGCTTCCTTTGTAATATACATTCAGTTTAATGAAAATGCAATTCACGACTCTCTCGCTCTCACCTTTTCATTTGTATGTTGTGATTTATAGTTATAAGCTGTCACGTATAAAGACCCTCAGGACGGATGAACTCAATCACCCATTCTGTGTATTAACGATGTAACTCCTCGAGGGGTGAAATGGGTTGTAGGATTAAACCAAACCCCATTTGAAGACCCAGATTATAGGATTAAACCGAACTCTAGGTACGGTTAGTAAGTTTGGCTGAACAACGGTGAAGGCTCGGATTGTAGGATTGAACCGAACTCCGAGTACGACTAGTAGGTTTGGCCGAACATCGGTGAAGAACGGTGAATGGGTAAAATCCAACACCGATTGAAGATACGGCTAGTAGGATCAAACCGAACGCCATTGAAGACCTGAGTGGTAGGATTAAACCGAACCTCAGGAAATGGGTTGTAGGATTGCACCGAACCCCATTCGAAGACCGGTAAATGGGTAAAATCCAACGCTGACTGAAGGCTCGGATTGTAGGATTAAACCGAACTCCGAGTACAACTTGTAGGCTTGGCCGGTCGCTATTGAAGAATCAATCGTTATCGAATTCACTCAGAAGTCTTCCTGGGAATTCCTCACTCAGAAATTTTTTCCCTTGGGATTCCTTACTCGGAAACACTTCAAATTCGATGCGAGACTTTTAAAATTCTTTAGTCGACAATATCTCCTTGAAGTCCGACTCGTGAGCTCTGTAAGCTGAGAAAATCTCACCTTGAAGTTTCAATCAGGAATTGTTTACTCGGGAAAGTCTCTACCCAAAATGCACTCATCCGGAGTCGAAGCCTCTCTCTGTCCCTAAGTGTTTCACTCGAAAAATGCTTCACTCGGTACCATATCACGTGGAGATCAAAAATGTTTCACCCAGTACTATCCTGTTCAGAAATATTCAAAAATATTTCACTCGGAGCTATCTTGTTTCGAAATGCTCCACTCGGTGCCATACTACCCGAGAATCAGAAATATCTCACTCGGTATTTACTCCGCTCAGAAATGTCACACTCGGGGACACCTTCTCAGGAGAGTTGCACTAGGAATCTCCAACCCGAATGAAGACTCAGATTGTGGGACTAAACCAAATTAAACCGAGCGCCGTCAAAGCATCAGTCGGAAATCTTCACACGGGAACGGTCACTCGGAAATCCTCCTCCTAGAGGGATCAATATGAGAACTTCCACTCGGAAGTCTCACTCGGAACTTCCCAGGTAAAACGGCCAAAACCAATTTCACTCGGAGTGATCACTCAGAGTCAAATGCTCACTCTGAATCGGTCATTCAGAATCAAATGTTCACTCGGAGTTGTTCATTCAACGTCAAACCTCCACTCGGAACCGTTCGCTCAAAGCCATTCAATTCATAACGCTTGGGGCCAATGTTTGACGATTAACGAGTATTACGAAGGTAAAAACATAACGTGTAATTTTGCAGGTTATACCAGCATCCATACCTCTCGCGGGTTGTATAGCTCATATAAGCAACTTCATAAGTCCCTCATATAAGCTAGGGGACATAATATCCGGTCTAGATACCGGTTCTAAAGACAAAAGGCAGACTCAGCCTTCCTAGAAGTCAATCGGTATCTCAGGATAACGACCCAGTCGATAAACAGTTGTAGGATTGAACCGAACTCCAAGTACAAGCGCCGTCCTCATCTCTAAAATAACTATCACAGGGCGGTTGAATGCGAATATTGCCATTCCACATCTGTGAGATCGAATAAACCTTTTCAATCTCCGAGAAGTTAAAGGTAACACTTCATAACAGATATTTCCTTCCCAAAATACTTATACTTGGGGACAGGGTATGCTTTAACATAAGTGTTGTATATCTATTACGATTTTTGTTATTTTCCTTCGAGGTGAAAATTACGCTTTAAACGACAATACAGTTAAACAAAGCGGATTTACAATGTATAAAAAGGTAAAGTATAGCGTATACATCTAAGTTATTTAGCAATCATACACTTATCACAAATGATAGAAGAAAAACGAAAGCAAACTTTATTGCTGTGAAGAAAAATTTTATGTGTATTAAGGCATTAAAACTGGAGCTGATCCCAGTACACAACTATAAATAAAAGCACAAAATTAAAGAACAGGTGGTTGGTTCTCCGATGTGGGCACTTCCGTTCTCCCCTCTTCAGCTCCCTCAGCTTAGTCTTATCCGCTCCGGTCTCTGGGCCAGCTTGGGCATCCCCTTGTGTCTCATCTTCGGGGCTAGGAGTAGTCAGTGTTGGTTCCATGCTTTGACCCTCCGGAAGTGGAGGCAGTTCATAAAGAGTATCAGGAGGATCCTGGTGCGAGCCGTCACTATTCACTTCGACAAGCTTCCCTCCGTGGAATTCATAGAACGGATCCAGTCCGTACAAATCAAGCTTCATGTTGGGGTTGCGATAAAAGACTTGACGAAGTGCCAGGCCGAAGGATTCGAAAGCTACTTTCTTGCATATCTCCAAGGCTTTGGCAGCCTTGGCCTTAGAAGCAGTTAATTTCTTTTGAAGCTTGGCAAAATCCTCCTCCGACGGCCCAGTGCCCACACTCCCCTTTTCAGCTCCTCAATCTGAATCTGCACCTCCTTCCGAAGGGCCTCCCACTCTCCTAAGCTCTTATTATGGCCGGCCTCCATCGCTGCAAGGTCGTCAGCCAGCTTAGCGGATTTCTTCATCTCCAATTAGAGCTCTTCTTCAAGGAGCGAAATGGAGTTATTCAGCTGCTGAAGTTCAGTAACCTGCCGCTCTAGGGATTTGTTGGTGAAGTGGAGCTGGCTTATTTCTTCGGTTTTCTTCTGCAGCGTCTCTTTGGCTTTAATCAGCTCCGATTCCACCCCTTTATGAATTTCAGCTTGTTTGGCCGCTCAGGCCCTTTACGGCGATGTTGGCTTCAAGTTTTTCAACTTGTTCCATATAGTCTGCCTTGTCGCTTAAGGAGTCCAAGAGGCCGGAGAGCTCATCCAGCTGCCAGTGACCGGCCTGGCAAGTGCCTCGAACTTCGGCAGCATCGAGAGAGGGGCGAAGACAGTACCTCGCTTTCGGGAGAGTGGGGGGCATGAACCCCTGAAACCAGAGTAAGGAGAGAGAAAAGACTCGCTTGGGGGATCAATCACTGGAGGAGGACTGCTCTCAGAGTCCGGTTCAGACGTGGCGTGTGAAGGAGGGGCAGAGGAATCAAGGATGGGTTTCTTCCCCTTGTCTTTTTTCAGCCCAGACTCCTCGAGTGTCTTCTGGCGTTTCTTTGCTGGGTCACTAGAAGAAGGCTTCTCCACATCCGTTGCCTTGACCAGATGTCTCTTCTTCTTTTTTTTCTCAGGGGCGGCCTCTTCATTACCTTGCCCCGCGGCCTCAGTTTGTCCCTCAGGTTCCTTCTCATCAAGAAGAGGGACCTCGTCTCCCACAGCGGAGGTAAGAGGAATTATTGGAGCCACTGCCTTAGAGGAGTTCCTCTTGGTCTGAATTTCGTTCTCTTCAGAAGAAGAATCGCCATCCGCCAGCATGGATTTCAGGGACAACATCTCGGGAGAGACTTTTTCGATTTGCTCTGCAAAATAAGGAAAATTGAGTTAAAACATGGAAGGAAAAATAATAAGAACGGAATGAATATGCAACATAACCACAGTTCAAGAACGGCTATTACGAAGGTAAGTGTCCCGAACAGCGGCATCTCCCAGAAGAAGCCTGCAAGAGAACCCCTTGAGTGCTTTTGAGGCCGATTGCATGGCACTCAACACTTCGACGGAATGAGAGGAAAGTTCGCTCTCCTCAATGTAGTAAGCACGGCTCAGCAGCAGAAAGTGCTCATGCGACCAACTGATAGGGAATTTGGTGAACCCTTCCTTGTTGAGCCAGAAGACCGGCTTATTCGATTGAATTAGGACCCGCGTGTAGTAATGTTTAAAGGAGCGTCCGTCCACCTTAGCGGATTCGGTGTAGGACTTGAAGTTCACTACCCTTGAGTCACAACGGAGTGTTATGAACCCAAGGCCGCCCTTCTTGTTGGCACAGCGGACCACTTGGCAATAGTAAAATAGTTTGGCCACAGTGGCGGTGAAGTTGAAATGCTCTCCTAGAATTTCGAGAGCGCGCACTAAGCCCCAGCCATTAGGATGCAGTTGAGTAGGGGCACAGTCAAGGAAGCGGAGGACGGCCATTTGAAACTCCGTCATGGGGAAGCGGACCAGGTTTTGAACGACGAAGTCGTACATGTAGACCGACCTCTTTTCAGGGACACGGTGGCAGACTCTCTCCATTGGGCAGGGGGCAAGGACGAGAAAGCGTCCCTTATACTTCTTATCGGAATAGATTTTCCAGCGGAGCGTAACTGGGTTTCCCTCTTCATTTGCATGATGAGAGGGGATGTTCAAGAATTCCTCCTCAACCCAACAGTACGGTTTTTCTCTGTTCAGCTTTTCCCAGTTCAGCCGGTGTG
Organism: Clitoria ternatea; assembly: GCA_037962975.1. Lineage (NCBI taxonomy): Eukaryota > Viridiplantae > Streptophyta > Magnoliopsida > Fabales > Fabaceae > Clitoria > Clitoria ternatea. The sequence continues at coordinate 58,657,740 of CM075674.1, forward strand.
CCACGACGTTGACACACCCTTCGGTAGTTCGCAGAATCAAAGTTTTACCAGACCCCGGAATCTCCATGATACTTGATACACGATGGAAAGCGTGTGTACTGTGGTAGAAGGCAACATCGTCAGAGAGGTAACCTACATTACTCGACCCATCGTCAGAGCAGCTGGTAGCCCTCGAGTCAAGGGGATCCTCAGGGCGGCGTCGAACAACTGGCGCTCGCGAGGAGGAAGTTTCAACCCTCTCTGAGCGACGAGGCTCAACCACAGGAAGATTCACTGGAATCCTTCCACCACGGTGGCTAGAGGGGGCACGAGAGCTAAGACTCCCCCTGTTTGAGGTACCAGCGCTGCTTGTCCTAGAGCGCATGGTTGAAGCAAAGTGACTAAAAATGATATGGAGGAAAGGGATAGGGAGGTTACCTAAAGAAGGAAGAGCTTTGTGAAGAGGAAAGGCAGCAAGGGAGTCTTCAGGAATTTGAGCAGAGGTTCACTAAGCTTGATGACAGAAGCGATTTCCAAAATTTGTTAAGTGACCCTTTTATAGGTAACGAAGAAGCACATTGTCCAGCCAAAAGTCACGACGTTTATTTCAAAACGTAACTTTTTGGATTCAAACGACTTCGTCGTTTCGTAACTTAAAGCGTGAAAATAGTAACGCTTCAGGAAAATTTTTGAACGAAACGGGCCTGTGGAAGTTGAAATCCAGGCCTAACAAGCCCAATCGACGGCTACACTCTTGGGTAATAATGGTTCACGTGTTAAAAAGGGGATTTAATGTCCAATCATTTCAGACGCATTTAATGCACCCCAACAACTATTCGAATACCAAGAGTTTCGATTTCCAAAAACTCTTGGGATTTCCCTCGCTGTGAATCCCTGTCTGGATCCGTTGTGAATGGCATCAGAAGAACGGTTACTTAATTTACAGAGCGGATGTGTTGGTAAGAAGCCAAACACGCATATGTCAAGGAGTTTTCAGAAGGAACTTTTGGAGTGTTCCACCGGCATCCAGACTTCTCAAAGACTGTATAGCTCATATGAGCAACCTAACAGTCCTTCACATAAGTTAGGGGACAAATGATCCGGTCTGGATACCGGTCCCCAAAGTTATGACGTCAGAGTGACATCTTAGAGGAGTAACCGGTATTATAAGAGGACAACGCCACATCGGTTATCCGTCCTCACCTCATCCGTTCTCACTTCATCGAGTGCTTTATCCCTCCTCGCTACGATGGACGCTTCATCCGATCTTATCTACACGGCGTGAATAACCGTTTGCCTCAGGATCACTGTGAGATAAGAGTTCATTATAACTTATCAGCGAAGATACTCTGCATAGCGGAATGTGTCTATGTCAATTATCTCAGAGAGTAAGTATAATTGTCAGCGAAATATGCGGAAAGGTGATTATCCTCCATCCCTATCACAGGATCGTACTCTGATAATTGACCTACCCCCCTGACACACTTTGAGTACTGAGTCATCTTGATTGACACACTCTACACGCTATCAGAACCAAAGGACCCACTTGCATCCAACGATTCATTTCCTACGTTCAACTATAAATAGCATGTTCCAATACACATGCAAGGTTACGTTGTTCTATCCTACATTCTTACTATTGCATTGCTTGAGTATTCACTGAGTTCGTACACTCTCCTAACTTGAGCGTCGGAGAATCTTTGCAGGTGGCACCACCTTTCGCCCTCTCTCAACGCGAAGCTCTGGTGTGAAGGATCTTCAGGACAACAAGACCAGTTTCTCCCACTGAGAGGCCGGATTACAACACCGGATACCCACTGTACCGGTGTACAAACCCTAAAACACCTGCACTCTTGTGGCTGGTCCCACACCGGATCCTAGACCCCGGTTCAGACCAGTTCAAGATCCAAATTTTGTAGCTTGCCTATAAGAAAAGCCTAATTTCACTCAATCTCGAGCGGATAATAGTGTTTACATGGACAACACCATTTTCCCTGTGTTTCAAGACCACTAAGACCACCAAATCGACACCTTCACATCACCCATTAATGGAATGGTTTTTACTACCGTAGCACCCATGGTCTCTGCTTCACTGTAAATTCGTCCACTGTCACAGGGACATGGACAGACAGCCAACACAGAACACACCATTTTCCCTTTCTGCTGATATTCTCAATACAGGGGTTTAATTGAACAAGAGGAACAACATTAGGCATACAAGGAATTTCACTTCTCTAGAGATGGACAAAACTACTCTACTAGGTTTCCTACCATCCCCCAATATTTGTAATTTTGCATTTCCTAATTCTAGCATTTTTAAAGTACTAAATAGAAAACACTCAACATAGTCCAATTTGGTAACCGGCTCTGTCGGTCAACTTGAAACCATATGACCATTGGATCAAATCCAACAGCTTAAAAACAATTAAACCACCACACACCTAATTTTCCAAAGTCCTTCCACCATAGACACCATCATTTGTTTGGTCAAAGGAAAGGAGAAATCTCATTTTAATGAAGGAGATTAGCTGAGATTTAGATTCCCGAGATTTTAATTGAAGGAACCCTCCCCTCCAATTTTGTTCATCCAAAGAAACTAGGTGATTAAAATCCCTCCCCTCCCCTCCCCTCTTTAAAATCTCTCTCCTTCCCCCATTTCTTTTAAACCTAACATAATGTAAACTAACCAATTCCATTAGTACTAACTGTGACCTTAAATCTGTAAGAATGCTTTCTTGCAGCATCAGAAAAGATGCATGTATTCTCTTCAGATCTTCATGACAAAACAAGGTTACTTCGCTGAAAAAATAAAAAAGCATCAACAATGCAAAGCATTCATCAGCGATTTTCATCAACGTAAAAAGAAAACCATCCAGTAGAGCTAGTAAACCACATCTAACATGAAGGAAGCCTTCAGACATACAGCTAGAACATCCTTCACATGCCAACATCTATAACAGCCTCAGTTCAAAGATTCAAAAGATACAAGTAAACATGTATCTATCGTTTATTTGATTCAAAACAATGGTGTTGACCAGTGGAAGAATCACAGTTCCAAGGTGAAGACACCGGTTCCAGAGGCAAACCTAACTATACTTGTACCCCAACAACAACAGCAACAATAACAACAAATTCTTATCCCACTAAATGAAGTCGAGTTATACCCAAACAAGGTAAATTTATAAAACCCAAAAACATTGTAACCATACCTCACTATTCAATAATAGATAGTTAGATACGTCTAACCGTTAGAATTGAAGACAAGCAAATAACCTTGTCCCAGCTAGATTAAGCTGTCAAACAAAACCCATTAAAACAGAAGAAACCCTATAAGTAACTAACAAAGAACGAGTAAAGTGACTAACGCTAGCAGAATCAGAGACAAAAAAAACGCAAAAATGAAAGTAACCCTAAGTTAAAATTAAAAAACGCAACACGCACCAAAATCTAAAAATAATAATAATAAGAAGAAGAACATATATAAAAATTAAAAGAGTCCATAAGAGAAATTGAAGAGAACAAGGTGAATTATGACGAAAGAGGCATCGTTCTGATATTAATATGAAAACCCAAGAAACAAAAGTACAAGCTTTCTATTGTGTTTCCCAACACGAAGATGAAAATACCCTAATCCGAAATTGTTTGAGCGTGAGGGAGGGGTGTTAGTTGATATCAGAATCATCGAAATCGTCTTGGAAGGAGTTGAAGAAATCGGCATCGGCGAGTTTGTGGTCGGCGGCGATGACACCGTCGGCGAACATTTCAAGGGGGTCGTGATCGTCGACGTCCATGGCCATGGATGAAACTTGGTCCTCCATCTCTCCGAACAAATCCATTGCTCTCATGATCTTCTCACTCTCACTCTGTACCCGCAATTCCACCCTCCAATTAGGGATTTATATTAAGACTCTTTACACACCAGGAAAATATTAGAAAAACAACGTCGCTAGTTATATTCATGCTATTATAAAATATTAAAATAAGTTTAAATATATTATTTATCTTATAAAATAATAATTTTTAGGCTAAATACACATTTTGGTCCCTTATGTTTCAACTTATTTTCTGATTGGTCCCCTATGTTTATTTTAATTCAACTTGGTCCCTCAACTTTTAAAAAAGGTTTCAGTTTGGTCCTTCCGTCATGTTTTCACTAACGATGTTTGTGCCATTTCTAACGTGGCTTGGAGACGTTGTTGCCCAGTTAAGGACGATTTCATCCATCCGCCATTAAAGATCCATGGAAGCTCTAGGGTTAGTATGTTAGTGTTGAAAGTGTTCATAAACTTCAAGAACGTGAGCTCCAAATTACAATCCTCTGTCATGGCCAACTCAGGTGGTTCTGTGTTCAGTAATGGAGGCAACTCAATGGGTGCTCCATTTTGTGAATGTGTCGGGCACCATAAAGCAGTGCTTCGAACCTCAAGAACGACGATCAACTATGGAAGACAATTCTGGGGGTGTAGAAAGTATCGCGTAAGTTTATTTGTTGATTATTACCTTGGTTTTTTAATTTGGAAAAAGGTTTATTTGATTCAGTGTGTAATACTGTGTCAATGGTCTTTTTGTAGGGTGTAGCTGGTGATGGGAGTTGCAATTTTTTCCAATGGGTCACAGACGTGGCTGAAGCTGAGAAAGATCTATTGATTATCAGACAAAGGAAAAAAATAATTGCATTGCAGAAATCTCTCAAGGAATCAACAAAATGGAACAAGAGGATGTATTTTTTTTGTGTGTTGTTGGTCTTATGCAATGTGTTTGTGATAGTTCTATGTTGGTCACAGTAAGATAGTGTTGTTTGGTTTAATTTAGGTTATGGAGTCTTCTTGTTAAATTTACTTTTTACTTTCAGTGTTTATTGTAAGATGTTATTTTGAGTTGTAAACTTGAGTTGTAAACTTGAGCATTTCAATTTAAGTTGTTTATTTGAGATTTGATCTTTGAATTGTTAATTTGAGCATTTCAATTTGAGTTGTTAATTCAAGATAAAATAATATATAGACCACCAATGCAAATTGAAATAATAATAATTTGTTTACCATGTTTAAACATCATCAAAAGATAACAAAACAGAAATTACCATTGAAAATGATAACTTGTTTACCATGTTAAACATGATCAAAAGAGAACAGAACAAAATTTACAATATTGGTCCATCAGTAAATGATATAACAAAAAAGAAAGGGATGATGCTTCAAATGTCTTTCCGCCTTGGTCTTAATTTTTGCCTTTGCTGGACTGGGTTTGTAGAAGCAGAAGTGGCTTGTTTTCTTTTAGTTGTGGTTGTGGCAGCATTCTCAGTCGGGGCTGTAGCTTGGGTGGTTGCAGATTGTTGGGTTTGGGGGTCTTCTGGTGGTGGTTTGGAAGGGCATGTAGCCTTGTTGTGGCCTGTAGTTCCACAAACACTGCACTTTGTCTTCAAACCCTTCCTGGACATCCGGATGTCATCTTTTTCAGCTTGGTCCTTGTTCCTTGATCTTTTAGGCCTGCCAGCTTGCTTCTTGAATGGTGGAGGTTGTACATTGTTTGCATCAACCTTCTCCCACATGTTCTTCCCAATGGTGGGTAAGATCACCGGACTGTAACAGTTTGCATAGGCTTGTTTTCTATATATTGCTGGGATGTAGGTCTCTGGGGTTTCATTAACCTGTACCATGCATGCAACTGCATGGTTACATGGTATCCCTGTTAGCATCCACCTCCTGCAATTGCATTCCCGAGCCTTCAAATCCACAATGAATTTCTCAGTATGGTGAATATGATTGACCTCATATACACTGTCCCCTGACCACCTGCACAAGTCATTAAGAATGAAATTAATATGGGATACAATTTAAAAAATATAAAGAAGACTATTACATGTGAGTGGCCTTTTCTAACCTGACTTGGAACATGTTTATGTTAGATTTAGTTTTCTCAACCCTTTGTTTTATCCTTGGAAGGACATCATCAGTGAAGTTGAGCAATTTTGTCCGGTTCTTGGCCCATCGTTCCATCATATAAGTCTTAATCATCTCCAGCATAGTGATGATGGGCTTCCCCCTAGCTTCAATTATAACTGAGTTAAAAGTTTCAGACATATTGTTCACCAATACATCACTCTTTGGTGTAAATGAAAATCGTGACTTGCTCCAGTGTCTGGGAGGTAATTTGATCAAGTCTCTGTAGGCATTTTCATTGACTTCCTTTATCTCTAGCATTGTTTTCTCCCATGCCTTAGTGTAAGTTGACTTCGCTGCCTTCCACAATAAGTCTTTGAGTTGTTTTCCGGGATGCCTTTTTCTGAAGTTATTGTATAGATGCCTAACACAGAACCTCTGATCAACACCAGGTATGAGTTCTTCTAAGGCATGTAGCAGACCCTACAACATCCAAAATTTAAGATAAAACAGACTACTTTGAAGTATTGAAACCAGTAAATTCAAGTACTGAAACATGGGGGACCAATTTGAAAACAAATTAATGAAGTATTGAAACATGGGGGACCACAGTGAAATCACTTAATCACCATCTGCAAAAAATTGGGGACCAATTTGAGACCAAAATCAGGTCAGGCATAGTTATGGTATGCAGTTCACATAGACTCTTATTACACAGACTGATCATTATGGCATGCAGTTAACATAGACTGATCATTATGCAGTTATTGCACAGTTCATGCATTACAATTCAAATAATCACCATATGCACCAACTGCAATAATTCATGCATTACAATTCAAATAATCACCATATGACATACCTTCTGTTGATCAGATATAAATGTCATCTCACTGCAGACCTGAGAGCCACCTAAATCACCAACAAGTAGCTCCAAAAACCACCTCCAAGAATCTGTGTTTTCACACTCCACCACCCTAACTGCAATTGGCAACATTTGATCGTTTGGGTCTCTACCAACTGCACTCAAAAGTTGCCCACCATAAGGCCCTTTAAGAAAGCATCCATCCAACCCAATGATCTTCCTACAATGCTTGAAGGTGTCCTTGCTCCCTTTCAGACACACATACATCCTATGAAAAGAGGTTGCAACTGTATTCTCAGACACTGTGCTTCCTGTTGCAATGTGTTGTACATTCAACTTCACAGTGGAACCAGGGTTGGAGTTTTCTAAAGCAGTGCAGTAGTCCCATAAATCTTTGTATTGCTCAGTGAAATCACCATCTACAATCCCCAATGCAGCCTTCCTAGCCCTGTAAGTCGTTGTCTTACTTACTTTAGCATGCCAATTCTCTCGGGCCCTGTTACATATATCTGAAAGTTTAAGCTTTGGGTTCTCCTTCACCCCACTGACCAGCCTCTTAGAAAGCCATCTTGAAGTCAAAAACTTTATCCTATGCTGTCTGCCACACGTGTGACTGTCAATAATGGTCCTTAACTGCCATGTTTCCTCATTTGCCAGCTTGCCACAGTAGGCATAAAACTCACAACCTTCAATACACCTTACCCTCACTCTCTTTTTATCATTTTTTTCAAACCTCAAATCCTTACCATTTGCAATAGCATATGCAATAATGGCCTCTTTGAACTGCTCCTTGGTTAAGAATACAGCGCCCTTGACCCAACAATAACCTTCCATGTTTGTTGGCATCTTAAATTTTGGGCACCTTTCACCTTCACTCTCTTCTGAGCTATCGCTATATAGCTCCTCAGAATCTTCATCAATGTCAGATACCACTTTTTTGCCTTTCCCTGTGTTTTTCTTACAACTTGACCCCTCACCCCTTCCAGAATTAGTACCCCTCATATAGGTCCTTGGGTTTACAGTTCTAGGAATTTTTCTCCTCTGCCATTTCTTTTTTACACCAACCTGTGTAGTTGGCTCATCAGTGGCAGTACTTCCTCCACCTTCACCTATTGCATCCTCTTGATCCATCACTTCCACATTTTCAGGCATCACATTCACATGTTCCATCACCTCATTAGTGGCTTCACCATGTGCCTTAACAGTGATCACATCCTCTTGATCCACCCCTTCATCATCTGAATCATGGAAATGAATTTCCATTGCACTATCATCATCATCTTCTACTATAATATCATCTGAAACCATCTCAACATATGTTTCATCACCCCTGCCTTCATCACCCTTCTCCTCATCATCTTCACCATGTGGCTCATCACCTATATCCTCGAGACCTTTACCATCTGGCACATCAGCATCAACATCTACATCATTTGTTTTCTCTGGGCCAGTGAGGTCCAAAACAACCTCTGGCACATCAAGGGCATGCACCACAAACATCTAAACCTTCCCCTGAGAGTGTGCAATCCTTGCCATCTCTAAACAACCTTTATCGTCGACCAATTGCTTCAGCCCAATATGAAACTCTTTGCCTCCAATCTTGTACCATAACTCCTCAACATTCACGTATCCCATGTCCTTTACTATTCCCATAACTTCAAAATAACTCCATCTATCCTCATCGATGTCCCATTCAGAGTCAATACCACTATACCCCAACTTCTTTCCATTTTCTTCAACAAAAGACCCCCCATGAAAAATCTCCAACTTGAAACGAGGATTCATCCTACAACCCTAAACTCAAACCATACTAAATTTGTAAATGCCAAATATAGTTCCAAATTTGTACACCGTAAACCCCATATTATGCCCTCACAAAATTAGTTTTCCCCCCAAACCCAAACTTAAAACGAAAGAGATGAAGGATTAGAGGGCTTACCTACAATGTCGAACAACAGGACACAAGCACGAACTGTCTCACTATCTCCTCTGAACTTAGCTTTGCTTGTACCTTAGGTCACCCTTCAAACACGTAACAAATGGCAGAGGAAGAAGATGATGGGACCAATATGAACCACCTCTCTTACCTTTTCTCAAAACGCTCGTTTTGCCATTGCCAGCACAGTAAACAAAAAATTGACACATGGGATACATGTCAGACACTTGGTCCATGTAAGCAAATGGCACAAACGTCGCTAGTGAAAACATGACGGAAGGACCAAACTGAAACCTTTTTAAAAAGTTGAGGGACCAAGTTGAATTAAAATAAACATAGGGGACCAATCAGAAAATAAGTTGAAACATAAGGGACCAAAAGGTATATTTAGCCTAATTTTTATTATTACTTTAGTCCCTGTAAAATTTTTCTTCTTTTTTTACGTCTACCTTATTTCAAATATTTTTGAATTCATTAACTGTTTATGTATTTATCAAAATATACATCAATTTATTTACCTTGTTTTAACATATACAATTCACTAACATTAAAATAAAGTTTTTGACTATTGAAAACGTTGCTATTGTTGTGGTTGTTTAACCAAAACTTTTTGGGTATATGCAGGGAATTTGTTCATGAAATTTATGATAGTCCACTCTTCATAAAGTTGAAAAAAGGATTCAATTTCCCTGCCATGGATCCATGGGTTAGTTATCTTATGTCAATCTACTGCCCTCCTACAGTTCTTTGAGGAGATGAAATTTACACTTGTTTGTATTTGATAGTTATCTCTTATTGCCCACAGTCCTCTAGCCAGTTTTTTTTTGGTAAATCTAGGATTTTTGGCCCATTTGGGGTGTATTTTAAAAAAAAATTTAAGGTTTGGTGCATGTAGAAAAAAATTTAGTTGTCTGAGGTGAAACTTGTCAAATCGTATTTGTAAAATGGCAAGTGACAGGGCGCGTTATAAAACGCCTTCTGGAAAGACGTTTTTGACCTTGAAAACGCAAGGTGGAAATGCGTTTTTGACCATGAAAATGCTACGTGGACTAGCATTTTTGAACTGGCGTGCACTCCTAGATGAAAACGCAAGGTGGACTAGCGTTTTTTGACTCTACAAACGCATGGTGGACTTGCGTTTTCTGTGGCGGGAAGAGAAAGGTGAAAACGCATTTTGGACTAGCTTCTTTGACCATAAAACGTATTTTCATGTTGCGTTTTTTAGTATAAAACGTTGTTTAAGAGAGCGTTTTTATATGTAAAACGCACATTAACCTACGTTTTTTTCACTTTAAAAGCGTTGTCCCCGTTTTCATTCCCATTCTGGCTATTCAAACATACACATACGCACTGGGAATTTGTGGAAGAGTTTCTCAAGATACAGAGGTGAGTTTTAATATTTCTCTCATATTTGAAGAGTTTATTTTGTTTATATTTTAACTGCTTGGTATGTTTAGGTAGTTGATTTGTTACTTTTGGTGAAGTTTGACTTTGCAAGAATGAATTCGTCAATACCTGTTATGCTATATACAAATGGGCGAAAGTTTGAAGGACCAAATGGGTACACATTTGAGGGTGAGATTAAATTGATGAAAGTGAATCGGGACATTACGTTTGAGCAATTGAAGCAGAGAATATCCACAAAGTTAGCGCTAGGAGCGGCCGTGTGATAACACAATTAACTACTAGATTAATTTTTGATAAGAGAAAAAATAAATTTTCAAGATTTCTAATAACTTATGATGAGGAGATTGAATTGTTGTTAAGTGTGTTTGAGTTACAATCTGACATGGTTGGACTTGAGATTTATGTTGATTCTGATGTCCAAGAAAGTAAGTTGCGCATTATTGACACTTTAAATTGATTGGGTGAAAATAATTTTAGATTTTTACTGATGTTTGGATTTTGTATGTTGTGGTAGATGAAAATAGTGACAATGATCCAGATTACAATGTTGGTGAAGATTGTGATAGTAGTTTGGAAGATGATGAAGGAAATATTCTGAATTATAGTGATATGGACACAGATGTAGAAGGTGACTATGATTCCATTTCAGAGACATCAAATATAGGAAATCCAGGAACAAGAAGCACTATTTTAGTCGGTGGGGCTCCGTCGACTACAATTGTGCCAGGTTAGCAAAAACTATTCAGGAGAATGTGACATTCCCATCCTTTATTATTTTCATTTTAATGGATGTCAAATATTATTTTTTATTATTGTGACAGTCCAATCCTTTATTATTGTCATTTTAAGGTATGCCATATTGGGCCTCATCACCACATTACAGCAACATTAACTGGAACCATACCACTGAAGAAAATAATTTGATTTGGCTGGATAACGAGTCGGAATGGCGTGTAGGTGATGATTTGTTTGTTGGTTTAAAATTTACGACAAAGGCTGCAATGCAGTTGGCCTTGAAACAGTATTCTACGAAGAAGCATCAAACTTTTATTGTGGTTGAGTCAAAACCCACATATTTGGTGGTTAAATGTCTAAATCAAATTGATGGTTGTCAATGGAGGATGAGGGTAATGTTTTCAAAGAAAACTGATACGTGGGTGGTCACTAAGTGGGGAGGTAGTCATACATGCGTAAACGTTGAACTATCACAGGATCATACAAAATTGGACTCTGAGTTCATATGTTGTTGTATTTTTGGTTGGTTAATAGTTTACATTTTGCATTTTATATGATTTTGAATGCATGTATACGTGATGGCATGTTTGTTAACTTTATTTTGGTATTTGTACAGGGATGGTAAATCAAGATCCATCAATTTCTATTTCGTTGATTCAAGAAAGGATTTGTGGCGAATATGGCTTTAAAGTGTCATAAAGCAAAGCTTGGAAGGCCAAACAGAAGGAAATTGTGCGTGTGTTTGGTGATTGGGATGAATCTTATGCCTTTATACCTCATTGGCTTCGGCACATGCGTCAGATTACACCAGGTTCAGCTTATAATATTATCATTGATGAGTTTCTCATGGGTACTGAGGTAGACAATAGGCATCGTACCTTTAAACGTGTGTTTTGGTCATTTAGACAATGCGCGGTTGCGTTTGAGTTTTGTAAACCCATTTTGCAAGTGGATGGGACATTCTTGTATGGAAAATATCGCCATACCTTGTTGATTGCGACTACATAGGACGGTAACGATTGTGTGTTGCCGGTTGCTTTTGCTATTGTTGAAGGGGAAACCCTACAGGCTTGGGCATGGTTTCTTGCACAGATAATGAATCACGTTACTAACAAAACTGGCTTATGCCTTATATCTGATCGACATCAGAGTATAAAGTCTGTTGTGTCAAACCCATAAATACGTTGGCAACCACCTCATGCACACCATGTATTTTGTATCTGACATATAGCTAGTAACTTCAACCATAAGTTCAAAAACATTGGTTTGAAGCAAGATTTGTTGAAGCTAGGTAAAAACCATTATTTGTGCTTGATTCCTTGATAATGACTGGTTTATGCATCATATTAACACTTCACTTTAACTATATTTTACAGGGTACACCACTTGTCGAAGTGTCTTTGATAGGAATCTGGCTAAATTCCGTGAGGCAAAACCTGAGGTTGCTGCTTGGATTGACAGTATACCGAAACAGCAATAGAGTTTGGCGTATGATGAGGGTGGCCGTAGATTTGGTCACATGATCACCAACCTATCAGAGTGCATTTACAACGTTCTAAAGGGTGCATGAAATATGCTAATCACAACGTTAGTAAAGTGTACATATGCCAGGATGGTCGAGTACTTTGTTCGGCGTGGTGCCCAAGCGAGATCTGAGTTTGGTGAAGGGTTAAGGTTTACTAACAAGTTGATAGACCATCTTAGTGGAATCAGGCACGTACTTGTACTCACCAGGTTAGACGTTTTGACGTTCAGGGACACAGGTTTGAGGTGGAAGAATGTTTTGACCCCGTTACACAATGTGGAGGTAGAAAATACACTGTTACATTATTGACAAACCCTTCTTGTGATTGTGGGAGATTCCAAGCATTCAAGTTCCCATGCTCCCACGTCATCGCCGCTTGCCAGGTTGTTAGTGTTGACTACTTCCAGTTCATCCATCCGGCGTATACACAAAAGTATATATTAAATGCGTATTCAAGTCAATGGTATCCCATCGGCAACGATGATGATATTCCTATCATGGATGAGGGTTGGAAGCTTGTTCCTGATCCCCTAAAGTTACGACCAAAGGGTCGGCCCAAGGCCTCACGTATTCGCAATGAGATGGATTAGGTTGATCAACAACCTAACAAGCCAAAATGTCAACAGTGCAAACAAGCGGGTCATAATCGTCGTAAATGTCCACATGGTATGGATGGTCAAAGCTCAACAACCCAATGCACACCATAGATTTATTACTAGTTGTTTTCACCACTTACTAGTTTTATGTTTTAGGATATGTATTAATTTTCTTAATTAAATGTCAACAAGCATAAATATATAAATTTGTTTGTTAAACCAACATGTTAAAGTCCAACTAATCTGAAATATTTCATACAAAAGTTAAGCACATTACACATTACACATATCAGTTTAATGTGGTGGTGGGGGAGGGGATGTGGGGACAATATGCATCGTTTAGGTACATCTCTTACATGCCGGTGAGGGTTTCGTCTTATATTCAGATTAGGGTTGTTTGGATCCTCCTCAACATCATCGCCCAAATTTATAGAATCGGCCGCTGGAAATAAGCGCATGCTTAGGTCCACACCTTCCCCTAAATCATAGGAGGGACCTTCACCTCTATGCGTGACAAGTAGTGAGTTAGGCGTGTGTAACAGATTTTGGAAAAACCTCGTTGGTGAGTCATGAGGAGATGGAATATATGAACTTGTCTGCCCAATTGTGTTTCCACCAACATCAGGGAAGAATGTGTCCATATTTGGGCTATAATAAAATTGTTGACCATCATTTGCTTGACACCCTTTTTGTGATGGGTACTAATAGGTAGGCCATGGGGAAATGGGGTCTACCTGGTTAGGCACAAAATATTGACCGTGTTCTCATGGCGGCAATTGTGGCAGAGTCCACATCTGCTGTTCTTCTTGCGCTCTTCCCCTCACAATCCCCTGTCGCTCATTCTTGTTCCCAGGCATGTTAATGTCATATGGCTCATTGGGTGTTTCATGTACACCTGTATACGCGGGTTGGATGGCTTGCATCACCCGACCCTCTACTCCTCACAGTTGCATGACGTTAACCGATTATTGCCTTATTTGTTCAAACAAATAAGCAGGTGTCTGGGTTGGAGTTGATGCGTCCTATGTTGCCATGTAATGAATGCTTTCAACAACGTCCACCTACAAAGAAGAATCAATGAATATGTTAGTCCAATTGGAAAATAACACAGACCCAACCATAAAATGATAAACTTTCAATAAACCATACCAAGCGCCCCGTCGCACAATGTTTACGCGTTATCCATTTACGCGTATGCATGTTAAACCACCGCATATGCTCTGACTGTGCGCCCAAAACACCCACTTATGGTGGATTAGTATACACGTATTGTAGGCGGTTTCCCCATATAGTGACCAAAGGTACATACATCTGTGCCCAATTTTCACCTGCTTTTCCTCTCTACGTAATTCCATGTAAATTGTCTGGTTGTCGAGGGGCCGAGGGAATATGTTGCTGCATTCTGAATTGCCTCATTACTCGGTCTGGTTGGTGCCATTCGACTATGTTAGTGCACAAAAGTGGCACAACAGCTCTCCAACACTCGGACCCTTCAAGACAATGTGCGGGCAACGTCTGCAATATGTCATCACCATACGGAGTCCAAACAATCTACAAAAACAATAACAATGAATGTTATTACATGCATATATCAATTGGGTATGTAAATTAAGTGTACTAATTCAGACCTCATCAAACTTCATTTGGTCAAAGGTATAACGTTCTTAATTTTAAAATAAAATTTCAATAAATCAAATAAGTTTTTCACAAATAATTTAAATATCAACACAGAATTTGAATTAAATAATGCACTGTTGTTTTTACAACAGCCGACTGGCTTATTTAAATATACAAATAAATATAACCACTCGGTATACCCAAGAGCCGGCCAAGGCTTCTACGAAATAACTATATGCACTATGTACAATAAACATAAATACATAATGCTCCAAATGGCTGAGTGACTTCATCTATCATTGTTGTGTCCTATGTCCACTGTAAAAATAACAAGAAGTAGGGGGTGAGCATAAACATATCAAATGATAGTTATTGAATCGGATTAAAAGTCCAATTCATAATTATATATAAAACATAACCAAATCAAATCACTTATCATATAATAGCATGTTATTCTCAATAACATATATATCAGTACACACACACATGATCAATCGAATAAATCCATTATTAAGTCTTTTAATTATGTTGCAACACTGGCTCCCCGAGCCATAACTCAGCTCTCAGCTGATCCGATCGTTTTACTGGTACCAAACCGTTTACACCCTTATGTGATACCATCACTCTCAGTGACAACGGTTAGTGCCATGGGCTAAAACCCCGAGCCCCGCTCAAGAGATTGCCTTGAGTCCCACCCAAGGTCTTTTGTCTTTTGCCTTGAGTCCCACCCAAGGTCTTTTGTGGAAACCACATCATATTTCATATTCATTCATCATATAAGCATCTCATGAAAAATTCATGGAAACCATTCTCATCATCAGTCACACATATATACAATCATCACATCAATATCAATAATATGAATGAAAGATATGAAAACATAAAATATGTTATTCAATCAGGGTCTTAATAACAATTTATTCACATAACATATATACATCATAACAATATCACCCCACATCCATTCATAAACTATTCATTTGAAATGTAACACTCCCCCTACCTGGAAATAAAAAGTTTCAACTTGTTCTTCAATCGATATCAATCATAGCTTCAAGAATTCCGACTGGAATTGTAGTTCTGAATTAGTCCAAAGCTTTCTTACTTATGAAATCCAAGCGTTCACGTTAAAGAGAAGAAAGGAAGATTAATTTCTTCTTCGTTGATGGTTTCCAGTAGAGATTGGAGAGAAAAGTTTTGAATTAATCCAACAGTAGAAGTATTTTATATGTTATCCATGTAGAAGAGACGTGAACAAATTGAAGAAGTCTGCTACATGTTTCTTCAAATGATAAGGAAGGAATAAGCATTTAATGAAAAAGGGACAACACATCAGAGAGGGTCCCATACTTAGAAAAATGTCAGAAAAAGAATCTGCTGGAAGGTAGAAGAACAAAGTGACGTGGAAAGCTTCGATAATAATAAAAATAATTATTAATTCCGACTCGGTTTCATTCTGGCATATTTTTCTGAGAAAGGCTCTGTTCGCTCAAAATTCCTTTATTCAGAGGAAATTCATTCGGAAAGGTTCCATCCATGAAACGCCCAGCTTTTCTTCCTCGGAATAACCCATACGAAAATATCTCATTCAGACATCTTACTCAGATATATTTCTGCCCGAGTCAAACCTTCACTTACGTCGCTCGGAAATCTCCCATCTAAAAGATTACTCGGAGTTAGTAGATAATCCTCTCTCGAAAGTCTTTCCACTCGAAAGAATCACTCAGGATCGAAGACCATTTAGAAGACGAACCCGAGTTCAAACTCAACAACTCTGACCGAACACAATTGAATGAATTTACCACTCGGTCATTTACTTCCCTTGGAATTACTCACCCAGAGTATAGTTGTTCGAAATTGGAATCTTTCTCCGTCCAGAAGTAGTCTCCTTGTAAAGACTTATTCGGTCTTTCTCAATCGGTGCCATCTCTCTCGGAAGTATCACACTCAGAGATACTTCACTCGGAAAGTCACAGAATTTAGAGGTTCTCCACTCGGTCACTATTTAGAATTTCTCAGCCTAAGAAGTACTTGTTCAAATTCAAAGCTTCTCTTATTCGGAAGTACTTCTCTCAGATCATCCATTCGGAAACGTTCCACTCGGAGACGTTTTACTCGGATTGACCTCACTCGAAAGCGTCTCATTCGGATAGTGTTTTTCTTAACTCAGTGATTTTCTTAATAATGTTCCACTCGGAAACATCTTAAATTCACTTAATAGTCTTCTCAGTCTTATTTCACTCGAAATCATATGTATTCTCACTCGGAAAATCTTGTCTCAAACAATAGTCACTCAGAATTTCATTCGGAAATCTTCCTCTATTCCTTAATAAATTATTTTTCTAAGAATCATAAAAATTGGGATGTTACAAAAGGCACGACGATAGAAATCAATATCCTGTCTGACAGCTTTGAAGGTTTCAGAACCCAACCCCCTATAAAGACGAAGCATCAAACAACAACACACATTGAAAAACCAATATAAAACATCACATATGAAACAACAGTTTGGCTTACCGTGCGACATATGGAGTGCCTATGGGTGTATTACGAGGTCAAACATTGGGAGCAATAGAAGGGAATCTATCCCAAGCCCATACCTGGATTAGCAGTTAAAGACCACAAATCAACACTCGCTCATAATCGGTAGATTTACACAATTCACGATATAAGTAACTAAGGGCTACCGATCCCCAACTATACTGCCCACAAGTGTCAAGATCCTTAAGCAACAATAAATATTTCAATGAAACCCTACTACTTGAATGATCAAGCAACACAACACCCCCAATCAAACGCAGTATATAATCCCGTGTAAACCTCAGCAACTGTAAATCGTCCCCAACGTGATCTTCAATGTTACCAAAGATTTCAGACAACCACTTCATCTTTAAACACCCAACCTGTATAGCATCTTCAGGGGGGTACACTCCCAACAAATTTTATACTACAGCCCTCCAATCCCGGGTAGTGGTATCAGTTATTACTGGCTGACCATCCACTCGAAGTCCAACTTGGATAGCCACATCTTGCAATGTAATACTGCATTCTCCAACTGTCATATGAAATGTATACATTTCTGGTCACCATCGCTCCACGAGAGCAGACAACAATGCAGGTTCCACCTGAAAAAAATATAATTGGGCAACCCCCAAGAAACCAGCCCTTTGCAAAAGTGGAACTATTTGCTCCAGAACTAACCCTCCTCTACCTCGGGATCCCAATGCACGCCTGTATTTTAAAATACGGTCAGGCTTTCCATTCCACACCGCCTCTGACACATGAACGTTTTGGAATCGCAGTAGTGACAGGTTCTCGGGGCCGGGGTTTACACTCGTGATCCATGCATCGAAGATAATGATGCCTCCATCTTGTAAATCCTACAAGTTATCCAAAACTATTTTTGTCATATTATTTTCAAAATATTATTTTTGTTAGTCTTATAGACAACTAATTTTGTCATATTATTTTCACAAAATTATTCGTATCATATTATACACAACTATTTATGTCATATTATTTTCAAAATATAATTTTTAAAAGTATTTAAAATTCACACAACTAACTCAATACATAAAAACTAAACTAAATCCATTTTAATACTACTTTTATATATCTACTTTAATTTGTTTAACATTTTTTTTACTAATAACACTCATCGGTAATACTTAACTATTAAAAACTAAACTAAATTCATTTTTTACTAACTTATAAAAACTAAACTAAATCCATTTTAATACTACTTTATATATCTACTTTAATTTGTTTAACATTTTTTTTACTAATAACACTCATCGGTAATACTTAACTATTAAAAACTAAACTAAATCCATTTTTTACTAACTCAATACATAAAAACTAAACTAAATCCATTTTAATACTACTTTTAACTTTTAGTATATCTACTTTAATTTGTTAAACATTTTTTTACTAATAACACCCATCGGTAAATACTTAACTATTAAAATAATTTGAATTTTAACATATATTTCATATATAAAGTGGTGCGTCACTTTTATTATTCACTTTACCTTAGTCAAAATTTTAGTTATTTAAATGATTTAATTTCAATAATTATATAAACACATTTATATACATATTTTAAAACTTAAAAAACTACATGAGGTAAACAAACTTACTTAAACAAACTTACTAAAAACAACTTATTACATAAAACAAAACTACCCTAAAAATATTATTTTAAACAAATTAAATACTAACCTCAAAGCTGAATACAACTTCTACCATAACTTCACACAAAAAACTCTATTAAACTTCCCCACAACTCAAACAAATGGGCCAACTAACTTAAGAAAACAGCAAGCAAAATGAAGAAGAAGATGGAAGAAACCCACTGCCTCCATCTCTCAATTTCCAGATTCAAAAACGCAAGGGGGCCATGCTTTTAAGAAACTCGAAATCCCACCCGTGACGCCACGTGTCGAAAGAATACAGAAAACGCATTATGGGGTTGCGTTTTCAGTCCTGCCATGCTTCCCGTGATGCCAAGTGTCTATCGTCCACAGAAAACACTACCTCAAGTTGCGTTTTTGGCTCTGCAAAACATCCTGTGCAATGACATTTTTACACCCTGCTCGAGGCCTGGAAAACGCTGGTCCACAATGCGTTTTGACCTCTGCTCCCACGTCTTATCTCCTGCATGCACGCCACTTGTCCTCCATGCAATGAAAACGCTATTTGAACCTGTGTTTTGGTATTATAGAAAACGTTATTTCATTATGCGTTTTATAAAACGCACTGTCATCTTGCGTTTTCAAAATCTGATTAGACAATATTCACCCCAGACAACTAAATTTATATTTTTAGGCCCCAAATCGTCAATTTTTTTTAAGAACCACCCCAAAATGGCCAAAAATCCGTAATATAAGTAGATTTTTCCTTGGTCTCTGTCAATGCTTTATATTTGTTTTTTTTTTTACTTCATTTTCAAGGAACAAGTGATCCATATGTGGTCATACAGATGGATTCTCAAACTGCCAAAAGTAATATCAAATGAGGGTGAGCTTTTGTCCCATTTTTGTTTAGGTCATTTCAGGTGTGTAAATGCTATCACCTAATAATTAAAAGGAATTAATTTAAATAGGCTTCCTACATCAAAAGTTGAGGTTGATCAAATTTTGATTTGATTAACTATATACCGATAAGACACTTAATAGGTCACCGATAATGTTGTTGCAGATTTTGTGTGGTGCGGCTGTTTTTCGTTTTCTTTAAAACATCTTTCCTATTGTCTCTGAAAGCAGTTTTTCTTCATGCATAGCTTAGTGGACCTTGCTGTTATACATTGTTAAACATGAAGATGATCAATTACCAGAAAAAAATTGATATTAAAAATGTAAATAAAAAATTTGATTTAAGATTTAACCGGAAAAATTATTAAAATTTTAAAAGTGATTGAAATTAAATTTGAGGATGATCAATTAGAAAATAATATTAAATTTTGATATTAAAATGTAAATAAAAAATTAAAAATAATTAATATTGAAGTTAAAGACCATTCACACTATAAGGTAAGTAGCAAAATGCATATCCTCCCTTAAATTTTAAAATAATTAGTAATGTTGTTACCTTCAGTCGGGACAAAGCAAATATTTTAAACATTTAGTTTCATTTGAACTTGTCACTATAAATATTTGTAGTAACGGATTGTGAACAAATATTCATTTTTAGTGTGTACAACGGCTAAAAATATACGGCAAAATAGTTATAGTATATCAAACGGACATTGACAGCAACCTAAACCACTGCAAGCTTAAATATGATGGGCACTAAGTTGCATAATTTTTAGCCACAAATTTGTTTATATAAAATTAAAATTATAAGAAGCAAACTAATTAATTTAAAGCTCATAAAATTAACATTAATAAATTAACGTCTCAAAGAAGATTTAGAGTCTGTTTGTTTCCCAGTTACATTTGTGTTTCTTCCCCGGTTGCGTAACGCAACCGGGATGGGTAGAGGAGCCCGTAAATCTTATTTGTTCAATGAAAATTGAAATTTGTTGATAATGAATATAGTTTAATCCTATTTATTGGATTTTTTATTGATTATTCAAACTCCGTTTATCTTGTTATCTAAGCAAACACGAAAATGGCATCATCGGTGAAAAATGACACCCATGGAATACCAAACCTAGCATGTTATGAAGCAACATTTGATGTTACGAACAATATATGGATGAGTGATAATATCCTTGAAAATCGTGCTCCTCTTTTGGCTATCCAAATTGCTTACAATGTCATCATTTCTCGTATCTTGCACTCCCTCTTGAGGCCCCTCCACATCCCTCTTTTTGTTGTGCAGATTCTTGTAAGTACATTTTTTTCATCAACCTTTGATGATTAAATTAAGAGTTCAACAATTGAAATAATTAATTTAACATAAGTAGCATTTAATATTATGAATTCACCTTCTTAATGATTTATTTATTTATTAATGTAATTCTAACCATTGCTCTTATGATAACAAAAATTGGTTTTTGATTCATAAATTTGTGTATCCTATATTACTAATAATTTTGTTTATTTGAATTGGAAATGTTAAAAGATACAAAATCACGTAGAAGTTTAAAATTTCTCTTTTTACACAACACTAATTCCCTGCAGATCTCTAACACCTGGTGGCTTAATTTCATTTGAGCTAAGAATGGTTTCTGCTATGTTTTAAATTCTTGTTCTTATCATAGCATGATAGAAAGAAATAAAAGACAAAAATAATACTCTTTTAAGTTTTAAGCATTGTAAGAAAATATGATAAGTAATAATATTTAGAGAAAAGGTACAAGAAAGTTTCTGAACTTTGATATAATTCATATATGCAGACTGGTTTTACTCTGAGTGGATCATTTCTGGGAAGATATCCGGTTATATTCAGGTCGCTTTATCGTGAAAATGGAATCCTGGCAGTTGAAAACTATGCAAACATGGGAATTATGTACTGTGTATTTCTTAATGGTTTGGAGATGAACTGTGACACCCTCCTAAGATCAAGCAAGAAGGCTCTAATCATTGCAATTGCTGGCATTGTCACTCCAATGTTGTTGGGTGCATGTTTTCTTTCTCTGCTACACATGTGTGTTAATGTTAAGGAACCTCCATCAAGAGGTGGTGTGTTTTCTCAAGCATATTTATTTTGGTGTTTAGTTGCTTCAGTCACAGGTTTTCCAGTGCTTGCTAGGCTCCTTTCAGAGCTCAAAATCCTCTACACAAGGCTTGGTAAAGATGCCTTGAATGCAGCTATATTAATTGATGCATATGGGTGGATTTTGTTGACACTTATCATCCCTTTTTCCACTGCTGGTGGAAACCACTTATTGTCATTGTTCAGTACCTTGTTGTTCATTGGTTTTTGCTTCTGTGTGCTGCGTCCTATTCTTATTCCAATGATTGAAAGAAGGACCAGAATGGAGAAATGGACCAACTCAAAGTTGCTGGATGTGATGGCTGGAGTGTTTATTTGTTCATATATCACTGATTTTCTTGGCACGCACCATTCTGTTGGGGCTTTTGTGTATGGACTAATCTTGCCCACTGGCAAGTTTGCTGATTTGATGATGGTATTGTTGTATGATTTTGCTACTGGGATTATGGCCGCTGTCTACTTCTCTGGCTTTGGGTTTAGAGTCAATATAGAGTTGTTTTTAAGGGATATACACTGGCCATATCTTGTGCTCATTATATTCTTGTTAGCCTCCTCAAAAGTTTTAAGCTCTATGATAGCATCTTTCTTCTTTGGTATGCCTATTAGAGACGGCTTGGGCATTGGATTGCTCCTCAACACCAAGGGCTACATGGCAGTGCTACTCCTGAACATTGCCTGGAATAGAACTGTACTAATCAATCACCAAACTCGGGCTACTATTTCAAATTCTTGCTTGACTGCAACCTGTTTAGTTAGAGAAAAAAACATCTTCTGTTTTACAAACATCTACAAAAAACGTCACATCATTTTAACTTTGTTGTTTGTTTCCAAGTAATTTATATACACAGGAAACAAAATAAAAACAAGGTGACATTTTTATAATCATTCCTTGATATAAAAGAAAACATTTTCATAAACCAAACCGGTGGGTCTAAATATGCATGCTACAATTTAATCCATTATCTAAATTTATCAGAAAATTGACTCAAATGTGTTTTCTTATGTCTTGTTTTTGTGTTTTTTTTTTCAGCTTGTGAGCCCCTTCACATACACGGTTAGCTTGATAGCTGTACTAACAATGACTATGTTAGTGTCTCCCTTGATCAGCGTCATATACAAGCCAAAATTTCGATTCATGCAATCTCAGCTAAGGACTGTGCAGAAGTTAAGGTTTGGTGCAGAATTCCGAGTTGTGGTCTGTGTCCACAATAGTCGCCAAGCCACTGGAATGATCCATGTCCTTGAAGCCACAAACCCCTCAAGAATGCAACCTTTACATGTCTCTGTCCTTCATTTGGTTGAACTCACTCGACACGGCACGGCGCTCCTTGTTGCCCAAATGGAGAATCCAAGCCCACACGGCGTTGAATTTGCAGCAAGATCAGTATCAACAGCATCATCAATAGCAGCAGCAGCAGCAACTGCAGCAGAAAACCATTACGGTTCACAGCTAGAATTCGACGGCATAGCCAAAGAATTCGAACACTTTATAAACATGTATGGCGCAGCAAGGTTCGAAACAGCAGCAGTTGTGTCAACCTACGAGACAATCCACGAGGACATATACAACGTGACAGAGGAGAAACGTGCGTGTCTAATTCTCCTCCCCTTCCACAAGGAGCTAACCTCGGACGGCTCACTAGAAGCTACCATTGATGCAGCAAACAGTATCAACGAAAACGTGTTGCACCAGCCACCGTGTTCTATCGGGATCTTTCTTAACCGCGGCCTTTGCTCCTTGTCGCAGACAAACATGAGGATTGTTATGGTCTTCATCGGTGGCCCGGACGACCGCGAAGCCTTGTCGATCGCGTGGAGAATGGCGGGGCATCCAGGAACACATTTGAACGTGGTGAGGCTCCTTGTAATAGGTGAAACCGCTTCGGAACAAGAAGAGTCATTTCACAGTGATGCTAACGGGTTGTTATCAACCGTGATGGACAATGTGATGCAGAAGGAGTTAGATGAAGAATACATAATAAACTTTAGGCATAAGGGTGTGCACAATAATGAGTCAATTGTTTACACAGAGAAGGAAGCGGAAATAGCCACAGGAGAGGAGATTCCTATGATTCTGAATGAAATAGACAAGCCTGGGTATGATTTGTACATTGTGGGACAAGGGAGTGGCAAGAACTACCCAAGTTTTTCAAAGTTGTTCGCATGGTGTGACAATCCTGAACTTGGGGTCATAGGAGACATTGTGGCTTCCACAAGCTTTGGGACACACTCATCCTTGCTTGTTGTGCAGCAATATATGGTTGGGAAAAAGCAACGTAAACCACCTCGATCTTGTTGTCATGCCAGGAAGAAAAAGGATGCTGATTCCATTTTATGAACCATGTCACCAAGATTATGCCTAGTGTACATTAGATAACATTGAGTATGATAAGAGCAATTCACTTTTTTAATATATATAGATTTACAGTAATGGAGCGTGTGTCCAAGAACACATTTTAAACACTATAAAAATGAAAAAGTTTACTTTAGAAATTATATTAGACCTACAATAATTTTGGTAGAGAACTACATTTATCATAATTTTTATCTATATCTAATATAAAAGACACTTGATAGAAAGTGAAATCTAACAGGTGTCAATCCGTGGTTAATCCTTATTCCCTCCAAAAACCTTCTCCTCTGATTTTAACTACTTAACTCTTTCTCTCTCTTCCACTTAATGTCCATTGATTTCAGTTTCCAAGGTTCCCTATGTGCATTAACTCCTTCATCTTCTGTTTTGAAATTCAAATTTAAAATTTTCCATAAAATTGCATTTAATGGTTCAGAGTTTCAAAACATTTTTTCCTTTCCCTAATTCTTTTTTCTCACTTTTCTTTATCTCTCCAAATTCCTCACACGTCTGTCTCTGTCTCGGAAGCTCTTTCCTCTATTTTCTCCGATCACTGTTACAAGGTGAAAGCCATGTCGAGGGAATCTCCGTCGCAATTTTGTTGTTTCTGGCTGTTGCAATTTTCAAACAGACACGTTCTGATCCCAAAATGAAAAATCTCTCTCTCTCTCTACGCTCCAACCAACCAACCACTGAACAACAAGCAAAGAAACCTTCGAAGCTCACATCAATGATCTTCTATGGCTATGGTTGGTAACACTTCTCTCTCTTTCCTCTACTTTCATTCTTTCGCTTTCTCTTTCACCAATTTAACAAATCTCTCACTTCTTGCAGATCAAATCATTGACATTCTCACTGAAAAGTTTAATCGATTTTTCACTCACTGCAATTCTGACGCCTCCTTAGATAAACCTTCCAACATAGGTTTCTCCTATTTCTCATCTTTTTTAAAAAAATAAATAAATAACCATTTCAGGATTGTATATATTACGAGTAATTTAGTGGTGTTAGGAAAGAAAAACAATATGATTAGGGATTGAGAATTGTTTTATCTGAAAAACTAAGAAAGAAAGTGAAAAATATTATTATATCAAGAAACCAGTTTTGATTTTGCTTCTGCTGTCTGGTTTTTACATATCGTTAGATAATGCAGCGCAATTGGATGAAACAACGGACATCATCGTTAAGCATAGTATGACCAGTGATGGAGCCTGTGTAAGTTCTCCAGATCAGGGTCATACGCTCACAATATTGAAGAAATTTATTGACTTGAGTGCCAAAGTTCAGGTACTTTTTATGGTTTGATGATCACATAAAAGAATATGAATCATTCCAAATATTGCTTTTCTTAATGTTGGTTTCTATGCTTCATGTACCAGACTTTGAAGAAAGAACATGTGGCCCTGTCTAATCAAGTGAAGCTAACATTTGAGTCCTTCCCAGGCCAGGATGTTTTGAAGTCTATTCAGTTTCTTGGTAAGGCTCTAACATTAACATAAATTTCAATAATAGTTTTTGGCTCTTAAAGATAAGTTTATACTAGGTTTTGATCTTTCTGTCGCTCATTAGGTGCTGAATATGAAGTGTTGAAAAGAAAGTACCTGAAGGCTTTACAATGAAGTGATTGAACTCAAGGGGAATATCAGAGTTTTTTGCAGATGCAGACCATTGAATAAGAGTGACATTGTAAATGGTTCAATGATATCTGTTGTCAATTTTGACTCATCTCTTGATGAGCTTTAAGTCATTTGCTCCGATTCTTCTAAAAACCTATGCGTTTTTTTAAGTATATATTACGAGTAATTTAGTGGTGTTAGGAAAGAAAAACAACATGATTAGGGTGATAAACTACGGTTTTGGTTTTTCAGTAGCAGGAAGGGAAAACCAAATTTGTTGCTGATGCTACAGTTGATAAGGTATTATATTATTTGTATTTTTTTGACAAGGGAAATGGATTAGTGATTTTACTTATTAAGTTTTGATCTGTCCTGAACCGGGGTCTAGAGATCTGGTGTCAAGTCAATCATAAATAGTATGAAGATTCTGTACAGAAGATCGGATGTCTGAGTATCCGGTATAAATATCCGTTGTCCTTGTATAAGAAGGGCGGATTGGGCGTTCTGGAGGTCCTTCACACCGACCTAACGCGTTGATGTGGGCGAAAGGTGGCGTCACCTGCAAAGATTCTCCGACGCTCAAGTCAGTGATAATATTCCAAGTGAGGAATGTTTTTCAGAGAGTAATCGTAAGTAAAATCAGTCAAAAAGGATCCCTCCCCTCATTGATGAAGAGAGTTCATATACTTGATTAGCTCGAAATACGAGGGCATGTTAGTGGGGAACCAATAACTTCCAATAGCACTATATATTAATATTTTATTGTGCACTTACCAGCATGATTGGGTCAAGTGGCTATTTTATATTGAGCGTAGAGTGTATAGGCTAGAATCAGGGGACAAGTTGATCATTCCCGTGAGCAGACTTTGGCTCATAGTACAGGGAATTATTGATCGGTCCCTGTAGCAATGCCTTTTGTCTTTTGCATAGTGACGTGTGAGTTATCCGGTGTCATGGTGTTATCCTAGGCAACCGGTATAGGGAGAGCGCCTGATATAGAATTAGAGTCCGGATGTATACCGATGACACTGGTCACACACTGGCGAATTGACTAAGACGTTGAAATATGTCTTGTAGGACGGATACCGGTATTGAGACCGGATCATATGTCCCCTAGCTTGTGTGAGGGACTGAGTAGTTGTTCACATAAGCTATTCAACCTGCGAGAGGTCTGAATATCGGTATGCTTATGCGCATAACAGTTTCTTCACATGTACTATCATATTGCAAAGAACCGTTCTTTAATCGAAAGATTCGACGTATTGATGTCGTCATAATGGATTCGGACAAAGATTTGCTGTGTGAGAATTTCAAGAGTTTGTTGGAATTGAAGACTCTTGAAGTTCGCGTAACGGCTGTAAAGCGTGAATTGCGTCGCATGATTAGACATTAAATGCTTTTAATCACGTGGGCGAGCAATTATTGCGTCTGAGGTGGAAATATCAATAACCGTCGTTTAGGGCTTAATGGGCCTACAATTTTTTGAGATTTCTGGGCCCAACGAATAGGCCCTTCGTTGAATTGATATTGTTTTGGCGCGCATGAATTTGGAACGACTGTGTCGTTTCACTTATGAACCAACGCGTTTAGTCGTGGACGACACAACCTCAAGAGTTGGTAACCGAACCCTTTCGTTTTCTATTAAAGAAACACTTAGTGGATTCTGGGTTCCACTCGTTTCTGATTTCTTAGCAAAACTCTGTAAAAATTTTTGTAAGGACGTTTGTCGCTTGTTCTACGAAGCTTTTCTCAGTTTTCATCCTCCTCATCATCTGAGTTCCCCTGTTACTTTCGTCTTGTTTTGCTATGCTGTTTTTGCTCAAAAAGAATGTACTTTATTTAAGGGGAGATTAACTTCTCGCAACCCTAATTGTCATGGGGGAAGAATCCTTGTGATTCTTCTAAGGGCTGAGTCATGTCGCTCAGAAAGGGGATCTTACTCACTATGGAAAGTGACTTTTCCTTTCTCAGAGTCGTCCTCTGATTGTAGTCGCTCTGAAAAGTGAAATGAGTAATGATTGTCACCCTTCTGACGATGTGACTTTTTATCGTAGATCAGAGATTTTGGTCTAGGCGACTCAAATGGCGACTGGAGAAGGAACCTCCGGAGATCACACCGTTCTGAAGACAGCAGAAGGTCTCTACAGCGTTGCTGTCTCTAGGCTAAACTAGGAAGAACTTCAGGCTAAGTGGCCTTTCTGTTGGGTAGCGGATGAGTTTAAGAACTTGGCTTCCCGTCATGCGAATGAGGATGGATCTCAAATTCAACCAAGATTCACACTTCATGCAGAGGAAGAAATGAAAAAGTGGTTCAGGGTGTTTGCACCACTCCCTACAGAACGGATATGCCACGTCGTGCCAAATGACCGTTCTGTATACATGCATGATTTCGTATTTCATTACCTCGGAGTTCGTTTTCCCTTATCCGAGCTTCAGATGGGTGTGTTAAAGTTCTTAAATTACACACCTTCTCAGCTTCATCCCAACGGTTGGGGCCTCATAGGTTCTGGGCGAGTATTTCAACTTTACACCTACTGTAGCGATGCAGTTCTATTACACTCAGGTAGTTCGGAAGGATAACAAGCAGGGCGGTGTTGGTCTAGTAACACTCCGGACCCTATGTTCCTTTGTGAACTTCGAATCCTACACTGATTCGGCTAAAGTTGATGGAAAATCATTCAAATCCTACTTTACCCGGATATCTGTTAAGAAGAAAAAACCTGTCTTTTGGAGGGATGAAAAGGGTCTTAATAAATTTCCTCTGAGCTAGACTTATAAGCATTTTCTTTTAAACTCCCAAGCATATTATGCTGATCAATCCGAGCTATCCCCCGAATCGTCGAAAGTGTTGTTCGCACTTGAAGCACACACTACACGTTCTAAAGTATTTTCGTGTAGGCGTCTTTTAAGTAGTTCAAGCGGAGTCCGGAACGAATATCTACGTAATTCTCATTTTATTTCTCTTTTTCTCCTTTGTTAAATGTGTCGAGTATCTCGTAGTTGCTAATATCTTGTGTTTGTGTATGCAGGTGAAATAGAGCAGACATCTCCGGAGATGAATAAATTGAAGGGGTTTAAAGTGGCAGGTAAATCCGTAGCTCGTGATAATGAAATTCAGGCTAAGACTTCTGTAAAGGATCGTCCTGAATTGATTATTCTGACCTCGGATGTAGAAGGGGAGATTCTGCTGGTCGAGGGCGGCTTGACTGGTGTTGGCGCAACTACGAGTCGGCCCCAAATAATTGAGAGGAGGAGAAAGATCAAGAATGATTCTTCCGGAGGACCATCGAAGAAACATAAACCTTCGAGGAGTCCAAAAAGGGGAAGGGCTTCAGAAGGTAAAGCTGTAAAGATTTCGGATGCAGCTGATGTTTCTTCCGGACTCCATAAGGGTATTCCTGCTGGGGTTTCTAGATCTAGTCCGATCTCCTGGCCAACAACTTCATTCCTTACACCCTTCCTCTCATATCGGGGAACTACTCCAGCGATTCTTCCTCAGCCGTTGTATGAACTCCGGCCCACGCTTAAAACTAAAGAAATCAAGGAGGTGTGTGAGGCCGGAAAATGGCAGTTAGCAGAACTGACTGGGATGCTTCACTCATTCAGTTTGTTAGCTGACAATGTTGACAAGGTTGATGAGCTGACTGATAAAATAGAACAGCTCAACCTCTCGTCAGGGAAGGACAAAGCCACTCTAAAATTAATGGAAGACCGCCTTGCCAAGTCTAAAGAGTTCGGGGATATCATGAACAAGGAGAACCTTAAGCTGAAAGGCATGCTCAAAGACTTGGAGGATAAACTGGCAGAGAGGGAGGAAATGCTTGATAAATCAAAGGAAAAACTCCGTAGCAGCCAGGCTAAGCAAGTTGAGCTCGAAGATAAAAGCAAAGCTACTGCGGAGGATTACTTTAAGCAAGCCGAGGAGTGGTCCCAAAAGGAGAAGAAGTTCCTCCTTGAGATCGAGGGACTGAAGGCTGGGAACACGGAATCTGAAGGATCGAGTGGGGAGCTATCGAGGTTGCGGGAAGAATTGGCTGTAGTAAAAGCTGAGAAGCAGGAAGCTATTGACATATACACTCAGGCAGTTGAAGAATCCTTCGGCCTGGCTATACGCCAAGTTTTCTACCGTAACCCCACTGTGAAACTTAGCCTCTATGGCATGGATCCGTTCTATGAATTCCATGGAGGAAGGTTAGTCACAGTGGTTGATGGCCGACATGAAGATCCTCCGAAGTCCTTGTACGGTTTGCCTCCCCTTCCCGAGGGTCAAAGTATGGGACCGGATTTCGTCTTTCCTACGTCTGAGGTTGCCTCATCTCCAGACGGTACTAAAGCTCCTGAGGGGAAGACTCCTGAGGAAATCCCAAAGGAAGGGACACAAGAGCTTGGAGCAGGGGAAGCGCAGAAAGAGGCTGAAGAGCAAATTCCCCCTCCGTAGTCTTGTTTTTGTTTATATGTAAAGTTGTGTACCGGGATCAACTCCGGTTTTGAACAGTTACATATAATTTTGTTTTTTGCTTTCCTTCTTGATGAATGAATAAAATTCTATTCAGATATTTGTCTTGGATGTATATATCGTCTCAGTACCTGATAGTTTGTTCTGTATGACTAACTGTTGAGGTCGAATCGAAATAATTACCTTGGAAAATTAGGTAATTTTAGAACAGAAAGACATATACATGAATACTGTCCCCAAGTATAGGCGTGTTAAGGAATAGGTACCTGTTGTAGGGCTTCATCCTTAATTCTTTTGGGGAGAAAAGGAGTCGATCCGTTATTCATAGAAGCGGTATTACAAGACGGATGACTAATATTAATCTCTGTGATTCTCACAGGACGGTCCACAGAGTAAACCCGTTGTTTAATGTGAGAGTATTGTTCCGAGCTCAGGGAACTGCACAGATACATAAAGGTGATGGTTGATTGATGGGAATTTGTTCACGCCAGAAGTTACATCGTCGAATCACGGATTAGGTAATTGAGATCATCCGTCCTGGGAACATATGTTACGCCAAGAGTTACATCATCGAATCACAAATTAAGTGATTGAGATCATCTGTCCTGGGAATATATGTTACGCCAAAAGTTACATCATTGAATCACAGAATAGGTGATTGAGATCATCTGTCCTGGGAACATTTATTTCTCAATTGTACAGATTGAGTTTTCAATTTCATATCCGAATCCGAGTGTGGAATCATATTCAAAATTTAATCCGGTATCGAAATAAGATTATCATTCTACTAGCCCCCTAGCTTATGTGAGGGATTAGTAGATTTGCTTATATAAGCTGCATCGATTGTGATGTGTCTGGATACCGGTTCGTCTGTTAAAGGAGTATTTATCTAACACATGGTAGATTTCGAAATTATGCTGTCGTGTAAATGTCCGTTCTTAGAAAAAGAATCCGTTGTGATGGAACTCTTTTAGGACGGATTGTGGACAGATTGTCTGCGAGAATCCCAAAGGTGTTTGGAACTCGCGACCTTTGGTATTCGAGCAACAGTTTTAATATCTCCCATGATTGGACATTTAATGCCATTAATCACGTGGGTAAGCCATTATTACGTTAAATGCGCATGTCTTTATAACCGTCACACGGGAGCTTGGTGGGCCTAAAATTTGAATTTAATAGGCCTATTTAGAAGGCCCTGTAGCGAACCGATGGCATTTTCGCGCCTTTGGATTCAAAACAACTATTTTGATCCACCAAAAGGGAGAGTCATTTGAGAGTAAACGACAGATTGTTTGAGTCGGTATTTGAGACTATTCGTGCCCTGAAAAAAGACATATTTGGTAATTTTAGAAATTACTTTATCTTGCTTCCCTGACGAACCTCTGTAAAAGTTTCGAGAAGATATTCTTGTTTGCCCCTGTGAATTTTGATTCACTATCCTCCTTCATCCCTAGGTAACCCTTCTCCTTTGACTTTTCATGTCTTCTTTTAGTTTCTCTGAATGTCTAGGAGAGGTTTTAGCTTGGGCCGTGTTAACCCTAGGGGAAGAGGAGGAAGGGTCTTAACTCGAAACCCTCGTGGTGGGAGGATCCCTGTGATCTTCCAATCGAAGCCACCTTATTCAGAGAGGGAGGCGTCGCCGTATCCAAGGCGAAGGGTGATAATACCCTCTTCAGAATCCTCCTCTAGTAAGAGTGCTGAGAGTGCTGATTTATACCTCTCTGATGATGTGGATTTTTACCGCAGCGTAAAAGCTTTTAAGATGGCAGCAAAGAAGACGACCGGAGGAAGAACTTCTGGTGGTGAAACACCCTCTCAACGGTACATCATGAAGACAACTTCTGGATTGTGCAATGTAGTTGCACACCGGATTAATTGGGTGAAGTTCCAATGGAAACGTCCATTCAGCTGGGTGGCTGAGGAATTTCATGATACACCGTCCATTCATGCTCGGGAGGACGGAGCAGAGTTGGAGCCGCGCTTTACTGTCTTCAAGAAGGAAAAGCATAGGGGGCGTTTTATGGTGTTGGCTCCACTTCCAACAGAACGGAAATGTCATACACCGGACGAAAGGTCCATATATATGTATGACTTCCTGTTTCTGAATCTAGGTGTACGCCTCCCTTTCACAGAGTTTCAGATGGGGGTTATGAGGTTTTTAGACTGCGCCCCTTCACAACTTCACCCCAACGGATGGGGATTGATCCGTTCTTTTTAAGTGCTTGGGGAGCACTTCAATTTCACACCGACGGTGGCTATGCTTTTTTATTTCTCACAAGTAGTCCGTCGTGCAAATAAAGAGAAGGGAGGAGTAAGTTTGATAACACTCCAGACTCTCTCCAAGATCATCAACTTTGAGTCCTACACTGACTCCGCCAAAGTTGATGGTCGTTCCTTCAAATCTTATTTAACCAAGATCAGCGTTAGGCCTGAAGATCCAATTTTTTGGTTAAATAAAGATGGGATTCAAAAATTTCCTGTGGCCTGGACGCATGAGCATTTTTTGTTAACCTCCCAGGCCTATTATACTGATGAAGATAAATTGAGCCCAACTTCGATTTCTGTTCTTTCTGCTCTTCAATCATACACCGCCTCGCACAAATTTTTCTCCTGCAGGCATTTGCTAGGGTCAAAGTCCGCCCGCGAGGAATATTTACGTAATTTTTCTGTCATTTTTCATGTTTTCTCATATTATGCCTCGAAATCTTTGATCTTTAATTGTGTTATTTGATTTTGCAGTTGAAATCGAGGCTAAGTCATCAGAGATGAACAAGTTGAAAGGGCTCAAAGCTGGAGAGAACTCCGTTGCGGCTGAGAACAACATTCAGGCAAAACGGAATTCTAAGAAGGCTATTGCTGAGACCATAACACTCACTTCGTCTGCTGGTGACGATATTCCCCTGCTGGAGGGTGGATCTGATAAACCGACCCCTGATGTAGTGGTTAAGAAGGGCGGAGAGAAAAGGAAGAAGGCAAAAAATGATTCCTCCAAGACCTCAGAGCCTGAACCTTCTCCCAAAAAACCAAAAATTTCTAAAGGGGTTACTAATCCGGAGGCTTCTAAGGGAAAGAAAGTAGAAGGGCTCACTCCGGATGCCCCAGGCAGTGTGATTACCTTTGGTGCAAAACCAATAACTTCCTACTTTGTGCCCAAAGTTCCTTGCCCCACTGATGGCAGTTCCGGTCTCGCCCAATACCTTATGTATGAGGGTCCTATACCTGAATGCATTCCTGAGTCCCTATACAAGCTAAAGACTCCATTAGAAAGCGAGGAAGTAACCAAAGCTTGCGATGCCGGACAGAGGCATTTGGCAGAATTGTCCGGTCTTTTGAAGTCGATTCGTAAGCTTTCAGAAGATAATGAAAAGCTTAGTAAATTGGTTGGCAAGGTTAACGACCTTAACGTTGCTGCGGATAGGGATAAGGCAAGCATCCTCCGACTGGAGAATAGATTAGAGGCTTCCAAAGAGGAAGGGTATAAAAAGGATGAGGAAATTGCCAGTCTAAAATATCTTGTTAAGGAGCTGGAGGTCCAGATACTTGATCAGAAGAAAACCAATTCCGACCTCCATGCTAGCCTTTGTACAGAGAAGGAGCATTCGGCCAAAATATCGGAAGAATTGAAGGACGCCAAGGTCGTTTACTCCCAAGGAGTAGAAGACTGGTCACGTAAGGAGAAGGAGTTGCTTTTAAAGTTGGCGGGTTCGACTGACGAAGTCAAAACTTTGAAAGCGGATTTGGATGAGGCTGTAGATATGTGTGACCAAGCAGTCAAGGAATCTTTCGGGCTGGCTGTTCGTCAAGTTCAATACCGGAATCCCAAAGTGGAACTTAATCTGAACGGTATTGATCCGTTCTATGAGTTTCACCAAGGGAAACTGGTGGCCGTTGTTAATAATCGTCAAAAGGATCCGCCTAACACCCCGTATAAGTTTGCTCCTCTACCTGAAGGTCAGTCAATGAAACCTTCTCTCCTGAAGCCTATAAGCGTAGGGACAAGCTCTGGTGCTAATGTAAGTAAGGCTACAGGTGATGAGGGAGGCAAAGGCAAAGGGAAGGAAGGAGAGACAAGTTAAAAGAAATAGTGTCCTCATTGTCTTAATTTCTATTGATTCAAATCGGTTGTGTTCCGGGATCAGCTCCGAATTACTGAATGAATTCCTTCGTGTAATTTAGCATTTGATCACTAAAAGAACAATTTGCCTTTATATGTTTGTTAGCTGAGAACAGCTTCGATAGAAGGGTTACATGTGTAATGAATCATTCCGGATTTAAGTATGTAGAGTGAAGAACGGATGTTAACATATAACTTTCACTCCGGATTTGAACATGCAGGATGAAGAACGGATAGAGACATATAACTATTGATTTCATGTATGGGCACTTAGATAACTAAAGGCTTGATTTAACAGAAAAGATAGAGTATTTTTTGTCAAGTATGGATAATTTGGTGTGATGAAGTCATTTTCTAGGATCACACGTTTGGTATACAAGCCTGATAAAAAGTGTGCCTTGCTCCTTGAAGATTAGGCCTTTTGGTTGTAAGTATTATAGTAGGGATCGCCGTTGTGAGGGAACACGCTATTGTCATGAGAACGGCTTGCAATGTTAATCACCCCTCAAAATAGTCGTTAGGCTGTCGATACTGTCCCCCAGTATTGCTGGGTGATCAGTTCTGAGTGAATATTTGATTGAACAAATTCCGAGTGAAACTTCCGAGTGGAAGTTCTTCTGAGTGAGAATTTCCGAGTGGAAATTTTGCTGAGTGAAGATTTCCGAGTGGAAGGTTCTGAGTGATGTATCACCGAGTGAATAATTCCCGAATGGGAAATCACCGAGTGAATTATTTTCCGACTCGGGGAATGGATGAGAAAAATTCTGAATGAAATATCTCCGATTCCTGCTTGATGTTGAGCCGGGTGGAAGTTTTCCGAACAGGAGATCACCGAATGAGGGATTTCCGAACGGGAAGTCAGCGAGTGACTTATCTCTGACTTTTGCGTTGCACGTACCGAGTAGAGAATTTCCGAAGGAAATGCTTCGGATGAAAATGTCTGAGAGGCATACCCGAGTATGATATTCTAGGGTAAGATTTCACCGAGAGAAATGTCCGACTGCTGCCCGGCATGGTACCGAATGGAGAATTTTTGAATACTTCAATTGAATATGCTTCAGATAAGGGGCGTACCCGAATAAATTACTCCTGAGTCAGAATTCATGAGTCGGGCTTCGAACGAGTAATGCCGACTGGAGAATTGATGACCCGTACTTTGAAATCATGAAGTTCTCAAATAAGGGACTTCAAAAGAGAATATTAATCTGGAGTTCAGAATAACTTACTTGTTATGTTTGGAGTTCGGTTCGATCCTACAATCCAAAATTCTGATCGGGGTTCGGTTTTGATCCTACAGCCCACGCCGTATTTGGCCTTCGGTTTTGATCCTACAACCCACACCGTATTTGGCATTCGGTTTGATCCTACTAGCCGTTCTTTAGTCGGTCTTTGGTTTTACCCATTGACGATTCTTCACCGATGTTCGGCCAGACCTACTAGTCGTACTCGGGTTCGGTTTAATCCTACAATTCGAGCCTTCAACACGGGGTTCAGATCAGGGCTAATCCTGAACCTACTGCCCGTTACTCGGGGTTCAGCGTGGTTTGGACAAGAACCAGCTTACTGCGCCCAAGCCTTCTCCGGTGTTCGGCCATACCTACTAACCATACTTGGAGTTCGGTTTGATCCTACAATCCAAGCCTTCAACGGTGTTCAGCCAAACTTACTAACCGTACCCAGAGTTCAGTTTAATCCTATAATCTGGGCCTTCGAAAGGGGTTCGGTACAGCCTTGTAAAAAAGGTCTGATCCTACTGCGCCCTTTTCCTGGGATTCGGTATGATCCTTGCAAGAGGATCAATCCTACTATGCCCAGGTCTTCAATTGTTCATGCACATTCGAGGAGTTACATCGTCAACTACAGAATGAGTAGTTGAGATCATCCGTCCTGAATATGTTCGTGCACGCCGGATAGACTGAAAATGACAGCATAAGAAAAACTCAGAGGAGTTAAGTTGATATATGAGATTCTTATTGAGTAAAAATAAGAATTACAATAAAAGCGTAACTGGGATAATAATATTGGTTTCTCCGTCGAACACTCTCAAGTGAGGAGAAAAGAGTGCAGGTTGCTCCAGCAGCTAACTGTAATAAATTCGCAAGTTCTGGGTATTCCATTTGTTTCGGATCAGTGTGCTATCAAGGTTTTCAAGGCGGTAAGAGCCTTTAGCAGCGACCTCGGATACCCTGTAAGGGCCCTCCCAGTTCGGGGCTAATTTGCCTTGATGAACAAATTTGTTTCCCACACTTGCTTTCCTCAAGACCAAATCCCTGATGTTGAAAGTCCTTGATTGGACTCGTTTGTTGTATCGAAGGGCAACTTTGGTTTTGATGGCTTGATCTCTGATGAATGCAACCTCTCTAAGTTCTTGTATGACATCCATTTCTGATGCCAAGTTAGCGTCGTTGCTTTCTTCAGTGAAATACTTGACCCTAGTAGAAGTAATTTGCAGTTCTACAGGTATCATTGCCTCCACCCCGTAGGTCAGGCGATACGGGGATTCATTGGTGGAAGAATGAGGCGTTGTTCGATATGCCCAGAGGACGTGACACAACTGATCTGTCCATCCATCCTTGGCCTCGCCTAGACATTTCTTTAGTCCTTTCAGCACCTCCCTGTTGGCCACTTCGGCTTGGCCGTTGGTTTGGGGATGTTCGACGGAGGAAAATATCTGGGTTATTCCTAACCCTTCAAGCAAATCTGTAAATTTCCTGTCCGTGAATTGGGTGCCATTGTCTATGACAATCCGTGCTGGGACTCTGAATCATGTTATGATATTTTCATACATAAAACGACGAGTTCGGGCTGAAGTGATATGGACCACCGGCTCTGCTTCAATCCACTTGGTGAAATAATCGACCCCTACAATGAGATATTTGATACCCCCAGGAGCAGTTGGGAAAGGACCCAAGATATCCAATCCCCACTGGTAGAACGGCCATGGGATAGCGGATGTGAAGAGTTCTTCCGCTGGTGTGTGGTGAAGATTAAAGAATTTTTGGCAGGCATCGCATTTCTTGACAAAGTCAATAGAATCCTGCTTCATTGTAGGCCACCAGTACCCCGCCCTGAGGATTTTTCTCAACAGACTTCTTCCTCCGGCGTGGTGCCCACATTGTCCTTCGTGTACTTCTTCCATTACTGCTTGTACCTCATCCTCTTTTAGACAGATTAAGTAAGGTACTGAAAGTGCCCTTCTGTAAAGGTTGCCATCAATCATAGTAAAGTATGGCAATTCTCTTCTTATTCTTTTCTTTTCCTTCTCATCAGTGGGCAACTGCCCATCGGGCAAATAACGGATGTAGGGGGCCATCCATGTGTCACCGTAAAGGGAGTTGGTTATTATGGCGTTTAGAGAAGGGAAAAGAGGAATGTTGGGCGATGTCAGAGTGCTTTGGACCAATGTTGTGGTGCTACCAGGTCGTTTGGTGCTTGCCAGCCTGGAGAGTATATCCGCTCTTGTATTCTCTTCGTGTGGAACGTGTTTAAATTCCATCTTTGAGAATTTTTCTCTCAACTCGTTGACGCAGTTTAAGTATAATTGGAGTTGAGGCTCACGGTCTTGATAATCTCCCAAGATTTGTGAAATCACAAGCTGTGAGTCACTATAGAGTGTTACCTCAGAGGCTCCGATATCGATCGCGGCTCGTAGTCTGGCCAGGCAAGCTTCGTATTCAGCTTGGTTGTTGGAAGTTTTAAAATTAAAAAGAAGGGAGATTTCCAAGTATACTCTATCATCACTTTCAAGAACTACCCCTGCACCAGAGCCCTTCTGATTTGATGAACCATCAACGTAGATGGTCCAATGAACGCGAGGTGTAGCTGGATCTATACCTGTCATTTCCACAATAAAATCTGACAGGACCTGAGCTTTAATAGCGCCTCGAGGTTTATAGGATACATCAAACTCTGAGAGTTCAATGGACCACTTGATCATCCTACCAGCGAGGTCAGGTTTGATTAACACAGAGCAGAGTGGAAGGTCCGTTCTTACCAAGATTGGATGTGCGTGAAAGTATGGTCGTAGCCGTCGAGAGTCCCAAACAACAGCGAGGGTGGCCTTTTCAATTTTTTGATACCGGATCTCAGCACCTTGTAAGGTTTTGCTGGTGAAATAGACTGGTTTTTGTCCATCAAGAGTTTCCTTTACTAAGGCTACACCCAAAGCTTCATCTAAAATAGCCAAGTATAGGATGAGCGTGTCCTCGGGGTCAGGCTTTGCTAGAATAGGAGGTTTGGACAACACCTCTTTAAGCTCTTGAAATGCTTGCTCTTGTTCCTGTCCCCATTCGAATTTCTTGGACTTTTTCAGCACTTTATACAAAGGAAGTGACCTGTGCTACTTTGCCATTCAGGGATTGGACTTCCCTCAGATTTTTAGGGCTTTGCATGTTAAGAATTGTTTGGCATTTCCCTGGATTGG
Source organism: Clitoria ternatea (assembly GCA_037962975.1). Classification (NCBI taxonomy): domain Eukaryota; kingdom Viridiplantae; phylum Streptophyta; class Magnoliopsida; order Fabales; family Fabaceae; genus Clitoria; species Clitoria ternatea. Next base: position 58,696,402 of record CM075674.1, read on the forward strand.
CCTCAATACCGCGTTGAGTCAACATAAAACCCAAAAACTTTCCAACTGGGACAGCGAAGGTGCATTTTAATGGGTTTAACCTCATGTTAAATTCTCTCAAACGGGCAAACACTTGGCGTAGGTCGTCAATATGATCACCTCTAACCGGTGTTTTGGCTATGATGTCGTCGATGTACACTTTGACAAGCTTGGTGTGCATGCCCTCAAACACCTTATTGATCATGCGCTGGTATGTGGCCCTAGCATTTTTCAGGCCAAAGGGCATAACTGTGTAGCAAAAGACACCACGATCATTTACGAAAGCTGTCTTCTCCTGATCCTCTTCGCACATCGGAATTTGGTTGTAACCTGAGTACGCGTCCATGAAGCTCAGGTACTGATAACCAGAGGAATCATCTACCATCCGATCTATATTATGAAGAGGATAAGGATCCTTCAGACAGCAACGGTTAAGGTCCACATAGTCAATGCATATTTCTTCATTTGCCATTAGCTTTCCGGACCATTACTACATTAGAGAGCCATGAAGAATAACGGATTTCCCCGATAAATTCGGCCTTCAATAATTCCTCAGTTTGTTGGCAAGCTGCTTTCTGCTTCTCTGGTCCCAATCTTCTCTTCTTTTGGGCAACCGGTCTCATCTCTGGGTAGACGGATAATTTATGACAACAGAAAGCAGGGTCAATACCAGGCATATCGGCTGCGGTCCAAGCAAAGAGGTCTTTGAACTCCTATAGGAGCATCAATAGTCGCTGCTCCATTTCTGTATCTAGCTTGTCATTAATATGGGTGACCTTTTCTGGAGAATCTCCCAAAACGATGTCCCTGGAACTCCCATCCGGTGTAGGCTTTGATGGGTTGGACGGATCAATGTGTAAATCTGCCCTAGGGTCCAAATCAACAAGGCTCACAGAACCAGTAGCTGCTCCAGAGTCATTAAGTTTCCTCTTTTTGTTAGATGCTTCCAACTTTGTCATATTCAGGCTCAGGTTGTAGCAATACCTGGCCATCTCCTAGTCACCTCGGATGGATGAGACAACATTGTCTTTATCAATAAACTTGATAAGGAGGTGTAGAGTTGAAACGATTGCCTCCATAGCATTCAGGGTGGGACGTCCTATGATGCCGTTAAATGGTGACTCGACATCGATTACCAGCACTTGGGATTTAACCGTTCTGGCTCCTGGCTCGCCTTCAAAAGAGATAAGGGTGTCAAGGTATCCCTTTGTTGGTTGCTTTGCACCATTGAAAGCTGTTAGTTCCTGTGTGTAAGGTTGTAAGTCTGAGTCATTAAAACCCATCTTTTTAAAGCAGTTATAAAAAATAACATCACAGAAACTTCCCTGGTCAACAAGGATTCTTTGGACGTCCTTGTTGGCTATGACTGCAACGATGACTACAGCATCATCTCCACCAGGAATGGTAGAGCCAAAATCCTCATCAGAGAATGAAATTATTGGAGCTTTAACCCCTCCTCTGTAAGGACGATTGTCTTTAACCTTTCCTAGTACAGACAGAATCATTCTATGATGATTCTTCCGGGCTGTAATTGAAACTCCTCCCCGAGCGAACCCTCCGGCGATCATATCAATGACTTCACGCCGACCTTGACGCTGTTGTTGAGGTATGTTATCTTTATGTGTTGTTTCATCAGTCATTACACCTTTTTGTTTCTCCATAGCAGAGAATTTTCTAACCGGATTACGGTTATCGTCATCCCCATCGTCTGGATCTCTTTCTCTTTTCTCATTCTGATCTGCCCTGTCAAAGGATTTTTCTTTGAACAGGTATTGCTTTAATCTGCCTTCTCTAATTAGCGTTTTAACTGCGTTCTTTAGAGCTTGGCATTCATCAGTGGAATGACCATTCTGTTCATGAAAATCACAATACTTATAGGGGTTCCCTGGTCTCTTCATAGGGGCTAGCCTTCTAATGCCATAGATGCTGAAAGCTGGCCATCCGACCTCTCTCAAAATCTGAGATGGCTTGGCTGATAGAGGTGCATAATGGCTGAAGGAATTAACACGCCTTTCTCGAGGTCGAGGAGAGGGTTGTGATTGGTGATTGGTGAATGGCCTCTCCATGCGTTCTGATCTCGTTTTCTCCTTACCCTTCTGGGGTTGGAAAGATGGTGTTGGTGGCTTTTTCTTTGCAGCCATAGCTTCTAGGTGCATCTCTATACTCACGTACTTTGAGGCCTTTTTCCTGAACTCCTCAAATGTTACTGGTGGGCTCTTTGCTAATGAGAGAGCAAAAGCTGATCCTGGCTGCAACGCCTCGATAACGATATGTAGCTTAATGGACTCTGTGAGGTTAGGAACCAGGGATGCTTCCTTGTAGAACCTCTTCAAGAAATCCTTTAAGCCTTCATTTTCACCTTGCTTAATTTGAGCCAAAGTATGAGATGTCCTGGGTACATCTCTAGAGATGACAAAGTGAGTTTCAAAAGTAGCTGCCATTTCAGCCCAAGAATCTATAGATCCAGAAGGTAGACCTTTAAACCAACCGAGGGCCTCTTCTGATAATGTCCGTGGGAACATTCGACACATCACATCTTCATCAGCCCCTAAATACATGGCTTCAAATACGTAAGCATCAAGATGCTTAGTAGGATCAGTTTCGCCATTATACTTTCCAATGGAGAGTGGCTGAGTGGTTTGAAGATGTTTGGGGATGTGGATGCTCATAAGCCTCCTTGAAAAAGGAACTTTAAGTTTGTAAGTTACTGGGGGTGCTGTAATTAGCTCCCTTCTTCCCCGAGCGGCTCCATCATCAGAATCATGAGTTTGCTCTCTCCCTTCGAATGTGGGGATGTTTGAGTATTGGAGAGTTGTGGATTTTTCTCCATCAGTTGTATGGTGTGTCCCGCCAGTTTGGGATGTTGACTTCTCTCCCAAGTTCTGTCTTTCGCGTTTTAACTCTACTAACTCCTCCATCAATTTTCGTATCATCTCATCTCTTGGATCGGGTGCAGATACTTGCACCATTCTCCTTGAACTTTCGACAGGTGACTCAAAAACCAAACGTCTGTTCGTTGGTTGTTCTTGGGCCGTCACATCTTCTACATGCCCATCAGATATGTTTCTTCTGTTGCCTTCCATGACGCAAGGTCAGACTCTGTAAACGAGAGGTGGGAATAACTTTATCGGGTCCCACTGGGCATGCCAATGATCTATCCTGAACTGGGGTCTAGAGATCCGGTGTCAAGTCAATCATAAATAGTATGAAGATTCTGTACAGAAGACCAGATGTATGAGTATCCGGTATAAATATCTGTTGTCCTTGTATAAGAAGGGCGGATTGGGCGTTCTGGAGGTCCTTCACACCGACCTAACGTGTTGATATGGGCGAAAGGTGGCGTCACCTGCAAAGATTCTCCGACACTCAAGTCAGTGATAATATTCTAAGTGAGGAATGTTTTTCAGAGAGTAATCGTAAGTAAAATCAGTCAAAAAGGATCCCTCCCTTCATTGATGAAAAGAGTTCATATACCTGATTGGCTCGAAATATGAGGGCATGTTAGTGGGGAACCAATAACTTCCAATAGCACTATATATTAATATTTTATTGTGCACTTGCCAGCATGATTGGGTCAAGTGGCTATTTTATGTTGAGCGTAGAGTGTATAGACTAGAATCAGGGGACAAGTTGATCATTCCCGTGAGCAGACTTTGGCTCGTAGTGCAGGGAATTATTGATCGGTCCCTGTAGCAATGCCTTTTGTCTTTTGCATAGTGACGTGTGAGTTATCTGGTGTCATGGTGTTATCCTGGGAAACCGGTATAGGGAGAGCGCCTGATATGGAATTAGAGTCTGGATGTATACCGATGACATCGGTCACACACTGGCGAATTGACTAAGACGTTGAAATATGTCTTGTCGGTATTGAGACCGGATCAAGTTTTATGGTTTTTCAGGTGCAGTTTTAATATATTGTGTTTCATGCAATTTTGTTTTCATGATGTTATGAGTCTTTGAAAATGATGATTTAAAAATTATTCCAAGATTGTCCCTTAAAATACCAAGCATATATGGTTGATGTTGTTATTTTAGTGGCTCCTGTACAGTTGTGGTAAATTGGTATTACGATTGGCCATGTTATTACTTTTGATTTTCCTATTAAACTGATGCTATTGACCCCTGTTTATGAAACAGAAACACATGGGACATAAAGATGCAGACGCCATACTTCTTCTTGATTCTGATGATGAAGTATATCCTACTTCTATTTGTTTGTTACATACCTTTGTTTCCCATCTCATCAAATCTGTTTATTTATTATGTTATTAGTTTTGATTTAACATTCAACTGATGCTGTTGACCCCTGTTTATCAATCAGAATCACATGACAGCTAAAGATACAAATGTCATAGTTATTGGTGACTCTGATGATGAGGTTTGTCCTACTTTTAGTCTTTCTTCCTCTATACCTTAAACCTTTTTCATGTCATCAAATCTGCTTATTTAATTATTATTTTAAACAGCTCCCTCTGACTGTCCATGCTTCTAAAAAAGTTGTCTCTCGCAATAGACAGATTGATAACTTTTTTTACTCTGCCACCAAAGTACTTACCAAGTTTTATTCGCTCAAGCGATGGATGCCCTGTTACTTGCATCTTGAGGAAAGACCAGGTGAGGGAGGGACAGAGCGAAAGACCGGGTGAAGGAGGGAGACTGTGAAAGAATGCCTTTTAACCAGGCGGTTCCTATCCTTTATTTAAGGGTTATTAATTGAGCATGTTTGTAACATCCCAATTTTTATGATTTATAGAAAAATAATTTAAAAAGGATTAAAGAAGAAATTCAGAATGAATTTCTGAGTGAAAAATGTTAAAGACAAGATTTTTCGAGTGTAAATGTACATGATTCCGAGTGAATTAAGTTAAGACAGAAGTTTCTGAGAGAGAATGTATACGATGCCGAGTGAATTATGATTATCCGAATGATAGTTATTCAATTTCGAGTGAAATAAGGCTGAGAAGATCAATTCCATGTAAAGTGAAGATGTTTCCGAGTGAAACATCATTACAAGAATCATTCCAAAGTGCAGAAACTTTGTGTCCGATTGAGACACGTTCGAGTGAGGTAAAATCTGAGTAAAACAGAAATATCGCCGAGAGGAGTCTATCTGGATGGATGGTTTTCTAAGTGAAGTGCCTCTGAGTGGGACACTTCTGAGTGAGATGACATTCTGAGTGAGTCTTTTATATTAAAAGAATGCTGCTGGACAAAGACTTGAACTCTGATTCATTAGGTTTCCTGAGTGAATGATTCCGAGAAGAATAAATATCTGATTGATAAATTCCATTTAGATCCTGCTCGGATTCATCTTCAAGACTCTTCAACTCCGAGTGATCTCCCAGATGAGAGACTTCCGAGTGACGCAAGAAGAAGACTGACTCGGGAAGAGGTATTTGAAGACGCAACAAAAGTACTCACCAAGATGGAAGGATTTAAAGACGTGTTATCCCTTGAGGTTCGTTGGACCGGGCGAAGGCCTTGGGAAGTTCACCTTGGCTCCGGATGGCCTCAGTTTTGTGTGAAGTACATGTTGAAAAATGGTGATAGTTATTTAATTCCGAGTGAAATAAGGCTGAGAAGATCAATTCCATGTAAAGTGAAGATATTTTCGGGGTTTTAATATAAAAGCTAATAAGGCTGAGAATGAATTCCCGAGTGAATGAAAGGCCGAGTGAAAGAGAGACAGAGTGAAAGACCGGGTGAAGGAGGGAGACTGAGAAAGAATGCCTTTCAACCAGGCGGTTTCTGCCAAGTCAGTCAGGTTAAAATCGCACCATGAGGAAACGGTTTCTGTGATTTGAAATAGACGAATCACATTGAGTTTCCTCTTCCAAATACAAAGTTTGCTCTTAAGATTGATGGACCGAGTGAATAAAGGAAACCGACTGAGGGAGAAGACTAAAGGAGTGGCCAGTGAAAGAAAGACGAGTGATTGAGAGACTGAATGAGGGAATGACGAGAGATGGGGTGAGAGACCGACTGAGGGAACGAGAGACTAAAGAGGGAGTCAGAGACTAACTGAGGGAGAAAGAGACCGACTAAGGGAGTTAGAGACTAACTAAGGACAAAAAAGACCGAGTAAGGGAGGGAACTGAGTGATGGACCGAGTGAAAGAGAGATCGAGTGAAAGACTAGGTGAGGGAGGAGACTGAGTGATGGACCGAGTGAAAGAGTGACTGATCGAAAGACCGGGTGAGGGATCAAGAGTGTGAAAGAACCAGAGTGAAAGACTAAGGGGATGAAGGGAACCGAGAGAGGGAGAGACGAGTGAAAGAGTGACTTTGAGGGTGAGACGAGTGATGGAAACTGAATAAGGGATTGAGAATTGTTTTATCTAAAAAACTAAGAAAGAAATTCAGAATGAATTCCTGAGTGATGAAAGGCCGAGTGAATTTGTTGTATGAATTCAAAATGAGATTCAAGTTGATGATCCCATGTTCAGCATCCGCTTAAGCCATGACCCATCCGCTACAGCGATTTTGTTGTATTTTGGTTCTGGATGAATTTCGCTTGAGCGAATATATCTCGCTCAAGCGAATTCATCATTGGAACTTCATTGGATGAATTTTTTTGGGTGTGTTTTACTGGTACGCTTGAGCGAAGCCCATGTCTTTGCTTTCTGGATCAATTTCGCTTAAGCGATACCACTTCGCTTGAGCGACCTCTTCAATGAACCTCACTAGTCCAAATTCACTTAGGCGAATAAGTCATTCGCTCAAGCGATGGATGCCCTGTTACTTGCATCTTAAGGAAAGACTGGGTGAGGGAGGGAGACTGTGAAAGAATGCCTTTCAACCAGGCGGTTTCTACCAAGTCACGTCAGGTCAAAATCGCACCATGAGGAAGCGGTTTCTGTGATTTGAAATAGATGAATCACATTGAGTTTCCTCTTCCAGATACAAAGTTTGCTCTTAAGATTGAGTGATGGACCGAGTGAATAAAGGAAACCGACTGAGGGAGAAAGACTGAGGGAGTGGCCAGTGAAAGAAAGATGAGTGATTGAGAGACCGAATGAGGGAATGACGAGAGATGGGGTGAGAGACCGACTGAGGGAACGAGAGACTGGAGAGGGAGTCAGAGACTGACTGAGGGAGAAAGAGACCGACTGAGGGAGTTAAAGACTAACTGAGGGCGAAAAAGACCGACTAAGGGAGGGAACTGAGTTATGGACCGAGTGAAAAAGAGATCGAGCGAAAGACCGGGTGAGGGAGGGAGACTGAGTGATGGACTGAGTGAAAGAGTGACTGATCGAAAGACCAGGTGAGGGATCAAGAGCGTGAAAGAACCAGAGTGAAAGACTAAGTGGATGAAGGGAACCGAGAGAGGGAGAGATGAGTGAAAGAGTGACTTTGAGGGTGAGACGAGTGATGGAAACCGAATAAGGGATTGAGAATTGTTTTATCTGAAAAACTAAGAAAGAAATTCAGAATGAATTCCCGAGTGATGAAAGACCGAGTGAATTTGTTGTATGAATTCAGAATGAGATTCAAGTTGATGATCCCCTGTTCAACATTCGCTTAAGCCATGACCCATCCGCTGCAGGGATTTTGTTGTATTTTGGTTCTGGATGAATTTCGCTTGAGTGAATATATCTCGCTTAAGCGAATTCATCATTGGAACTTCATTGGATGAATTTCTCTGGGTGTGTTTTACTGGTACGCTTGAGCGAAGCCCATGTCTTTGCTTTCTGGATCAATTTCACTTAAGCGATACCACTTCGCTTGAGCGACCTCTTCAATGAACCTCACTAGTCCAAATTTACTTAGGCGAATAAGTCATTCGCTCAAGCGATGGATGCCCTGTTACTTGCATCTTGAGGAAAGATCGGGTGAGGGAGGGAGACTGTGAAAGAATGCCTTTCAACCAGGCAGTTTTTGCCAAGTCACGTCAGGTCAAAATCGCACCATGAGGAAGCGATTTCTGTGATTTGAAATAGATGAATCACATTGAGTTTCCTCTTCCAGATACAAAGTTTGCTCTTAAGATTGAGTGATGGACCGAGTGAATAAAGGAAACCGACTGAGGGAGAAAGACTGAGGGAGTGGCCAGTGAAAGAAAGACGAGTGATTGAGAGACCGAATGAGGGAATGACGAGAGATGGGGTGAGAGACCGACTGAGGGAATGAGAGACTGGAGAGGGAGTCAGAGACTGACTGAGGGAGAAAGAGACCGACTGAGGGAGTTAGAGACTGACTGAGGGTGAAAAAGACCGACTAAGGGAGGAAACTGAGTTATGGACCGAGTGAAAGAGTGACTGATCAAAAGACCGGGTGAGGGATCAAGAATGTGAAAGAACCAGAGTGAAAGACTAAGTGGATGAAGGGAATCGAGAGAGGGAGAGATGAGTGAAAGAGTGACTTTGAGGGTGAGACGAGTGATGGAAACCGAATAAGGGATTGAGAATTGTTTTATCTGAAAAACTAAGAAAGAAATTCAGAATGAATTCCCGAGTGATGAAAGGCCGAGTGAATTTGTTGTATGAATTCAGAATGAGATTCAAGTTGATAATCCCCTGTTCAGCATTCGCTTAAGCCATGACCCATCCGCTGCAGCGATTTTGTTGTATTTTGCTTCTGGATGAATTTTGCTTGAGTGAATATATCTCGCTTAAGCGAATTCATCATTGGAACTTCATTGGATGAATTTCTCTGGGTGTGTTTTACTGGTACGCTTGAGCGAAGCCTATGTCTTTGCTTTCTGGATCAATTTTGCTTAAGCGATACCACTTCACTTGAGCGACTTCTTCAATGAACCTCACTGGTCCAAATTCGCTTAGGTGAATAAGTCATTCGCTCAAGCGATGGATGCCATGTTACTTCCTATATATATGGCATTCTATATTTTATTTTTTGTATATTACATAGTATATTATGTTACAAATATTACAACAATTAATATAACATATTAGTTAATAATTTTAATCAAAGGTCATAACCCGTGCGTCCGCACGGGTACATAACTAGTTTGTTTTTAAAATATGTAACCAATTAAATTTTTTTAATATTAATGTTTATTACACTGGTTTAAAAAAAACAGATATAGTAAATATTTTTTGTCAATGTAGATCAAATTCATACATCAAAGAAGGACTAGAGACAAGAACTAAAGTCTTACATAACAACAATACATAAAGAAAATAAACTACAAGTTCATTTATTAAAAGTTTCTTGAAATTATACAAAATCACATGATTAATCAAAATCTTAAAAAAATAATAAACAACAAGTTTTCATTCTTTGTACTGTTTTGTTTTTATATTTTAAGAAAATCGTGTTGAATTAAATTATAATCACGTATTTCATTACATGTTCAAACATTGTGAATAAATTATCATTTGTGTAATAGATATGTACCTTAAGAGAACCTTTGATTCCTGATCATCATAGAACACAATGAACGCACACTACTTTGTTCCATGTGGCCTCAGAGTTTAATTATCTAATTATCTAACGTTGTAACAACTAATTAGATTAGAGCAAGAACCACTTATTGGATATTAAATGAATGTGTTAACTCATCATGAGTTATTTAGATCTAGAGTTCAACCACATAAACTATCTAAACAAATAATCAATATAACTATTTATATTATATAACTAATAATATGATATTTTTTTATTAATTTAATTATGTTAATCCATATAATATACAATTAATAACTATAAAATATCCAATATTCTCCCACTTGGATAACATCATTAAATTATGTTTCAACCACAATGTGGATAAAGAAATATAAATAACATTTCCATAAAAGTCCAAGCATCTAACAATGTATGATAATAAAGTGAACCAATACATATCTCATAAATATATTATATCATTTGAAACCCCCACTAACTCAAAACACCAAAAACTCAACAAAAATCATATGAACTACATGACTTCAAATGCTCCAGAACATGTCTTTAGTTGGTGGATTATATATACATTGACCAAAATATAATCCACTTGAATTTACATGCTTGTAGTAGCACAAGAACAAAATTGATCACAATTAGGCTAGTCCAATAACAAAAATGTTTACAACTGAGCTAAACTTTACAATATTTGACATCCACTTAAGTGTCCGCAAAATGTCAATAACAAGAAAGCATCAAAATCTTTAGGTTTAAACATAAGATGACAAATATATCATAAAAGTAGAAAAACATACTCGATGGGAGTATTGACATTATACATAACATATACTTATTTTCTAGGACTTCAATTAAAGTATAATGTTAATCAACATGAAAATACACAATAAAATTGCATGTCAAATTTTGTACATTTATTGACAATAAATAGGTTATAACACCCATTTTGGATGTTCACAAAAACTTGATAATTTATGCATTTCTCAATACAACAAAATTGAGGCTGAGTATTAAAGTCTCTAGAATGCCATATGCCTATAAACTACACACAATAATATATGACAGTAAATAATAGTAAATCATGAAATATAACTATAATAAGTAGATGTTTGTTTGTAAATAAGTAAGTTGCTAAGTTAGGGGTGTTTGTTAGTTGTATAGTTTATTTTTCTTATATTTTAAACTTTTTTAAGTGGTAAAGCATCCTTTGACTAGCAATTTTCCCTCCATTTTGTGAATATCAAACATCTATGTAGAAATTAGCCTCACTGTGATTTTTCACTGTGTTTTGTAGAAAAATAAACCAAAAAAACTAAAACAAAACATGAAAAAAAGGGAGTCATGTTGCAAGTCTTCGTCGAGGTGAGCTCATCCCCGCCTAGGTGAGCCATGTAGGAAAACACATATTCCACTAAGTTTTTGGGCTATATAAAAGGTTGGAAAATGAATTTTAGCCCATGCAATGTAGAAGAAAACATAGGAAAGAGCTTTGAAAGATTGTTCATCATCTTCCACCTTAGATCATTAAGTGCTTCAAAGATCCTCTATAATTTCATGCTTTGAATCCATTGTAAGTGTTGCAACATGAACACGTATGGCTAATTTTCCTTTTTGTTGAGATTGAACAACTTTAGTAGATTTATGATTTTGTAATTGCTTTGGTTCCTTTTATGAAATTAATTAAGGTTAGTAATTTAATTTTGTAACATCCCGGACAATTTAGAAAAATTATGTGTAGTGGAAAATATTAATAATTGTTTTTGAAATTTATTTGATATTCTTATGAATTATTGGACAATTATAATTGATTAAATATTGTGAATGTAAATAAAATTATTTGATTGGTTAATTATAAATGAGGTGTGATTAGAAGAAGGGGAAGGTTTAATTAAATCGTTTAATGAAATGGTGATGGGAAAGGGGAAGTGACCGGTTGACCGGTTGCCCCTGAAGCTTTAATTAAGGAAAGTTCCTTTCTCTTTCCTCATTATTCAAGAGCCACTGCTTCTTTCTCCTTCATCTGTTTCTTTCTTCTACTTCGGTTTCTTTTTCTTCTTCTCCTTCCTCCATTGTTGTAAGTTGTATGCTCTAGAGGAGGACTCTGTTCATATTAAAACCGTGTGATAAGCCCACTTCCGTGACCGTGGTCTCAAGGTGAGTCCATTGATCCATTTACGTTTGTGTTACCTGGCCCCTTTCGTTTTCTCTGTTAACTGAGTGGCCATGCATGGCTGTGTACGGGTCTGTTCTCCACTCCTCTGGTGAGTGTAAGCTCGAAAGTGGTCCTTAGAGCTGAGGGTGGTGTAAAGTTAACGGGTTTTTCATTCCGACCCCGTAGGTAGCAGATCAAACATCGAAAGGCTGATTGACGGAGATGGTGCTGGATTCAGAAGAGAAACAGTGAACCCAGTGCTCAGAGGACATAATCGGCACCAAGAGCAGATTGTCGAAGCTTGGAACCGAGGTAAGGGGGGTGTTCGGGTTATACTTAATTAGAATAGGACATATTGTCCGAGTCGTTGGAATGATTGTGAATCGGGTAAGAGATGATACTGGATGAGTTGTATGTGAATATATATGAATGCATGTATGTGAATGGGCACCGATCGGTTTAGGATCGGGTATGTGTATGACTTAAGAAATATTCAATGTTGTGATAATAGAGATGATGCTGGATGAGTTGTATGTGAATGTGTGCATAAATGCATGTATGTGTATGGACACCGATCGGTTTAGAATCATGTGTGTGGCTTAAGATGATTGAATTTGAAATATTTAATGCTGTGACAATCGGTATATAGTGGCAATGTGATGCCGGGCTTGAAAAACAGGTCGCCCGTTTGATGAGAAATGTGAATTGTATATGTATGATAAGTGTTTGCCATGTGAGAATGCTATATTGATGGGCTTGACAAGTTGGTTGCCCTACGTTGTAAGCACAAGTCAGTTTTTGACAGTTGCAAATGATGATCGTAATAATATGCCTGTTTATATAATGGAATATATGATTTTGTGGTGGAGGACGACCGACGGTATATGTTACCCTCATTTTTGGCTTCCGTGGTCAAGTCAGACCCTTGAGGGGGAGCTAAGTCGGGCTCGGTGAACCAAGTCGGGTTCACGGGGTGTCAAGTCGGACCCCCAGTTGAAGGTCAATCCTTTTAGTATCCGGATACTAGGCGTCAATTTTGTCTAAGGGTCAGTGGTGACAATTGATGAATTTAATGTATTTGCTGAGTGAGTTGATATATTTATCGCACTAGTGCAAAAAAGACATTTAACATCAGTTTTTTTGGGCTTTTCACATCGGTTTTCAAACCGATGTGGATCTGGCCGATGTGAAATATAAGGACATTTCACATCGGGTTTTAAACCGATGTGAAAAATTGATGTAACATCGGTTTTTTGAGAAAACCGATGTGAAAGAATGGATATATAACATCGATTTTTAATGGAAACCGTTGTGAAAAAGGATCTTATAACATCGGTTTTTATAAAACCGTTATGAATAAGAGAATGTAACATCGTTTTTTTAGAGAAACCGATGTGAATTTGGACTTACCACATCGGTTTTTTAGACAAACCATTGTGGATTTGGACTTATAACATCGGTTTTTTAAAACCGATGTGAAAAAAAATGATATATAACATCGGTTTTATAAAAACCGATATGAAAACATGTTTTTTTTAAAAAAAATTTTAATTGTTTCATTATATACGAATTTTTTAAAGAAACCTGGACATATGATTTCAGCATTCATCCCGACTATATTAATTTTTCATGTCAATTCCTGGGCATACATTTATACAACACATAGAAAACAAATATATCAACACCAATTAAAATCATATGTCAATCAATATATATATAACACCAAACATTGTTTTATACATAGTTTAGGTCAGAATTTCATACATAATATATACAAAATTTAAACACTTGTGTTGATCATAATCTAGCTACTTGAAGAAGATATGTTGCCCAACGCTTACGTACCACATCAATTTCATCAGAAGTGAATGGTTCCTTGTTGTTAAAAACCTACAAGTATGTGATGTCAGAATATGCATTTAACTACTAGAAAATGCTTCCTTCTTTAAACCATTTCAATACTTGTATCCAATCATCCTTAATGTTCCCTATTATGACATTGAGCATGTGCCCCATGACATAATAACCACAGTGGTTGTTGCCCGACGATTGTTTATTAGCCTGAAATTAGGAACAAGTAAACTTTGCATCAAATTCTTAAACCTCATCAAGTCATGTCTAGGCATAAAGGCAACATAGAGTTAATGTAACATAGAGTGACTTACTCTTAGGATTATCCATTCAACCTTCTTCCTAATCATAGGTCGTGACCCTCCCAAAACATTACAAGCATCCAAGGCTCTATAGTATAAAAACAACCAACAAGTTAACATTCAAGAATTCTCAAGAACACCTACAAGTTAACAAAATACCTACAAGTTAACAAAACACTTACAAGTTAATAGCACCCTTAATGTTTTTCCCTGGTTGTTTCCATAATGAGCAAAAGAAGACAACAACATTTTGTTTGGGATAAATAATGATCAATTGCCAATGGTTCCTGTCAGATCACGAAAGAAATGAGGAAGTTTACTCAAAAACACATGTATAATAAAACTTGAAATTTAAGGTTGTACTAACAATTCATAATATGGAGCTAAAAAAAAGTCATGAGAACTTATGGATATCCTATGTTGAATATATGCCCGGATTTGATCTACACTATTTCCTGTGTCTTGGATGTGCTCAGGCTCAAGGAAGCTATAATCATGACATCCATTAATATTGCAAAGGTTGTGCAAATACCTAAAATATAAACAAACATAATTGGATCACAGATATGTATTTGCTTTAGACATATAAAAAATTAACTAGTAATAAACTCACATCAACCATAATTGGAGCACAGATATGTTTAGCATCTCTTTTCCCATTAGAAATTCCAAAATATCTTGCTGGGTAATAAAGAAAGAGATTGGAGAGTCCTTGCCTATGGCACTAGCATCTAGTTCCAACTGTATTGTTTCAGATCCAAGATTCATTGCTACAAAACACAACCTCCCAAGTGGATCACTATACTCTTTTGTTTCTTGTAAAGGTTGTTTTTGTGTAACTTTCTTAACCACATCAACATTGGCCTAATAAATCACAATTAAACAGGAATAAGTATTAATAAAATCATATATAACTAATAGTGGATGTAATTAAACAGGTATTATTGCATGAAATTTCATACCTCATCCTCCGATATAATTTTAACTAGTCTTCTGGGCCATAAGATGAAGTGCTTAAAGGCTTCCCCCACTGTACATACTTCATCTGTGGGAATAGGTAATGCAACATCTGCTTCCTTAATCCTATCAATTGATACCCTCACATGATCATTACTTATTTGCTTATGGTGGATGGTAGACCCTAAATTATACACATTGCCAACTGCCACCAAACGGTATGGATGATCAACATAAAGCTTGCATCGGTCTGGGACATGAGCATAATCTTGTAGAGATAAATCATCTGGAGCACAACTCCCTTTTGTGCTCAAGATTACAGGATGTGAAGGCGTTTGTGGTGGTCGTTTAGGAATTTGTGAAGGTTGTTGCATACGGGCTAGCTCCTGGAGAATTTCATGTTTCAGTTCCTCTCTAAGCTCCATCTTTAGCTCTTCCCTAAATGTTTTCTCATCCTTGATAGTATTTTGTCGTCCTGAATGTCCAAAATATGTCTTTAGACCAACCCCTCATCCACATGCTCGAACACGACCACTATGTTCTGGCCGCCCTAAGGCGGTAGTCAATATGTCCTCTCGTCCAGATGCCACAAATTCACCAAAATTGTGTATACTACTTAGGCCATGAACTGTGTATACTACTTAGGCTACTATAAGGATTCATTCCATCTGTAGCAAGTCCAAGCCGAAGATTTCTGGGTTCCTTGCCAAAAGTAGGAAATAACTGATCAATCTTCTTCCATTGTAAAGAATCTACTGGATGACGAAGCTTTCCATCTAGTTTCCTTTCTTCAGCATGCCACTTAAGACTTTTTGCATCATTTTTGTTGGCAAACAATCGTTTGAACTTTAGAATTATTGGTAAATACCATAAAACTTTTGCAGGAGGATTTTTGGTACTCACATCATTACCAGATTCACCTTTTTCACCTTATATCGTGATTCACCACATACAGGATACTCATGCAGCTTTTTATACTCTTTTCTATACAAGATACAGTCATTCGGACATGTATGTATTTTCTTATAGTCCATACCCATAGGACATATAACCTTCTTTGCTTCATAGGTACGATTAGGTAGTGTATTCCCTTTTGGGAGTATTTCCTGTTGCAACAACCTAAGTAATTCAGTGAAACTTTTATCAGTCCATCCATTCTTCGCCTTCAGATTAACAAGCCTTAACACTGCTTCTAGTCGTTTCAGTTTACACCCCGGATACAAAGGAAAATCCGCATCTTAAGTTAAATTATCTTACACATGTGCTCTTTCAAATGATTCGCGTCCAATGTCACGTATCATGTCTTCCAACCCATCCTTCATTTCTTCATTCACTTCTTCTGTTTCAGACACACTTGGTATCAACATCAATTCCCCATGCCATGTCCATGTTGTATAATTCTTGCAAAACCCATGACATATGACATGATCTCTAATTTCCTCAACACTTAATCATTTGACATTCAAACATTTCACACATGGACAATAAAATCTCCCATTATTGTTAAGAACATTTCTTTGAGCAAATTCCAAAAAAGCTTCCACCCCGACTGCATACTCATTACTTGTTCGTCTAGCATTAATCCAACTCCGATCCATTGGTACTAATGTTCTAAAATTAACAACAAAACATCAATGGACATTAATGCCTCCCTAAATCACGGTATGAATTAAACAACATAATGTTAAAAGCAAATAACCATTTTCAACACAACTCAAGTTCAACTAGGCCTTTTAACAAACATGTTAAAAGCAAAAATTATTGGTCCACCTCAACCTTCACCATGTACACCTACACAAAAAAGAACCATATCCAACACACCTTCATACACACCATTTTTAACACAAACATACCAAATTTTATATTTAAGTTCTCCTAGGCATTTTAAGAAACATGTTCAATGCACTCAACCTCAACCTCAACCATACACACATACACATGTTGAAAGCAAATAACCATTTTCAACACAACTCAAGTTCAACTAGACCTTTTAATAAACATGTTAAAAACAAAAATTATTGGTCCACCTCAACCTTAACCATGCATACCTACACAAAAAAGAACCATATCCAACACACCTTTATACACACCATTTTTAACATAAACATACCAAATTTTATATTTAAGTTCTCATAGGAATTTTAAGAAACATTTTCAAGCCACTCAACCTTAACCATACACACATACACATGTTCAAAGCAAATAACCATGTTCAACACAACTCAAGTTCTCTTGCGCATTTTAACAAACATGTTAAAAGTGAAAATGAAGAATAAGAAGCTCACAACAATGGAGTTTAAGAAGCTCACAACAATGGAGTTGAAGAAGATGGAGAGAAGAGGGTTGAAAGAGGCACACGGTTGGAGAAGGTTGAGATACTTGAAGAACTTGTTGCTATCACGGAATGGAGAACGGAGAAGTTAAAGAATTTGTTGTGGACGATTTGTTACTGTCGTGGAAGGGTAATGGAGAAGGCACGAGTACTGGAAGGTAATGGAAAAGCAAAACAATGTTAGCGCTGGAAGGTAATGAAATAATTATAAAAATGAAAAACAATGGTAGAGTCGTTGTCTACCTATGAGCTTCAAAGCTGTCGCGGTGTCCTACAGGTAGAGTTTCCAATCCAATTTTAAAGCGCGTTCATAAATTTTCCAATCCAATTTTGAAGCGCGTTAGTTTCTATTCCACATCGGTTTTTAAACAAAACCGATGTTGCATACCTCTGTTTCGTATTGGATCACGTTCGTTATATATATATGAATTTTTATGTTGGTGGATCTCGTGCATTAATTTATTTGTGCAGGGTACTATACCACATCGGTTTTTACACAAAACCGATGTTAGAACTAGTTACCATATCGGTTCATCAAAAAACCGATGTGAATAATATGCATTTTAAATTTTTTCAAATAAAATATAACATATACATACTGAACTTTAAATTTTTTCAATTAAAATAAAATATATATATATATAAGAAAAAAATGTAGAGTATCTCCCATTCATTTAAAAACGAAAAAATATAAGTTACCACATCGGTTTGTACAAAAAACCGACGTGAAAAATGTGCATTTTAAATTTTTTCCCCTAAAATATAGCTTATACATATTGAACTTTAAATTTTTTCAAATAAAATAAAAAATATATATATATATATAAGAAAAAAATGTAGAGTATTTCGCATTAATATAAAAATGAAAAATATTAAGATACCACATCGGTTTTTGGAACCGATGTGAGATGTGTTTACCACATCGGTTTTTCAAAAATCCGATGTGATTATGAAAAAAATTTAAAATTTTAATTTTTTTAAATAAAATGTAACATATACATACTGAACTTTAATTTTTTTCAATTAAAATAAAAAATATATATATATAAGAAAAAAATGTATGGTACTTCACATTCGTTATTTTAAAAATGAAAAAATATTACTTACCACATCGGTTTTATAAAAAACATTGTCTAATAGTGTTTATAAAACTTTGTGTATAATTTCAAAATTGCCACCGTGTAAATATTTAACATCGGCCTTTGTAAAACTGATGTGATAAATAGCTTTCCACATCGTCTTTTTAGATAAACCGATGTGAAATCTTATCTGATGTTTCATTTATTTATAAAAATGCCACCGCCCTTATATTTCACATCTGTTTTTGTTAAACTGTGATGAAAACTATGATGTGAAATGGTACTTTTACACTAGTGTCGAGTGCAATTTAATATATTTGCTGAGTGAGTTGATATATTTGCTGAGTGCAATTTAATATAATTGCTGAGTTCGAGTTGATATATTTGCCGAGTGCAATTTAATGTATTTGCTGAGTGAGTTGATATATTTGCTGAGTGCAATTTAATATAATTGCTGCGTTCGAGTTGATATATTTGCTGAGTGCAATTTAATGTATTTACTGAGTGAGTTGATATATTTTTCGAGTGCAATTTAATATATTTGCTGAGTGAGTTGATATATTTGCCGAGTGCAATTTAACATATTTGCTGAGTATGAGTTGATATACTTGCCGAGTGAGTTAATTGTCGAGTGTGACTTGTAAAATGATGATGATGTAATCAGACGGAGTTATATACGTGTAAATTGTTAAATTCCGTTCTAGATTGATTATGATGCCAAACACTCACCCTTGCTGTGGTTTCCAATTTAGTAACTAGTGACAGGGAAGAGGTCGGAGCCCTGGAGGCGCGCCAAGCAGAGGAGTGATGCTAAGGCACCGAGTGATTTTAAAATGGATTGTGTAACGTGTATTTTGAGTTTTCTGTGTGTGATGTTACAACATGATTGAATTGAACTAAATTTTGAATCGGTATGAGATTGATGTGAATATAAATTTATGGTGCTAATATGGTCGGTGATGATTTGTATGAGTAGATGTAGTATAGTTAATTGTCGGGCGAATCTTGCCGAGTGGATTCATTCTTGTCCGAGCGAGGGCCAGTTGGTTTGGTGTCTGTCTTATTCCTGTGTGTATCCCTCGTCCCTTCCGAGTGAAGAAAGAGTAGAATACTTCCAAGTGAAGAAAGAGTTAAATGTTTCCGAGTGAAGAAAGAGTTGAATGCTTCTGAGTGAAGAAAGAGTTGAATGTTTCCGAGTGAAGAAAGAGTAGAATGTTTTCGAGTGAGGATTAGAGGGCTTCCGAGTGAAGGTGAGAATGTTTCCGAGTGAGTTATGCCCGAGAGAGCCTCTTCCAAGTAAAGTAAGGTTAGGGCATTTTCTGAGTGATACATGACCGAGAGAACCTTTGTTGAGTGAAGGTTAAGCTATGCCCGAGGGAGAGATGACTGAGTGGACCCTTTTGCCGAGTGAAACCCCGACTTGTGAGTTTTCCTGGTAAGTCTAGTTCGCCCAGGTAGTATTCGCTCAAGCGAGTCGGAACTCGCTTAAGCGACTTCCTTGGATTTCGCCTAAGCGCATCAGGGTCTCGCTCAGGCGAATGACCCCTTGTCTTCTTCTTCTTCTTCTTCTTCCGCTGTTTCTAACTCTACTTTATTAATGGATGTGTTTCCGATCGGATATTACTTTGTGTACGCTTTTCTTATTTTGAATGTACTTAAGTGAATACTATTTTATATTAAGACCGAGTTGAATCATTTCCGATCGGTCATTATTTTGAGTATGTTTAGGAAAAGTGAATATTATTTTATATTAAGACCTAAATTTTTATTAAACGTGAAAAATCTATTGTGAAAATGATTAACCGGGTGTAAATAAAAGGTAAATTGACGCGGGTCGTCACAGTTGGTATCAGAGCGGTTCTTTCTAGAGCCGGGTATATGGGTGAACCCAGTGATTTGTGTGAGTCCTATATTGGACTATTTTTGCATTCTATTGCATTGTGCTTGTGGTTGTTTGTGCAACTTGGCGTCATTCCCTTAGCACTCCAGTGGCATTGTATATGTGTGATCCGGTCTCAATACCGGTATCCGTCCTACAAGACATATTTCAACGTCTTAGTCAATTCGCCAGTGTGTGACCGGTGTCATCGGTATACATCCGGACTCTAATTCCATATCAGGCGCTCTCCCTATACCGGTTGCCCAGGATAACACCATGACACCGGATAACTCACACATCACTATGCAAAAGACAAAAGGCATTGCTACAGGGACCGATCAATAATTCCCTGCACTACGAGCCAAAGTCTGCTCACGGGAATGATCAACTTGTCCCCTGATTCTAGTCTATACACTCTACGCTCAATATAAAATAGCCACTTGACCCAATCATGCTGGCAAGTGCACAATAAAATATTAATATATAGTGCTATTGGAAGTTATTGGTTCCCCACTAACATGCCCTCGTATTTTGAGCCAATCAGGTATATGAACTCTCTTCATCAATGAGGGGAGGGATCCTTTTTGACTGATTTTACTTACGATTACTCTCTGAAAAACATTCCTCACTTGGAATATTATCACTGACTTGAGCGTCGGAGAATCTTTGCAGGTGACGCCACCTTTCGCCCACATCAATGCGTTAGGTCGGTGTGAAGGACCTCCAGAACGCCCAATCCGCCCTTCTTATACAAGGACAACGGATATTTATACCGGATACTCATACATCTGGTCTTCTGTATAGAATCTTCATACTATTTATGATTGACTTGACACCGGATCTCTAGACCCTGGTTCAGGACAGATCATTAGCACGCCCAGTGGGACCCGATAAAGTTATTCCCACCTATCGTTTACAGAGTCTGACCTTGTGTCATGGAAGGCAACGAAAGAAACATATCTGATGGGCATGTAGAAGATGTGACGGCCCAAGAACAACCAACGAACAGACGCTTGGTTTTTGAGTCACCTGTCGAAAGTTCAAGGAGAATAGTGCAAGTATCTACACCCGATCCAAGAGATGAGATAATACGGAAATTGATGGAGGAGTTAGTAGAGTTAAAACGCAAAAGACAGAACTTGGGAGAGAAGTCAACATCCCAAACTGGCGGGACACACCATACAACCGATGGAGAAAAATCCACAACTCTCCAATACTCAAACATCCCCATATTCGAAGGGAGAGAGCAAACTCATGATTCTGATGATGGAGCCGCTCGGG
This sequence comes from Clitoria ternatea, assembly GCA_037962975.1. Lineage (NCBI taxonomy): Eukaryota > Viridiplantae > Streptophyta > Magnoliopsida > Fabales > Fabaceae > Clitoria > Clitoria ternatea. The sequence goes on from CM075674.1 coordinate 58,717,615, forward strand.
GAAGAAGGGAGCTAATTACAGCACCCCCGGTAACTTACAAACTCAAAGTTCCTTTTTCAAGGAGGCTTATGAGCATCCACATCCCCAAACATCTTCAAACCACTCAGCCACTCTCCATTGGAAAGTATAATGGCGAAACTGATCCTACTAAGCATCTTGATGCTTACGTATTTGAAGCCATGTATTTAGGGGCTGATGAAGATGTGATGTGTTAAATGTTCCCACGGACATTATCAGAAGAGGCCCTCGGTTGGTTTAAAGGTCTACCTTCTGGATCTATAGATTCTTGGGCTGAAATGGCAGCTACTTTTGAAACTCACTTTGTCATCTCTAGAGATGTACCCAGGACATCTCATACTTTGGCTCAAATTAAGCAAGGTGAAAATGAAGGCTTAAAGGATTTCTTGAAGAGGTTCTACAAGGAAGCATCCCTGGTTCCTAACCTCACAGAGTCCATTAAGCTACATATCGTTATCGAGGCGTTGCAGCCAGGATCAGCTTTTGCTCTCTCATTAGCAAAGAGCCCACCAGTAACATTTGAGGAGTTCAGGAAAAAGGCCTCAAAGTACGTGAGTATAGAGATGCACCTAGAAGCTATGGCTGCAAAGAAAAAGCCACCAACACCATCTTCCCAACCCCAGAAGGGTAAGGAGAAAACGAGATCAGAACGCATAGAGAGGCCATTCACCAATCACCAATCACAACCCTCTCCTCGACCTCGAGAAAGGCGTGTTAATTCCTTCAGCCATTATGCACCTCTATCAGCCAAGCCATCTCAGATTTTGAGAGAGGTCGGATGGCCAGCTTTCAGCATCTATAGTATTAGAAGGCCAGCCCCTATGAAGAGACCAGGAAACCCCCGTAAGTATTGTGATTTTCATGAACAGAATGGTCATTCCACTGATGAATGCCAAGCTCTAAAGAACGCAGTTGAAACGCTAATTAGAGAAGGCAGATTAAAGCAATACCTGTTCAAAGAAAAATCCTTTGACAGGGCAGATCGGAATGAGAAAAGAGAAAGAGATCCAGATGACGGGGATGACGATAACTGTAATCCGGTTAGAAAATTCTCTGATATGGAGAAACAAAAAGGTGTAATGACTGATGAAACAGCACATAAAGATAACATACCTCAACAACAGCGTCAAGGCCGGCGTGAAGTCATTGATATGATCGTTGGAGGGTTCGCTGGGAGAGGAGTTTCAATTACAGCCCAAAAGAATCATCATAGAATGATTCTGTCTGTACAACGAAAGGTTAAAGACAATTGTCCTTACAGAGGAGGGGTTGAAGCTCCAATAATTTCATTCTCTGATGAGGATTTTGGCCCTACCGTTCCTGGTGGAGATGATGCTGTAGTCATTATTGCAGTCATAGCCAACAAGGACGTCCGAAGAATCCTTGTTGACCAAGGAAGTTCTTGTGATGTTATTTTTTATAACTGCTTTAAAAAGATGGGTTTTAATGACTCAGACTTACAGCCTTACACACAGGAACTAACAGCTTTCAATGGTGCAAAGCAACCAACAAAGGGATACCTTGACACCCTTATCTCTTTTGAAGGCGAGCCAGGAGCCAGAACGGTTAAATCCTGAGTGCTGGTAATCGATGTCGAGTCACCATTTAACGGTATCATAGGGCGTCCCACCCTGAATGCTATGGAGGCAGTCGTTTCAACTCCACACCTCCTTATCAAGTTTATTGATAAAGACAATGTTGTCTCATCCATCCGAGGTGACTAGGAGATGGCCAGGTATTACTACAACCTGAGCCTGAATATGACAAAGTTGGAAGCATCTAACAAAAAGAGGAAACTCAATGACTCTGGAGCAGCTGCTGGTTCTGTGAGCCTTATCGATTTGGACCCTAGGGCAGATTTACACATTGATCCGTCTAACCCATCAAAGCCTACACCGGATGGGAGTTCCAGGGACATCGTTTTGGGAGATTCTCTAGAAAAGGTCACCCATATTAATGACAAGCTAGATACAGAAATAGAGCAGTGACTATTGATGCTCCTACAGGAGTTCAAAGACCTCTTTGCTTGGACCGCAGCCGATATGCCTGGTATTGACCCTGTTTTCTGTTGTCATAAATTATCCGTCTACCCAGAGACGAGACCGGTTGCCCAAAAGAAGAGAAGATTGGGACCAGAGAAGCAGAAAGCAGCTTGCCAACAAACCGAGGAATTATTGAAGGCCGGATTTATCAGGGAAATCCGTTATTCTTCATGGCTCTCTAATGTAGTAATGGTCCAGAAAGCTAATGGCAAATGGAGAATGTGCATTGACTATGTGGACCTTAACCGTTGCTGTCCGAAGGATCCTTATCCTCTTCCTAATATAGATCAGATGGTAGATGATTCCTCTGGTTATCAGTACCTGAGCTTCATGGACGCGTACTCAGGTTACAACCAAATTCCGATGTGCGAAGAGGATCAGGAGAAGACAGCTTTCGTAAATGATCGTGGTGTCTTTTGCTACACAGTTATGCCCTTTGGCCTGAAAAATGCTGGGGCCACATACCAACGCATGATCAACAAGGTGTTTGAGGGCATGCACACCAAGCTTGTCGAAGTGTACATCGACGACATCATAGCCAAAACACTGGTTGGAGGTGATCATATTGACGACCTACGCCAAGTGTTTGCCCGTTTGAGAGAATTTAACATGAGGTTAAACCCATTGAAATGCACCTTCGCTATCCCAGCTGGGAAGTTTTTGGGTTTCATGTTGACTTAACGCGGTATTGAGGCCAATCCAGGGAAATGCCAAACAATTCTTAACATGCAAAGCCCTAAAAATCTGAGGGAAGTCCAATCCCTGAATGGCAAAGTAGCAGCCTTGGCACGGTTTATGCCAAAGATGGCTAACAGGTCACTTCCTTTGTATAAGGTGCTGAAAAAGTCCAAGAAATTCGAATGGGGACAGGAACAAGAGCAAGCATTTCAAGAGCTTAAAGAGGTGTTGTCCAAACCTCCTATTCTAGCAAAGCCTGACCCCGAGGACACGCTCATCCTATACTTGGCTATTTCAGATGAAGCTTTGGGCGTAGCCTTAGTAAAGGAAACTCTTGATGGACAAAGACTGTCTATTTCACCAGCAAAACCTTACAAGGTACTGAGATCCGGTATCAAAAAACTAAAAAGGCCGCCCTCGTTATTGTTTGGGCCTCTCGACGGCTACGACCATACTTTCACACACATCCAATCTTGGTAAGAACGGACCTTCCACTCCGCTCTGTGTTAATCAAACCTGACCTCGCTGGTAGGATGATCAAGTGGTCCATTGAACTCTCAGAGTTTGATGTATCCTATGAACCTCGAGGCGCTATTAAAGCTCAAGTCCTGGCAGATTTTATTGTGGAAATGACAGGTATAGATCCAGCTACACCTCGCGTTCATTAGACCATCTACGTTGATGGTTCATCAAATCAGAAGGGCTCTGGTGCAGGGGTAGTTCTTGAAAGTGACGATGGAGTACACTTGGAGATCTCCCTTCGTTTTAATTTTAAAACTTCCAACAACCAAGCTGAATACGAAGCTTGCCTGGCCGGACTACGAGCCGTGATCGATATCGGAGCCTCTGAGGTAACACTCTGCAGTGACTCACAGCTTGTGATTTCACAAATCTTGGGAGATTATTAAGCCTGTGAGCCTCAACTCCAATTATACTTAAACTGTGTCAACAAGTTGAGAGAAAAATTCTCAAAGATGGAATTTAAACACGTTCCACGCAAAGAGAATACAAGAGCGGATATACTCTCCAGGCTGGCAAGCACCAAACGACCTGGTAGCACCACAACATTGGTCCAAAGCACTCTAACATCGCCCAGCATTCCTCTTTTCCCTTCTCTAAACGCCATAATAACCAACTCCCTTTACGGTGACACATGGATGGCCCCCTACATCCGTTATTTGGACGATGGGCAGTTACCCACTGATGAGAAGGAAAAGAAAAGAATAAGAAGAGAATTGCCATACTTTACTATGATTGATGGCAACCTTTACAGAAGGGCACTTTCAGTACCTTACTTAATCTGTCTAAAAGAGGATGAGGTACAAGCAGTAATAGAAGAAGTGCACGAAGGACAATGTGGGCACCACGCCGGAGGAAGAAGTCTGATGAGAAAAATCCTCAGGGTGGGGTACTGGTGGCCTACAATGAAGCAGGATTCTATTGACTTTGTCAAGAAATATGATGCCTGCCAAAAATTCTCTAATCTTCACCACACACCGGCGGAAGAACTCTTCACATCCGCTCTCCCGTGGCCGTTCTACCAGTGGGGATTAGATATCTTGGGTCCTTTCCCAACTGCTCCTGGGGGTATCAAATATCTCATTGTAGGGGTCGATTTTTTCACTAAGTGGATTGAAGCAGAGCCGGTGGTCCATATCACTTCAGCCCGAACTCATCGTTTTATGTATGAAAATATCATAACACGATTCGGAGTCCCAGCACAGATTGTCACAGACAATGGCACCCAATTCACGGACAGGAAATTTACAGATTTGCTTGAAGGGTTAGGAGTAACCCAGATATTTTCCTCCGTCAAACATCCCCAAACCAACGGCCAAGCTGAAGTGGCCAACAGGGAGGTGCTGAAAGGACTAAAGAAACATCTAGGTGAGGCCAAGGGCGGATGGACAGATCAGTTATGTCACATCCTCTGGGCATATCAAACAACGCCTCATTCTTCCACTAATGAATCCCCGTATCGCCTGACCTACGGGGTAGAGGCAATGATACCTGTAGAACTGCAAATTGCTTCTACTAGGGTCAAGTATTTCACTGAAAAAAGCAACGACGCTAACTTGGCATCAGAAATGGATGTCATACAAGAACTCAGAGAGGTTGCATTCATCAGAGACCAAGCCATCAAAACCAAAGCTGCCCTTCGATACAACAAACGAGTCCAATCAAGGACTTTCAACATCGAGGATTTGGTCTTGAGGAAAGCAAGTGTGGGAAACAAATTTGTTCATCAAGACAAATTAGCCCCGAACTGGGAGGGCCCTTATAGGGTATCCGAGGTCGCTGGTAAAGGCTCTTACCTCCTTGAAAACCTTGATGGCACACCGATCCGAAACAAATGGAATACCCAGAACTTGCGAATTTATTACAGTTAGCTGCTGGAGCAACCTGCACTCTTTTCTCCTCACTTGAGAGTGTTCGATAGAGAAACCAATATTATTATCCCAGCTACGCTTTTATTGTAATTCTTATTTTTACTCAATAAGAATCTCATATATCAACTTAACTCCTCCGAGTTTTTCTTATGCTATCATTTTCAGTTTATCCGGCTTTAACGAACATATTCAGGACGGATGATCTCAACTACTCATTCTGTAGTTGACGATGTAACTCCTCGAATGTGCATGAACAATTGAAGACCTGGGCATAGTAGGATTGATCCTCTTGCAAGGATCATACCGAATCCCAGGAAAAGGGCGCAGTAGGATCAGACCTTTTTTATAAGGCTGTACCGAACCCTTTTCGAAGGCCCAGATTGTAGGATTAAACCGAACTCTGGGTACGGTTAGTAAGTTTGGCTGAACACCGTTGAAGGCTTGGATTGTAGGATCAAACCGAACTCCAAGTATGGTTAGTAGGTATGGCCGAACACCAGAGAAGGCTTGGGCGCAGTAAGCTGGTTCTTGTCCAAACAACGCTGAACCCCGAGTAACGGGCTCAGTAGGTTCAGGATTAGCCCTGATCTGAACCCCGTGTTGAAGGCTCGGATTGTAGGATTAAACTGAACCCCGAGTACGACTAGTAGGTCTGGCCGAACGTCGGTGAAGAATCGTCAATGGGTAAAACCAAAGACTGACTAAAGAACGGCTAGTAGGATCAAACCGAACGCCAAATACGGCATGGGTTGTAGGATCAAAACCAAACCCCGATCAGAATTTTGGATTGTAGGATCGAACCGAACTCCAAACACAACAAGTAAGTTATTCTAAACTCTAGATTAATATTCTCTTTTGAAGTCCCTTATTTGAGAACTTCATGATTTCAAAGTACGGGTCATCAATTCTCCAGTCGGCATTACTCGTTCGAAGCCCGACTCATGAATTTTGACTCAGGAGTGATTTATTCGGGCACACCCTTATCTAAAGCATATTCAACCAAAGTATTCGAAAATTCTCCATTCGGTACCATGCCGAGCAGCAGTCGGACATTTCTCTCGGTGAAATCTTACCCTAGAATATCACACTCGGGTATGCCTCTCAGACATTTTCATCTGAAGCATTTCCTTCAGAAATTCTCCACTCGGTACGTGCAACGCAAAAGTCGGTGATAAGTCACTCGCTGACTTCCTGTTCGGAAATCCCTCATTCGGTGATCTCCTGTTTGGAAAACTTCCACCGGCTCAACATCAAGCGGGAATCGGAGATATTTCATTCAAAATTTTTCTCATCCATTCCCCGAGTCGGAAAATAATTCACTCTGTGATTTCCCATTCGGGAATTATTCACTCAGTGATACATCACTCAGAACCTTCCACTCGGAAATCTTCACTCAGCAAAATTTCCACTCGGAAATTCTCACTCAGAAGAACTTCCACTCAGAAGTTTCACTCGGAATTTGTTCAATCAAATATTCGCTCAGAACTGATCACCCAGCAATACTGGGGGACAGTATCGACAGCCTAATGACTATTTTGAGGGGTGATTAACATTGCAAGCCGTTCTCATGACAATAGCATGTTCCCTCACAACGGCGATCCCTACTATAATACTTACAACCAAAAGGCCTAATCTTCAAGGAGCAAGGCATACTTTTTATCAGGCTTGTATACCAAACGTGTGATCCTAGAAAATGACTTCATCACACTAAATTATCCATACTTGACAAAAAATACTCTATCTTTTCTGAATCACCAAGCCTTTAGTTATCAAAGTGCCCATACATGAAATTAATAGTTATATGTCTCTATCCGTTCTTCATCCTGCATGTTCAAATCCGGAGTGAAAGTTATATGTTAACATCCGTTCTTCACTCTACATACTTAAATCTAGAATGATTCATTACACATGCAACCCTTCTATCGAAGTTGTTCTCAGCTAACAAACATATAAAGGCAAATTGTTCTTTTATTGATCAAATGCTAAATTACACGAAGGAATTCATTCAGTAATCTGGAGCTGATCCCGGAACACAGCAGATTTGAATCAATAGAAATTAAGACAAGGAGGACACTATTTCTTTTAACTTGTCTCTCCTTCCTTCCCTTTGCCTTTGCCTCCCTCATCACCTGTAGCCTTACTTACATTAGCACCAGAGCTTGTCCCTACGCTTATAGGCTTCAGGAGAGAAGGTTTCATTGACTGACCTTCAGGTAGAGGAGCAAACTTGTACGGGGTGTTAGGCGGATCCTCCTGACGATTATTAACAACGGCCACCAGTTTCCCTAGGTGAAACTCATAGAACGGATCAATACCGTTCAGATTAAGTTCCACTTTGGGATTCCGGTATTGAACTTGACGAACAGCCAGCCCAAAAGATTCCTTGACTGCTTGGTCACACATATCTACAGCCTCATCCAAATCCGTTTTCAAAGTTTTGACTTCGTCAGTCGAACCCGCCAACTTTAAAAGCAACTCCTTCTCCTTACGTGACCAGTCTTCTGCTCCTTGGGAGTAAACGACCTTGGCGTCCTTCAATTCTTCTGATATTTTGGCCGAATGCTCCTTCTCTGTACAAAGGCTAGCATGGAGGTCGGAATTGGTTTTCTTCTGATCAAGTATCTGGACCTCCAGCTCCTTAACAAGATATTTCAGACTGGCAATTTCCTCGTCCTTTTTATACCCTTTCTCTTTGGAAGCCTCTAATCTATTCTCCAGTCGGAGGATGCTTGCCTTATCCCTAGCCGCAGCAACGTTAAGGTCGTTAACCTTGCCAACCAATTTACTAAGCTTTTCATTATCTTCTGAAAGCTTACGAACCGACTTCAGAAGACCGGACAATTCTGCCAAATGCCTCTATCCGGCATCGCAAACTTTGGTTACTTCTTCGCTTTCTAATGGAGTCTTTAGCTTGTATGGGGACTCAGGAATGCATTCAGGTACAGGACCCTCATACATAAGGTATTGGGCGAGACCGGAACTGCCATCAGTGGGGCAAGGAACTTTGGGCACAAAGCAGGAAGTTATTGGTTTTGCACCAAAGGTAATCACACTGCCTGGGGCATCCGGAGTGAGCCCTTCTACTTTCTTTCCCTTAGAAGCCTCCGGATTAGCAACCCCTTTAGAAATTTTTGGTTTTTTGGGAGAAGGTTCAGGCTCCGAGGTCTTGGAGGAATCATTTTTTGCCTTCTTCCTTTTCTCTCCGCCCTTCTTAACCACTATATCAGGGGTCGGTTTATCAGATCCGCCCTCCAGCAGGGGAATATCGTCACCAGCAGACGAAGTGAGTGTTATGGTCTCAGCAATAGCCTTCTTAGAATTCTGTTTTGCCTGAATGTCATTCTCAGTTGCAACGAAGTTCTCTCCAACTTTGAGCCCTTTCAACTTGTTCATCTCTAATGACTTAGCCTCGATTTCAACTGCAAAATCAAATAACACAATTAGAGATCAAAGATTTCGAGGCATAATATGAGAAAACATGAAAAATGACAGAAAAATTATGCAAATATTCCTCACGGGCGGACTTTGACCCTAGCAAATGCCTGCAGGAGAAAAATTTATACGAGGCGGTGTATGATTGAAGAACAGAAAGAACAGAAATCGAAGTTGGGCTCAATTCATCTTCATCAGTATAATAGGCCTGGGAGGTTAACAAAAAATGCTCATGCGTCCAGGCCACAGGAAATTTTTGAATCCCATCTTCATTTAACCAAAAAATTGGATCTTCAGGCCTAACGCTGATCTTAGTGAAATAAGATTTGAAGGAACGACCATCAACTTTGGCGAAGTCAGTGTAGGACTCAAAGTTGATGATCTTGGAGAGAGTCCGGAGTGTTATCAAACTTACTCCTCCCTTCTCTTTATTTGCACAACGGACTACTTATGAGAAATAAAAAAGCATAGCCATCGTCGGTGTGAAATTGAGTGCTCCCCAAGCACTTAAAAAGAACGGATCAATCCCCATCCGTTGGGGTGAAGTTGTGAAGGGGCGCAGTCTAAAAACCTCAGAACCCCCATCTGAAACTCTGTGAAAGGGAGGCGTACACCCTGATTCAGAAACAGGAAGTCATACATATATATGGACCTTTCGTCCGGTGTATGACATTTCCATTCTATTGGAAGTGGAGCCAACACCATAAAATGCCCCCTATGCTTTTCCTTCTTAAAGACAGTAAAGCGCAGCTCCAACTCTGCTCCGTCCTCCCAACCATGAATGGACGGTGTATCACAAAATTCCTCAGCCACCCAGCTGAATGAACGTTTCCGTTGGAACTTCACCCAATCAATCCGGTGTGCAACTACATTGCACAATCCGGAAGCTATCTTCATGATGTACCGTTGAGAGGGTGTTTCACCACCAGAAGTTCTTCCTCCGGTCGTCTTCTTTACTGCCATCTTAAAAGCTTTCACGCTGCGGTAAAAATCCACATCATCAGAGAGGTATAAATCAGCACTCTCAGCACTCTCACTAGAGAAGGATTCTGAAGAGGGTATTATCACCCTTCGCCTTGGATACGGCGACGCCTCCCTCTCTGAATAAGGTGGCTTCGATTGGAAGATCACAGGGATCCTCCCACCATGACTTGAGAGGTTTCGAGTTAAGACCCTTCCTTCTCTTCCCCTAGGGTTAACATGGCCTAAGCTAAAACCTCTCCTAGACATTCAGAGAAACTAAAAGAAGACACGAAAAGTCGAAGGAGAAGGGTTACCTAGGGATGAAGGAGGATAGTGAATCAAAATTCACAGGGGCAGACAGGAATGTCTTCTTGAAACTTTTGCAGAGGTTCGTCAGGGAAGCAAGATGAAGTAATTTCTGAAATTACCAAATATGTCTTTTTTCAGGGCACGAATAGTCTCAAATACCGACTCAAACAATCTGTCGTTTACTCTCAAACGTCTCTCCCTTTTGGTGGATCAAAATAGTTGTTTTGAATCCAAAGGCGCGAAAATGCCATCGGTTCGCTACAGGGCCTTCTAAATAGGCCTATTAAATTCAAATTTTAGGCCCACCAAGCTCCCGTGTGACGGTTATAAAGACATGCGCATTTAACGCAATAATGGCTTGCCCATGTGATTAATGGCATTAAATGTCCAATCATGGGAGATATTAAAACTGTTACTCGAATACCAAAGGTCACGAGTTCCAAACACCTTTGGGATTCTCGCAGAGAATCTGTCCACAATCCGTCCTAAAAGAGTTCCATCACAACGGATTCTTTTTCTAAGAACGGACATTTACACGACAGCACAATTTTGAAATCTACCATGTGTTAGATAAATACTCCTTTAACAGACGAACCGGTATCCATACATATCACAATCGATGCAGCTTATATGAGCAAATCCACTAATCCCTCACATAAGCTAGGGGGCTAGTAGAATGATAATCTTATTTCGATACCGGATTAAATTTTGAATATGAATCCACACTCAGATTCGGATATGAAATTGAAAACTCAATCCGTATGATTGAGAAGTAAATATTCCCAGGACGGATGATCTCAATCACCTATTCTGTGATTCAATGATGTAACTCTTGACGTAACATATATTCCCAGGATGGATGATCTCAATCACTTAATCTGTGATTCGATGATGTAACTCTTGGCGTAATATATATTCCCAGGATGGATGATCTCAATTACCTAATCCGTGATTCGACGATGTAACTTCTGGCGTGAACAAATTCCCATCAATCAACCATCACCTTTGTGTATCTGTGTAGTTCCCTGAGCTCGGAACAATACTCTCACATTAAATAATGGGTTTACTCTATGGACCGTCCTGTGAGAATCACAGAGATTAATATTAGTCATCCGTCTTGTAATACCGCTTCTATGAATAACGGATCGACTCCTTTTCTCCCTAAAAGAATTAAGGATGAAGCCCTACAACAGGTACCTATTCCTTAACATGCCTATACTTGGGGACAGTATTCATGTATATATCTTTCTGTTCTAAAATTACCTAATTTTCCAAGGTAATTATTTTGATTCGACCTCAACAGTTAGTCATACAGAACGGACTATCAGGTACTGAGATGATATATACATCCAAGACAAATATCTGAATAGAATTTCATTCATTCATCAAGAAGGAAAACAAAAAACAAAATTATATGTAACTGTTCAAAACCGGAGTTGATCCTGGTACACAATTTTACATATAAACAAAAACAAGACTACGGAGGGGGAATTTGCTCTTCAGCCTCTTTCTACGCTTCCCCTGCTCTAAGCTCTTGTGTCCCTTCCTTTGGGATTTCCTCAGGAGTCTTCTCCTCAGGAGCTTTAGTACCGTCTGCAGATGAGGCAACCTCAGACGTAGGAAAGACGAAATCCGGTCCCATACTTTAACCCTCAGGAAGGGGAGGCAAACCGTACAAGGACATTGGAGGATCTTTATGTCAGCCATCAACCACTGTGACTAACCTTCCTCCATGGAATTCATAGAACGGATCCATGCCATAGAGGCTAAGTTTCGCAGTGGGGTTGCGGTAGAAAACTTGGCGTATAGCCAGGCCGAAGGATTCTTCAACTGCCTAAGTGCATATGTCAATAGCTTCCTGCTTCTCAGCTTTTACTACAGCCAATTCTTCCCGCAACCTCGATAGCTCCCCACTCGATCCTTCAGATTCCGTGTTCCCAGCCTTCAGTCCCTTGATCTCAAGGAGGAACTTCTTCTCCTTTTGGGACCACTCCTCGGCTTGCTTAAAGTAATCCTCCGCAGCAGCTTTGCTTTTATCTTCGAGCTCAACTTGCTTAGCCTGGCTGCTACGGAGTTCTTCCTTTGATTTATCAAGCATTTCCTCCCTCTCTGCCAGTTTATCCTTCAAGTCTTTGAGCATGCCTTTCAGCTTAAGGTTCTCCTTGTTCATGATATCCCTGAACTCTTTAGACTTGGCAAGGCGGTCTTCTATTAATTTTAGAGTGGCTTTGTCCTTCCCCGATGAGAGGTTGAACTGTTCTATTTTATCAGTCAGCTCATCAACCTTGTCAACATCGTCAGCTAACAAACTGAATAAGTGAAGCATCCCAGTCAGTTCTGCTAACTGCCATTTTCCAGCCTCACACGCCTCCTTGATTTCTTTAGTTTTAAGTGTGGGCCGGAGTTTATACAGCGGCTGAGGAAGAATCGCTGGAGTAGTTCCCCGATATGAGAGGAAGGGTGTAAGGAATGAAGTTGTTGGCCAGGAGATCGGACTAGATCTAGAAACCCCGGCAGGAATACCCTTATGGAGTCCGGAAGAAACATCAGCTGCATCCGAAATCTCTACAGCTTTACCTTCTGAAGCCTTTCCCCTTTTTGGACTCCTCGAAGGTTTATGTTTTTTCGATGGTCCTCCGGAAGAATCATTCTTGATCTTTCTCCTCCTCTCGGTTATTTGGGGCCGACTCGTAGTTGTGCCAACACCAGTCGAGCCGCCCTCGACCAGCGGAATCTCCCCTTCTACATCCAAGGTCAGAATAATCAATTCAGGACGATCCTTTACAGAAGTCTTAGCCTGAATTTCATTCTCACGAGCTACGGATTTACCTGTCGCTTTAAACCCCTTCAATTTATTCATCTCCGGAGATGTCTGCTCTATTTCACTTGCATACACAAACACAAGATATTAGCAACTACGAGATACTCGACACATTTAACAAAGGAGAAAAAGAGAAATAAAACGAGAATTACGTAGATATTCGTTCCGGACTCCGCTTGAACTACTTAAAAGACGCCTACACGAAAATACTTTAGAACGTGTAGTGTGTGCTTCAAGTGCGAACAACACTTTTGACAATTCAGGGGATAGCTCGGATTGATCAGCATAATATGCTTGGGAGTTTAAAAGAAAATGCTTATAAGTCCAGCTCAGAGGAAATTTATTAAGACCCTCTTCATCCCTCCAAAAGACAGGTTTCTTCTTCTTAACAGATATCCGGGTAAAGTAGGATTTGAACGATTTTCCATCAACTTTAGTCGAATCGGTGTAGGATTCGAAGTTCACAAAGGAACATAGGGTCCGGAGTGTTACTAGACCAACACCGCCCTACTTGTTATCCCTCCGAACTACCTGAGTGTAATAGAACAGCATCGCTACAGTAGGTGTAAAGTTGAAATACTCACCCAGAACCTCTAAAGCACGGATGAGGCCCCAACCGTTGGGATGAAGCTGAGAGGGTGTGCAATTTAAGAACTTTAACACACCCATCTGAAGCTCGGATAAGGGAAAACGAACTCCGAGGTAATGAAATACGAAATCATGCATGTATACAGAACGGTCATTTGGCATGACGTGGCATATCCGTTCTGTAGGGAGTGGTGCAAACACCCTGAACCACTTTTTCATTTCTTCCTCTGCATGAAGTGTGAATCTTGGTTGAATTCGAGATCCATCCTCATTCACATGACGGGAAGCCAAGTTTTTAAACTCATCAGCTACCCAACAGAAAGGCCACTTAGCCTGAAGTTCTTCCCAGTTCAGCCTAGAGACAGCAACGCTGTAGAGACCTTCTGCTGTCTTCAGAACGGTGTGATCTCCGGAGGTTCCTTCTCCAGTCGCCATTTGAGTCGCCTAGACCAAAATCTCTGATCTACGATAAAAAGTCACATCGTCAGAAAGGTGATAATCATTACTCAATTAGAGGACGACTCTGAGAAAGGAAAATTCACTTTCCATAGTGAGTAAGATCCCCTTTCTGAGCGACATGACTCAGCCCTTGGAAGAATCACAAGGATTCTTCCCCCATTACAATTAGGGTTGCGAGAAGTTAATCTCCCCCTAAATAAAGTACATTCTTTTCGAGCAAAAACAGCAGAGCAAAACATGACGAAAGTAACAGGGGAAAGAAAAGTAGTTACCTCAGATGATGGGGAGGATGAAAACTGAGAAAAGCTTTGTAGAACAAGCAATAAACGTCCTTGCAAAATTTTTTGCAGAGTTTTGCTAAGAAATCAGAAACGAGTGGAACCCAGAATCCACTAAGTGTTTCTTTAATAGAAAATGAAAGGGTTCAGTTACCAACTCTTGAGGTTGTGTCATCCACGACTAAACGCGTTGGTTCATAAGTGAAACGACACAGTCGTTCCAAATTCATGCGCGCCAAAACAATATCAATTCGACGAAGAGCCTATTCACTGGGCCCAGAAATCTCAAAAAATTGTAGGCCCATTAAGCCCTAAACGACGGTTATTGATATTTCCACCTCAGACGCAATAATTGCTCGCCCACGTGATTAAAAGCATTTAATGTCTAATCATGCGATGCAATTCACGTTTTACAGCCGTTACGCGAACTTCAAGAGTCTTCAATTCCAACAAACTCTTAAAATTCTCACACAACAAATCTTTGTCCGAATCCATTATGACGACATCAATACGTCGGATCTTTCGATTAAAGAACGGTTCTTTGCAATATGATAGTACATGTTAAGAAACTATTATGCGCATAAGCATACCGATATTCAGACCTCTCGTAGGTTGAATAGCTTATGTGAACAACTACTCAGTCCATCACACGAGCTAGGGGACATATGATCCGGTCTCAATACCGGTATCTATCCTACAATATATATTTCAACGTCTTAGTCAATTCGCCAGTGTGTGACCGGTGTCATTGGTATACATCCAGACTCTAATTCCATATCAGGTGCTCTCCTTATACCGGTTGCCCAGGATAACACCATGACACCGGATAACTCACACGTCACTATGTAAAAGACAAAAGGCATTGCTACAGGGACCGATCAATAATTCCCTACACTACGAGCCAAAGTCTACTCACGGGAATGATCAACTTGTCCCCTGATTCTAGTCTATACACTCTACGCTCAATATAAAATAGCCACTTGACCCAATCATACTGGCAAGTGAACAATAAAATATTAATATATAGTGCTATTAGAAGTTATTGGTTCCCCACTAACATGCCCTCATATTTCGAGCCAATCAGGTATATGAACTCTCTTTATCAATGAGGGGAGGGATCCTTTTTGACTGATTTTACTTACGATTACTCTCTGAAAAACATTCCTCACTTGGAATATTATCACTGACTTGAGCGTAAGAGAATCTTTGCAGGTGACGCCACCTTTCGCCCACATCAATGCGTTAGGTCGGTGTGAAGGACCTCCAGAACGCCCAATCCGCCCTTCTTATACAAGGACAATGGATATTTATACCGGATACTCATACATACGGTCTTCTATACAGAATCTTCATACTATTTATGATTGACTTGACACCGGATCTCTAGACCCCGGTTCAGGACAGATCAATATGTATGAGGTAAATATCTGACTCCCTGGTAGAGTATTGGTTATTAATGGGAAGTGCTTATTCATTATAGAATTATTTTATGGCCAGGAAACTAGTTTTGGTGGAGGAGATGACTTCTTCTCAGAATTTTCTTAATTGATGAGTAGGACTGAATCTGGTCCCACTCTTGACAAATTCCTGAAAAGGAATCCCCCTGCTTATAAAGGAAAGCACGATTATAATGGGACGTATGTTTGGATAAGGGAAATCGAATAAGTTTTGCATATTTCGAGTGCTCAGAGGAGAAGAAAGTATAGTTTGTGACTTATCAGTTGAAGGAGAGGCTAGGATATGGTGGTCTCAGACTAAGGTACAGAGGCAGGCGGCGAGTGAGTCACTAGTGTGGGTGAATTTCTGAAGGAGGTTTCTTGTCAAGTACTTCCTGGATAATTATAAAATCCGAAAGGAAATGGGATTTGAGGTTAGAACAGGGCCAAGTGTCAATGGCCGAGCACACTACTAAGTTTGATGAGCTGTGTGACTTCTATCACTCTTTCTCACTGGAAGGAACCAAGAGTAGTAACTGTGCAAAGTATGAAGCGGGATTGTAAATTGGACTTCGCAGTGTGATTATGCCGATTAAGATTCAGGATTATCCGACTCTGGTGAACAAGGATAGGCTGACCGAGGAAGTGCAATTACAGAGGACCTTTTAGTCGAAAGATAAGAGGTCGTTGAAGGCAAGAGGATCCAGTTTCAAGAAAATGGGTCAGTTCTTTCATGGCGGTAAGTTTTCTGCTACGTCTTCTTCCTCTTCTGGTCAGAGTTATACTGGTCGATCTGGTAGTCAATCGGGTAGCCGAGCGTGCTATAATTGTGGCTAGGAGAGCCATATTGTGAAACACTGTCCGACTGGACAAATCGTTTGTTTCCAATGTGGACAACCGGGACACCTTAGGCCCGATTGCCCACAGAGGTAGTAACCGAGTGGGCATGGTAACCGAGCCAACACTTCTGGGACTCGGGGTGCTAATTTTCCGAGAGGAGGTTAAATCCTGTAGTGATTCTATAAAGTGGTTTAAATAAACGTTACCGGTATGTCATATCCAAATTTTTAGATGATTGATTAATGGACATTAGGAGAAATTATGAGTAGGTAATGGAGGATGGTGTAAGAATGCTCGAATAAGTTGAAGGTAATAGTCGAAGGGTGGTTAGTAATAATTTTCAGTGAGATAATTGATGAGGCAAGGATTCACTCAGGGAAGAATTAAGAGAATGTATTATGTGAATGATGGTCGAGTGAAGTATATATATATTGCACTATTGTGTGCATGATAAGGAGAAGCAGTGAATGAGGTGTTAGGAATCCCTAGTGTATGAGCAGCGGAAATACAAGGATTCCTATAGGATTTGCAAAGCGCCGTGTTTCAAAGCATAAGACAAACACACAAAAAAATTACGTTTTAGGATTACCTCTTGAAGAATATCAAAGCAATCGTAGCCTCATCCTTTAGGAGTCCACACGAGTACTCCCACCAGAAATGCTACACCTTCCAAATGCTAGTTTGACGGCGTGTAGCTTTTGCAACTTTTGCGTATTTTTGTGTCTCTTTAGGGTAGCCGCCTATGAGCATCTTATGCTCTATTTATAGGCTTAGGTTTGACCTAATTTGCTATCTAAAGAGTAGGCTCCTTACTCATTCTAAATGAGTTAGGCCCAATAGTCTTATTTTAGTCCAACTAAAATAAAAAGCTATTTTCTGATGGGCTTACTCTATGTGTGTGACCCTATAGGTAAAATACTCGGTTATATTAATAATAAACTATTTTATTATTAATATAAAATAAGAGCGACATCTAGCAATGCATCATTATGTCCGAATATTATTTATTAACAACATAACCTATAAGTGATAATTATTTTATATGTTTGTTCCTTTTGTCACGATATCCTAATTGGGCCCAAGGCATGGTCGTGTCATCCTTGTACGATCCAATTTATTTTACTTGATACCGGAGTAGACTTTATCCGAATAAACATCCAATATTTATTCTTTCTAGCATGGCCATGCATTTCCTTAGTCTCACTCCATCAAGTGGCCTATAGATATCACTCCTGTCACATAGGAGAGACAAATCCCATCTACATCACCCACATCCCTCTACATAATTTGTACATTGCCTAACCACAACCTTTATAGTCCTCTTATTACAGAAGACGTTTGATTGTATTAAAACAATAAACTCCTTATGTAGGAATCGTAGTGACTTCAGGTCAAAGGACTACATATACCATTATCACATTGAGAATCGTTTATGACATTCATGTAACGATCCATGCAACGTTCTCATGGTGGGTCTGTCCAGTACATCATTACTCTTAATATGTACCCGTGTGAAGACTTGATATCATTTATATCCATGATCTGTGAGATCAGATCATCAGTACATTCACACACTAGTCCTAATGTATTTACATGTCCCCACGTAAATACTTGACTAGGGACATTTTAGGAATAACTCTCATATGACCTATTACTCCAAGGATATGTAAAAGTTGTTAAACTATTTAACAAAAAATGACTTATTCAAAATAGTGCGAACCTATATAGGCTTTTAGTGCATATTTCCAACAATCTCCCACTTACACTTAGAGCTGATAAGGTTAATGCCCAACGACGTCTACAGTGCCCTTATGCTTTTACTACGTAAGCGGTTTTACTAGTGGGTTCCTAACAATTTTGTTGGTATGCGCATTGCATATTTTCACATCTTCCAAAGATGGAACTATTTAAGTGTATGCTTGAATTAATCCACTTCCTTATATTGTTCTATGGTTCCATTGTCATCACAGTGGAAACTCATAGGATACAAAACATTTGGAATGATTAAATGTAAATTGACTTCTTTTGTAATTTAACATAGCAAAATACTTAGATTTGTTAGTAGAACCAATGATTGTTTCTTGCTTTGAACCTTTCAAGCATACATCGTAACCATCTTGACAACACATATATTTTGATTGCAATCTTAAGTCTTTCAAATTACTCAAAATTGACATTGATGTAACCTTTACAACGAGCTCATCTTCCATTTATCAAGATTAAATCCTTAGTCCTTCTTAAGTGTTTAAGGATACTCTTGACTATAGAATGAGAATATTATTAGTTCTAGAAGAAGCATGTCTTCTGCATGTAATACTAGAACTATAATTGTGCAGTTACTAACCCTTTTATAGTCACAAGATTTATCTTCATTCTTTAATGAAGATTCTAGCTTCTAAAAGCTTGCTTTAGTCCATAAATAGAACATTTGCAGCTCACATACCTTCCTAGATGTTTTAGGCATAAAAGGCCTTTAGATTGTGTCACATACACATCCTCAAGATGATTTCCATCTTGACATCTATCTACCATATCTCATAATGGTGGTATACTGCTACAATAAGCAGGATCTAAATGGTTTTTAAGCTAATTGAATTTTGTCAATCTTGCTTTTAAAGGTACTTTTATTACCATCCATGTTTAGTTTTCCTTTTGAAAACCCACTTGCATCCTATAGGTTTTACCCTTTAGGTGCGTCAACCAAGGTTCATACCTTGTTAATATACATGGAACCATTTCAAATCCCATGGTCTTATGCCATGTCTTAGAATCTAAACTTGCATTGGCCTCTTCATAAGAAGCTTGGTTATTTAGCAATATGCCTCCTTCCTAATTTATAAGATATCCATATCTTTCAGGTTTGGTGACATATCCTATTTGATCTTACACAAGTCTTATGCTACCGGAGCTAAGGATTTCACAACACTTTGTGGTTTCTGCTCCAAGTCCATCCTTGACTTTTAAATGCTTTGTGATACTTGAATTTCTTCAAGTTCTACCATCCTCCCATTGATTCTTTAAGGGATGCACTCTTATTCAAGAATACAACATTCTAAGCAATAAGCCTTTTATTCTCAGATGGATTGTAGAATTGATAACCCTTAGCTTTCTTTGGGTATCTCACAGAAGACATTTATCTAATTTGAACCCGACCTTGTCAGAGTTGGATGCTCTATAGAAGCATCATAGTTCCAAATTATTAGTAAAGACATACTAGGTTTCTTCCTAGTCCATATCATATATGGTTTCTTTAAGAAAGTCTAAGATGGAACATGGTTAAGTATGGAAATTTTGTTAATAAAGAAACATTGAAGGAGTTAGAGATGTTTGATAATAATCAATAATCAAACTATGTCCAACAAGGTTTGACTTTTCCCCGTAGAGATGCTATTAAGGCATTCCATGAGGAATGAGTTAAGAGGTAATCTCTCACTCTATTAGATAGTTATCAAACTTATAACTCAAATTATTTTCTATCTTGATCTAATCAAGAGCTTTAATTGTCTTGTCAATTTAGTTTTTCACTTCATTATGAATTCTTTGAACTTTTCAAAGACTTTCTAACTTATGTTACATAAATCCATACTCATTGACTTTTCAATTAGTATGTTGAAGTATTGAAAAACATATCTAGTTATTGTTCCAATAGGCCCACATACATCGTTATGTATTAGATAATAGATTACTCATCTTTTCAATGAATGAGGTCTCAATTATCTCTCCAATAAATAAGATTTACATGTCTCCATTGATTCCAAAATCAAAAAGAGTCCATATAACCACATTAATGGTATTTAGAAAATATGTTTCTTATCCATTTGCCTTAGGAGACAATACTATGTAAGTAAGGTTCAAAATCACTTATTTTAACCTACTTTGGCAGTTGTTATAAATGGGTGTTTTGAGATTTAGGATGTGGAATCCATTACTCAATTGTGCATCAACTTCCATTTGAAGAAATAAAGTTATTTTATAATAAGAAAAACATTTCTTGTCTAACAAGAAATAATATACACAATGTCTAGTTCACTAACTAGCCCAATAGGTAAAGATCTTATTTTTATTGTAGCAACTTTTGCTCAATTTTATTCAGATTTCTCCACCCTTAACAAGTGATCTTCTTCCTTGATCTTTCAAAATTTGAGATCTACTACTAGTATCTGATACAAATGTTAGTGAAGTAAAATAACTTGACTTCTATAACATGACCTGTAGTGGAAGTCTTACTTCCCTTTCTTTTGAACTCCTTCAAGTTCTTTAGACAAATTATTTCAATGGCTTATTTTGGCTAAAATTAGAAACAATTTCCTTTCTTGATCACCTTATAGACTTCCAGACTAACTTGGCCTTAATAAAGTCTGTATACGATCATATCGTATATCTCCTATATATTCATATTGTCTTTTATAGCTCAGAGTTTATGCAGACTCTATAGGGTATTCAAGACCCAACCATAGATGATATATAAGCCAAACATCACACACTGCCGCTTCATCTTTAATGAAGATAATTCTCAAGTCTCTATACCTATCTAGGCATTTTTTTTTAGATAAAGTGTCCTTCCAAAGAACAGATTGCAACAAAACAATATTTGGTATATCATGGTTATTCTAAAATAAATTACATGCAAATCTATCACTTCTATTTAAAACATATTTAAATTTTGGTCATTAAATAAATATGTTGTCTCCCACTATTTTGATTCAAAACAAATACCCTCACTGAATCATAAAAAAAATCTCATTGGAAGATTTTTCTAGTGGACCAAGATCCATATTTGGCCTAATGTTGAGTCAGCTTTGGCTGATCACCCAACCCTTGGTTATTTAGGTAGGAAACACGTTTCCAATTGCATCTCATGCAACTCTTGGATGATTGAGTGGGTAACTCTTTACCCTTATTCATCTTATGAATTTAAGCTCAATCCTTACGCCTCTAAGTTATTTTCAATCCAATTGAAAAACTTAGTTAAGTTTAGGCCTAATAAAAACAATTTGGATATTACAATTATCCCATCGCGCCTTCCTAATATAAATGATAGCACCCTGCTTTGGCAGGCCCACTATTTATTGACATTAGTCTCGACGAGTGTTACTTATTAGAAGGCGTTTAAACTTAATATTAACGCTTCTAGGTTCTTCAATCTGATTAAAGTTACCTAGATAAGTCCAATAACAAATGGTTGGATAATCCAATTATCCATCATCCTTTACTAATATCAATAAAAGCACCCTGCTTTGGCAGAACCTACACTTTATTGAAACTAGCATTGGTGACTGTTGTTTATTAGAATGCATTTTAGACTGTTTATACCTTTAGGCTTTTCCAATCCAATTGAAAAAAAAGTCTATTTGAATAAAACTTAATAATTCTTGGATAATCCAATTATCCAATCATGTCCTACTAAACATAAATAAAGGCACCCAACTATGGCGTGACCTGCACTTTATTCATATCAAGTTAGACGTTATTACTTATTGGAAGGTATGATTGTCGGGCTTGAGGGATTTCAATTTTCTTATTGTTCATTACCAACTTTCATTAAACGCTTTAACATAAAATAAAACCCCAAAACATGCAATCAAAAATTATGAGATGGTTATGGTCTTCCTAGAAAATAAAATAAAATAAAATAAACCTAAAGGAACTATGGTGTCTTGACTTCATGAAGTCCTACTTCTTGAAACCACCATCCTCCTAGAGTCACCACTCCTTTGTTCCTTTCAAGGTCATATCCATCACCACTCTAGGTTTCTTCTAGGTCTCCACCTTGTTGGCTTTTCCAAGATTACAATGTAATAAAGAAAACTCGTTTTACATACGAGTGAAGGGTTGGGAGAAGAAATTTAAGAATAGAGTAAGGCACAGCACGCAGACTGTATTTAAAATTAAATAAAAAAAATCTAAGACCATAACCATTCACCGCTGGACGTGTTAATTAATCAATTAATAGAGTAATCAATTGTATTTAAAATAAAATAAATTTTAAAACACATAATTAAACACGCGGGGTCATAAAAGGAAAACTACGTAAGGAAGTTTGGCGGCTCTGTTGACCGTTCAACAGACAGGGTCAAGGGGTGTTCCAACCCAAATATTTAGTACTGTAATCAGGTTAGTTCCCAGGAAAGAGAGGTGGTCCGGAGTGACCGCTTAAGTACCAAGTCTTTCCTAGCCAGAACGTCCCACTGACCATTAACAGCTCAAAATATTCGGTTATGATTTCAAACAATTTGAAATCTTTAATTTTGAAACGACCAAGATTTAACTTTTAAACCTTATCTTTTGACCCTTATAATTATCCTAAAATAGGAATAATCAAAGTTTAACTTTTAAACCTTATCTCTAGAGTCTCAACAATCATCCTAATTTTTTAGGAACGATCAAGGTTTAAATTTTAGACCTTATCTCTAGAGTTTAAGATATTTTATTTCGAATCCTATTAAATTTGATAAAGATCTTATCTTTAATTTGTAACTTTTACAAATCCTATCAAATTTATTAAGGATTAAATATTTGATTTTAAAATTATCAAATTTAATAAAGATCTTATCTTCTATTTGTAACAATTACAAATCATATTAAATTTAATAAATATGAATCAATTTGTAACTCCTACAAATCACATTAATTTTAAAAAGATCACATATGATGCAAATCCTATTAAAATTAATAAGAATAAATTATTTAAATTTGTAACTCTTACAAACTTTAATTTTAACAAATAATTAAAAATTTGATTTGTAACTTTTACAAATCAAATTTAAAATATAATATTAAAATCAAATATTTTATTTGTAACATTTACAAATAAATAAAATACCATTACGGGTAGGTTTCAACTTTTGAATCTTAGTTTTCATTACGGCTAGGGTTTAACTCTTAAACTTTCTAAACACAATCTCACATGAACAATTCATATTAGAAAAGAGAAAACATATAGACGTCATTGCATACAACCCTTGATTTCAATTTAATTAAATAAACATAAAACATGCCTTATAATTAGAACACATATAAAACAATCACCATTGCAACATACAACATGTTCATATAATAAAGCA
Organism: Clitoria ternatea; assembly: GCA_037962975.1. Classification (NCBI taxonomy): domain Eukaryota; kingdom Viridiplantae; phylum Streptophyta; class Magnoliopsida; order Fabales; family Fabaceae; genus Clitoria; species Clitoria ternatea. The sequence goes on from CM075674.1 coordinate 58,740,933, forward strand.
CATCCTAAAAACATGTTCTTTAATTAAAATTTTGAGAAAAGAAATCAATATACATAAAGCAAAATATATTGATATTAGCTTTCAAAAGGTGCAACCTTTGCAACATATCTCAAAAAAAATGCAACCATTGCAAGATATATATAAAAAATGCAACCTTTGCAAAAGGATTCAACCTTTATAATTCTTTTCATAAAAGAAATTTTATTTTATTTTTACATGTTCTTTAAACAAACATTTGCCCAAAACACGGTTTTGCAACCTGGCTTTGATAACACTGTTAGTAATCCCTAGTGTATGAGCAGCGGAAATACAAGGATTCCCATAGGATTTGCAAAGCGCCGTGTTTCAAAGCATAAGACAAACACACACAAAAATTGCGTTTTAGGATTACCTCTTGAAGAATATCGAAGCAATCGTAGCCTCGTCCTTTAGGAGTCCACACGAGTACTCCCACCAGAAATGCTACACCTTCCAAATGCTAGTTTGACGGCGTGTAGCTTTTGCAACTTTTGCGTATTTTTGTGTCTCTTTAGGGTAGCCGCCTATGAGCATCTTATGCTCTATTTATAGGCTTAGGTTTGACCTAATTTGCTCTCTAAAGAGTAGGCTCCTTACTCATTCTAAATGAGTTAGGCCCAATAGTCTTATTTTAGTCCAACTAAAATAAAAAGCTATTTTCTGATGGGCTTACTCTATGTGTGTGACCCTATAGGTAAAATACTCGGTTATATTAATAATAAACTATTTTATTATTAATATAAAATAAGAGCGGCATCTAGCAATGCATCATTATGTCCGAATATTATTTATTAACAACATAACCTATAAGTGATAATTATTTTATATGTTTGTTCCTTTTGTCACGATATCCTAATTGGGCCCAAGGCATGGTCGTGTCATCCTTGTACGGTCCAATTTATTTTACTTGATACCGGAGTAGACTTTATCCGAATAAATATCCAATATTTATTCTTTCTAGCATGGCCATGCATTTCCTTAGTCTCACTCCATCAAGTGGCCTATAGATATCACTCCTGTCACATAGGAGAGACAAATCCCATCTACATCACCCACATCCCTCTACATAATTTGTACATTGCCTAACCACAACCTTTATAGTCCTCTTATTACAGAAGACGTTTGATTGTATTAAAATAATAAACTCCTTATGTAGGAATCGTAGTGACTTCAGGTCAAAGGACTACATATACCATTATCACATTGAGAATCGTTTATGACATTCATGTAACGATCCATGCAACGTTCTCATGGTGGGTCTGTCCAGTACATCATTACTCTTAATGTGTACCCGTGTGAAGACTTGATATCATTTATATCCATGATCTGTGAGATCAGAACATCAGTACATTCACACACTAGTCCTAATGTATTTACATGTCCCCACGTAAATACTTGACTAGGGACATTTTAGGAATAACTCTCATATGACCTATTACTCCAAGGATATGTAAAAGTTGTTAAACTATTTAACAAAAAATGACTTATTCAAAATGATGCGAACCTATATAGGCTTTTAGTGCATATTTCCAACATGAGGGACATGGGATAAAGTGATTAAAAAGTAGTTGAGCAAGCAAATGATAAGAATGAAGAGAAGTTTTACCTAGTCGTTTGGACTTTTCACGGATATTAATGTTACATGGGAATCATAGCGGCTGGCCACTGTGGGTTCCTTTTAACATTAATTCATTGTGAAGTTGCCAATAGGCATAGGTGAATGGATTATGATGTAAACAGCTTGCGTATCGACCGGTGATATGAATAGTTAGACTGTATACCCGACTTTCACCTGGCTTAACTACGAAGTGTTGAACTCCTGAGACTGATCACCTCAGGTAGTTGCACTAGTGGTTGAGGTCGTGTGAAGTCAAGGAGACAGACGTGTTTTAGCCAAATCTTGGGTGATCAGATTTAGGAAGAAAAGTGTATGAGTCGTATTTCTGAAATTGATAAGTGATTAGAGATGAGGAGTAAATAGAGATGAGATTTGGGGAACTGACGAATAATGAGTATAGAAAAGTAAATATTATGACATGGTAGTCATTATGAATTACTGCTAGATTTTGGGGAGAAGAGATGACCCTAAAAGGAAATCTGATGATTTGAGTTCCTACTAAGGTACACTGAGTGAAGAATTTCCGAGTGAATCATGTCTGAGACAAAACCTTCCGGGTGAAGAAAAGCTGATTTCGAATGAGTACTTCTCGGGCCAAGATATTTCTGAGTAGTGAATTCTCGAGTGGGATATCTCCGTGTTGAGTGCAACACTTCTGAGTGGGATGGCACTGATTAAGATATATCGAGTGAGCCTTTTTCCAGGAAAAGTACTTTTGGACAGAGAAAGAGGAATTTCGAATGAGTATGTTTCAGGCGGGTGACTGGGTATTCCTGAAGGTTTCACGGACCAAAGGTGTAGGTCGGATATTAAAGAGCCAAAAGCTTAATCTGAGATACATCGGACCGTATCAAATATTGAAGAGGATCAGTGATGTTGCTTACCGACTGGATCTTCCCCAGTAGTTGACTAACATCCACCATGTGCTTCATGTGTCCCAACTCTGAGCCTATATTCCGTGTGATTCCATGATTGTACCGAGTGACTCTATTGAATTGAAGGAGGACCTGACGGTGAAAGCTACACCAATCGGTATTGAGGAGTATCAGACCAAACGACTAAGGAGCAAAGAAGTGCCATTGGTGAAGGTGAAGTGGCAGAATTTGAACGGGGTAACCTGCACTTAGGAATTGGAATTGGACATGAGGCGGGTGTACCCCAATCTTTTTTAATAGGTGCATTGATTACAGGGACGAAATCCCTTTTTAGGGGGGTGGATGTAACATCTCGGACAATTTAGAAAAATTATGTGTAGTTGAAAATATTAATAATTATTTTTGAAATTTATTTGATATTTTGATGAATTATTGGACAATTATAATTGATTAAATATTGTGAATATAAATAAATTTATTTGATTGGTTAATTATAAATGAGGTGTGATTAGAAGAAGGGGAAAGTTTAATTAAATCGTTTAATGAAATGGTGATGGGAAAGGGGAAGTGACCGGTTGATTGGTTGCCCCTGAAGCTTTAATTAAGGAAAGTTCCTTTCTTTTTCCTCATTATTCATGAGCCACTGCTTCTTTCTCCTTCATCTGCTTCTTTCTTCTACTTTGGTTTCTTCTTCTTCTTCTCTTTCCTCCATTGTTGCGAGTTGCATGCTCCAGAGGAGGACTCTGTTCGCATTAAAAACGTGTGATAAACCCATTTCCATGACCGTGGTCTCAAGGTGAGTCCATTGATCCGTTTACGTTTGTGTTACCTGGCCCCTTTCGTTTTCTCTGTTAACCGAGTGGCCATGCATGGCTGTGTACAGGTCTGTTCTCTACTCCTCTGGTGAGTGTGAGCTCGAACGTGGTCCTTAGAGCTGAGGGTGGTGTAAAGTTAACGGGTTTTATATTCCGACCCTGTAGGTAGTAAATCGAACACCGAAAGGCTGATTGACGGAGCTGGTGCTGGATTCGGAGGAGAAACAGTGAACCCAGTGCTTAGAGGATGTAATCGGCACCAGGAGCAGATTGTCGAAGCTTGGAACCGAGGTAAGGGGGTGTTCGGGTTATAATTAATTAGAATACGACATACTGTCCGAGTCGTTGGAATGATTGTGAATTGGGTAAGAGATGATATTGGATGAGTTGTATGTGAATGTATATGAATGCATGTATGTGAATGGGCACCGATCGATTTAGGATCGGGTGTGTGTATGACTTAAGAAATATTCGATACTGTGATAATAGAGATGATGTTGGATGAGTTGTATGTGAATGTGTGCATGAATGCATGTATGTGTATGGACACTGATCGGTTTAGGATCGTGTGTGTGTGGCTTAAGACGATTGAATTTGAAATATTTAATGTTGTGACAATCGGTATATAGTGGCAATGTGATGCGGACTTGACAAACAGGTCGCCCGTTTGATGAGAAATGTGAATTGTATATGTATAATAAGTGTTTACCGTGTGAGAATGCTATATTGATGGGCTTGACAAGTCGGTCGCCCTACGTTGTAAGCACAAGTCAGTTTTTGACAGTTACAAATGATGATCGTAATGATATGCCTGTTTATATAATGGAATATATGATTTTATGGTGGAGGACGACCGACGGTATATGTTACCCTCATTTTTGGCTTCCGTGGTCAAGTCAGACCCAGTTGAGCTACATAGAGGTCTATGACCCAGTGGTTGAGGGGGAGCCAAGTCGGGCTCGGTGAACCAAGTCCGGTTCACGGGGTGTCAAGTCGGACCCCCAGCTGAAGGTCGATCCTTTTAGTATCCGGATACTAGGCGTCAATTTTGTCTGAGAGTCAGTGGTGACAATTGATGAATTTAATGTATTTGCTGAGTGAGTTGATATATTTGTCGAGTGCAATTTAATATATTTGCTGAGTGAGTTGATATATTTGCTGAGTACAATTTAATATAATTGCTGAGTTTGAGTTGATATATTTGTCGAGTGAAATTTAATGTATTTGCTGAGTGAGTTGATATATTTGCTGAGTGCAATTTAATATAATTGCTGAGTTCAAGTTGATATATTTGCCGAGTGCAATTTAATGTATTTACTGAGTGAGTTAATATATTTGTCGAGTGCAATTTAATATATTTGCTGAGTGAGTTGTTATATTTGCCGAGTGTAATTTAATGTATTTGCTGAGTATGAGTTGATATACTTGCTGAGTGAGTTAATTGCCGAGTGTGACTTGTAATATGATGATGATGTAATCGGATGGAGTTATATACGTGTAAATTGTTAAATTCTATTCTAGATTGATTATGATGCCAAACACTCACCCTTGCTGTGGTTTCCAATTTAGTAACCAGTGACAAGGAAGAGGTCGGAGCCCTGGAGGCGCGCCAAGCGGAGGAGTGATGCTAAGGCACCGAGTGATTTTAAAATGGATTGTGTAACGTGTATTTTGAGTTTTCTGTGTGTGATGTTACAACATGATTGAATTGAACTAAATTTCGAATCGGTATGAGATTGATGTGAATATAAATTTATGGTGCTAATGTGGTCGGTGATGATTTGTATGAGTAGATGTAGTATAGTTAATTGTCGGGCGAATCTTGCCGAGTGGATTCATTCTTGTCCGAGTGAGGGCCAGTTGGTTTGGTGTCTGTCTCGTTCTTGTGTGTATCCCTCGTCCCTTCCGAGTGAAGAAAGAGTAGAATACTTCCAAGTGAAGAAAGAGTTGAATGTTTTCGAGTGAAGAAAGAGTTGAATGCTTCCGAGTGAAGAAAGAGTTGAATGTTTCCGAGTGAAGAAAGAGTAGAATGTTTCCGAGTGAGGATTAGAGGGCTTCCGAGTGAAGGTGAGAATGTTTCCGAGTGAGTTATGCCCGAGAGAGCCTCTTCCGAGTAAAGTAAGGTTATGGCATTTTTCGAGTGATACATGACCGAGAGAACCTTTGTTGAGTGAAGGTTAAGCTATGCCCGAGGGAGAGATGACCGAGTGGACCCTTTTGCCGAGTGAAACCCCGACTTGTGAGTTTTCCTGGTAAGTCTGGTTCGCCCAGGTAGTATTCGCTCAAGCGAGTCGGAACTCGCTTAAGCGACTTCCTCGGATTTCACCTAAGCGCATCAGGGTCTCGCTCAGGCGAATGACCCCCTGTCTTCTTCTTCTTCTTTCGCTGTTTCTAACTCCATTTTATTAATGGATGTGTTTCCGATCGGATATTACTTTGCGTACGCTTTTCTTATTTTGAATGTACTTAAGTGAATACTATTTTATATTAAGACCGAGTTGAATCATTTCCGATTAGTCATTATTTTCAGTATGTTTAGGAAAAGTGAATATTATTTTATATTAAGACCTAAATTTTTATTAAACGCGAAAAATCTATTGTGAAAATGATTAACCGGGTGTAAATAAAAGGTAAATTGACGTGGGTCGTCACAAATTTTTTGTTTTAAATGCATGTTTTAAATAAAAGAATGTTTCATGTACGTGTTTCAATTTTTTCAAACAAGATTATGGTTGAATTACCTATTATTCTAATAGTCCTTAACCCTGATTTCTATTGCAAATTTTATTGTTAATTGTTAGATGGATCTTCAATTAAGGATAGAATTAATCCTTGCTCCAAGGGATTGGGTTTGGTGAAAATTAAGTTTTAGTAACTTAATTAATTGTGTAATTAGACCAAATAATTACACGAATATAAATTGAATATGTATAGTTCAATCACAACGCCTTACTCCCTTATTTCTTTGGTTAATTAATTTTTAGGTTTTCAAACTACTAGAAAAATAAAATCAATATTTTTTATGAACAAAAAAGTGACAATTTTGTGCATATAATAATAATGGTAAATTATTACAATTATCAAATCCTTCTTGATATTTGATAAGTCCTTGTGGATCGACAACTTTTTTTATCAAAATTAAATTGATTTGGTATGTTTAAGAAAGGGTTAACAATGACACGTCTTTTTTGTTATGTAATGTGACTCATTTTTTTGCTTTAAAATTGAAACAAACCACACTGTAGACACCCCTAATAAAGTTATAGGAGCTGGGCCAAATTTTTTTTAGAAAGAACCAAAATTCTTAGAAAATGTGAAGTATATCCTAAGGGTTGTTATTCTATAATATAGTTAATAGATTAATAAATTATTTGTAAAAAATAGTAAAATGTTAAATTATATTTTTCTTTCATCTCTCAAACTTTTAAGATTGAAAATATGATTACTGTTTAGATGTTTAATATTTAAAATAGAAATTTTAAATCTTCAAACTAAACCAATCAAAAACATAATGATTTAATTGAATTTTTATATTTTATTTCAACCGAATCAAATTAAAATGTATATTTTTTATTATATAATTTAGGTCTTTTTTATTTTAAAACAAAACCAAACCGCATTTCAAAAACCTCCTGTAATAGCCAACACTGTAGGAGATGGGCCATTTTTGTTTAGAATGAACCAAAATTCCTAGAAAATGCCAAATGTATCTTGAGGGACCTTCTTTTTTAATACAGTGAATAGATTAATAGAAATAATAGATTTAAAACGTAAATAACTAAATAGATTAAGCATATGTTTGGTTTCAATTGGGAAAACAGAGTTGTAAAAATTTAAAAATCTAAACTTCACGTCATTTGAGATAGTCGAAACTCTGTAGAATCTATTGGAAAACCAAACACACCCTAAAAAACTGATAAAAGTCAAATTAAAGAATATAAATGATAAAAGAAAATATATTTATGTATTTAAAAATTCACGTCATTTGAGATAGTCGAAACTCTGTAGAATTTATTGGAAAACCAAACACACCCTAAAAAAACTGATAAAAGTCAAATTAAAGAATATAAATGATAAAAGAAAATATATTTATGTATTTAAAAATTGATCGAGGAGAAAAGAAAAACAAACAGCATCAGAGAAGACGAGTCAGCAGCATCTTCTTCATTGGCAGAGCAAAACAAAAAACAAAAACAAAAACAAAAACAGTCTCCGAAAAATAAAACAAAAACCCAACCCGTGAAGACGAAGGAGAAGCAAGAGAAACACGTTACCCATCTCTCTCTCTCTCTGAGGGTGCGTGGATCTTGAGAGAAAGGGTGGGTCACTCATTCATTGCGGATCTGAACTGAATTGTTGTTAGGGTTTTGAAGGGTTTTTTCTTCAATGGCTACGCCTTTCCCTATCCCTCTCACTGCCGCTCAGGTTCTTCTTCTTCTTCACTTCTCTCATTCTAATCTAAATCCAATCCAATCAATTCAAATCATCTCTCTCTCTCTCTCTCTCTAATTTTGTGGTGTATATATTTTTTGATTCATTAAGGTTGGAACGTACTTCGTGGGGCAGTATTATCAGGTGCTTCAGCACCAACCAGAGTTCGTGCACCAGTTTTACTCTGACGCCAGCACTATGCTCCGTATCGACGGCGCCGCCAGGGAAACCGCAGCTGCCATGCTCGTAAGTATTTTCTTCTTCCCTCCCTTCACTGTCTCGTGATTTTGTTTTTTCTAATTTGGAGTTTTTGGACTAATAATAAAATGTGTATGTCTGTGCGTGTTTGTTTTGTTATGAATAGAATTGGAGTGTTATGAGTTAGGGTGGATTTTTTGTAATGTGCTGCTTGTTGTTTGGTTGAGTGAAAGGAGTGATGTGTCAGATTGTTAGGGTAGGAGATCTTTTTTTTTTTTTTGGAGAGATTTCGATCTTGTATATGATGTCGGGGTATTAGTTGAAGTGTAGCATTTAATCAGCAATAGCTTTATTCCACTAGGTGATGTTGGCTATATATGGATTTTACGATACCGTTGTGTTTAGTCAAGTCTCAGACCAAATCCAGACCATTATTCACCATCTGATCAGATTTCTTCCAATTTCCTTCTTAGCCTTCCTCTACCAGCTTCTATGGAGGTGGAAACCGTGTGATGTGATCTAATCTACTATCCTCACTCTGGTGCTTCTAGTGGCCTTCTTTGCACAACTCAAATTGCCTTGACTGAAGGGTAGCATTTGAAATGGGTAATATATAAAAGCTATTGCTGTGGATAAGAAGATGGAATTTTTGTTTGCCCATGTCATATAGTGGTGACAGCTCAGATTTATATATATATATGGGAGTGAATTTTGTAGTATGATGGCTGTTATTATATTGTTGACGAGAAGGGATGTTGTGCCACTTATGGAGCAATCTTTTTAAATTTGAAAAGTTTTTAATTTCAATTGGGTTGAGGGCTTCAGGTCTGCATCTAAACTTCTGATAAAAAAGTGGTTATTAGGAATTTAGTGCATGTGAATAAGATTTAGTGGTTGCAGTGTGGTCATGTCGTTTTGTGGTGTTGACATTTATGGCCTCATTTGAAATGACCTCACCTGCTTAAATTCTTACGGAATCTAAGTTAAATTTATAAAAAATATTTGAGATAATTAATTTATGGTTATGGAGTGAACTGAAGAAGCCATAATACTACCTCCGGTTCCAAATATAAGCAAATTTTAGTGGAATTTTTTGGTCCCTTAATATAAGCAAAATTAGACTTTCCCAATGTCATTAAATGTTTGTTTACCAAATATGTCCTCATTACAAATATTTCTAAGGCCACTAATTCTTCATGTAATAAATGATACTAAGGGTATTTTAGAAAATTAAATCAAATAAGTGATAACATTAATGCAAATAACTATCTCCAACTACTTTTCTTAATATGTGTGAAATTAGGTATTTTTGCTTATATTTAGAACCGGAGGTAGTATGTTTTTTTGTATAGTTAACTGAGTTTGTAGGATATATAGCTTTTGGGTTATAAACTTATAAGGGTTTATTTGATGCTTTTTCTTTTCGTCAACATTCTGAAGTATCCTTGGTACGCCTTTCATCACATTCTTTTTTTGAAAGTTGTGGGTTTACTTTACTGATACTATATTGCACCCATGTTGCTTTGACTTTTCAGTTGTCATGCGTGGGTAATTAAGAGCCTGAACATGTTTAGTATTCCTAATTTTTCTGGTTTATCTACATGTCTTACAAGTTTTCCATCTAAGGTTAATCTAGATATTTGAAATGTGAATTCATGAGACACTTTTAACTTCCTATCTTCTTTGTCTTGGATGCTTCTAGTCTATAATGCACTCTTAGTATTCTGTTAAATACTCTATTTGTTGAGTTAATGAATAGCATTTCTCTTTGAATTAGATTTCTGATATTTTATTATGTGCATAATTGTTTGAAGGGATTTGTCAATAAATGCAGTTGTTTATGCTTTTACAATTGATAACAAAGTTCTCATGTTTCCCAAACTAAAAGCACTTCTCTATGGGCAGCAAATCCATGCATTGGTTATGTCACTCAATTATACTGGAATTGAAATCAAGACTGCACAGTCTCTGGAATCTTGGAGTGGTGGTGTTATTGTGATGGTTTCTGGATCTGTGCAAATTAAAGACTACAACCGAAGGAGGAAATTTATGCAGACTTTCTTCCTTGCACCCCAAGAAAAAGGTTTTTTTGTTCTCAATGACATTTTTCACTTTGTTGAAGAGGATCCAGTTCACCAACAACCAGTAGTCTTGTTACCTCTGAGCAATCTTGATTCAAAACTGAATGCTCCGAATACAATCAATAAGCCAGGTATGCTCTCTTACAAGTTCCAGCTTGTGTTATTGTACCTAAATTGAAACAGGACAAACCTTACATCAAATTCTATTCTTGCCATCCAAGTACTCAAATCTAATAATGATATGTAGATTTTCTTTGTCTAATTAAATAACAATCTTAAAGGAGGTTGTTTAATGTTTCAAAAAAGTTATGGCTTGATTTGAGAACTTGACTACACATAGGGGACTTGGTCTAAGTTTTGTCGAATGGAAAATTATTCCCTATTGCAATTAAAAAATAAAGATGTAAAACTTTGTTTCTCTGGAGGTAAGTTTTAGAAGTTATTGTAATTTTGTGATTTTTTATCTCTCCTTGGATGTTACCTGTTCATTTATGCAATTTATGGATCTGATGTTGCTGAGTCTGCATTAGACTGTTTTTAGAAAGTTCTATAGTTTTTCTTCTTGTCTCAGAATCTGTGGTTCATATGCTATTTTAGTTGGAAACCCTAGCTCATAAACTGTCCCTTTTTTAGTTTATACATTATGATACTGTCTTTTCTAGAACCACTGCTGTTGTTGGTACTGTTTACCTTTTAGAGCTGTTTACGTGCACCATGTTTTTATTTTATCATCATCAACAATTATATTTCATATGTTGTTATTGGTTGTCAACTTCCACCAGCCAGTTATCACGACTCGCGGTGACAACACATGCACCATTGCCTTCAAATTTGTTGAAAAATCTGCTTCCTTTTTGACAAGAAAGCTCAGCTTTTAGTATCATTATCAGATATACAATGATAGGATGGGATATGAATTTCTTGGACCTTTAATTAGAGTTGCAAGCTTAATTTAAGCCCCTAGGTATGTATGCAGATTGTGGTCGCAAGTGGTTGGGTATAGTTTTACTTTATGAAGTTGTGTGTTCTCAGTTGTTGGTGAAGCTTACTCAAATCTAATTTATCTATGTTGATTAGTGTTGTATGTCTTTGAAACTCTTAAATTTAGGTATTGGGCCTAACTCAATCCTAAAAGCTAGCTCATAGGATGAGGATTACCCTCCACCTTATATACTTTTGAGTGACCATATCTCTAGTCAATGTGGGACTTTCAACACACCCCTTACGCTCAGGAATAGAGCGTGGATGAATACGGGGGGCCCACGGGACTTATTAACACACCCCTTCACACTCAGGTCTGGAGCGCGGATGAATATGGGTGGCTAGTGGGATTTATTAACAAACCCCTTCACACTCAGGAATGGAGATACGGGTGGCCCGTGGGACCTATAGAACACCCCCACACTCAGGAATGGAGCATGGACAATATGGGTGGCCCAACAACGGATCTAGGATAAGCTCTAATACCATCTTAAATTTGGGTATTGGGCCTAACTCAATGCTAAAAGCTAGTTAATAGGATGAGGATGACCTTCCACCTTATATACTTTTGATTGACCATAGCTCTAGTCAATGTAGGATTTTCAACAGAAACAATGAAACATTTATTATTTCAGAAAGTTCAGGTAAATAGCCAAGTTGGCTGATTATGCAGTATAACTGATTCTGAATCTGAAAACTGCAATGTTTTAACTTTTAACTAATTTAGAGCCTTGGATTTTGCAGTCTCCAACTACCTGCTGACTGGAGATATGCAGGCTAGGGAGTTTGTTGCTACCAATGAGGTCAAAGAAAATGGCACAGCTGATAACTATGGATTCTCAGAGCAACAAATGCAGCGGGGACCTGATTCTGAACTTATTAGGGAGGATAATGCTGTTGAAGAATCAAATGGCTCACTTCAATCTTCAGTGAATGCAGTGCAAGACCATGTACCTGCTTCTTCTGATGAACCTGCTGAAGAGCCACAAAAGCACACTTATGCTTCCATTGTATGTACTGACTATTGACTGACCATTATATTAATTTCCATGTAATGTTTCTTTTTGGGTTTCTGTTATGACATTGGAACTGATGATGTTATGGACTATTTGAAGTTACGGGTTGCTAAAGGACAATCTCCGCCATCTGTAGCTTCTCAGCCTTCTTATAAGAATGTGTCACCCTCAGAATGGGATCATGCTCCACATAGTAGTAGTCAGCAACAACAAACAACTGCTTCAGCAAATGCATTTGAAAGGGCTGAAACTGATGCGATGGAGGAGCTTCCTGCAACAGAAGAAGAAGGTTATCGTGTGTACTTTTTGAGAATTGATTAATTATTTTGGTCCTCTGTTTATATTTTGTAGTTACTTCATGGTATTGAGCGCATTTTCCTGGCTCATTCTTTGATAGTCTGATAAACTTTTTTGTTTAAAAAAGACCTTAAGTGTTCCATTCCATGTAGTATTTATAATATATTCATTGGTCACTGTGTCTACCACTAATCTTGATTTGTTTGGGAATGCTTTCAGATGAAATCAAATCTGTTTACGTGAGAAACTTGTCTCCTACAGTGTCTCCTTCTGAAATTGAGGAGGAATTTAAGAATTTTGGTAGAATCAGGCCTGATGGTGTTGTCATAAGAAGTCGCAAGGTTGACATCTTTTCATCTTCAAATAACCATTAACTGTGACTTTTGAATCTAAACTTTACATTTGTATCCAGGATGTTGGTGTTTGTTATGCATTTGTTGAATTTGAAGATATGACAGGTGTTCATAATGCAGTGAAGGTTCGGATTTGTCTTTAAATCATAAGTTTGAGACGTGTATTTCATGCATTATAATACCCCCATCTTACCCTCAAAACTGATCCCAATCGTGCTACTTGGTCTCAATGAATGTAGAAAATTGTTTGCTTTTTCATGTTTTGTAGGTGGGATCTGTTCAGATAGCAGGAAGACAAGTATACATTGAAGAGCGGAGACCAAATAGTAACATCCCTTCTCGAGGAGGAAGTATGCCGTCTTTCCTTATTATTTTGTTTTTATTTTTCTTCTCCCTTTATCTCTTGGTATTGTTTCAAAATTGTTTTGACGTATAAGTGCACAACAATTAAGCTGGGTTGATAACGGACAATTGAGTCGATGGGACTGCTGGTGGATTCTCATGTAACATACATTTTTGAACAGATACAATTATGAATACGATATGCTAAATTTTGTGCAAGGATTACATGAGATTACTGTGATAATTTCAAGCTCAAATTATTCTGTCTCACCATTCATTGGCTCTTCCATGACATGTGGAATATGTTGTATGCTGATTTGACCAGGCTCATTCGTCATTTAATTATGTACAATAAATTGTTTAAGATGATTTTTTAACACTTCCTGACCAGCTATGCTGTATGAACGATAACAGTGTCAAGGGGTTTACAACTCACTCACCCTGATCAATTAATTGAGTTAGACAAAGTCTCCATGTTTTTGCTTACATAATTCAACTATATATAAGCCACCTTTTTCTTGGCTTTGTTACATCATAATTATTTTCACTGTATTTTCTATCAACAGGACGGGGTAGAGGCAGGGGTAATTACCAATCAGATGCTTCAAGAGGACGTTTTAGTTCAAGGAACTTTGGCAGAGGAAGTGGCCAAGATGGCGGTGATCGGGAGTATAGCAAACCGAGAGGAAATGGTTTCTATCGACCAAGTCGGGGAAATTCAGGGCATCAAGTACCAAGAAATGGGCAGAATCTGGCTGCTGAGTCCTGAGTCAACAAAAAATCTTCAGCTACAGAATCCAATTTTGGGTCCAAATATTTCCGCACTAAATAGTCAAGTTGAATAGATTAGACCAAATATTGATATTTTTTAAGCTTTAAATTAAGTTGTTCAGGGAATATGGGTGAGACATTTTCATTTCTGATAAATTTTGTTCAAGGGGCTTCTTGTTTCATTTGTTTATCCAGGAATTTTATGTTTAGCTGGAAATGTGTTTAAAATACCTTATTTATTTACTCCCAATTGGAATTTCAAATTTAGTTGTCACTAAATGTAGTATTGGTGGACAGATTTCTCTGCAAGTGTTTGACTTTTTCCGTTGCCTTTTTGGCTTATACTCTACTAAATTATTTGATCATAGATGGAATATTTAATCTGTGTCAGTAAAACTAAAAAACTAAATTTGTTTAAATTTAGGGAATTAAAATTATTTTAAAATGAAGTTTTTAGAGAATCCTTGGGAATCGCTATCAGTGCCAAATCCTCTATCGAGATTTAATGTCCAAATTTGTCTCTTTAATATATTGTTATAAACTAATTAAAACATCAAATATGCTTTCAAATTTGATCCTTATAAGATTAAAATATTTTTAAAAAAATTTATTATCATTTATTAATGATTTGTCTTACACCTAGACATGTATATCGCATAATAGCTGATCACATGTGATATAACATCTCTAAATGCATGACATTAAAATATTTCAAAATCGTTAGATTAGAATCAAATGTATCTTATGAGGATTAACATCCATCGACTAAAATTTATTTATGGGTAAATTAAAATAATCAAAATAAGTATTAAGTTGTAATAATAGAACTAAAAGTTGTACACATGTATATTAGTCAAGAAAAACCAATACATTGTTTCCCTTATTTGTGAATTTCATTTCAGCTTTACTATCTCTGCAAACTAATTATGGAGCTCTAATTAGTAAATATCCATGGTTGTACAGCTAGCTAGTGATGTTTACTATATATGTCGCATAAGGCTAAACTAAACCCAAACAAGTCAAGGAAGTTCTGAGATCTTAAACAGGTTAGTATGCTTTGTAATGACACAATTGCAAATCATGCAAAAATGGTTTTTCTAACAACTAGTCCCTAATATATAGACTAAATAAAAAAAGAAACAGAAATTTCCATATCATCACCCCAAAACAATTTACTAAATTAAGGGTCTAAAACTGTTCAACACCACTTTTATTTGCTGTCTTTAGTCCAATATTGTTCTCCCTTCGTCATCAAATGCCTTATAATTTCCCTTTCTCCTCTACATTCATGTAACTCACTAACCATCACCATCATTTCCTTTCCTTTCCTTGTTTCAAATGCTCATTAAAGCAAAATAGAGCCTGTCATAAACCTTGATTTCCATTAGCCATTGTTGCAATTAATTACATTATCACTAATTCAAACAAAGCATAAGATTCTCAATTCCCATCCTATTGATGCACTTTCGTCATCATTAAATATTGAAGGTGGTATCATGTCTAACATTTTGGCATGTTACCAACTCTTGGAACTCAACGTAATATCTGCGCAAGACTTAGCTCCGGTGGGTCGATCAATGCAAACTTATGCAGTTGCATGGATCGACCCAGACCGAAAGCTTTCCACCCGGGTTGATTCTGACGTTGGAACTAACCCGGCTTGGAATGACAAGTTCGTCTTTCGAATTGATGAAGATTTTTTATATGATGAAGAATCGGTAATTTCTATTGACATTTATGCCCTCCATTGGTTTCGAGACATCCACGTGGGTAGTGCCCGTGTACTCGTGGGTGACGTTATCCCACCATCACAACCCTCTCGAAATGCCTACAAACCCTCGGGTATGCAATTTTTAGGGCTCCAAGTTCATAGACCCTCTGGTCGCCCAAAAGGGATTTTAAACGTTGGTGTGGCCATCATTGACAGCTCCATGCGGAGCATGCCTCTCTACACCCATGACACCCCGACCGTTGGATATAGTCATGATCATCACAATCAAGAAAACCATCAAACCAAACGGGAGTTTCGACGCACCAAGAGTGACACCAGCTCCATGCTTGGCTCGGAAGCCGTGGCTTCCGAGCCTCAAGTCAAGGCTAAAAGGGGAGAAGCAAATTCTCAAGTCACAGCTTCCGAAGTGAGCACCAAGAGCAAAAAGAAGAGCAGCTCCTCCATATTAAGCGGCTCCGGCGTAAATACAACACCAAAAAGGAGTAAATTCGGTAGGAAAAACAAACATTCAATGCCTCACGAACCACCAAATGATTCCAATGTCATTGAATTGACCCCAACACCTAATGTGAATCTTGGATATGAAGTAAAGTCCACTCCAACACGAGACTTTCAGGACTCCCCTAGAATGGACGTTGGGTATGAAATAAAGTCCACGCCAAGACGAGAGTTTCAAAACTCTCCTAGAGTAAGTATCGGCTATGATGAAGTTAAGTCCACACCGATGCGGGAATTTCAAAGCTCTCCTAGGGTAAATGTTGGTTATGACAGAGTTAAATCTACACCAAAACGAGAATATCAAAACTCTCATCGAATAAATGTTGCTTATGACGAAATTAAGTCCACACCAAGGCGGGAATTTCAAAACTCTCATAGGGTAAATGTTAGTTATGATGAAGTATTTCAAAACTCTCATATGGTAAATGTTGGTTATGACAAAGTTAAGTCCACGCCCAGACGAGAATTTCAAAACTCTCCTAGGGTAAATGTCGGCTATGACGAAATTAAGTCCACACCAAGACGAGATTTTCAAAACTCTCCTAAGATAAATGTTGTCTATGACGAAATTAAGTCCACACCAAGACGAGAGTTTCAAAACTCTCCTAAAGTAAATGTTGGCTATGACGAAGTTAAATTTACGCCAAGACGAGAATTTCAAAACTCTCCTAAGATAAATGTTGGTTATGACGAGGTTAATTCTACACCAAGATGGGAGTTTCAAAACTCTCCTAAGATAAACATCGGCTATGATGAAGTAAAATCCTCTCCGAGACGAGAGTTTCAAAACACTCCTGCAAGGATTCATAATAATAATAACAATAATACTTATAAAAATGGAATGAGGGCCACTCCATTGCATGCGATCGCCATGACGAACGCAGCAATGGAATATGGCACTCCATTCAGGTCAAACTTAGGTCGCCGACCTATAATGACGGACTCTAAATTGGGTCCGTCAGCTTCAGAGGTGGCAGCAGAGGTGGCAAGACAGTCGATAACTGAGGATGGGGAGGATTCTACTGGAGAAGGGTGGAGCTTGGATGATACCGTGGAGGAGCTGCAGCCAAAAGTTTCGAGGTGGCAGACGGAGCTGCCGCCAGTGTATGATGACAGCGAGAGGTCGAGCAAGACAATGTCTAGCAAAAACGGGAAGCATTCACGGAGGCATACTGATGGAAGTAATGATGGTCGAGGAGGATTGTTTTCATGCTTTAGTGTTATATGTGGTGTTGAATTCTCCATTGTTTGTGGTGGCGAGGGCAAGAAGAAGCAGCGTCGCAGGGCCCAATCATTGGACAATGAGAGCCTCCTATAAGAGGAGGCATATATTTGGTTGCATGCATGGCCGGTTGAACGTGAAGATAGGAAATATCATGAAAATTGTCAAAAGTCTATGTTTCATTCATTATTCTTTTATATTTATTATTGTTTTAAACTTTCCCTACTTCCTTGTCTTGTAATGAATTTCATATTCCTTTTCAAATTATATCTTTGTAATGTTACTTTGATATTCATGAATACGTTTAATGTTGTTGTTTTTGAGGATGGCTATATGATCCAACGGAAGAAGAGTTGATTTGTTACAATAATAAGTAATTTTCTTTTAATTTATGAAAGAAACACATGTTTCACTTCAAAGGTTATATTATTTTTCATGTTCTCTAATCATTTATAAATAAGATATGACAAGATAAACAAATTTAATAGAATATGATAAGTCCGTAATAAACTCTTTTCTTGTTTAGTTATATAATAATAATAATAATAATAATAATAATAATAATAATATAATAATAATAATAATATTAAAATAATAATGATAATAATAAAACAACAAAAATATTACATTTATGATGATGGTGATGTAGAACCGTAGAATAGGTAGGTAACTAAGGCAATGCCCTTAGGCGTCAATTTATTTTTTTAAAAAAAAATAGTAAGTATAAACTATAAATTAAGTATTTACTTTTTGGAAAGTGATAAGGTAAAGGAAAAAAAACATTAATATTACGTGTTCCTTTTGGGTGCTTAACAAATGTAGTGCTACTTGTTAATTTTAGGGTTTAGGGTTTATATATATATATATATATATATATATATATATATATATCAAATTATTTGACATTAAATTAAAATGTTTAAATGTTTTAATAGATAACCAAACACAACAATTAAGGAATCAATAAAAGTTTATATTTTATTATCATAAATTACTAGTAGATGATTTTTCATTTTAAAATTATTGATTATACTTGTACAATATTATTGGAAGATTTAATGGAGCTGTATATTTTTCTATACTTAAAATCTGAGATCACATATTAAACTAAAACAACCTTTGTCTAATAACTTTACTTACTGGTAATTATAAAAAGAAGTTTACTTAATCTTACAATAATGTTACAAGATAGGTTAAGTAGATCAACTATTTTATCCACCAAAAATCAAATTTTATAGTTAATTATAAAATTTTAATAAAGAATTGTGTAGTTCAAAAAAATTTAAAACAGAGGTAATTTAAAGATATATATTCCAACAATCTCGTTTAAGGTCTCAAATTTCCTGAAAACGGCCTTATGGTGATGGTGATGATATAGACAAGAACTTCGTATCCTATCTTGTTCATTTTTAATACAACTACTCCATTATAATAGAAATTACAAAGGAGTAACATAATAAAATAAACAACAATGATAACTTATATCTTATCCTATTAGTTTACTATACATAAAATAATAGTAGGATATGCTAGTTCATTTTATCCTAACCTCCTTATCCTGTCCCCCAATGGTGTCCTTGTGTATATACATTTGATGAGGAAACAAAGAATTGATTGTTTAGAGGGAAGAAGATAAATTTAGATTAAAAAAACAGTGAATAAATTTGAATATGATGGATGAAAGATAAATTTTTAATGACAATAAGTTCAGTTCAAAATCTTTCAGGTTATTATGTGAACCTCTGAGAAGGGACTGAAATGTTTTATGCTGTTTGGAGTGATGTAAAAGACGGAATGGATGTGAGTAAAGTCGGTTTTTTAATTATATTTCATTGTTTGAATTGTTATAATTACAATGGTATAATTACAATGATATGGATCTCTTTTTATTATGTCTAATCTTTTACTTCTCATTCCCCTGCTTCTATTCAAAATTCAATAATCTACTAATTCTTATTAAAAGATATTATAACATTTTATATTTATTCTCATTTAAATTCAAATTCTACTTAAATATTAATAGTCATACTTTCTAAAAGAAAGGTGAACATAAAAAATTTAAATACTTTTAAATAAATTAATTTTATCTTGTAACTAAAACTGTTAAAACACATCTTTTTTATCTTATAAATATGAACATTAGAATAATTATAACTTTCAACCCACAAACTCCTTCATGTTTGCAAGTCACCACAATATCTCTTCCTTCCATGCAGAAAATATAAAAATTGAAAGAGAATCATACATTAATTTATATTATTTATAATCTAAAAAATATGTTAATAAGGATAAGATGGAAAAAAAATAAAAATAAAATACATCCCATTAAGTTTTGATGCATTCAATCGCGAAAATGATATTTTTATTTCATCTCATTAATTTATTCCATTTCATTTTATATTACTTTGATTGCTCTACTTATCACATAGGTGTTTATTTAGTATCCAGTTATGAAAATTAAATTTGACCGGAATCATCTAATTGACAATACTAATCTGACACATTGTTCAAAACACCTTAAAAATTAGTTTGACTAA
Organism: Clitoria ternatea; assembly: GCA_037962975.1. Classification (NCBI taxonomy): domain Eukaryota; kingdom Viridiplantae; phylum Streptophyta; class Magnoliopsida; order Fabales; family Fabaceae; genus Clitoria; species Clitoria ternatea. The sequence goes on from CM075674.1 coordinate 58,760,718, forward strand.
TAGATTAAAATTTTACTTATGATCAAACCAATTAAAAGACCCTGACTAGGAACCAAATAGACCCTTCAAAGTCAGTTTAACCAACAAATTAAATATCTAACTTATACGTAGGGTTATATTATATGTATGTATGATATCAAGGATAAATTTTAATCTTCAAGTTGATATTTTAGTTTTGACAAGTAACTAACCAAATTAAAAAAGAAGACTAATTACATAATATATATATATATATATATAACCTCTCTTTCCCTCTTTCTGCTATCTAGTGAAATGGCATATATATATATATATATATATATATATATATATATATATATATATATATATATATGATGTATGAAGTTGAGCTTAAAACTAGGTAAGTGTTCTGAATTGATCTTAAGAGCATTATCCTATGCCAGTGTAACGTGTTTCTAATAATAATGCCAATAAAAAGTAATCCACACAAAGATATATAACATCCAGAGAATCACCAAATAAAAAGCATAAAAAATTCACAAGTATCTATCGCCTCATCCCAGACCGTAGCAAGTAAAACTATAACAAAAAAGAAAATAGTCACACTCAATCAGTACCTAAATAGACCAATCTCTTTTCTGGTAATGATCAATAGTCACATAAAATTTATTGGGACAAAAAATTCTAACAGATTGGTCAGATTAAATAGCTTACAGTTTTAAGCTATGGCTAGAGAATAATAATACACAACTAAGCAAGGTATACAACAATAAGGGATAGTTGTAATAAAATCTTACTGCAAGAACTCTCTAGGATCAGTAACATAGCCAGTCAATGCAGATGCTGCAGCTGTGTATGGTGAAGCCAAATATATTTGACCTTCCTTGTGTCCCATTCGTCCCGGGAAGTTCCTATTTGTAGTTGAAACACAAACCTGCACATAAGCAATGCAGTAAATTAATTAGGCTACTAATCTCATCACTTATTTACAATACAAAGCACAAAAAATGCAATCACTAATAATTCAACATGTATTGAGAAATAGGAATGCTTCTTTCTTAATCATTCAGAAGCCTACATCTTCATGATCTACAAAATTCTAGAATTACCAAGTCATAAAGATTGCACACTATACTGGTGTGTAAAAAACACTATTAAAAGTTTCACATTGACTAGACATATGAACAATTAATAGTATATAAGGTGAAGCTTCTTTAGAAGCCTTTATACATCAATGCCAGTAGCCACCACCATAACTCACCACTAACCCTCTCCGCATACAAAACATTATCAGCCAGCCAAGTGAGACATTACCAAGGGCACCACAACTCATTAATAATATAAAATGATAAAAAAAAGACTGCTTTTGCTTGCTGATGATTTTCATCACTGAAAGGTTCAAATAATGTATTTCAATATGAAACATTTCATTTCATAGCGTCATGTCATACAACTGTATAGGAATGAACAAACTATTTCCGTATGTAAGTAGGTTTTCTTTAGCCCAAGACATGTCAATGCCTATATTAGCAATTCATTCAATATAACAAGGATAAAATTAACATAAGAATGATTTGAGCCACTTCTTGTATGTTAGAGGATGCTTCAACAGAAGTAAGGAACTTACCATAGGTTCATTCATGCGTGCGTAAGTATCTTTTGGGCCACCCAAACAAGCACCACAACTTGGACTAGCAGGTGTGTCACACCCAGCTTCTTCAAATATCTGTGAGCAAGTCTTACCACCAGATCCAGGGACCGGGATGCTGTATACGTCCATCCAAACCTGAAATTCAATTGATAGAGATGAGTTGAAGGGAATCATCAACCATGATTTCCTGAAAGAAATTTATTAATAACTGTATAACAACTGATACAAAGATAATTAAACACTAGAAAAGTTCCAGACCTTCTGTGTTGCAGGCACAAGAAAAGTGGGAACTTTGACCTTTTTACCCTGTATATGCAGATATCATGTTCCTCATTAGGAAAATAGTTTCAAGATCCAAAAGAGAGACAGTGACACAAACATGTCATAAAAGCCTATCAAATTCTAATTTCTAACAGCATTACAATACAAAATAGTAAACACAATACAATGTTGCATTCACACAAATATAGTAAAGAACTCTAACTTCAGTTAGAAAAGCTGCAAATAATATCTCATCAAAACTTTAGTCTAACATCTTTTAAAACTAAGATCATAGATATGCATAAGGGAAATACGATGCTTACTGATGCCAGAAAAACTTTTGCGGCAGCCATGAAATCCTCGGTTTTCCCACCAGTGCAAGATCCTATGTATACTCTGTCAATTTTGACATCCTTGCACTCTCTAGCCAAAGCACGGTTATCTGGAGAGTGAGGCTGCAACATTTGTAAGTATTATATTAGTTGTGGAACATAGTGGCAGCAACAGATAATAACATATAGCTGCATGCATGGAACATAAACACAGAACAGAAGTGGAAAAGAAATGAGAGGAATAACCTTGGCCACCAGCGGCTCCAATTTTGAGACATCAAATCTATACTCAGAAAGAAATCTAGGTGACAATAAAGAAAGGGTGTTAGTAATGAATAAGACTCATTACCAATGGATACTAATATCTTGTAGCTCAATCCAGTTTTACCCCAGCATAAATATTGCAGACATTCTATTCCTTCACCATGGCTAATTTAGAGAAAATAGTAAAACTAGTTCCTGAACAATAGGGTAGTCACCAACTAGGTCCCTCAAAGATGACAGTCACCAAATAAGTCTTCCAAAAATTGATTTGGCCATGATATTGTCACTAGACACTTACTTAATGGTTAAAAATAGTTTATTCTTAGTGGTTAAAACTGTTAAAAAAGAATATAGTGATCAATATGGTGATCAAATCAATCTTTGGATGACTTGTTTAGTGACCCTTGTTTTCAAAGGACTTAGTTGGTGACCACCCATTTTTTGGAAAATCAACTTGAGTGTTTACGTGTTAATTTATAAGGGAAGCATGCCAAAATTATGTTCAGAACAAAAGTCATCCATCTAAGCTTGGGTTGATAAATTAAAACCCATATGCGACATTAGAATTCAAGGAGGTGAATATTTATATAACTCAATTTATGAAGCAAGCCAAGTTCAGCTATCATAACCAGAACACATCATAACAGAAGGATAGGTAAATGGTCTATGTTATAATTTCTTCTCAAGTACCATATCCTCACCAAATAAAATATTTTCTTTGAAAAATCCCCAGAGCCAACATGCTTTAAGCTGCTTCTCCCCGTTATGGCTGGAAAATATTAGATTCCTTTATTCAGACTCCATCTTTAGCTTTTATTTGATTTAGGAGAGGATACGAGTAACAAAAACAGTAACAATAATAATTCCGCAATGAAAAGATGTTAGGTATAGCTGATACCATATGATTTTTCCTATCATGAAAAACATCTTTCATGTCTAATTCCACTAAAATTATTGAATTTAAATTTTATTACTAATCACTTGTGCATCAAAATTTATCAAATTACCAAGTAAAATGTAATTTCTTGAATACAAGGTTATACACAGTATTGACTTCTCCTGATTCCTGAACACTGAATATAACGAGGGAAAACAAGAATAATTTAGAAAACTATAGCTACCTTGCTTGCTGGTCACTATAAACTGGTTCATATGGCAAAGATGTCTTGCCCTGCAAAAGAAATGGAAAAAAAAAAAAAATCAAAGCCATTGCTAGACAAGACAGAGCACAATATGCAAAGGGAAAGCATCATTCAAGCAGAATTTCACATACCCACCTTCCCATTCACTATATCAACACGAAAACGTAATGAGATGCATTCAGGGCCAACCATTATTATAATGCAATACAAAGTACAAAGCATCTACAGCTATTTAAATCAGTAATGTCTATGCTACACTAATTCTTAATCCTAATTATATAATGAAAATCAATTCCAGTTAGCCCACTCAATTGCACAAACCTCAAGGTATTTAAACGTAGTGCTATCAGCAGGAACAACACCATTCTTTCCTCCAGCTTCAACAACCATGTTGCATAATGTCATCCGTTCTTCCATCTATCCAAGAGGGACAAATTACCAAAACAACATTTATAATCAAGAGAAACAGTTCAGAGATTGAAGAAACATTTAGAGTTGCATCATAGCACGATAACTCACTATACATACTTACATTTAAACTTTCAACAGTTGTGCCAACAAACTCCATAGATTTATATGTTGCACCGGCCACAGATATTTCACCAATAATCTGCAAGGTAAATCATTCACTCATGTAAAGATGTGAATTTAATATTTGCTACAGAAAACAAGCTAAAAACTTATAGCCACTTAATGACTATGATGTGTACAACAGAAACAAAATTTACATGATCAAGATACTTACTTGCAGAATCAAATCCTTTGAAAGCAAATAACTGGGCATTTCTCCATCCATTACAAATCTCAGAGTTGGAGGTGCCTGCATTTAAATAAGATATATATAAAAATTAACCCTACTATTAATAAATCAAACAAAAAAGCACTTTTCCATCTTTGTCCCAGTCTCAACAAATTCTATATTAATTAATGCTTTTCTTATCTTGCTCCCATAGTATCTCTGACTTTTTTCCTCAAAATGAGCAGAAACCTTGAGCATAATAGAACTTAGTGAAACATAAAATTACCTTGAGTAAAAGCTTCCCAGTTCCCAGCACAAAACCGGCATCAGTATTACCAATGCCTGTGGCAAATTGACCAAATGCTCCAGCTGTGCAAGTGTGAGAATCAGTACCCAAGAGAACCTGCCAGTTACAGAATGGAATTAGCAAAGCAGGAAACAAAATTCCATAACAAAAAAGAACAATAATTCATTAGATTAGACTTAAAGTAACTTTTTAAACTAATCGAACCTCTCCTGGTCTGCAATGGCCTTCCTGGGCAAGAGCAATGTGGCAAACACCCTTATAGTCTGGATTAGCCTGCATTTTTCATAATTCCATGGTCAATCTTCATGAATATTGTGCATTATGACGGTCTGAAAGAATTGAAATGTCAAATAATCAAATTAATATTGAAAAAACTCAAAAGAATCCATACCTTAAAATTACTAAGATCCTTAATATCATAAAAGTACTTGATATTCTGTTCGTGACAGAAATCTCTTAATATGTCTACATTGCGGTTAGCACGTTCATCACTTGTGAATATATAATGGTCAGGAATTATCACCACCTTTTCACGGTCCCAGACCTTCAAAGAACGATACAGTCAGGAAATTACCGAACTAAGGTCTAGGCAAAAAAACGAAATAGACCATCAAGCAATCCAAGATAAAAATGCAACCCTTCTATAAGCCACATAAGAATGATTACCAAACCAAAGGAAATTTTCCAGGGAATGTTACTCATACATAGTTATGCACAAATAACTTCCCAAGGTAAAAGAATCCACTATGTAACAGACATGAACAACTGCGCCACTGAACTACAAAATGTATTTTGAAGTCATTCCTAGCCAAAAGAAATTAAAAAATTATCATTGAACATCCCCTTTTAGTTATAAGAATACTAGAACCACTCACATGACCTCCAATTTGACAAAACATCCAACCCGAAAGCACATAATTACTTTTGAAAAGAAGCAACTACTACTCATATTGGTCTTCAAATCAATTTCATTTCCTGACCTTGATTTTATTTTCTACATCAACCATCACAATCTAACCTTCTCCAAATCACCAAAAACCACCCCTCACAATACCAATGGCCATCCAATCAAATAAGATATAAAATAACTATGACACATCAGCTCTACAAATAACTAGTCCCAATTTAGTTCATATTGCACAAGCATCAGGAATCAAATTCCACAACGATTAACAGCCAAACCAACACCACTTACGAATGATTTACCTTGGCATCCTCACCAAACTCCTTCTTGAAAATCCCAATAGAACCAGGGCCACACACATCATGTGTCATCAAAATGTCAACATTGACCCAAACATTATCCCCAGGGCTCAACTGAGCCTTCTCAGAAGCTCTAGCCAATATTTTCTCTGTCATGGTCATAGCAGTCTTCACCTGAAAAACACACCCCAAAAAAAAAAACATAATCACCAACGAGGACCCCAAAAAAACCCAATAATCCAAAAGGGTATCCACAAAACATAGCAACAGAACTGATCCAGTAGTAGAAGGTTGGCGCTGAGGCGTTGCAACTGAACAAGAGATTCTCCTTGAAACTACTTTGTGGCATCGCTGAGAAGGGAAAGTAGAGAGAGACAGATCCTTCAGAGAGACAAAGAGAAGCAGAAGAAAAAGGGATTAGTTGGTGCAAAGTTAGACCTTTATGCAAAAGGGTTGAAGAAAAACCAAGTTTTTGGATTCGAAGCATAGAAAATACGAGAGCAGAAATGGTACGCTGGATTTCGAAGTAGAAAAAACAAAAGTGGTAGCAAGAAATGAACCTTGGTGTGGATGAAGGAAGTGAACGATGGAGAAAGAAGAGAGGAAGCCATATTGATTTAGTGATACGTTTCTGTTGATGTTGGAGGCTGATGAACGAACAATGTTATGTTATTTTGTGTGTTTGTCTGTGATTGTGGCTGTGTTGTGTGTTTGTTTGATTTTTCTTTCACTTCGTTCCTCCTACAAGCTTTTTTGTGGGTAAGGCTAACACTTCATAATTTTGTTAGGTATATATAATATTTTTTCCCCAAAAATTTAAATTTAGAATCTTTACTTTGGTATGTGATTGTTATAAAGCATTTCAATGACAAAATATAAACAAATGAGTTTGAGACACAGATCACATCCATCCCCCAAATCAACCCTCTGATTCGAAGATTACTGTTATAAGGTAAAAAGTATTTGTCATCAATAAGAACCAAAAATGCTTTAACTTTACAGGGCAATGAACTGAGCAACAATCACCCACCCGACCGCAAACCGTAAAAACTGGAAGTAAAAAATGAGTTTGGTCGGTTTCGGGCGGATAAACGGTTGAACGGTTAAAAAGTACGGTTAAGTATGGTTAAGTTTGGGCAAGTACAGTTTTGATGTTTATCAACCGAATTAACCGGACCATTATACTTTTAAGTCTTTTAACCTATATATTTATTTTATTTTAATTATACTTTAAGTTTTTTATCTTACGACTATATGATATATATATATATATATATAGTACATATTATGATAATGTAATAGACATTAAATCATTTTCTATCGAATTGATAAGGAAAATGTGTAAAAAAAGGGTTTAAAAAATAATTTTTCACTAAAAAAATTTAATTTATTACAAGATTAAATCGAAATTAACCATCCAAACTTAACTGAAACTGTTCAACCGAAACCTGATCAAACCGTAGGGTTATTTGGTCGAGTTTGATTGGAAATAAATTATTTTTGGTTAACATTGGTTGGGGTATTCATCAATCGAATTCGGTCAAACTCGACCGTGATCACCCCTACAATGAACATTCCAAACCCTTTCACCTCTTAAACTTTTTTTTATTTAAAATTCTTATAAGTACTTTTTATCGTGAAATTTCCATTAACTTCGAAAGGTTAAAATAACTAATCTTTCACTATTAATTAGGAGAAATAATTTTATTTTTGAAGCTTCCAAAGCATGTTATTAAAATCGGATCAATCATTTGGTTAAGGTGTCAGGTCATTGGGACATTAGTTCAACCAGTAAGTCATTAATCGAATCGTATGTCTTGAATTAAATTAAAATATTAATAAATTTTCATATCTATGTATATGTAAAAATATTCTCATAAATTCTTTCAAATAAACCATAAAATAAATTATCATAAGCATATGATTTAAAAGATAATTTGTTAATATCTGGTCATAAACAAAAAGAAAACATGGTTAATATTTGAAAAACTAGTTAAAATACAAAATGAAAAATAAGAATAGAAAAAAAAAGGTGGACTAAAATAGCGATATATTATATGTGAATGATAAGTACCATGAAAGAATGATACTTTATTGTGTAAATTAAAAATAAAATGAAATGTAAATTTTATTACAAAATGAAAGAGACGAGTGAACACCATATATATATATAGGATTCACTAACAACCATAGGTGATGCACTTCGACAGAAGAATACGGTATGTAGTCACACGCAATATATGACACTTTGATTCTGAGTAAATTCTCAATGATGATTCAAAATGACAATATGAAATTATGAGTGATATTAAAATCATGATGTCCAAAATCATTAACAAACAAATATCAACCATTGGTTTATGGAATAAGAAAATTCTTCCATAGAAACGATATCTTTTTAAGGTTTAAAAAACAAAAAAAAATACATGCAATACCTGGTCGGTTCGGTCCAACTCGGTGGGGTCACTGGTCTTTTTACCTTAACCGGCCAGTTTTAGAGCCATCAAAACGGTCCAACCCGACCCACATAGGTTGGCCCACCATGGGTTGAAAATTTTTATAACCCAACCTGACCCGACTCGCTTTCTTAAGTGAGCCAATTTTTCCAACCTGACCCAACCCATCAACCTATCGAGTGGCTCACGGGTTGGCTCACCTTTTTTTAAAAAATAAAAATAAAATAAAAAATAGGAAATGTCAAAAAAATTTACTTTCCTCACATTCCAATACCAATAAAAAATAGGAAAATGTCATAATTTATATAATTCATAATCCATAAAACAAAACTAAATACATTTCATAGTTCAACTTCAAAATAATACAAATTAAAAACATCATACATGGGTGCTGCCATTTTTAATTTTTAATTATTTTATTCATCAACCTGTTGGCCAACTCAGCTCACCACGCGTTTAGCCATCATTAGCCGGGTTTAGTGGGTCGAGTCAGAACAAACTTTGTTTTGAAAATGAGTCATTTTTTTCAACTTGACTCACCTAAAACCCACCTCGAGCCGGGTTGGCTCGCGGGTTACAACCCATTTTGACGCTTCTAACCAATTCACATCGGTTCACTTACATATCCTATCCAAATAGCCAATCGAATCAGTTACCCAACCGATTCACTGACTTTCTAGTCCGATCAACCGATTCAGTCAGATTTTTTCAACAGTGTTCCAAAGGATGAAAAACGTCATTAATTAAAGAATAATTTCAACTTCTAGTGACAAGATAAAACATATCAGCCACCAAAGTCACAATTTCCAAGGGCTTTGAAATAACACGACCATCTCCGTCATCAAAAATCCATTTATCCTCCAAAATTCTAATATTTTTCAACTCCCAATTTTCCACTTTGCTCCTTGATCAATAACATACCTTGCATTCCGGAGGCTTCTCTAAACATAACCCAAATTATAACCTAACTTGCACGATTTGTCAATCTCACGAGATGACTCGTAAGCTCATGTGAGTTTACAAGTCCACGGCCCACACTAGTTAACTAGTGTGAAGCTTATTCCTGATCAAACTTGTGTGGACTCGTTTAAACTAATGCGAACTCGTGAGTTAATCATGAGTTTGATTTTAAAAAAATATATATGTCTCCCTTTGCCCCAAAACGTTATTTTGAATGTTGAGATTATAAAATCTTAAATAATTCATTTTCTCTTTGAAACCCCATGATTAAAAAAAACATACCTTGATGTAGTCTCTTTTTTTCACTTTAAGAGATGAATCTATCTTAGAGATATTTCTTAATCTTCAATCTTTAACAAAAACATGTCTCCTCATGGTTCCATAGCTTGGCCAAATGGTGTATGTAAAGGGATAAAGTTTGGTATACAGGCCTGGGCATATGGGTTGACCCATTTTAACCCACCCTTACGTGGTTGCAGGTTGAAAAAGAGAGAACCATTTAAAATACAGACTCGTGGGCTTGGTCTGTTTAACTCGCGGGTCAATCTATATTTAAATTTGTTATTTTATTTGAAATAAAGTTTACCTTTTTTCATACTATTGTATTTTTACTGTTGGAAAATTCCCAATTGATCTTTATTGAATTCTAAATTAAACTTTATTACCATTACATTAGATTGTTGAATAAAATAGGGATTATAGAATTACCTGGATCCATTGATCTTGACTGAAGGTAGCAGCGAAATGATTTGTTGGTTCTATGGTCTTCCTCAGCCAAATCACCGAATTCCTCAATAGGATTTGATATTTCTCTTTGATGGGGCAGAAAAAATTAGGTTTTGATTTTACATCTTAGAGACCATGACCACTGGTTGATTATATACCTGTTAGAGTTCCCATTAAACCCTAACGGACCAAATCCTGGTTTCCACTCATATAAGCCCATATCATTAATGTTGATAGTCTAACGGGCTCACTAATATCAGATCACTTTAATTGAGCCCAATTCAATAACTAATATAAATTCTATAAATAATATATCAATCCATATTAATTATTAGAAATTAAAATTTCTAACAATCTCCCACTTGGGCTTTATATTCATTTACGTATTTATATTTACAAAATTCTTAAGGCGCGCAACTGTATGTTATTTACTTTTAGACTATCCTTAAATAATTTGGTCCATCTTATAATACAATAGGGAACCACTGCAGATTTCATCGTAATTGGATTTGATTAGACCGCAATGATCACCACAATTGTATGTACTCGATGACATAGATCAAATATGGATAAGTGGCATAAAAATTACATGCAATGTGATCTTAGGCATGCCTATTTCCAACTGGTCCAAACTTTATTCTTTATAGGGATCATCACAATATATTTTGTATAAAATAAGCTAAATCAAAATAACAAACATCAACCGAAATATATAGAATAAATTGGACTCCCACTTAAATTAAGATTATGTCAGGAATTACACCCATATGAGCAATGTGCTTATGAAAAACTTTAGGCACCAAACCCTTAGTAAGTGGATCAGCTAGCATAAATTTAGTCCCTATGTGTTTTATAGAAATTTGTTTATTTTGAACTCATTCCTTTACAACCAAAAACTTAATATCAATGAATTTTGACTTGGTTGTACTGCTGTTGTTGTTGGAATAAATAACTGATGAGTTATTATCACACTAGATCTTCAATGGTCTTTCAATGCCATCAACCACACGTAAATTAGTGATAAAATTTCATAGCCATATACTATGGTTGGATGCCTCAAAACAAGAAATAAACTCTGCAGCCATGGTTGAAGAAGCTATAATAGTTTGTCTAACAGACTTCCAAGAGATAGCTCCTCCAGCCAACATAAAAATATATCCTGATGTAGAGCGTTTGCCGTCTTGACATCCAGCAAAATTAGAGTCAGAGTACCCAATGGTCTCCAAATTGTCTGACTTCTGAAAAGTGAGCATATATCTTTTTATTCTCTTCAAGTAGCACATTACACGCTTTACTGTCTTCCAATGTTGCATCCCAGGATTACTTAAGTATCTGCCCAAAACTCCCATTACAAATGCAATATCAGGACGAGTACAAACTTGAGCGTACATAAGACTTCCCACAACTGAAGCATAGGGAATCTTTTGCATCTCATTTATTTTAAGATCATCATTAGGACACTGTTTGAGGCTAAATTTGTCTCCCTTAGCTATCAGGGTATCTCCTGGTTTATAATCTATCATGTCGAATCTATCTAAAACTTTATCGATATAGCTCTCTTGTGATAACCTTAAGATACCAAGAGAATGATCTCTTAGTATTTCAATACCTAATACGAAAGAGGCTTCACCAAGATCTTTCATTTCAAAATTCTTTGTTGGAAATTTCTTGGTTTCGTGCAATAAGCCTATATCGCTGCTAGCAAGCAGTATATCATTGACATATAACACCAAGAATATATATTTACTCCCACTAAATTTATGATAAACACAATCATCAACTACATTTGCCTCAAAACCATATGAGGTAATAGTTTGATGAAATTTGTGATACCATTGACGAGAAACTTGTTTGAGACCATAGATGGATTTCTTTAATTTGCATACCATAGACTTTGAGTCACCAATTACAAAATTTTTTAGTTGCAACATGTAAATTATTTCTTCTACATCACCATTTAGGAATGTGATTTTAACATCCATCTGATGGAGATCTAGGTCATAATGAGCTACAAGTGCCATGATTGTCCTAAAAGAATTCTTTGAAGACACTAGAGAGAAGGTTTCTTTGTAGTCGATGTCTTCTTTTTGAGTGAAACCTTTAGCAACTAAACGGGCCTTATATCTCTTAACATTACCCTTTGAATCCCTCTTGGTTTTAAGTATCCATTTGTAACCAATGGGTTTCACACCTTTAGGCAATTCAATAAGATCCCAAACATTATTGTCTTGCATAGACTTTATCTCATCCTTCATAGCATCAATCCACTTTTGAGAGTTAGAACTTTGCATAGTTTGACAGAAATTGAGTGGGTTATTTTCTGTTAAACCAATGTCATCCTCATGTTCTTGAAGAAATACAACATAATCATCTGGAATTGCACTTCTTCTTTCTCTAGTAGATCTCCTCAATGGCACTTCTTGAGGTTGTTGAGCTTGCTCTATAGGTTCTTAAGGGAGAACCTCATTGTTGTCTTGTGCTAGGACAATGTTAGGAATAACTTCATTATTGTCCTTTATTACATGAGTAGATACTAGAATAGTAATAAGCACAAGAACTTGGTCTTGGTTAAAAACCAGTTCTTCCTCAAAGACAATATTCCTTATGTTCTCTTCCTTCCCAAACTCAACATCCTCAAGGAATCTCACATTCCCTGTCTTAAAAATTGATTTAGTAGTAGGATTGTAAAATTTATAGCCCCGAGAACGTTCAGGATAACCAACAAGATAACAGCTAACAGTCCTTGATTCCGGCTTGCTTTCATGCAGTCTATAAGGACACGCCTCAGCTGGACAACCCCAAATGTGTAAATGTTTTAAACTTGGCTTTTTACCAGTCCATAGCTCATAAGGAGTTTTGTTATCTGCTTTACTTGGCACCTTGTTTAAGATGTACACTACAGTCTTAAGCGCTTCTCCCCATAATGACTCTAGCAAAGAAGAACAACTAATTATACTTCTCACCATATCCTTAAGAGTCCTATTTCTATGTTCTGCAACACCATTCATGCTTGGTTTCCCAGGCATAGTATACTGAGGAACGATGCCACATTCCTGTAAGAAAAACGTAAAAGGCCCTGGACGTTGTTCACCTGATCCATCATATCTACTGTAATATTCACCTCTACGGTCAAATTTGATAACCTTAATTTTCTTTCCAAGTTAAAGTTCAACCTTAGCTTTGAAAGTTTTGAAAACGTCGAGGGATTGAGACTTCTCATGAATTAAAAATAGGTAGTCGTACCTTGAATAGTCATCTATGAACGTAATAAAATATTATTGTCTATTCCATGATGCCGTAGGGAATGGTCCATAAATATCTATGTGAATTAATTCTAAAACGTCCTTATCCCTTTCAGCACCTAATTTTTTAGAGTTTGTTTATTTGTTTGCCCTTAATGCATTCAATGCATACCTCAAACTTTGATAAGTCTAAGGGTCCAAGAATTTCATCTGACACAAGCCTCTAAATTCTCTGTTTAGAGATATGGCCTAAACGCTTATGCCATAAAATGGCTGAGTTCTCCTTTAATTTACATTTTGTTCCTCGTGAACTAATTTGCAGTATTTCATTACGAGAGGCAATAACATCAAACATATATAGATTATCAATCAAACAACCAGAACCAACAATATTTAAATTTTAATAGAGACTAAATTTATTATTTCCAAATGAACATGAAAAACCAAATCTGTCCAACTTAGAAATAAAAATTAAATTCCGCCTAAAAGACAGTACGACAAAAGTCTCAAATAAATCCAAATGAAATCCAATTTTTAAATGTAATCTAAAAGTTCCAATAGCCTCCACCGTAACTTTGTTGTCATCCCCCACATAGATAAATCTTTTGTTATCACTTGGTGGTCGACTCCAAAGGTAACCTTGCATGGATACGCTAATGTGAGTAGTAGCATCAGAATCTACCCATCAAGTATCATGAGGTACAAAAGCTAAATTAACTTCAAAACAAACAAAAGAGAGAAAACTACCTTTCTTTACACGCTAGGAGGCGTACTTGGAACACTTTTTCTTCATGTGTCTAGACTTCTTACAAAAGAAGCAATTAGGTGTTTTCTCATTCTTTTTAACTTTCTTTTGTTGAGAATTCCCTTCTACAGTATCCTTATTATTCTTTCTCTTTTTATTTTGAGAATTTGAGGCCAAATGAGCACTTTCAGTTTTGTCCCTTTGTTGCCTTTCCTCTTCTTGCACACAGTGAGAAATGAGCTCATTTAAGATCCATTTATCCTTTTGAGTATTATAACTCACCTTGAAATGTCCAAAGTGTGTAGGAAGAGAAATCAAAACTAAGTACACGAGCAAGCTATCTGACAACTCCAACTTTAGTGCTTTCAGTTTTGATGCAAGATTAGACATTTCCATAATGTACTCCCTTATGTTTCATGTTCCTTTGTATCTCATAGAGATCAGCTTAGCAAGCAAACTATTGCATAAGCCTTCTCATTCTGGTGAAATATTTTTCAACAGCATCAAGGAAATGTTTGGCACTCTTGGTCTCAGAAATAAAGCCTCAAAAAACTTCTGAAATGGATTACTTCATGATCATTAGACATATTCAGTTTGAGCGTTCCCACTTTTCAACCTTATCCTCTTCCGGATTTTCCAGAGTCAGAGTGGGTTTCGCAACCTGAAGTACCAGATCAAGATCCATGCAGCCAAGAATTATATCAACTGCTTCCTTCCAGACCTTGAAGTTTGTCCCATTAAGCAGAGGGATACAGTTAATTTGAGCAGAAAAGTTAATAGCACTAGCAACAACAATTGAAAAAAGGAATTTATATGTATATATGATTAAAATAAATAATAAATAAATAAATAAAATATGCATATAATTCTCATGATAGACCTATTACAAGATACCGAGCACAACATTAATTTTTTAGTCTTTAGACCAGCAAATCAATTTATAAGTGGTACCTTTAATGCAACAATCAAATATTATTAATTGATTCTGTCAAATAATAGCCTTTCTTTGAACCGACTATTACTTACATGATTTTAATTTTATTATTATCATATATTTATCATCACAGACACTTTATTATTTGGTCAGATTGTATCTTCCATTGGGATGAGTACAAAATGCATAAATAATCTCATGCAATCAGCTTTTGTAATTTTAATTAAATTAATTTCTATAACAAGGATTGCTTTGGCAATAAATATTATATCAATTAATCTAATTAAAAATAATTACTAGTGTTTCCCTTCCTCACATTGGGTGGTTATTTTAAATTACTAAAAGGCCACTAGAGTTCAGACTCCACCCATGATGTTGACCACAACGATAGGAAGTCTACCAGGTGTAGGCATCATGAGAAAGTCACACTCTAGCTGAGGCTCTTACGATGTCAAACGAAGACGAATGTCCCAAATGACACCACTACACAACCTCCCCTAGACTTAAGGTTTATCCAGACCCCTGGGTGTAGGTCCCACTCAAAGTATGTGAAGGGACACAAATTAATTTTTTTTAATTAGGCTTTGATACCACTTGTTGAAAAATTCCCAATTGATCTTTATGGAATTCCAAATTAAACTTTATTACCATTACGTTAGATTATTGAATAAAATAGGGATTATAGAATTACTTGAATCCATTGATCTTGACTGAAGGTAGCAGTGGAATGATTTGTTGGTTCTATGGTCTTCCTCAACCAAATCACTAGATTCCTCAATAGGACTTGATATTTCTCTTTGATGGGGCAGAGAAAATTAGGTTTTGATTTTATATCTTGGGGACCATGAACACTGGTTGATTATATACGTGTCAGAGTTCCTATTAAACCTTAACGGGCCAAATCCTGGTTTCCACTCATATAAGTCCATATCATTAATGTTGATAGTCTAACAGGTTCACTAATATCAGATAACTTTAATTGAGCCTAATTCAATAACTAATATAAATTCTATAAATAATATATAAGTCCATATTAATTATTAGAAATTAAAATTTCTAACATTTACTACACTTTAAAAAAAAACTTGACATAAGATAATGTTATATCATTATTCTTTATATGGAAATATGAGAAAATTGATATTTAGATTTTATTGGTTGTTAATTTGTCAAAAATTGGTTGTCAAGATTCCTGATTTTGAATGATTAAATGTTTTAAATTATGTGGTTTGAGTTTTATAAAAAAATATGTGGTTTATACCAAAGTCTAATAGTTTTTAAACAACAAAATAAAACTAAAAAGTAAAAATATTAAAAAAAAACATGCAGGTAACTTACGGGTTTACGATCCTTACGCGGTCCTAAAAAACCAGCCCATTTAAAATGTAGGGCAAGTTTATGCGGTCTGGCCCGTTGCAGGGCAAGCTTATGCGAGTTAACCCGTTGCAGGCCGGCTGACCCGTATACCTAGCTCAAGTATGGGAGAGGTGAAATCTATTTACTCTATATTAAAAGAAGGTCCTTCTCTTCCACGTGTCATCTTATCTTTTATTTTAGTCTATTATATTCTGTTCCATGTCTCGCTCAAAGTGCCAGACTTTTCTTCCCTCTTTCATCCACTTCTTTTTGCTGACAACATGTCACCTCACAGCCTATTAAAATAATTAAAAAAGTACAAGGGTTGGAATATTTATTAATTAACTCCCTCTCTGCAGTCTCTTTTTCCCTCACTCCGTCTCTCACTCCACCACTCGACCCTTCATTCACTCGGTCACTCTTTTAATATATTGTTCAACTCTGTTCACTCGTCTCTCCTTCTCGCTCTTTCACTCCATTTGTCTTTCTCCCTCAGTCGGTCTCTTTCGTCCTCAGTCAGTCTCTGACTCCCTCTCTACAGTCTCTTTTTCCCTCACTCCGTCTCTCACTCCACCACTCGACCCTTCATTCACTCGGTCACTCTTTTAATATATTGTTCAACTTTGTTCACTCTTCTCTCCCTCTCGCTCTTTCACTCCATCTGTCTTTCTCCCTCAGTCGGTCTCTTTCGCCCTCAGTCAGTCTCTGACTCCCTCTCTGTAGTCTCTTTTTCCCTCACTCCGTCTCTCACTCCACCACTCGACCCTTCATTCACTCGGTCACTCTTTTAATTACTAAACTAATCTTATATTTTAGCTACTAAAGTAATCCTATATTTTAAATAAAAATGTTATTTATTTTTTCTTATATACCATCACAATAATACTCAAACTTACTAAATTTAACTCAAAACTAATTGGGCCATTTCTTTTTCAAAATTCAATTAATTCATGCAAATTCTGGCTGAATTCAAAAATTGTGATGAATCTCTGTATACGCTTAAAGATCAAGAAAAAGAACGAGTGAATGAAACAACGAGTGCAAGAGATACCGAGTGGATGAAAGAGGGAATGGGGCACGGCATCAATTACAAAGGGAAAAAGCTTAATCCCAAGTTCTGGGTATCTCGCTCAAGCGAGATTCACTTCCGCTTGAGTGAGGTGAGGGCAGTTCCCTTGAGTGCCCCAAGTTTTCCTGAGCAAATAGGGGATTTTAAGTATCAGACCCCAGCCTCGCTTGAGCGAACCTATCTCGCTCGGGCGAAATCCTGCCAGTATCAAATTTCCATGTGGCTTGCTTGGGCGAGACACCACACACCAGCCAATCGCTTGGTTTTCTACTTGGTAAAATCAATCAAAACCGACTCGTCTCTCACTTGGCCTTTCACTCGGTAATTTATTCCAAATCCGAGTCATCTCTCAATCAGTCTTTCACTCAGTTAGTTAATTCCGATTCCGAGTCATCTCTCGCTCGGTGTTTCACTCGGCAATTACTCTACAACTGACTCATCACTTGATCGGTCCTCACTCAGTTAAATCATTCCAGAACGACCCCACACTCCCTTGGTCTTTCACTCGGCTAAACAATTCCAAGACCAACTATCACTCGATCGGATTTCCACTCGGTAAACTAATTACAAAGCTGACTCCCTTTCTTTTTCACACGAGTGAAGTGATTCCAGAGTACTTCTTGTCAACACACCATATATCCCCTAATCAATGCCATCCCCACTCAGAACTACACACACGGAGGCACTCCACTCGGAACGAGTTACTTTGAACTCGGAAGTTTCCACTCGGAACTCCACTGTTCGGGAAATCATACAGGGAGACCTCTCACTCAGAATTATATCCACTCCCTCACTCGGAAGGTCCAGATTCGGACATAGGTCACTCAGAATTTCACTCGGAAATTCACCACAACTTAAATTGTTTTCAAAACTCCCATTCGGACAGAACTTGTCCAGGATCTCACCCATTCTCCGTTCACTCATCTCGCTTGGGCGAATACTATCCCCAAGACCCTTCGCTCGGGCGGATTTTGTCCAGTGGCTACCCCTGATTCTATTAACAATCCCGCTTGGGCGAAATGGCCATTCGCCTGAGCGAATTTGGGCTAGTAGCAAATCCCATTTACTATAAGAATCTCGCTCGGGCGACATTCTCACTCGTTTGAGCGAGTTCTGCAGAATCCCTGCAGGAAATACGAAATTATACACCATCATATATAACATGTGAGGCATATACACCTCGATCCAAGCACTCTCACTCGAAAGTGGATGAGAGATACCGAGTGGATGAGAGACTGAGATAGAGTCAGGGGTGAGGGAACCGGGAGGGTGATTTCCAAGTGCGTGACTTCGACCGTGTTTTACCCAGTTATAGAATATTTATTAATTGGGTCATTTCTTTTTTAAAATACAATTATTTATTTAATTTTTTTTATTTTTTGATTTTATATTTTCTGATTTTATATTACTTAATTGGACTTGAAATAGTTATTCAATTCATTTTAATATATTATTATCTTTTGACTTTCGGAACTTTCTTCTTCTTCCCTATTACTGTCTTCCCTCGAGTAAACTTCACACTTTAAAGTTAAGGTAGAAACTCAGTCTCTTTCTTTCAGAAGCTTCTTCTTCCATGTTTGTTGACTAATTTGTTATATTATGTCTCTTTCTTATAGAAGCTTCTTCTTCTTCCCTGTTTCTGGACTAAATTTTACATTTCAAACATAAGGCAAAAACTCTGTCCCTTTTTGAAAGCTTCTTCTTCGCTGCTTTTTCATCTTCCTTCTCTGACATTCTAAATGAACTAGCATATTCCTTCTCTGCTTTTTCTTCTTCCATATCTCTTGACTATTTTTTACATTTTTAAATCCTCCTCTAAAGTCATCTTTACTGTTACTTTAGTTTTTTTCTTCTTTTTTCCTTTTTCATATTAAAGTTAAGAACTTTACTGTCCGTTTCTGAAAGCTTTTTCTTCGCTGCTTTTTCATCTTCCTTCTCTGACATTGTAAAAGAACTACGCATATTCCTTCTCAGCTTTTTCTTCTTCTATATCTCTTGACTATTTTTTACATTTTCAAATCCTTCTCTAAAGTTTTTTTTACTGTTACTTTAGTTTTAACAGCTTTGTTATTTTTCATCTATACTATTTTTTTCATCTTTTTTCGTTTTTCATATCCAAGTTAAGAACTTTTCTGTAAAGTCATCTTTATCTTATGTTTTCATGTTATTCTCAGTCCATTTTATGCACATGTGACATAAAACAAATAGTCAAGTAAAGATGGTTTTTGATTTTTTAAAGAAGACTAGAGTTTGTATACATTACTATTATCATCGATTTCATCATATACATTGATCTGTCCTGAACCGGGGTCTAGAGATCCAGACTCAAGTCAGTCACAAATAGTATGTAAATACCGTATAAGAGACCGGATGTATGAGTATCCGGTGTAGGTATCCGTTGTCCTTGAGCGGAGAGAGCGGATTGGGCGTCCTGGAGGTCCTTCACACCGACCTAACACGTTGAAGTGGGCGAATGGTGGTGTCACCTGCAATGATTCTCCGACGCTCAAGTCAGTGATAATATTCCAAGTAAGGAATGTATTTCAGAGAGTAATTGTGCATAGAATTGGTTGAAGATCCCTCACTTCATTAATGAAATGAGTTCATATACATGATTGACTCGTTTCCCGAGGACTCGTTAGTGGGGAACCACTAACTCCCATTAGCATTATTTTATTACGCACTTACCAGCATGATTGGGTCAAGTGGCTATTTTATATTGAGCATAGAGAATATAGACTAGGATTAGGGAACAAGTTGATCATTCCCGTGAGCAGAATTTGGCTCGTAGTGTAGGGAATTATTGATCGATCCCTGTAGCAATTATCCTTGTCTTTAGCACAGTGACGTGTGTATTATCCGATGTCATGGTGTTATCCTGAACAACCGGTATAGGGAGAACGCCTGATACGGAATTACAGTCCGGATGTATACCGATGACACCGGTTACACGTTGATGTCTTGACAAAGACGTTGAAATATACCTTGCAGGTCGGATACCGGTATTGAGACCGGATCATATGTCCCCTAGCTTGTGTGAGGGACTGAGCGGTTGTTCACATAAGCTACCCAACCTGCGAGAGGTCTGAATACCGGTGAACTTATGCGTTAAATCGTTCCTTAGCATTTATTCATAAAGGACCGTTCTCAGATTAAGAGATATGGTTTGTCGATGTCGTTACAACGGATTTAGGCAAAGATTCATTGTACGAGAATTTCAAGAGTTTATTGGAATTGAAAGCTCTTGAAGTTCGTGTAACGGCTGTAAAGCGCGAATTGCGTTTGCATGATTAGACATTAATGCTTTTAATCACGTGGGCAAGCAATTATTGCACCTGAGATGGAAATCTCATTAACCGTCGTTTTGGGCTTAATGGGCCTGAAGTTTTCGAAACTTTTGGGCCCAGTAGATAGGTCCTTCGTCGAACTGCTATTGTTTTGGTGCCCATGAATTTGGAACGGTTGTGTCGTTTCGCTTGTGAACCAATGCGTTTAATCGAGAACGACACAACTTCCAGAGTGAGTAATCGAACCTCTTCATTTCTTATAAAAGAAACACTTAGTGGATTCTGAGTTTCACTTGCTTCTATTTTCTTAACAAAACTCTACAAAAATCTCGCAAGGAAGTTCATTGCTCACTCTACGAGACTTTATTCATTCTTCATCTTCAACGTCATTACCTGAGGTAATTATTTCTTCTTCCTCTGTAAACCTCGTCTTATTTTGGGTCTGTTATTCTTGCTTGAAGAGAGTGTAGTTTATTTAGGGAGAGAATAATTTCTTGTAACCCTAATAATCATGGCGAAGAATCCTTGTGATTTTTTCTAGGGCTGAGTCATGTCGCTCAGAAAGGGGATCTTACTCACTGTGGAAAGTGACTTTTCCCTTCTCAGAGACGTCCTCTGATTGTAGTCGCTTTATAAAACGAAGTAAGTAATGGTTATCAACTTTCTGACGACATGATTTCTTATCGTAGATTAAGGAGTTCGGTCTAGATATTTCTAATGGCAACTGGAGAAGGATCTTCTGGAGATGGTGCCATTTCGAAGACAACTGAAGGTCTCTACAGTGTCATTGTCTTCAAGCTGAATTGGGAAGAGCTTCAGGCCAAATGGCCTTTCTGTTGGGTGTCCAGTGAATTCAAGGACTTGGCTTCCCATCATGCAGATGAGGATGGAGCCCGGATTCAGCCTAGGTTCACACTCCATGCGGAAGAGGAAACGAAGAAATGGTTTAGGGTTTATGCACCGCTCCCTACAGAACGGATATGCCACGTCATACCAAACGACCGTTCTGTTTATATGTATGATTTCATTTTTCATTACTTGGGAGTTCGTTTCCCTCTAACTGAGCTTCAGATGGGAGTGTTGAGGTTCTTAAACTGTGCACCCTCTCAACTTCATCCCAACGGCTGGGGTCTCATTCGAGCCTTGGAGGTTTTGAGTGAACATTTCAACTTCACTCCTACTGTGGCGATGCTGTTCTACTACACTTAAGTAGTTCGGAGGGCAAATAAGCAAGGCGGTGTCAGTTTGGTAACACTCCGGACTCTCTGTTCTTTTGTGAACTTTGAGTCTTACACCGATTCAGCTAAAGTTGACGGAAAGTCGTTCAAGACCTACTTCACCCGGATCTCCATTAAGAAGAATAAACCAATATTTTGGAAAGATGAAGAAGGTGTTAACAAATTTCCTCCGAGTTGGACCCATAAGCATTATCTCATGAGCTCCCACGCGTATTACGCTGACCAATCCGAGCTGTCTCGTGAATCGTCAAGAGTGTTGTTTGCACTTGAAGCACATACTACACGTCGCAACGTATTTTCATGTAAACGTCTTTTAAGTAGTTCAAAAGGAGTCCGGGATGATTATTTGCGTAATACTCATTTTATTTCCCTTTTTCTCCTTTGTTAAATATATC
This sequence comes from Clitoria ternatea, assembly GCA_037962975.1. Classification (NCBI taxonomy): domain Eukaryota; kingdom Viridiplantae; phylum Streptophyta; class Magnoliopsida; order Fabales; family Fabaceae; genus Clitoria; species Clitoria ternatea. Next base: position 58,782,986 of record CM075674.1, read on the forward strand.
GAACATTTTGCAGTTGCTAATCTCTTGTTCTTGTTCGTGCAGGTGAAATAGAACAGGAAACTCCGGAAATGCATAAGCTGAAGGGATTTAAGGCGGGGGGTAGATCTGTTGCCCGTGAAAACGAGATTAAGCCTAAGCCCTCCACAAAGGATCGTCCTGAGCTAATCATCCTGACCTCGGATGCTGAAGGGGATATCCCACTGGCTGAGGGCGGTTCATCCGATGTTGGTGCAGCCACGGGTCAGCCCCTGGTTACTGAAAGAAGGAGAAAAATTAAGAATGACTCAGTGGGAGGCCCGTCCAAGAAGCGCAGAACTCCGGAGGATAAGCCTGTTGAAACCTCGGAAGCAGCTGTTGCTTCCTCTGGAAGTAAAGGAATTGCTACCGGGGTTTCTGGAGCGAAGCCGACCTCCTACCCAACCAACTCGTTTCTCACCCCCTTCCTCTCCTATGAGGGTTCTACTCCAGCCACTCTTCCACCACCGATGTACAAACTCCGGCCTACGCTCAGTGCTAAAGAAATTAAAGAAGCGTGTAAGGCCGGAAGGTGGCAGTTAGCCAAACTTGCTGGAATGCTTTCTTCAGTCAGCGAGTTGGCTAATAACGTCGATAAGGTTGAAGAATTGAGTGATAAATTGGAAGAACTCAACCTTTCCTCAGGAAAAGACAAAGCCACCATAAAGTTAATGGAAGATCGTCTTGCCAAGTCTAAGGAGTTCGGAGATATCATGACTAAAGAGAATCTCAAGCTTAAAGGCGACCTCAAAGGCTTGGAAGGCAAACTGGTAGAGAAGGAAGAAGAACTCCGTAGCAGCCAGGATAAAAATAAAGCTGCTGCTGAGGAGTGGTCTCAAAAGGAGAAGAAGCTCTTCCTTGAGATTGAGGGACTAAAGGCTAGGAAAGTGGAGTCCGAAGGATCTAGCGAGGAGCTGTCCAAGTTGCGGGGAGAATTGGCCACAGCGAAAGCTGAGAGAGAAGAAGCTGTTGACATATGCAGCCGGGCTGTCGAAGAATCCTTCGGCCTAGCTATACGCCAAGTTTTCTACTGCAACCCTACTGCGAAACTTAACCTTTATGGAATGGATCCGTTCTATGAATTCCATGGGGGAAAGTTAGTCGCAGTGGTGGATGGTCGTCACGAAGATCCCCCAACGTCCCTGTATGGTTTGCCTCCTCTGCCTGAGGGTCAAACTATGGGACCGGATTACGTCTTTCCTGTGTCTGAGGTTCCCTCTTCTGAAGAAAGGACTGATGCTCCTGGAAGGGAGGTTCCCGTGGAGGTTCCAAAGGAAGGGGAACAAGAGTTTGGTGCTGAGGAGGCACAGAAAACTGAAGAACAGATTCCTCCTCCATAGTTTTGTTTTCTTTCATATGTATAGTTGTGTGCCGAGATCAACTCCGGCTTTTAACCATTATATGTAATCTCAATTTCAATGAATGAATTTTGATTTAAGAAATTTGTTTTCAACGTTTCATGTATAACTAAATCGTTGCTAATCCGTTTTGTATGATTAACCTCGAGGTCGGATTAAAATAACTGCCTCAGAAGATTAAACAACAAATAAATTTAGAACGGATTAATATATACATGTCCCCAAGTGTGTATTAAGAAGAAGGTGCCTACCTTTGGGGCATGATCCTTAATTCTTTTGGTGAAAAGAGGAGTCGATCCGTTGTTTAGTAAAATAGCATAACAGGACGGATGACTGTTCTTCATTCATATTATTCTCATTAGAGAAAATAATGAGAGAATATTGTTCCAAGTTTGGGGAACTGCAAAGGTGTAAGGAAGTGGTGTTTTGAGTCCTCCATCTTAAGGATAATGATGGGAGTTTTTCTAAGCCAGGAGTTATGTCATTGTATCACAGAATAGGTGATAAAGAATATCCGTCCTGGGAGAATACCACTTGAGAGTGAAAGTGCGGATTGACTTTCAGAGATTTCCATCATAGGAGTAATTATGGGAATTGTTCGTACCAGGAGTTTTATCATCGAATCACTTTGTAGGTGATTGAGATCATCCGTCTTGGGGATGTGTACGACACCAGGAATTATATCGTCAGGTCACATAGTAGGTGATTGAGATCATCCGTCCTTGGGGTGTGTATGGCGCCAGGAGTTACATCGTCAGATCACAGAATGGGTGATTGAGATCATCCGTCCTGGGCAAGTACACAACGTCAGGAGTTACATCGTCATATCACATAATAGGTGACTGAGGATATCCGTTCTGGAAAAGTACACCGCCAAGAGTTACATCGTCAGATCACAGATTAAGTGATTTAGATAATCCGTCCTGGAGACGCTTTTCAATCGTAGGAGTACGGATTGAATGAATAGTTCTCAGTTTTCAACAGCTTCCATCGTAAGAATGATGATAACATTGTTCATACCAGGAGTTGCATCATCGAATCACAGAATAGGTGATTGAGATCATCCGTCCTGGAGTGATGATTGGAATTGTTTGTACCAGGAGTTGCATCATCGAATCACAGAATAGGTGATTGAGATCATCCATCCTAGAGACATTTTTCCAATCATAGGAGTACGGATTGAGGTGGATGCTTCTCAATCGTAAGGATTCAATTTTCGTATCCGAAATCAGAGACCATCAGTATTCTACTAGCCCCCTAGCTTATGTGAGGAATTAGTAGATTTGCTCATATGAGCTATATTGATCGTAGTACGTCTGGATTTCGGAATTGTACCGATGTGTAAATATCCGTTCTGAGGACAAGGTTCCGTTGTGATGGATCACTTGAGGGCGAATTAGAACAATGAGAATCTCAGAAGTTTATTGAATTTCGCAACCCTTGGTATTCGGGTAATGGTGGCCACGTTCCCCATGATTAGACATTTAATGTCTTTACTCACGTGGGCGAGCCATTATTGCGTTAAATGCGCATGTCTTAATAACCGTCACGTAGGGGCTTGTTGGGCCTAGAATTTGGATTTAATAGGCCCATTTAGAAAGCTCTGTGGCGAAACGATGGCATTTTGGCGCCTTTGGGTTAAAAATGACAATTTTAACCCATCAAACGGGGAGTCGTTTAGGGTTAAACGACAGGTTGCCTTGAGTCGGTTTTTGAATTTCCATGCCCTGAAAAAGGCATTTTTGACAATCTCAGTTATCATTTCTTCTAATTCTCTTGACGAACCTCTGCAAAAGTTTCGAGAAGATTATCGTGTCTGCCTCTGTGAATCTTAATTCACTATCCTCATCCATCTTTAGGTAACCACTTTCTTTCCATACTTTGTGTCTCGTTTCAATATCTGAAAATGTCTAGGAAAGGTGTTAGTTTTAGTGGTATTAGCCCTAGAGGAAGAGGAGGAAGGGCCTTCAATCGAAACCCCACAGTTCGTGGTGGGAGGATTCCAATGGTCTTCCAATCGAAGCCACTAAGCTCAGAGAGGGAAGCGTCGCCGTATCAGAGGCGAAGGGCGATTATACCCTCTTCAGAATCCTCCTCTAGTGAGAGTGCTAAGAGTGGTGACCTGTATGTTTCTGATGATGTGGATTTTTACCACAGTGTAAAAGCTTTCACAATGGTGGTGAAGAAAGCGACTGGGGGAAAATCATCTGGAGGGGAAGCACCCTCTCAGCAGTACATATTGAAGACAGCATCCGGGCTATGTAACGTGGTTGCACACCGGATAGATTGGGTGAAATTCCAAAAGAAGCGCCCATTCAGCTGGGTGGCTGAAGAATTTCATGAAATAACATCAGTTCACGCTCGAGAGGACGGAGCGGAGTTGGAGCTGCGTTTCACGGTCTTCAAGAAGGACAAATACAAAAAGTGCTTCATGGTGATAGCTCCGCTGCCATCCGATCAAATTTGTCATACTCCGGACGAAAGGTCCCTGTATATGTATGACTTTCTATTTTTGAACCTTGGTGTGCGCTTTCCCCTTTCGAAGTTTCAGATGGGGGTTCTGAGATTCCTGGACTGCGCTCCTTCGCAGCTTCACCCCAACGGATGGGGATTAGTCCGTTCTCTTGAAGTGCTTGGGGAGCACTTCAACTTCAAACCGACGGTGGCCATGCTCTTCTATTTTGCTCAAGTGGTCCGTCGTGCAAATAAAGAGAAGGGGGGAGTGAGCTTAATATCCCTCCGGACTCTCTCCAAGGTTATCAACTTTGAGGCATACACTGACTCCGCCAAAGTTGATGGACATTCATTCAAGTCCTATTTCACGAAGATCAGCGTTCATCCTGATGAGTCAGTTTTTTGGTTAACTGAAGATGGAAGTTCCCAGTGGCTTGGACGCACGAGCATTTTTTATTGACCTCCCAGGCGTACTACACTGAGGAGGATGAACTAAGCCCGTCTTCAGTTTCTGTTCTTTCCGCCCTTCAATCCTACACCGCCTCGCACTAATTTTTCTCTTGCAGGCGTTTGTTAGGATCGTGGTCCACCCGCGAGGAATATCTGTGTAATTTTCCTGCTATTTTTCATGTTTTATCATATCATGCCTTGAAGTCTTTGATTTCTAACCATGTTGTTTGGTTTTGCAGTTGAAATTGAAGCTGTGTCACCAGAGATGGAAAAACTGAAGGGGCTCAAAGCTGGAGTGAATTCCGTAGCAGCTGAAAATGACATTCAAGCGAAACAAAATTCGAAGAAAGCTACAGCTGAGACTATCATTTTAACCTCATCTGCTGGTGATGATATTCCCTTGCTAGAGGGCGGATCTGAGGGGGTTGCGGTTGAGAAGGTCAGAGAGAAGAAGAAAAGGACAAAACGCGGTTCCTCCAAGACCTCGGATCGTCAACCTTCTCCCAAGAAACAAAAAATTTCAAGTGAGGGTGCTGATCCGGAGCTTTCAAAAGGAAAGATAGTGGAAGGGTCCACTCTGGATGCAGGATCCACTCCGGATGCCCCAGGCGACTGGATCACTTATGGTGCAAAGCCAATAACGACTTATTTTGCACCCAAAGTTACTCGCCCTCTTTAAAGTAACTCCGGTCTTGCACAATATTTGGTATACGAGGGTTCTGTTCCTGAGGGCGTTCCTGAAACTCCGTACAAGCTGAAGCCCTCATTGAAGAGCGATGAAGTAACCAAAGCTTGCGATGCCGGACAGAAGCACCTGGCGGAATTATCCGGGATCCTAAGATCGGTTCTCAAGCTTTCAGAAGAGAATGAGAGGCTCAGCTTGTTGGTTGGCAAGGTTAACGATCTTAGCGTTGCTGCTGCTAAGGACAAGGCAACCATCCTCCGTCTAGAAGGTAAGTTAGAAGCTTCCAAAGAGGAAGGATATAAGAAGGATGAAGAAATTGGCAGATTGAAGTACCTTGCCAAGGAGTTGGAGGCCCAAGTAGCTGACCAAAAGAAAATCAATTCCGACCTCCACTCCGGTCTTTGTACGGAGAAGGAACGCTCTTCAAAGCTGGAAGAGGAGCTTAAGGAAGTCAAGATTGTTTATTCTCGAGGAACCGAAGATTGGTCGAGTAAGGAGAAGGAGCTGCTCTCAAAGTTGGCGGACACGAAAGTAGAATTTGACGAGGCTGTAGATATGTGTGATCAAGCAGTCAAGGAATCCTTCGGGTTGGCTGTTCGTCAAGTTCAATACCGGAATCCCAAGGTGAAACTTAATCTGAATGGTATTGATCCGTTCTATGAATTTCATCAAGGGAAACTGGTGGTCATCGTTGAAAACCGTCATGTAAGTCCGCCTGACACGCCATACGAGTTTGCTCCTTTACCTGAAGGCCAATCAATGAGACCTTCTCTTCTTAAGCTCATAAGTACAGGAACGGACCCTAGCGCAGATAAAGGCAAGACCGGGGGTAAAGGCAAAGGGAAGGAAGGAGATACAAGCCGCAAAAACTAGTGCCTTCCTTTTTTCTTTTTTCTTTTTATTGATTCAAATTCACTGTGTTCTGGGATCAGCTCCGGATTATTGAACGAATTTCTTCGTGTAATATTCATTTGATCAATAAAAGAACGATTTGCCTTTATATGCATGTGTATCGAGTCATTCCAGATTTAAGTAATGAATGTCGGATAATATAAAATCATCATTCCGGATTTGTACATGCGAGATGAAGAACGGATAGGGGTATATAACTATCGTTTTTCATGTATAGGCGTTTTGACAGCCAAAGACTTGATTTGACAGGAGAGATAGAGTATCTTTTTGTCAAATGTGAGTAATTTGATATATAAAAGCTGGTAGAAATCGTATTTTGTTTTTCGAAGGTCAGGCCTTTTGGTCGTAAATACCATGGTAAAGAATAGCCGTTGTGGGTAAACATGTTATTGTCATGAGAATGGCTTGTAATGTTAATCTTGAGGGGAAGTGATAATGAGATCATTTCAGTAAGAGTTCATTCCCTAAGATATTCGTTTAACTATTAATACTGTCCCCTAGTATTATTAGGTGAGCAGTACTTTGCACAAACTCTGAGTGATGTTTCCACGTGAGAGTTTTTTAAAAGTGAGGATTTCGATTGGAGATTCCTCTACTTGACGATTGCAAATATAAATATTTCCGACTAAAAGGTTTCGGGTGAATATGCCTCAGATTGTGGCGTACCCGAATGAATTATTTTTGGGTCGGAGTTTACGAGTCAGACTTCAATTAAAGAATCAATGACTCAGAATTTAAAGCTATAAAACTTCCAAATAAGGAACTTCAAGAGAGAGTATTAATTTGGAGTTCAGTATAACTTACTTCTTGCGTTTGGAGTTCGGTTTGGTCCTACAATCCATATCGTATTTAGTGTTCGGTTTAATCCTACTAACCGTTCTCCAATTGGTTTTTTGGTTTTACCCAATGACAATTCTTCACCGACGTTCGGTCAATCCTACTAGTCGTACTCAGAGTTCGGTTTAATCCTACAATCCGAGCCTTCAACACGGGGTTCGGATCAGGGCTAGTCCTGAACCTACTGCGCCCGTTACTTGGGGTTCAGCGTGGTCTTGAAAAAGAATGGGGTTGGGTTCAATACGGTGTTGGGTTCTACCCTTTTACCGTTCTTAGAATGGGGTTCAGTTCAATCCTACAACCCGTTTCCTGAGGTTTGGTTTAATCCTACAGCCCAGGTCTTCACCGGTGTTCAGCCAAACTTACTAACCGTACCCAGAGTTTGGTTTAATCCTACAATCTGGGCCTTCGGTTACTTAGACATACTCGAGGAGTTACATCGTCAATTACAGAATGGGTAATTGAGATCATCCGTCCTGAGTATGCTCTTGTGCGCTGCACATATTCGAGGAGTTGCATCGTCAACCACAGAATAAGTAGTTGAGATCATCCGTCCTGAATATGTTTTTGTACGCCGGATAAACTGAAAATCACAGCATAAGAAAAACTCGAAAGAGTTAAATTGTTGTGAGAGATTCTTATTAAATCAAAAATAAGAACTACAATGAAAGCGTAGCTGGGAAAATAATTTCTCCAGTATTCAATCAAAAATGAGGATAGGAGAATGTGTATTGCTCCATCAGCTAGCTATAGTAGATGCGCAAGTTTTGGGTGTTCCACTTATTTCGGATTGGAGTGCCATCAAGGTTCTCAAGGCGGTAAGAGCCTTTGCCAGTAACCTCGGATACCCTGTATGGGCCTTCCCAGTTTGGGGCTAGTTTGCCTTGATGAGCAAATTTGTTCCCTATACTTGCTTTTCTCAAAACCAAATCTCCGACGTTGAAAGTCCTCGATTGAACTCGCTTGTTGTATCGGAGAGCAACCTTGGCTTTGATGGCTTGGTCCCTGACAAATGCATCTTCTCTGAGTTCTTGTATGACATCCATTTCTGATGCCAAATTAGCATTATTAGACTCTTCAGAGAAGTATTTGACCCTTGTGGAAGCAATTTGCAGTTCCACGGGTATCATTGCCTCTACCCCGTATGTTAGGCGATATGGGGATTCGTTAGTAGATGAATGAGGCGTTGTCCGGTATGCCCACAGGACGTGGCATAGCTGGTCTGTCCATCCGCCCTTGGCTTCACCAACGCGTTTCTTTAGTCCTTTCAGCACTTCCCTGTTGGCCACTTCAACTTGGCCGTTGGTTTGGGGATGTTCAACGGATGAGAATATCTGGGTTATTCCTAACCCTTCAAGTAAATCTGTGAATTTTCTATCCGTGAATTGGGTGCCATTATCTGTGACAATCCGTGCTGGGACCCCGAACCGTGTTATAATGTTTTCATACATGAAACGACGAGTTCGGGCTGAAGTAATATGTACCACCGGCTCTGCTTCTATCCACTTAGTGAAATAGTCGACCCCTACAATGAGATATTTGATGCCCCCAGGAGCAGTTGGAAAGGGGCCCAGAATATCCAATCCCCATTGGTAGAAGGGCCATGGAACAGCGGATGTGAAGAGTTCTTCCGCCGGTGTGTGGTGAAGATTGGAGAATTTTTGGCAAGCATCGCATTTTTTAACGAAGTCAATGGAGTCCTGCTTCATCGTGGGCCACCAGTATCCAGCCCTGAGGATTTTTCGCATTAAGCTTCTTCCTCTGGTGTGGTGTCCACATTGTCCTCCATGCACTTCCTCCATTACGTCTTGCACCTCATTCTCTTTAAGACAAATCAAATAGGGCACAGAGAGCGCCATTCTGTAAAGATTACCATCGATCATAGTGAAGTATGGTAATTCCCTCCTTATCCTCGTCTTTTCCTTCTCATCCGTAGGTAGCTGTCCATCGGCCAAATAACGGATGTAGGGGGCCATCCATGTGTCTCCATAAAGAGAGTTTGTCATTATGGCATTTAGAGAGGGGAAAAGAGGAATGCTGGGCGATGTTAATGTACTTTGAACCAGTGTAGTTGTACTACCTGGTTGCTTGGTGCTTGCTAATCTGGAGAGTATATCCGCTCTAGTATTCTCTCCGCGTGGAACATGCTTGAATTCCATCTTCGAGAATTTCTCTCTCAACTCCTTAACACAGTTCAAGTATAATTGGAGTTGAGGTTCGCGAGCCTGATAATCTCCTAAGATTTGTGAAATCACCAGTTGTGAATCACTGCAGAGCGTCGCCTCAGAAGCTCCGATGTCAATTGCAGCTCTCAGTCCGGCCAAACAAGCTTCGTACTCAGCTTGGTTGTTGGAGGTTTTGAAATTGAAGCGAAGGGAGATTTCCAGGTGTACTCCGTCATCACTTTCTAGAACTACACCTGCTCCAGAGCCTCTTTGGTTCGATGAACCATCAACATAAATGGTCCAATGGACACGAGGGGAATCCGGATTAGTCCCTGTCATTTCCACAATAAAATCATCCAGGACTTGAGCTTTAATGGCACTTCGGGGTTCGTAAGATATATCAAACTCTGAGAGTTCAATAGACCATTTGATCATCCTTCCAGCGAGGTCGGGCTTGATTAAAACAGAGCGGAGTGGTAAATTCGTTCTCACTATGATCGGATGGGCGTGAAAGTACGGACGCAGCCGTCGAGAGGCCCAAACAACAGCGAGGGCGGCCTTTTCAATTTTTTGATACCGGATCTCAGCACCTTGTAAGGTTTTGCTAGTGAAATAGACCGGTCTCTGTCCGTCGGGAGTTTCTTTTATCAAGGCAACACCCAAAGCTTCATCTGAAATAGCCAAGTATAGGATAAGTGTGTCTTCGGGGTCAGGCTTCGTGAGAATAGGAGGTTTGGACAACACCTCCTTGAGCTCTTGGAATGCTTTCTCTTGTTCCTGTCCCCACTCGAACTTCTTGGACTTTTTCAGTATCTTATACAGAGGGAGGGATCTGTGAGCCATCTTTGGCATGAATCGTGCCAAGGCTGCCACTTTGCCATTCAGGGATTGGACTTCTCTAAGATTCTTTGGACTTTGCATGTCTAGAATCGTTTGGCATTTCCCTGGATTGGCTTCAATACCGCGTTGAGTTAACATGAAACCCAAGAACTTCCCAGCAGGGACAGCGAAAGTGCATTTCATCGGGTTTAGCCTCATGTTAAATTCTCTCAAACGGGTGAATACTTGGCGTAGGTCTTCAATATGATCACCTCCAACCGGTGTCTTGGCTATTATATCATCGATGTATACTTCAACAAGTTTGGTATGCATACCTTCAAAAACCTTGTTGATCATGCATTGATATGTTGCCCCAGCATTTTTTAGGCCAAAGGGCATAACTGTATAGCAAAAGACACCGCGATCGTTTATGAAAGCTGTCTTTTCTTGATCTTCTTCGCACATCGGAATCTGGTTGTAACCCGAATAAGCATCCATGAAGCTCAGGTATTGATAACCAGAGGAATCATCTACCATCCGATCTATATTAGGAAGAGGATAAGGATCTTTTGGACAACAGCGGTTGAGGTCCACATAGTCAATGCACATTCTCCATTTGCCATTGGACTTACGGACCATTACCATATTCGAGAGCCAAGAGGAATAACGGATTTCTTTGATAAATCCGGCCTTCAACAATTCCTCAGTTTGCTGGCAAGCTGCCTTCTGTTTCTCTGGGCCCAATCTCCTTTTCTTCTGGGCTACCGGTTTCGTCTCTGGATAGACGGATAATTTATGACAGCAGAAAGCAGGGTCTATGCCAGGCATATCGGCTGCAGTCCATGCAAAGAGGTCTTTAAATTCTTGCAGGAGCGTCAGTAGTCGCTGCTCCATTTCTGTATCTAGCTTGTCATTAATATAGGTGATCTTTTCTGGAGAATCTCCCAGGACGATGTCCCTGGAACTTCTATCCGGTGTGGGCTTTAATGGGTTGGACGGATCAATGTTCAAATCCGCCCTGGGGTCCAGGTCGACAAGGCTTACAGATCCAGCAGCTGCTCCAGCATCATTGAGTTTCCTCTTCTTATTGGAGGCATCCAGCTTTGTCATGTTGAGGCTAAGGTTGTAACAGTACCTAGCCATCTCTTGATCACCCCGGATAGATGAAACAGAATTATCCTTGTCAATGAACTTGATAAGGAGATGTGGAGTTGATACAACTGCCTCCATTGCATTTAGTGTAGGGCGGCCTATAATGCCATTAAATGGTGACTTGACATTAATCACTAGCACTCGGGATTTAACCGTCCTGGCCCCTGGTTCGCCTTCAAACGAAATAAGGGTATCAAGATACCCTTTAGTCAATTGCTTTGCTCCGTTGAAAGCTGTTAGTTCCTGCGTATAAGGTTGTAAGTCTGAGTCTTTAAAACCCATCCTTTCAAAGCAATTATAGAAAATAACATCACAGGAACTTCCCTGGTCAACAAGGATTCTCCGGACGTCCTTGTTGGCTATCACTGCCGTGATGACCACAGCATCATCACCACCAGGAATGGTCGGGCCAAAATCCTCATCGGAGAAAGAGATTGTTGGAGCTTCAATCCCACCTCTGTAAGGGCGATTGTCTTTTACTTTCCCCTGTACAGATAGAATCATTCTATGATGATTCTTACAAGCAGTAATTGAAGCTCCTCCTCTGGCGAATCCTCCAGCAATCATGTCAATGACTTCACGCCGTCCTTGACACTGTTGTTGAGGCATGGCGTCCTTGTGTGCTACTTCGTCCGTCATCACACCCTTTTGTTTCTCCGAAGCAGAGAATTTTCTGACCAGATTACGATTGTTGTCATCCCCGTCATCTGGATCCCTTTCTCTTTTCTCATTCCGATCTACTCTGTCAAAAGATTTCTCTTTGAACAGGTATTGTTTTAACTTGCCTTCTCTAATTAGCGTCTCAACCGCGTTCTTTAGAGCTTGGCATTCTTCAGTGGAATGACCATTCTGTTCGTGAAAATCGCAGTACTTGCGGGGATTTCCTGGCCTTTTCATGGGAGCTGGCCTTCTGATGCCATATATGCTGAAAGCTGGCCATCCGACCTCTCTCAAAATTTGAGACGGTTTGGCAGATAGTTGTGCATAATGGCTGAAGGAGTTAACATGCCTTTCTCGAGGTCGAGGAGAGTGATTATTGACTCTGGGATTGGTGAATGGCCTCTCCATGCGCTCTGACCTCGTTTTCTCCTTACCCTTCTGGGCTTGAGAAGGTGGTGCTGATGGCTTCTTCTTTGCAGCTATGGCCTCCAAGTGCATCTCTATACTCACGTATTTGGAGGCTTTTTTCTTGAACTCCTCAAAAGTTACAGGAGGGCTTTTTTGCTAAAGAAAGAGCAAAAGCTGATCCTGGCTGCAAGGCCTCAATAACGATATGCAGCTTAATAGACTCCGTGAGGTTAGGAACCAGGGCTGCTTCCTTGTAGAACCTCTTCAAGAAGTCTTTTAAGCCTTCGTTTTCACCTTGCTTAATCTGAGCCAAGGTATGAGACGTCCTGGGCACATCTCTGGAGATGACAAAGTGAGTTTTAAAAGTAGCTGCCATCTCAGCCCAAGAATCTATGGATCCAGAAGGTAAACCTTTAAACCATCCGAGGGCCTCCTCAGATAATGTTCGAGGGAACATTCGGCACATCACATCTTCATCAGCCCCCAAGTACATGGCTTCAAATACGTAAGCATCAAGGTGCTTAGTAGGATCAGTTTCTCCATTATATTTTCCAATGGAAAGTGGCTGAGTAGTTTGAAGGTGCTTGGGGATGTGGATGCTCATAAGTCTCCTTGAAAAAGGAACTTTTAGCTTGTAAGACACTGGGGGCGCTGCCGTTGACTCCCTCTTTCTTCGGGAAGCTTCATCTTCAGAATCACGAGTTTGTTCTCCCTCGTCAAACGTAGGGATATTTGAGTATTGAAGAGTGGTGGACTTTTCACCATCAGTTGTACGGGGGGTGTTTCGCGTGCGGGATGATTCTTTATCCTCGCTTTGCCTTCTTTCTCTTCGCAATTCAGCGAGTTCCCTCTGAAGTTGGCTGATCAGCTCATCACGAGGATCAGGATTAGACACTGTTACTATCTTCTTTGAGCTGCCCCCATGAGAATCAAAGTTGAGTTTCCTGAAGACGTTGGGGTTAGTTCTGTCTTCAGGCTGATTCTCTACGAAATCGTGTGCTTCCCCTTCCATTGTGGATTACTGGCTCTTTTCAATAGATATGGGAATAACTTTATCGAGTCCCACCGGGCGTGCCAATGATCTGTCCTGAACCGGGGTCTAGAGATCCAGACTCAAGTCAGTCACAAATAGTATGTAAATACCGTATAGGAGACCGGATGTATGAGTATCCGGTGTAGGTATCCGTTGTCCTTGAGCGGAGAGAGCGGATTGGGCGTCCTGGAGGTCCTTCACACCGACCTAATGCGTTGAAGTGGGCGAATGGTGGTGTCACCTGCAATGATTCTCCGACGCTCAAGTCAGTGATAATATTCCAAGTAAGGAATGTATTTCAGAGAGTAATTGTGCATAGAATTGGTTGAAGATCCCTCACTTCATTAATGAAATGAGTTCATATACCTGATTGGCTCGTTTCCCGAGGACTCGTTAGTGGGGAACCACTAACTCCCATTAGCATTATTTTATTGCGCACTTACCAGCATGATTGGGTCAAGTGGCTATTTTATATTGAGCATAGAGAATATAGACTAGGATTAGGGAACAAGTTGATCATTCCCGTGAGCAGAATTTGGCTCGTAGTGTAGGGAATTATTGATCAATCCCTGTAGCAATTATCCTTGTCTTTAGCACAGTGACGTGTGTATTATCCGATGTCATGGTGTTATCCTGAACAACCGGTATAGGGAGAACGCCTGATACGGAATTACAGTCCGGATGTATACCGATGACACCGGTTACACGTTGATGTCTTGACAAAGACGTTGAAATATACCTTGCAGGTCGGATACCAGTATTGAGACCGGATCATACATGTTGATAATATTTTTTAAAAAACAAAAGAGTTGTTGTGTACATTATTGATTACCACTTATACATGTTGATAATATTTGTGTGTATGCCTTATTGTGACTAGAGGTGTAAGTTTTAAAGAATGCTCCTCAAGATTATTGGTATTCCTATAGTAGCTTTACAATATGAATAAAACAAGATTGACATTTGCTATGATTAGACTAGTTGGATAATAATTTTTTTTATTTGTTTATTAAGAATGTTATAATATCCTTATACTTGACATAAAGCAAGTATAACACTTGCTATGATTAGAGAGATTTGGCAATAATTTATTAATATATTATATTACTCAATAAACCTCTTTATTTGCTTTTAGCCATGGCACGTAAGGTAAATGATATTGATGAAATCAACAATACAAAGGAAACATGGAAACTGTGCGTAAGAATTGTCAACTTGCGATGTGTTGATAGGCCTCAAAAACCAGCATCCATGGAGTTGATATTTATGGATAAAAAGGTAATGTTATATTTGTTACTAGATTGTCTGAAACATTATTTGTTTAAAATTTGAATATAATTTGAGCTATTGGCCTTATATTTATGTACAGGGAGATAAAATATTGGCTATTGTACCAAGTTGGTGTTTTGATAATTGGAAATCTCAACTCCAAGAGGGCAAGAAATATATTGTTCAAAATTTTGAGGTTGAAGATTATACCAGCCAATATAAAATATCCAACCATCGTTATAAGTTATGCTTTACAAAATGAACAATTGCACAACAAATTGATACTCTTGAGATACCAGAATATATTTATCATTTTACTAGCTTTGAGGACATCATATTTGGGACTGCTTGCCCAGATGTATTAGTGGGTAATAATGATTTTTATTTGAAATTTATTTATAATCTGTCATTAAACTTAATTACAAAAGCTTACTTTTCTTTTGTTAATTAAATAGATGTGATTGGTGAATTTGTTGCTATAGAACAATATCAATGGACATCTCCAAAGAATTTTGCGGTGATCAGGATGAAAAACCATAGGTTAATGAGTAAAAAGCTGTGAACCAATATTGCTTCATTTTTTAGAAATTTTGTTATTAAATAAAAATTTGTTATTTAAAGTATTATACTTTTCCTTTTCTAATCAAAGGGGCAATACATTAAGTTGCACTCTTTGGGAAGAATATGCAAAGCAGCTTAAAAATTTCTTGGACAAGACTGAATGTGGACCCATAGTGATAGTGCTTACACTAGCAAAAATAAGACACTCAAAAGGTTACTAAACTATCATTTTATATTATAAATATATTTATTTGATTTTTACATATATTACATGTAACCTTTTAAAATTTTTGATAGGAATGGATCAAATCAGCATTCAAAATTCCATGTATGCCTCAAAGCTGCTAATTAATGAGGACATATATGAGATTCGTGAATACAAGAAGATGTATAAAGAATATCCTTCTCTCTAACTTGATTTATCTGTTTACTGTGCTAATTTTATTTTGAATTGCAGTTTGGATCCATCACAAGAGTCTTATAGTCAGAAAATCACCTCACTCCCTTCAGCTTCTCAAGTTTCCACTGAAGACAAATTTTTCCAAAATGCAGAAATTAAAAGTTTAATGGAAATTAATGAACTCAATCAGGTTTTGTTTATTATTTATTTATACATTGCTATTTGTAATTAAATTGGTCTTATTAATTTCCTCTATCAAATAGACTAAAATATAACAATAAATTTATTTTTTGTAGAGGAAGTGTTATGTAACTGTGGCAAAGATTGACAAAATATGTGTTGCAAATGGATGGTGCTATGAAGCATGTAGTAAGTGCAACAAGAAAGCAAATCCAGAACATGTACCATATAACTGTCAAAGTTATGGGACAAAAATATTACAAACAATGCTAAGGTTATTAGTAACCTTACATCCTTCTAAAAATCTAGAATTTATTTATGACACCTGACAATTTCCTTAAGTGGACGGATTTTTTTATAAACAGGTTTAAGTTAGAGGTATTGGTTTCGTATGATGAAGCAAGATCAAGGTTTGTCTTGTGGGATGAAAATTGCATTCAATTGGTTAAGCAAAATGCATCTGAACTTAGAAAACAACAGATTTTGGTATGCATATATCATTTTTTTCCCACACAAGACAATCAATTAATCAAAATAATTAATGAAATCTTTATTTTTTTGACTCTTTTTTTGTAGGAAGGTGAGCTGGATCTAATGTCTATCCCTGAACCTATTGATAGTATCTTAGGGAAACAATTGGCTTTTAAGATTAAAGTTCAACCACCATACAAGCAATACTCTGTGCTAAATTTCTCAGAGGATGTTCATATAATAGATTCTATCATACAACAAATTTCAAAGTCTGAGGTATGTATACATCATGTAATGTTTTTAATATACATGATTTGAACATTTTTTAACTTTAGATTTAACTAAATTTTAGGGTGTTCTAAAAACTGATAAAGGCAAATCAATTGTGGAGCCAGTGTTTGAGCAAGATATATTTGAAACTGTAAGTTAAAATAGATATATTTATATGGTTCAATTTCTTATTTAAATTCATTATACAAGTGTTGAATCTCATTCATTTTTTTAATGTGGCAGCAATCTTTATCTGCTACAGCAGATTTTGATCCCCAAACAGGATTTTCAACACCTGCAAAGAGAGTATCTTCTGAAATGCAACATGATGATGTGCTCGAAGAGTTAACTCAAAGTCAACTTTCTACCTCTAAAATAACAAAGCACATAAAAACTGAATGAATAGTTTCTTATGATTAGGTAAATCAGTATATTTTGGATAGTACTTAGTATTTGTTTTGTAATTATACTAATTAATATACTTTTAAAACCAAACTGACTGTGAAGAACATACAAGCACGAATATGTTGGTTTTGATATTTGACAACTGCTGGTCTGTTAATTAATTATGAAAATTCACTTTTTATATGAAAACCATTAAGTTGTTTTGTTGTATCATTCTGCCACTCATGAAATTATAAGCTTTCCTTTTTTTCTGATACAAGAAACTACTGTTAAATATGTATATTAGCAAGGTATTATTAAAATAATTGCAATGGTATTAACTCTTAACTTAAGGAAGGAGATATCATATATGGAAATAGGATTAACTCTTTTTTTCCCTCAATCGATCTCTTTCGCCCTAAGTCAGTCTCTGACTCCCTTTCTACAGTCTCTTTTTCCCTCAATCGCTGTCTCACTCCATCACTCAGCCCTTTATTCACTCGGTCACTCTTTTAATTACAAAATTAATCTTATATTTTAATTACTAAACTAATCTTATATTATTTCTTCTATACCATCACAATAATACTCAAACTTACTAAATTTAACTCAAAACTAATTGGGTCATTTCTTTTTCAAAATTCAATTAATTCATGCAAATTCTAGGTCAATTTAAAAATTGTGATGAATCTCTGTATACGCTGAAAGATGGAGAAAAAGAACGAGTGAATGAAATGAGTAAAAGAGATACCAAGTGGATGAGAGACCGAGAAAGACTGAGAAAAAGTTAGGGGTGAGGGAACCGAGAGGGTGAAAGAACTGAGACAGTGACATAACAAGAATGGATCAAACAATGAGTAAAAGAGATCGGGTGAGGGAATAAGAGACTGAGTGAGAAGTCAGGGAACCGAGAGAGAGAGACACAAGTGAAAGAGAGACCGAGAGGGAGAGACGATTGAAAGAGATCGAGTGACGAATGAAAGAGTGAAAGAACGACAGTGGAAATTTGACTGTCCGCGACTTGGAGCATGATTGGAGACGATAGCCAGATAATGATAGGCAGATAATGATCCGTGTTTGGCTCTGGAAACCCAGTCGAAAATATGTCATCTTTGGCTCTGAATACGATAGCCAGATAATGATCCGTGTTTTGCCCACTTATAGAAAATAAATATGTTATAATATGATGATATCAAATAGAAATCTTGAAATTTTAATTATAATTAGAATATTTATTAATTTTTATATTGAGATATAGTCAGAATGATATGTTAGCTAAAAAAATCTTTAATCTACTAAATTCACATTTAAATGGTAGTTATATTTAATTATTAATTAGTAAATCCATATAAATCATATGTAAGGTACATGATTATTTATAATAAAGCAATTTTAAATACTCGAGTTGAACAACTATGAATGAATACGTTTATTGATAATCTCCCTCACTTAGTTCCTTTTTTCACTCGTCTCTCCCTCTCGCTCTTTCACTCCATCTGTCTTTCTCCCTCAGTCGGTCTCTTTCGCCCTTAGTCAGTCTCTAACTCCCTCTTTGCAGTCTCTTTTTCCCTCACTCCGTCTCTCACTCCACCACTCGACCCTTCATTCACTCGGTCACTCTTTTAATTACTAAAATAATCTTATATTTTAGCTACTAAAGTAATCTTATATTTTAAATAAAAATGTTATTTATTTTTTCTTATATACCATCACAATAATACTCAAACTTACTAAATTTAACTCAAAACTAATTGGGCCATTTCTTTTTCAAAATTCAATTAATTCATGCAAATTCTGGCTCAATTCAAAAATTGTGATGAATCTCTGTATACGCTTAAAGATCAAGAAAAAGAACGAGTGAATGAAACAACAAGTGCAAGAGATACCGAGTGGATGAAAGAGGGAATGGGGCTCGGCATCAATTATAAAGGGAAAAAACTTAATCCCAAGTTCTGGGTATCTCGCTCAAGCGAGATTCACTTCCGCTTGAGCGAGGTAAGGGCAGTTCCCTTGAGCGCCCTAAGTTTTCCTGAGCAAATAAGGGATTTTAAGTATCAGACCCCAGCCTCGCTTGAGCGAACCTATCTCGCTCGGGCGAAATCCTGCCAGTATCAAATTTCCATGTGGCTCGCTTGGGCGAGACACCACACACCAGCCAATCGCTCGGGCGAAGAAGAAATGTATAGCAACGGAGGTAATGTTGTTAGGAAGAACGGTGTATAGCAATGGAGGCCCAACTCTTATACTTTTTTAAATATTTTAACAAGTTCTGAGGTGACATTGTCAGCAAAAAGAAGTGTAGTAACTGAGAAAAAAGTACAAGTACTTTGATGAATGATTATTAATAAGATATATATACATATATATATATAGGCACTGTGCACTACAGACTCTACACTGCAAATTCTACTTCAACTCTACAACGCTTACAGCTTACAAAAGAACAAAAACCAAGAATGTAAAATATAAAATAATAATAATTTCAAATGTTCTGCAACCCTTTTCTTTTCTCTCTGTTTGATTACATTTAATCAGTCACAGAAGCTTCTTCTTCCTCCATTTCTCCCTTTTGTTTTCTGCAACCCTTTTCTTTTCTCTCTATTTGATTACATTTAATTAATCACCAGAAGCTTCTTCTTCCTCTATTTCTCCCCTTTGTTTTTTCAGATTTTCAAATTCAAGGTAAGAAAAAGCCATTTTACTATTATTTTAGATTTAGAAGATTTTTTTATCTTCTACCTGTATCATTTTTCTTTACATTTTCAGATCTAACGTAAGAATTTTCTTCTAAAGTCATTTTTATCTTAAAACCTCTTAAGTCATTTTATCTTTTATTTGTAATGACAATTCTTTTAATAAGCAGATAGAATTCTGCTTCTTTTCTTTGGAATGGTTGAGAATATCATTATTGTTGCTATAGTATCTTTAAAATAGGGATAAAACAAGTATGAGACTTGCTATACACTACCGTTACTGATTTTCACATATACATGTTTGTATGTTATAGGGATGTCTGAACAAAGGCCTGCTTCAACAAAGGCAAGATTGAGAAGAAAAGAAATTTTAAATCAAAAACGAAATTCTACCATGAAGAACACCAATGCAAGTCAAAATTCAAGAAACCAATGCAACAAAGGTTTTATTATAACTTCACTTAACTTTAGAAATAAAAATAATTAGTTTATTTTTTAAAAGTTATGTATAGTTTATTTTAATAGTTATATAATGTGTCTGTGATGCAAAAAATCTTTTACCTATACATGCTTCAAATACAGACATTACTTCAAACACAATGACCATGAAGATGTCATTCACACCGTTAAGAGATGTGTCATCAGTTGTTGTTAATCAAGGATATAAGAATAATTTTGGTTATGGTTCTTACACCCAACCAAGTTCCTCTATCCAAGACAAGTATAAAAAAAGAAGACTTGCTGATATTCATTCACTAGGACAGAATCTCATGAGCAAATTTTCTGATATCAACCACAACAGAGATAATGAAGTGTTCCTTCAAATAAAAGACAGTCAAATATCTTCATTTGCTAATTCTTATACTGTAGTTACTCAACGATTAGAACACCCTTTGAACTATGAGCAAGATGTTATTGAAGGTAACCATTATGTATCACTTAATGAAACAGAAATCACTTCAATTCAGTATGATGACTTAGAAGGTAATAACACTCTTTATAACACTTCATGTTTTGTATTTAATTTTTTTAAAAACAAGTTACATTTTTTAAACATTTGGCTAATTCATACAATCATATACATGAATTTTAGGTTTTTAATTATAGAAACCCCTTCATCTTTTCATAACGAAAGTCTAACCATAAATGAGGACAATATAGATAATGGATAACTTAATTTAGGTAAGACATATCACTATTTTTTAAAAATTTGCTTTCATGTTTCATCTATGTTGTTGATTATTATTTATATTTTTATTACAGGATATAATGATATTGGAGATCCTGTCTTCAAATGTCAATTTTGTGGGGCTAACATGTGGTATTAAGAGAGAATTAAGAAACATAAAAGTACTTCAAATCCTAAATTTCAACTTTGTTACGGACTTGGAAAGATACAACTTCCCCTTTTAAAGAATCCTCCCCATGTTTTACAACATCTGCTTTTTGATCATGATTCATCTGATAGCAAGAATTACCAAGCTCATATTCATGCATATAATATGATGGTTGCTTTCACATCACCAGGAGCAAAACTTGATAAAACATATAATAATGGGAGGGGACCACCTTCAGTTAGAATTCAAGGACAATCATGCCACCTCATTGGAAGTTTGCTGCCTATGCCTGGTCATACACCCAAATTTGCACAACTTTATATTTATGACACTGAGAATGAAATTCAAAATAGGCTTCGAGGATTAAGGTAAATAAAGTTTCTTCATATTTGTACTTTCTCGTGATAATGCTACCTGATTTTAGTAGTCAAAATTTTTCTAACAATTTACAATATTTTACATCATAGATATCAAGAGAACTTGGATCCCTAAATTATCATCAAATTAACAGCCATGCTTGATGAGTTTAACGTCTTTGCTAAATCTTTTAGAATGGCAAAGCAAAGATTTCAAGATTCATCTTTACATGATCTCAAGTTGAAATTAATTTATGAGAGAACTACTGATGGCAGAATATATAATCTACCTACAGTTTTTGAAGTTGCTGCTCTTATTGTTGGTGACTTTGACAGTGCATCAAATAGAGATATAATACTTGAGACACAAAGTGGAAAATTACAAAGAATCAATGAGCTTCATGCTGGCTATTTGGGCTTGCAATATCCTCTTTATTTTCCTTATGGTGAAGATGGATATAGACATGATGTGCAATGTAACACCCCGAAATTTTAAAGCAGGAAGTTAAATTAGGAAAATAAATGTTGAATAATTAAATATGGGATAATTAATATCCCAAAAATTCTTGAAATGATTTAAACAAGACTTTTCAAAATTGCTGGTGAATTATGGTGATCGGTTGAGTTGAAAACTGACCCGGATAAAATATAGGTGTTGGACCAAGTATCTCCGATTGAGATGCTGTTGGTCAGGGCCGTGGATAATGTTATTGGGATTCTGAATTTATATTCGGAATAATTTTTAGAATATGTATTAAACCCGAATGGCGAACCTGTTTGTTTACGAAACGAAAGAATTTAATGAAAGCTTAATAACTTAAAAACTAAATTTATACTTTCACTCTCAATTCCGTTGCACTCTTCTTCTCCACGCCAATACTCTTCTTCTTATCTTCTTCTTCTTCTTCATTATTCCTCTTCATTTTCTCTTGAACACTAAACTAAAAAGAAAGATATATCTTCCTTCTTCATTGTTATCCTTTAAGAAGCTCAAGAAAAGCTTGGAGCTTGGGATCTTTTCTCTCCCTCTCTTATTTTTGTGTGGACCTTCTCCTCTTTTGCACACCCACTTTTTCTTCTCTAGAGGTGAGATTATTACCATTTTCCATGTATATAAACATATAGTTGTAGTTTTGATGTTAAGAAAATATTAAATGTATGTGGGTTGTTGTGGGAAGTTTCAAAAGTGGAAACCCTAAGATGGGTTGACATAAATACAAGCTTATGAATAATTAATGAGGTAGTTGTAATTATGGTGGGAAAAGAAGGAGGTATATGAGTATTTATGAAGGTTGGTAGGTTTGGTGAAAACCCTAAATTTGAATTTTAGGAGGAAATGTATAATATTGAAGAGTATAGCATTTATTGAAGAAGTTAGCATTTGTTGATGGGAAGAGTGTTATAAATGATGAGGTAGAGACATTAAATGATGATGATGTTGACTTGAAGTCATAGTAAGTGGGAAACTCACCAAGGTGTTGGTGGAGATTTAATAGATGGAATACACTATTCCTTCGCCCAAGCAAGGAATGCACTATTCGCTCAAGCAAGTTGGGGTTCGCTTGAGCGAAGTGGCCCCTGAATGTTCCCTTCCTCCTTTCGCTCAGCTCTTTCTGTTTCGCCCGAGCGTTACATGCGTGGCTCGCTCAAGCGAGTGATATCTCGCTTGAGCGAAGGGTGTCCTGATAGCCTAAAAAGCATTATCCAAATTATTTCCTCTTTTCTTTATATTAAATCTTGATTCCAGACTACTTTATGAATACTTTGGGCATAAATTGGACTTCTTAATTCCAAGATGAGTGATCTCTTAAGAATCTAATTCCATAACATTTTTTTACTCAAAATATTTCCGCTATTTTAATTATGGGTTTCTTAAGAGTTAATACGATTAACTTACCTTCTCGTATCTTCACATATGAGATAGGTTGCTGATAGATCTAGGGTAGTAAATAAATAGCTTCACCACTTGTATTTTCATAAATCAATATTATCAAATCGTGAAAAATTTACCCCTATTTTTAGGATGTCACATGCAACATAGAAACACAAATGTCTCCCAAGTGTCAAAAAGAAATTGAGTAACTATTAGAGAGTTTTTGTGTTTCAGACTCCAATCTAGAGTAAATAAAGCACAAACATTACTCAGATCAAGAACACTTTTCCAACAATTTATGGTGGACGGATATACCATGATGGAGTCAGAAAGATTATCTTACATCAGGACTCACCAAAAAGAATTAAGAGTTGATAAATACAACAATTTGCATCGATCTAATGATCAAGTTCACACTCAAGGTTCAAATAAGGGGAAGAGGATCATATTACCTTCAACTTTTGTTGAAGGATGTAGATACATGGATCAATTATACTTTGATGCAATGGCAATTTGTAGTTTTGTTGGCTTTCCGGATTTGTTTCTCACTTTTACATGTAATCCGAATTGGCCAGAAGTTCAAAGGTTGCTCAGGCCTTTACATTTGAAAGCACAAGATCATCCTGATATAATTACTCGGATCTTTAAAATAAAACTTGATCAGTTGATGATAGATTTGACCAAAAAACAAGATATTTGGTACAATTGTTGCATGTATGTGATTTGATTATTGTTACAATTATAATATGTAATTTTACAAATAAAATATATTAACATTTTTTTTATCATGCAGATTTATACACTATTGAATTTCAAAAAAGAGGTTTGCCACATGCTCACATACTTCTCTTCTTACATTCATCTAGCAAGTACCCAACTCCTGAGGACATTGATAAAATTATTTCAGCTGAGATTCGTAATCAAGATCAAAATAAAGATTTGTATGAGTTGGTCAAAACTCATATGATTCATGGTCCTTGTGGTTTAGCTAATACATCATCACCATGCATGAAAAATGGTAAATGCTCAAGGTATTATCCTAAGAAATTTTAGATATCAACTATTGTGGACCAAGATGGTTTTCCTGTTTACAGAAGAAGAAACAATGGAAATGAAGTTGAAAAGAATGGTATCATTCTTTATAATCGCTATGTTGTCCCTTATAATCCCTAGCTTTTATTAAAGTATCAGGCTCACATAAACATTGAATGGTGTAATCAAAGTACTTCAATAAAGTACTTATTCAAGTATATCCACAAAGGATATGATCGTATTACAGCAACTATTATTCCTTCACAAACTGAAGATGAATCTTTTGTTCAAGTGATTGATGAAATCAAAGACTATCTTGATTGCAAATATATCTCACCATGTGAGGCATGTTGGAGAATTTTCTTATTTCCAATTCACAATAGAACACCAGCAGTTGAAAGATTATACTTTCATCTTCCAAATGAATAATCTATTTATTTTAATGATAATGAGGATATTGATTCCTTGCTTTCAAGACCGACTGTTAAAGAATCTATGTTTACATCATGGATGGATGCAAATAAAAAATATTCTGAAGGAAAAAACCTTACATATGCTCAATTTGTATCAAAATTTGTTTATGTTGCAAAAGAAAGAAGATGGAAACCAAGAAAGCAAGGTTACACCATTGGAAGACTTAATTGGATTCCTCCAAGCACTAGGGAGTTATTTTACTTGAGAATGATGTTATCTGTTAGTAAAGGACCATGCAGCTATGAAGACATCAGAACTGTTGGTAATATTTAGTATCCAAATTTTAAAGAAGTATGTTTTGCAATGGGATTTCTAAAAGATGATACATAATATATTGAAGCTATTAGAGAGGCTAAAGATTAGGGTTCAGGACACTATTTGAGAAAATTATTTGCCATGATAATTCTCTCAAATAGCATCAATAGACCTGAACATGTTTGGGAAGAAACATGGCAATGGTTAGCAGATGGTATCCTTCATGATCAAAGAAAAATGTCTGGCATTCAAGGTAGCCTCTTAATTCTAATATTTCTTCATTATTAAAATACAAAGTCTATGCTTTGATATCAATACAAACATCACATCTTTTAAATTAATATTGCACCTTTTTTTAGATTTACAGATAAATGATGCAGACTTGAAAAATTTTACTTTGTTGAAAGTTGAGGAGCTATTACAGTTAAATAGAAAAAGTCTTAAAGATTACCCATCAATGCCTTATCCACAAGGAACTATTACAAGTCACATAGGAAATAAACTTATTTATGCAGAATGTGACTATGATAAGGAAGAGTTGAGCCAAGAATTTCAAAATTTGTTTAAATGTCTTAGAGGTAGGCTGTGTATGTACCTCTTGGCATTATCATTATATCTTATTTATGATAAGCTTACTAAACTTACCTATCTAAACTAAATTATTTATTTGTTTATTTTATATTTTTCAGATGAACAACTTGACATATTTCATAAAATAATCAGAGTTGTGAACAACCAACAAGGAGGCATGTTTTTTCTCTATGGCTATGGCGGTACTGGTAAAACTTTTATATGGAGGACATTAGCTTCATCCTTACGTTCAAAAGGTTCTATTGTCTTGACTGTAGCTTCAAGTGGTATCGCATCATTATTATTGCCCAAAGGTAGAACAACACACTCAAAATTTGCTATTCCTGTTCCTACATTTAAGAACTCTACTTGCAATATCCATAAAGGTAGTGAATTAGCTGAACTGTTGAAAGAAACAAAACTAATAATATGGGATGAAGCTCCAATGGCCCATAAGTTTTGTTTTGAAGCTTTTGACAAAACATTGAAAGACATTATGAGCAATTCTAATAATGGTAATTCTCCTTTTGGAGGAAAAGTCATTGTTTTTGGAGGAGACTTCAGACAAATTTTACCAGTCATTCCTAGAGGAAATCGATCTGACATTGTAAATGCTATAATTAATGCTTCATACCTTTGGCAGCATTGTCATATGCTTACTCTCACAAAAAACATGCGTCTCCAAAATAATCCAAGCAATTCAAATGCAGAAGAATTGAGAGAATTTTCTCAGTGGATATTAGATGTGGGAGATGGAAAAATTGGTGAGTCAAATGATGGTTATGCAACCATAAAAATTCCAAATTCATTTCTTATCATGGATTTTCATGATCCGATACATGTTATAGTTCAAAGCACATAACCTAATTTAGTGCAGCAGTACACAAAAGAAGACTTTTTACAGTCAAGAGCAATTCTAGCATCAACCATAGATGTTATTGATCAAATAAATAATTATGTTCTTTCATTAGTTCCAGGAGATGGGAAAGAATACCTAAGCTCTGATTCTATTGATGAAACAGAAGTTGTTGAAAATCCAGCATTTGAAGCACTTACTCCAGAATTTTTAAACTCACTGCGAACCTCTGGCCTTCCTAACCATAGGATCAAATTAAAAATTGGAACTCCAATTATGCTGTTGAGGAATATAGACCAATTAGAAGGTCTTTGCAATGGCACTAGATTGAACGTGACAAGGTTGGCAAATCATGTGATTGAAGCAAAAATTATTTCTAGAAAGAATAATGGAAATGTGATTTGTATTCCTAGAATGTCTATGTCTCCATCTCAAACTCCTTGGCCATTTAAACTTATTAGAAGACAATTTCCTATAATTGTTTCATATGCTATGACAATCAATAAGTCTCAAGGCCAATCACTAGCCAATGTTGGACTATATTTGCCAAAACCAGTTTTTAGTCATGGTCAATTATATGTGGCACTTTCCCGAGTTCAAAGTAAAGAAGGCTTGAAGATTTTAATACATGATAATGAAGGAAGACCCTCAAACACAACTACAAATGTTGTCTTTAAGGAAGTCTTTCAAAATCTATAGTAAGTACCCATTTTAATAGTCCTTTTTAATTATTTAAGGATTTCTTTAAGTTTGGTCGTATTTGCTCTGTCAGATCAGGACTGAGGCAACTAACTTGAAGAATCAACAAGCTACAATGCAAAAACTTGAAGAGAAAAACAAGCAATTAGAGCAACAAGTTATTAATACTTCTGATATTGTGTATATGATTACATAATGTCATGGTCTCTTTTGTTTCAGAAGGAAAATAAGTATCAATGCCTTTTTGAGCTTCTGGTTGTCTTTGTTTATTGTGGTAGTCACCTCCGTAAATATTTCATTCCAAATATAGAAAATTGGAAACAATTGGGATATTTATTAATTGGGTCATTTCTTTTTTAAAATTCAATTAATTCATGCAAATTCTGGGTCAATTCAGAAATTATGATGAATCTCTGTATATGCTGAAAGATCGAGAAAAAGAATGACTGAATGAAACAATGAGTGAAAGAGTTACCGACGGGATGAGAGACCGAGAAAGACTGAGAAAGAGTGAGGGGTGAAGGAACCGAGAGGGTGATTTCCGAGTGCGTGACTTCGACCGTGTTTTGCCTAGTTATGGAATACTTATTAATTGGGTCATTTCTTTTTTAAAATTCAATTAATTCATGCAAATTCTTCCGCTTGAGCGAGGTGAGGGCAGTTCCCTTGAGCGCCCCAAGTTTTCCTGAGCAAATAGGGGATTTTAAGTATCAGACCCCGGTCTCGCTTGAGCGAACCTATCTCGCTCGGGTGAAATCCTGCCAGTATCAAATTTCCATATGGCTCGCTTGGGCGAGACACCACACACCAGCCAATCGCTCGGGCGAAATTGCTCCAGTAGCTAATTTCACACTCGCTCGCTTGAGCGAGGCATCCACTCGCTTAAGCGGAATCGGACCAGAGGTCATTTCTCCTAACACTCGGTTTTGCACTCGGGAAAGTTATTCCAGAACCGATTCGTCTCATTTGGTCCCTCACTCAGCAATTTACATTAAAACTGACTTATCACTCGATCAATCATTCACTCGGTAATTCACCCTCACACCGACTCATCTTGCTTGCTTTTCTACTCGGCAAAATCAATCAAAGGTGACTCGTCTCTCACTTGGCCTTTCACTCGGCAATTTATTTAAAATCCGAGTCATCTCTTAATCAGTCTTTCACTCGGTTATTTAATTCCAAATCCGAGTCATCTCTCGCTCGGTGTTTTGCTCTGTAATTACTCTACAACT
This sequence comes from Clitoria ternatea, assembly GCA_037962975.1. Lineage (NCBI taxonomy): Eukaryota > Viridiplantae > Streptophyta > Magnoliopsida > Fabales > Fabaceae > Clitoria > Clitoria ternatea. The sequence goes on from CM075674.1 coordinate 58,810,846, forward strand.
GACTCATCACTCGATCGGTCCTCAGTCGGTTAAATCATTCCAGACCGACCCCACACTCGCTCGGTCTTTCACTCGACTAAACCATTCCAAGACCGACCATCACTCGATCAGTTTTCCACTCGGTAAACTTATTACAAAGCCGACTCCCTCTCTTTTTCACACGAGTGAAGTTATTCCAGAGTACTTCTGGTCAACACACCATATATCCCCAATCGGTCCCATCCCCACTCGGAACTACACACACGGAGGGACTCCACTCGGAAGTTTCCACTCAGAACTGCACTGCTCGGGATATCATACAGGCAGACCTCTCACTCGGAATTATATCCACTCCCTCACTCGGAAGGTCCACATTCAGACTTAGCTCACTCGAAATTTCACTCGCAAATTCACCACAACTTAAATTGATTTCAAAACTCCCATTCGAACAGAACTTCTCCAGGATGTCACCCATTCTCCGTTCACTCATCTCGCTTGGGCGAATACTATCCCCAAGACCCTTCGCTCGGGCTGATTTTGTCCAGTGGCTACCCCTGATTCTATTAACAATCCCGCTTGGGGGAAATGGCCATTCGCCTGAGCGAATTTGGGCCAGTAGCAAATCCCATTTACTACAACAATATCGCTCGGGCGACATTCTCACTCGCTTGAGCGAGTTCTACAGAATCCCTGCAGGAAATACAAAATTATACACCATCATATATAACATGTGAGGCATATACACCTCGATCCAAGCACTCTCACTCGAAAGTTCTCATTATACGTCAATTTTAGACCTATCCAACGTTCTTACACATTATAAAAGGCATATACCACCTGTTCACACACTCATTCTCATCGATTTACAATTTTCCTTAAACTACCCGTGCAAATGCACGGGTCCACTACTAGTTCTAAGCAAAAACTAAGAGAAAAACACAAAAAAATGGGAGAGATTTGGGAGAGGAAGCGCCACCTCTAGAGATAGGATAAACCTGGTGTATGTTCACTACTTTAAAAGTGTTCCAAAGATAAGAACATGTTATAAGTGCTACAAGGCTCTTGAATTCCAAGGAAAGAACTTTTCACTAAGAATCACCAAATTCATTTGACTATAAAGTTGTATACAATTTGAAACCACAACTCTTCTAAAGACAATCTATTAACTTGCCTAAAAGACAACTAACCTAACCCTAGTTAACCTAACTAACCTAACTCCTAACTAAGGTGAAGTGATTTTTGGTCAAATTAATGTTAACCCCAAAACATGACCCGAATAAAAAAATATGACCATGTAAGGCCTAAAACTCTAAAGCTCATATTAAGTCCAATTAAAGTTATAATCAAAAATGGTTTTTAAGCCTGAGTATGACTCTCCTAACATGAAAAACCCTAAAAATAAATACAACTTAAATGGCTTAAAGATGATCCTAATAAAAGGTCCTAAATCATAAGCTAGAATGAATTGTCATCATAGAGTTGTTTATGATAGTTTATTTAGCAATTAGCCAATAAATCAATTATAATTGTGGATTTGTACTATTTATTAGAATTGATTAATCCTGATTAAAATCAATTAGTTGGTTAGAATCTATGTTTGGTTGATTTCAAAGGTTTATTATTATTTTAGAATTGTCAAAAAAGAAAAAAAACTAAAAATAACAATAATAAACATTCCTCGGACACCACAACCCATACAAAGTAGGGTGCTCATAGATTAACATGGGAGGAGAGATTAGACACTAGTGTTGTGCGGGAGGGTGCCGTCCAACGCAATTGTTTCATGAGGATATTATGCTTAGGCCGACTCTCATGGTATAATGATTGTAGCATGAGTTTTTTAGTTGTTGTGTAGGTTTTTTAATCCAAGGTACAACCTTGATTACTTGGATGAGATGAAAGGATAGAGTTTAATTGTCGGAGATAGTGTTCGTTTAGGAATTGGTTGTGATTGCTCCCGATAGGAGACGGGTTTCATCTTCTCTAAAAATAAGGCTGGTCATTATGCGTGGAGGATCGGAAAATTTACTACACAACTAGCTAATATATGGCATTCATGAAGGTGTAATTAGTAAAGCTAAAACGAACTTTAAGGCAAAAGCTTTATTTATTTATGCATATAAATTGCAGCAGGAGAAGGTATAGATATGATGGGTTTGCCTTTAACATATAGTTTATTATTATTCATAAGTCCTGCATATGCATAGCAGGAGAATTAAAGTAGAGGGACGATGGAATTGCCTTTTACATATAAATAGTTTATGGTGGTTCATGCAGCAGCAGAGAATGAATCAGGTAATAAATTCCTAAAAAAGACATGTAACGGGGCATTCTTAGTGACAACCAAACGCCTGAATCCATCATCATCAATGCTAATCCCAAGATGTCCACTGCTCTCAGTGTGTTTGGGACTGGTGTACACAAGCTTATAGCCACGGCTTGCTCTCTCAATTTTAAAATCAGTATTGAGTTCTTTTCCGATTTTAACAGCGGGTCCTTCAGGTAGATCCTCAAGAACGTCCCAATTAAAGGACGAGGAAGGGGCACAAGAGGGAAGGGTGGTAACTCGCACGCTCACGGGATCACCCTCGCTTAGGATAGAGGACTGTACTGGGGAAGGAAATGTGAGTGGCAGTGGAGGAGAAGGAGGAAACAAAGAGTTGGCTTGGACAACAGTGTGTGGACAAGTTTCACCTCCAGTTGCTGCTAGTGCTATTCCACCCTCATCACTTTCTTCTGAGGCTGCTATCATTTCGTAAAGCCCACCGTTTCTTAGCGGTTTTCCATCTGTGTCCAACACATGAACAGCTTTGGCTGCCCAAAGAAGGAAGAGAGTGAAGAGGGTCACAATGCTTTTCTTCATTTTTGGTTTTGGGCTTGCTGGTTAACTTATTAATGATTTGATTCACTGTGTTGTGGTTCTGCTTTGTGAGTACATCTATTTATAATACCAGTATGTGAGGCTATTTTCGGAACAATATTTTCGTCGGATAAGATCTACTCTCTGCCAAAAATATTTTAATTGGTTTAATTTTTGTCACATGTCACAAACTAATTAACTAACCTATCATAAAGGCTGTTAAAAAGATTAAGGCCTCTACTTATATATAAAACTAAATCTCAGAAATGCTAACGTGAAGCTTTGGCAGGATCCCCTTTGAAAGAAATCTTTTTTTTTTAATCTACAGCACAGATAATATTTGTGACGTTTCCCATGCAAAAAATATTTATTCGATTAAGTCAATTATATAAAAATATGCTTTCTTATAATATATATGTTTTTTCACCAATTAATAAATACTATAGTTAATATAAGATTAGATAATGTATCCACAAATTAATAAAAAAAAACGTATGTTATATTTGTCGTGAGAAACCAATCAACGCGGGTTTGCATCGGGTTTATTTTTTCAAGCATGTTTTCTGTGTGAACAGAGTAGTTAAATAAAAATTGTACTCAAATCATTTTATAATATAAGCAAGTATTGACTAAATGATATAAAAATATTATCATGCAAATAGTTGATTACCATGTATCAATAGCTTGCTTCTATATCACCAAAATGTATCGATTCACAAATACCTATTTTGCTACAAAAATAATCTATTTTACCTTGAAGGTGTCGTGTGAGAGTTCTTAACAACATAACTTAATGGTTGTTGCGTAGGATATGTCTCTTACAACATATGAAACATGAAACGGCACTATGGGTATATGAGTTTTGTGTGGGACGAACCTCACACGCAAACATCGTCGTTGATTGTTCTATAGGCTCTTCCACATAAAAAACTAACGCCTTAGATTCATCATTGTATGCATGGTTTCTTGTGCAATAAGAATATTATCCTTGGTAAAATTACCCTGCAACGGTCCACTAGTTCACCCAAAAAAGGTCTTAACCTATTATCTAGAACCTTACTAATAATTTTGTAGGACACATTACAACTAAAGACGGCCTTGTGATAAACTTTTAATTTCTTTCATCTCATTTTTCTCCATCTAGAGAGTGGTTTAAAGATATGGTAAATCACATCTAGTTCCCATAAGGTTTGCTAAAATAACAAAATCAACCATTACTTCTACATGTGTAATTATTCTGGACAACATTCTTATATATGTCCTAAACACATACAAGTAAGATTTAATTATAACTATTTATGATTAGATTTATTTTTATGTTCAGTAAATTTTAACATTATATATTTGTATTCCTAAACCAAGTGAATTAAATTCAATACAAATAGATAAAACTTAAATTTATAAGTATACAAATTTTCATATTTTATTATTTAATTTTATATATTATCAAATGAGCTTCATAGCTGTCACATTATTTCTATATTGCAAACTCACGAGGTTTTAGGAACATATATATATATATATATATATATATATATATATATATATATATATATATATATATTCAAAGAAATGAAGTTACGTGAAATGAATTGCACGCGATGACCAGATAAATTCTTTATCAATTTGTAGGCAACGTGTGTGCTATTTGGATCACAAACAGGTTATATATATAGGTTATATATATAGAGAAGATATATCATATGAGAAAGACTCTTTTATGTGAGAGTAAGAGGAGCGAATATGAACTGTACAATTATACAATTGATGATTGAGTCATGTGAGTTTTTAAAAAGTCATGTGACCTTTTAAGCGATCATATAACTTTGAAAAACTTGTAATTTCAACCATCCATGATTATATATATATAAACAAATGAGAAATTTTCTATGACGCATATCTAATTAATCTCAATCGGTTGAGTTAAATATATAAATTGCTGCGAATCGTTACACGTGTAAAGGTATCAGAGATGCAACGGAAGAGAAAAAGAGAGAGAGAGCTGGAAGTAATTGATCAGCAGAAATGTATTGCAACTTCATTCATTTGATAGCTGAGACTAAGCTCCTTAGTAATAGATGCATACACACACAGGCACAGCTAAGCTAACAAACTAACAGAATAACTGAGTGTAACTGCCTATAACTGCCTCCTATAACTGCTTGCTCTTATCATTCCCCCTCAAACTGAGAGGTATGTAAGACATGACTCTAAGTTTGTATTTACAAGATTGAAAAGACTGCTGAGAGATAGGCTTAGTGAGGACATCTGCTGTTTGACTAGAGGAAGGGATGTGTTGAACCACGAGCTGTTTGGCAGCAACTTTGTCCCTAACAAAGTACAAATCCAATTCAACATGCTTGGTTTTGGAATGAAGAATAGGATTAGAGGATAGCTGTACAGTACTGAGATTGTCACAGTACACAGTAGGGATTGAAGGAATGATGACCTTGAGTTTACTGAGTAAGGACTGAAGCCAAGAAATTTCCATTGTCACAGCTGCTAAGCTCCTATACTCAGCCTCTGTACTGGACCTCGACACCACTGTTTGCTTCTTTGAGGACCACGAGATGAGATTGGAACCAAGATAAACACAGAATCCAGTTGTGGATTTTCTGTCATCAAGATCAGAGCCCCAATCTGCATCACAGAAGGCAGTAAGAGACAAGTCAGGAGATCTGGCAAGGAGTAATCCATCAGTTAGAGTTCCCTTGAGATAACGAAGGATTCTTTTTACAGCTTTCCAATGAGATGCCTTGGGAGAGTGCATGAACTGACACACTTTGTTGACTGAGTAGGCAATCTCAGGTCTGGTAATGGTGACATATTGGAGAGCACCAACAATGAATCTATAGAGTTGTGGATCATCAAACACTTCAGGATCTTGATTAGAGAGTTGTAGGCCTGTAACCATAGGAGTTGTCATGGCTTTTGTTGAACTCATGTGAGCTTTATCTAACAGATCTGAAATATACTTGGTTTGTGAGAGATGCAAACCACCAGATGCAGTAGGACTTACTTGAATGCCCAGAAAATAGTTAAGATCTCCTAAGTCTTTGAGAGGAAAAGTTTGATTCAGCTTGCAGATGAACTGATTTAAACTATTTTGGCAATTGCTGGCAAGAATTATGTCATCAACATAGACAAGGACAAGAGTTATAACATTGGATGAGGACTGTATGAACAAAGAGGTATCACTCCTTGTAGAGCTAAAGCCTTGATTGGTGAGAAACCCATGTAGCTTCTGAAACCAAGCTCTTGGAGCTTGTTTAAGTCCATACAGGGCTTTATTTAGCTTACAAACAAGGTGCTGTCCCCCTGTTTCATACCCTGGAGGTTGCATCATATATACAGTTTCTTCTAAATCACCATTTAGAAAAGCATTATTGACATCAACCTGTCTAATATGCCAATTGTGATGAAGTGCAAGAGTAAGTACAGTTCTTATGGTGGCAGGCTTGACTACAGGACTAAATGTCTCTGAGTAATCAAATCCTTCTCTTTGATTGAATCCCTTGGCCACCAGTCTTGCTTTGTACTTGTTAATGCTGCCATCAGAATTCCTCTTCAACTTGAATACCCATTTGCATCCAATCAGATTAGTGTTTTCTGGTTTGGGAACCAGAGACCAGGTATTTGTGTGGAGCAAGGCTTTGTATTCTTGATCCATTGCATTCTTCCAATTTGAAGAGAGCAATGCTGCTTTTACAGTAGATGGTTCTGTTTCTTCAATTTTACTCTGACTGGTGAGCTCAGACAGCAGGATTTTTGGCTTGTGGATGCCATTTTTACTTCTTGTCCTCATAGAATGTAGATTCTTGACTGGTGCAGGATTGCTTTGGTCTGATATAAATGCCTGTTCAGGAACTGAATCATTAGGACTTTTGTTGGCTGGGCAGTTTTCTTCAACACTTGGATTTTCAATGGAAGTTGGTGAGGTAGCAGGCATGTTATGACCAGGTTGATCTGCAAGAGGTTCAAACCTGTTTGTAGTAGAGATCACAGGAATACAAGGAACAACTTGAGTATTATCTCTGGATAATTTGGAAACATTGTTCAGAAAAGATCCTGAGTGGAAAGGGAAGAGATTCTCATTAAATCTAACATGTCTTGATGTATAAACTTTACCACTTGGAGCCAGGCAGAGATAACCTTTGTGATTAGAACTATATCCAATGAATGTGCACTGCTCAGATCTGAAGTCAAGTTTATGCTTGTTGTAAGGTCTTAGACAAGGGTAGCAAGCACATCCAAAGGTTCTCAAATCTGTGTATGAGGGCTTCTTTCCTGTCAGGATTTCTAAGGGACTTTTGTGACCAAGGTTGGGACTAGGTAGCCTGTTTATTATATAGGCTGTAGTGGTGAAGGCTTCCCCCCAGAATTTTAAGGGTATTTGAGCATTTGCCAGAAGAGCAAGTCCCATTTCAGTTATATGTCTATGTTTTCTCTCAGCAAGCCCATTTTGTTCATGAGTGTAGGGACAACTCATTCTATGTTGGATTCCACTTTCTGCTAGAACTTTGGATAACACTGTGAACTCTTTTCCATTATCAGTTTGTAAGATTTTAATTTTCTCATTAAACTGATTTTCAGCAAGAGACTTGAAGTTCATAAAGCATTGTGCAGTTTGGGATTTTGTTTCTATTAAGTAGAACCAGGAGTATTTTGAGTAGGCATCAGTAAAATGAACATAATATCTACTTCCATTGTTAGAGGTTACAGGAGCTGGTCCCCACACATCACTAAATACTAGTTGCAGGGGTTTATTATACTTAGTGGCAGAGTCAGAGAAAGGAAGACTGTGAGATTTGCCTAAGACACAGGATTTGCATATACTGTCAGAATCATGTGTTGCATTCATGACATTACAAGATTTAAGTACTTCCATTACAACTTGAGGATTAGCATGGCCAAGTCTATTATGCCACAACAGATACAGGGAACTAGAATTTTTATTTGACTGGATGGAATTACATTGGAGAGATTGCACATTGCAATTATTAGTTTTACAATCAGAAGGAAAATGACTCATATTTACAGGATCAAAAGCATATAGACCATCTCTAAATTTTCCTTGAAGAACAATCTGGTTAGACTCCTGGCATTTGACAAAACACTGATCAGCATGAAACTCAAAATAGACATTATTATCTCTAGCAAATTTTGACACACTTAATAGATTCTTGTTAATCTGAGGCACATGTAGGAGATTCTGGATATAAAGAGGCTTATGACTAAAAGGAGAGATAATAGCAGAACTGCCAATGTGTTTTATATGAGAAGGTTTTCCATTAGCCATTCTTACACACTTGTCACCAAAATATTCACTGAGTTGTATCAAGTTACCTGCATCAGGGGTCACATGTGCTGTTGCACCCGAGTTTGGATACCATGCAGGATCACAAAAGCTTTCTGTATATGAGTTGACACTGGTTGGAGGTACAAGAGAGGTTGCAGCCTTGTTTTCAGACCCATTTGTATTTGTTTCATTGTTTTCTTTGAACTGAGGATCAAACCTGTGATAACAATTCAATGTTGTATGTCCTATCTTTCCACACACTTGACACTGAGGTCTGTTGCTTTGAAACTTACCTCCTCTATTATTGAATCTGCCTCTGTTTCTGTAAAAGTTACTTCTTCCACCTCTGAAAAAGTTCCTATCAGTTCTGTAAGTGTTCTGATTAGGATTGTGACTCACCATATTGGTTTGAATAGGCTGGGACTCTATCTTTCTGTGTCTTTCTATTCTTTCTTCCATGGTTATAAGCAAGGTTTCAATTTCAGCCACTGTATATGGGTCTGTTCTTGATATTATAGAAGTTACAATAGGATCGTATTCCTCTGGCAGGCCATCTAGCAGACCCTGGACATGTTCACTTGTGTTAATAGGATGACCAATAGCTGCAAGAGTATCTACCAGTTTCTTTATGCCAAGAATATACTGGTTCATGCTTGCTCCTCCTTTCTTGGTGCCTTTTAACTGGACCCTTAGCTGACTAACTCTGGCATTAGTAGTCATTGCAAAATATGCAACAAGATTTCTCCATACCTGGAAAGAATGTTCACAGCCTACCATTCTAGTGTGCATGTTGGTTGACATTGAGGCTAGGAGCCAGGTGAGTAGAAGCTGATCTTGTTGTTCCCAGTTAATGAATTCTGGATTTATTCTCCTTTGAATTTGATCTTCTTCTGTGAGATATTTTCTTGGCATGCCACCTGAATCTTCTTCAGAAATATACTGGGACAGTTTGTAGCCTTTAATCGTGCCCAGAGCTTGCTGTTTCCATGTAAGGAAATTTTCATCATCCAGCTTGATTGACACTGGCACTGTAAGAGGTTGAATTACAACTTGGAATGCCATGCCTGTTTGTGGATTCATCTGGATCAGCAAGCTCTGATACCATAAAGGTATCAGAGATGCAACGGAAGAGAAAAAGAGAGAGAGAGCTGGAAGTAATTGATCAGCAGAAATGTATTGCAACTTCATTCATTTGATAGCTGAGACTAAGCTCCTTAATATAGATGCATACACACACAGGCACAGCTAAGCTAACAAACTAACAGAATAACTGAGTGTAACTGCCTATAACTGCCTCCTATAATTGCTTGCTCTTATCAACGTGAAACAAAATGAAAATTACATTTACATATTAATCATCAATTTGGGTTATTTTTTCTTTCAGACATGTGTTTCACGCTCTTTTTAAAAAGAAAGATTGTATTAAACAAATGAGGAAGCAATAACACAGAACTTATCCGAAATATCCATAAGACCTGGAGTTATTTCCTTAATCAATACAAAATTTGAGAGTATATAGCTGTCTGTAATGGAGGATAATGCCATAAGATATTGTTATTGAAGCAACAAATCAAGATCCATAAGATCTGAAAGTAATTCATATATATATATATATATATATATATATATATAATATGTATCTTTTTTTAATGTGAGAATGAGAAGAGGGAATGTAAGTCGTATAACAATATATAAATGGTTAAGATTAAAAGTTTTTCAAAGTCACATAATCACTTAAATAGTCATACAACTTTTTAAAAAAATTATATGATTAATCTCAATTATTCATTGTATGGTTATATGGTCCGAATTCACTTTTCATGCTCTCACATGAGAATACCTTACATCCATTTGATGATAATTGAAAGTTAAAGAAATTCCGTGTATAAGTTTCTATTAAAATATATTATCAAACTTCTTTGTTATAATACTTTCAGTGAAATGTTTTATATATTTTTGGAATAAATAAATAAGAGAAGATAAGAAAATAAATTTTAGATAATTATTTTAGACTAAAATATATGTTTACTCCTTTGTATATTTATTTTCACTTTCATTATCTCTTTTATCTTCTTTTTTTTGTCAATTTCATCATTCAACTTGTATTTTTGCTTTATTAGAAGGGCCTGATATCTTCATTATTCTAATTGATATGTACTGTCATGGTTTCAGTTTTTTCTCAAACAAACTTCATATTTATAGTCTTTAACCTAATGTTCTTCTCTTGAAATGTGGGTCATAACTCTCTAATTTTCAAGAATAATGCATAATTTTGCCAGGAGAAGGAGAACATTGCGTAAGAAGTTGGTTAAGGAGATTAATTCTATTATTACTAAATTTTGGTGGGCAAAAGAGAAAGGCAGAAGTAGGATCTATTGGAAGACATGGCAGAGTATTACAACTAGTAAACAGTTGGGTGGATTAGGATTCAAGGACATGGGGATCTTAAACACAGTCTATTTGACTAAGCAAGCTTGGAGGCTAACAATCAAGATGCATTATGGGTGCAGATCTTAAAAGAAAAGTATTTCCTAAGTCATCTTTTCTGAATCAGCCAAAAAGAAGGAAGAGTTCATGGGTTTGGCATAGATTGTTACAAGGAAGAGACGTGCTTCTGATTAGGACAATGTGTGGTTGGAGATGAGAAACAAATTTCATTCTTTAAACATAAATGGTTAACCAGTGGTGAAATGTGTTATCCTCAGCAAAGGAGGCAGATGTTGTAGCGTTGACAGATGTCTCTCCTTAATGACGGAAGTCCTTGCATGTTAATCCTCAGCGAGCTCGGTCATTTGATATATTTGTGTCAACTTGTAAAATATGTTAGACATATCTATCTGGATGTCAGTTTTCCTTCGTAATTTGTGGATTCATATTAATTAACATAACACCACGTAATACTCAACTGTCACATGCTATTAAGGTATGTGTATGGACTTATGCTTTAACTTCATTACTTACCATTTGGATTAACTTGAAATCGAAGAATCTTTATAGATGACACCATCATTTGTCTTACAACGTGAAAGCTAATGTGATTACTAGAGAATTGATATAGAGGCTCTTGATTCTACAATAGAACAAGAGACATAATATTGGTATAGTACCCAAGAGAGATGTTGAAGTCGGTAATGATACCAAAAGTATTATCCGAGGTAGTTAAATTAAACTAAAACAAGACTTTAAATTAGGAAGGCAAAAGCTTTATTGATGTATATATTAATTATTCATACGTCCTGCATGCATATAGATTGCAGCAGGAGAGTTAAAGTAGATGATGGATTTGCCTTTCACATATAGTTTACAGTGCCTCATGCAGCAGAGGATGAATTAAGCAAATTTCTAAAAAAGACATGTAACGGGGGGATATTTTTAGTGACAACCAAACGCTTGAATCCATCATCATCAATATAAATCCCAACATGTCCACTGTGTTTGGGACTGGAGTACACAATCTTATACCCACGGACTGCACTCTGAAATTTAAATCCCGTAACGATTTCATTTCCAGTTTTAACAGCGGGTCCTTCAGGTATATCCTCCACAACGTTCCAATTATTTAATGAGGAAGGGGCACAAGAGGGCAAGGCAGTAAATTGCACGTTCACGGGATCACCCTCGCTAAGGAAAGCGTGTGGTGCTGGGGAGGGAAATGTGAGTGGGAGTGGAGGAGAAGGAGGAAACAAGGAGTTGGCTTGGACAACAGTGTGTGGGCAAGTTTCACCTTCAGTTGCTGCTAGTGCTATTCCACCCTCGTCACTTTCATCTGAGACTGCTATGATTTCGTAAAGCCCACCGTTTCTGAGTGCTATTCCGTCTATGTCCCTCACAGGAGCAGTGTCCTTCACATAATGAGCAGCCATGGCTGAAGGTGGTAACTGTAAGTATGAGGTGAAAGCAGAAAGAAGGAAAAGAGTGAAGAAGGTAACAGTACTTTTCTTCATTTTTGGGCTGGCTCTCTAAGGCTAAGAAATTAATAATTTGATTCAGTGGGTTATGGTTGGTGAATCTGCAAAGCCATTTATAATCATTGAGGCTATTTTCGGAACAATACTTTCATTGGATTGGATCTACACTGTACCAATATTATAAGAATATAGTGGTTTCATTTTTGTCGCTGTGGGAAACCCATTAACACGTTAATCTTTATCCACATATATATATATATATATATATATATATATATATATATATATATATATATATATATATATATTATGATTGGTTAGTGTCCTAAACACATACAACTAAGATATATATTATCCATCAATTTGGATTATTTTTTCTTTTAGACATGTGTTTCACACTCTTTTTAGAAAGAAAAATTGTACCCGAAATATCCATAAGACCTGGAGTTATTTTCTTAATCGGGTGATAAAAGTATACAGCTGTCTGTAGTGGAGGATAATGCCATAAGATATTCATATTGAAGCAACAAATCAAGATTCTCTTTCTCTCTCTCTATGTATATATATTTGGAATAAATAAATAAGAGAAGATAAGAAAATAAATTTTAGATAATTATTTTATACTAAAATATATGTTTGACAATGTAGATTTTATGATGTGTACAGATGTTTGATAGGGTTCATCCCTATAGGAAATGTTTAGGGATATGTCTGTGTGAATAGAGTAGTTAAATAAAAATTGTACTCAAATCATTTTATAATATAAACAAGTATTGACTAAATGATATAAAAATATTATCATGCAAATATTATCATGTAAATAGTTGATTACAATGTAGCAATAGTTTGCTTCTATATCACCAAAATGTATCAATTCACAAATACCTATTTTGCTACAATAATAATCTATTTTACCTTGAAGGTGTCGTGTTGAGTAGGATATGTCTCATACAACTATGAAACATGAAAAGGCATTATGGGTATATGAGTTTTGTGTGGGACGAACCTCACACGCAAACATCAACGTTGGTTGTTCTATGGGCTCTTCCACGTAAAAAATCATTGTATGCATGGTTTCCTGTGCAATAAAAATATTATCCTTGGTACCTCTACTAGTAATAAAATTACCCTGCAACGGTCCACTAACTTACCCAGAAAAGGTCTTAGGGTCCGTTTGGTTACCCAGTTGGGATAACTTGGTTGAGAAAACTGGGGTTTTGTAAACTGGGGTTGAGAAAACTGGGGTTTTGTAAATGGAGTTGTGTTTGGTTGTATAAAAGTTAGGTTGGGTAAAAGTGGTTGAAAAGTAGTGATTGTGTTTGGTTGGAGAAAAAGTTAGGTTGGATAAATGGTGGTTTGATGTAAAATTACCAAAAAGGGTATTAGTAAAAAATATATTGAATATGTATATATATTAGTAATATAAATAGAAATTATATCAAAATTTATATATATATATATAATATTATTTCTAATTGGATTATTTTTAACAAAATATAATTTTTTTAAAAATATAATTCCTATTATTTTTTAAACAAATAAATTTATTTTTGGACAAGTTAGATGATAATATATGAAATTAGATTATTTTTTCTCGTAAATATTTAATTTCTTTAATAAACTATATTTTTTGTTACTAATTAGATGATATTATAACCAAATTGGGTATTTCTTTAACAAAATATATTATACCTATTCAAATTAGATGATATTATGTATAATTAGAATGTAATTTTTAACAAATTAGATTATTTCCTTTAACATGTTACATTACTTTTTAATTAAATAGATTAATTGATGTTTATACATATATTTATGTATTTTCATTAACAATGTAAATGATTTTATATATAATATGGAAAGGTAGCGAAAATATTTTTTATGTATACATAATAAAAAATTGAAATTTTTTTTATACAACTCTAGCAGCTACAATTTGGTCTCTAATGGAATCGCGAACAACATTCATGCCCGGCGATGCAGTCGTGTAAACTCCATCCGCAACTGTTGGATGTGCCCGATGTTGCACTCCCATTGAGTTGTCGTCATGTGGATTTTCATTGTCAAATTCAGGGTCTGGAAGGTTGCATCTCCGAATAAAATTATGGATTCCCATTGTAGCACAAACCACATGCACTTGGGTCTTATAACTATAGGCGGGCATTTGCCGAAGCACGACAAATCTGTTCTTCCAAACACCGAAGGTTCGTTCAATCGTGCTCCGTAGACTTGAATGTAAATAGTTAAAGACTTCATTGTTGTTCTGAAAATCTCGTGCCCGTCTAAAGTCTGGAAGATGGTATCTTTCACAACGGTAAGGACCCAGATATCCCATCGGCGTTGGATAGCCACTGTCGTTGGTGGGTGTGGAAATCCATAATAGTCGTTGGTCACTGCATCGTTAAACACTCGGGCGTCGTGGGTGGATCCCTCCCAGTCGGGTAGTGAAAAAATAAAGCACATGTCCATATCACAAACGGCCATCACATTTTGTGATGTGTATCCTTTCCTGCCAATGAACCGTGTAGATTCCCTAGATGGAACAACGCACGGTATATGAGTGCCGTCAATAGCCCCAATACAATCTTTAAAGAATGGCCAGTATCTCCTACTATCACGTATTTTTGGAGAGACGTGGCTAATCGTTTCCACTGTAGAAGTTTGGTAAAACTCCACATGACGGAGCCCATGCATGTTCACCAGTTGCCACATTATCTTTAAACAAATACGTCAAGTCATTCGCATGAGGCAGACCCTCGTAGCGGTACTTCAGATAGGCGGGGTTTTCCTAAACAAATATATTGAAATTGTTAGTCTAAAACGTACCATTTAAAGTTAAATTAATTGACGGTAATAAATTATTGTTATGAAATTCATACCCTCTGCTTTGCATCCCACCACTCGTCGTCAGCAATGAAAGTATGCCTTTCATTATCCCATCCTAGGCCTGTTGTATTCTTGAATAAATTATACCATGGCACCCATTCCTTCCTCAGGTTATCCCACTTATTTTTAAACTGCTCTTTTGAATAACATCGACCAGTCTTTTGATTAAAATAGGCCTCTAGCCCTTCCTATCCCACTTTTGTAAGAGAAGTTCCCTTACGTTGTCCCTTTCTTATCTGCTCCATTGCAGCCTCAACAAAGATCCTCAAAGCATATCTATCCCAACTCGCCTTTGAAGACTGCATAGGTGCTTTTCCTTTATCCATTTTAAGTCTAATAAAGATTACACATGAATAAATTATTAACCATATAAATTATTACACATAACGATCATAACTTATTCCAAATTTAAATCATCATTATCCTTAACTAAAATCATCAAATTAGACTTATTCCAAATTTATTTTAACGTTAGTCTACATCGATATGTCAACTTCCACAATTTACGAAATGATGTTATTTTTATTTTTCACAAACAATTCATTCTTATCCCTGGTTATTTAAAAAAAGGTGACATCATTTTTGTTATTTTTAAATATTTTACTACTAAAACACATAATTACTATTTGTGTCTCCTAATATGTGTTTATGTTCATTAAAATTTAATTATATAATGATATTTTTTTTATTCCGTATGTTAAAAAATGTAATTACTCCTTGAAATCATTATTCTTAATGTCATTATTTTTAACTCTAAGTCGAAACGGAACGATTTCCCTAAATCTTAACATATGACTTACGCGATGTAGACAGATAACCAACTAGACGGATACATTTATAAAAATACGCTACGGTGAAATTTCCACTAAACGGATTCGACACTCAACAGATTTGCCACTATAACTTTAAAAAATTCAACAAATACATTCAAATTTAAACAACAATTACAGATACATATGTACATCAAACATTTTCAACATATAACTCTTAAGTTGTACAAAAATTAAATTACATTACAATCAATGAATACATTTTATCAATGAATACATTTAACCATACAAAAATTAAATTACATTACAATCAATGCAAAACAAATTTTTAATATGTGCATATTCTGTTTTCTACACAAGCTTATGGTACACCAATCTGCAACTCCCCCACCCATACACCTCCATAATCCACCACTAACCAGAACATTATCATGCACCCTAGACCCAAAAACCCCACTGATGCACACCACTTCACAACCAATGAAACATAGTTACTATACACCCAACCCTTCAGCCCCATCTATGCACCCTTAATCCCACCCATCCGTCCCTCACCAGCTACCTCCTGAATCCCCTTCCCAGCCACCACTTCACCACCACCCACCCAACGAGAACCCTCCCCACCCACCCATCCACCCACCCACACCTAAACAGAACTGAACCCACCACCCAGTTGCCACAACCCGAGACCCACCACCATCAACCCATCAACCACCCTAACCCATAACCCATCACCACCTACCACCGACACCCTCATCAACACCCAACCCAGAACCCCTCGCCTGACCACCAACACCGTAAGCCACACCACCCCACCCCAACCCGAGACCCACACCCCTCACCACACCCCTCATCGCCCCCACCCCAACCCGAGACCCACACCCCTCACCACCGAGATCGAAACCCACACCCCACACCCAAACCCAACCCCCCCACCCACACAAACTGAAAACATGAAACAAACCCACCCATACAAACAGATCGCCCAACAGAAATGGACCCAGAGATGAAGAAATCAAAGACAAAATACAGAAGAGATCCAGCTTTCCCAGCCACAACAGAAAAGGCAACAACATTTATGAAGGAGAAAGGTTACCTGCGAGGCCAAAATTTCGTTCCTTTCCCGATCGGACGTCCGATACACACCACCGGAGGCCACTCCCGCTTTCGATCTCCACCAAAAAAAAGTCGTCACCGTCCCGAGCTCCCTTGCGGCGCAGTTTAGAGGCTCTCAGTGTGAGAACCCTCTTTCTTTGCCCCCTTTTTTAACCCTAAACTGAGGGCATGAAGGACTTTTCGCCAAACTGGGTTTTGTCCAGGGAGCCCAGAGCTGCCTTCTGCCAAACGGAGCTGCACACACGCCGAGGCAACTGTTGAACGCAGTTGAGGTGACGGAACGGAGGAGTTAAGAGAGCCAAACAGGGTAGACGGAGAAACCAACGTCGTTGAGTTAACCACACGCCGTTTAAAATGGGAACCAAACACACGCTTAACCTATTATCTAAAACCTTACTATAATTTTGTAGGCCACACTACAACTAAAGACGGCCTTGTGATAAACTTTTGATTTCTTTCATCTCATTTTCTCCATCTAGAGAATGATTTAAAGATATGGTAAATTACATCTAGTACCTATGAGGTTTGCTAAAATAACAAAAATCATCCATGACTTCTAGATGTGTAATTATTCTGAACAAAATTCATATATATCATATGAGAAAAACTTTTTTAGGTAAAAGTAAGAGGAATAAATTTAAACCGTTGGATCTTATCATGAATGATCGATATTAAAATATACTGATAATGTGACTTTTTAAGTAATTATGTAACTTTAAAAAAAATTTAATCATTATGACCATCTATATATGATTGTACTGCCTAAATTTGTTTTTTCCACTAGGAAAACATTTCTCATTAGATCTATCTCATATATATATATATATGATTGGTTAGTGTCCTAAACATATACAACTAAGACTTAATTATAACTATTAATTTATGAATTGATTTATTTTATGTTGAATAAATTTTAACATTATATATTTGTATTCCTAAACCAAGTGAATTAAATTTAGTACAAATAGATAAAACTTAACTTAAATTTATAAGGATACAAATTTTCATATTTTATTATTTAATTTTATATACTATCAAATGAGCTTCATATGTTACATTACATTTCTATATTGCAAACTCACGAGGTTTTAGGAAGATATATATATATATATATATATATATATATATATATATATATATATATATATATATATATATATATATATATTTGATTCAAAGAAGTGAAGTTACGTGAACTGAAATGCACGCGACCAGATAAATTCTTTATTAATTTGTATGCAACGCGCGTGCCTTTTGGATCACAAACAGTTTTTTATTATTATTTATGAAAGCAAATGAGAAATTTTCTATGACGCACGTCTAATATATAAATTGTTGTGACTCGTGGAAACAAAATGAAAATTACATTTACATAGTATCCATCATTTTGTGTTATTTTTTCTTGTAGACATCTTTTTAGAAAGAAAGATTGTATTAAACAAATGAGGAAGCAATAACACAGAACTTATCCAAAATACCCATAAGACCTGGATATTTAAAAGTATATAGCTGTCTGTAGTGGAGGATAATGCCACAAGCAACAAATCAAGATCCATAAGATTCCTCAATATATATACTTTTGATGATAATTGAAAGTTAAAGAAATTCCGTGCATACGTTTCTATTCAAAATAAAATTTTCAATAGAATTTTCAACATAAAAAATTTAAATTTTATACTTTAGAACAATAATAAATTTAGTAATTTCAAATTAGAATTGAGAAAATAAAAAATAAAAAAAATTCAAATTAGAGTTTTGGAAAATAATAAATTTAAATTTTTTAGATTAGAACTTTTAGAATATAAAATAATAAAATTTCAAATTAGAATTTAAAAATAAAAATTGAGAAATTTCAAATTATAATTTAGAAAATAAAAAGTTAGAAATAAATATGTATTAATTTTTACATAATTAATTTAGGTTTGATGTGTAATTCAAATAGTACATGTGTTGACTTAATGTTGTGTTGACAATGCAAATTTTGTGATGGACAATTTCTAGATGTATAATGGGCTTTGTCCTTATAGGATAGGTTTAAAAATTGAGTTTATTAGATGAGTTAGAGTTTATTAATAAAATTAGAAATCATATACTATGTGAGGTTATATTTCATTTGTATAAGTTTGGTTTCAAATCTAACTATTAGGTTATTGAATAAGGAAGTGAAATTTAGGAGAGTGGCAAATCAATGGTGGATATTTATTTTTTTTATTTTGTATGTTTTCCATGTGAATAAAGTAATTAACAAAAACTTATGCTAAAATTATTTTATAATACTACATGAAGTATTGACTAAATGATATAAAAAACATTATCATACAAATATTTCATTATCAGGTAGTCTCCCGTTTGTATTTAACTGCTCAAAGAGAAAAGAAACACATGTTATAACGGTGTTAATATTTTTAAAATAATTAATTGTTTGATCTTATCATTATCTTTATCTTATTTATTATTTTTAAAATTCTCTTCACTTTTAATATCGATGAAAGTATTATTAGAAGAATAATAATTGATATTCTATTAAAATTCTAAATACACAATCTTGAAATTTTAAGTGGATAGTTAATGGAAACAATTTTTATTTTTAAATGGATAATTTATTAGAAACAAAAGGAGTAACATTTATTTTGTTGATATAAATATTGACATTACAAGAAATATGGATGTTTTGCATGGACTAACAACCAAAAACACCCATGCTAAAGTCAATTTTTGTGTGGGACACAACTCCCACGTAAACAAGTCCTATGCAATTTGCGTTAGACCCCAACTCTTGCGTAAAGCGTTGTGTGAAAAATTATCCTCCCATCAGGTATGTTTTTAAATCATCATCATCATTATTCCCTTCTACCTTAATTGTTCACTACTTCAAACTCATCCCAAACCATAAAACCTATATTGAAACCACCCTCACCCTAACCCTCAATCACTTCCACTCTCCACCTATACAACACTCCCAAACCCTAAAACCCCCAAAACCTACCCCTAACATACTTAACTATTGATGCCCATATGTCACACTACAAACCCTTCATCCATGAAAGCAACATATGAGAGGGATTATTAAAACAAAATAAAAGAGGGGAGTAATGACAGGGGATAATGGCTTGATGAAGCTTCCAAATGTTGATGGTTACTGAAGATGGAGGACCGAGGTGACAAGGCTTATACAGTTTGGCTGAGTTTGAGGTACTTACATCAATTGGTCCCTAAACATCCATCTAGGTTTTATAGCTATGACGCAGCCAAGGTTAACCACACGCTAGGTCCTCCTAATAATAGTCTTGATGTAGTGCACCTTAGGATGGAGTTGGAAGATTTGAGGTTGGTGGTTTATATGAGTTGTAGTAACACTAGCATACTGATTTATCCAGGTTTAGCAATCAACCTAATTATATGTTAACCTAAATGGTCAATCTATATCGGGTAAGGATCATCAACAACCCCTACTCTAGCCCCACCCATACCTTTAGCTCTACCCCTTTATCTTCTTAATGCCCTTGCTCTTTTTTCTTAAGCATTATACTATGTTTAGGTTATTATGAATAAGAAGCTAGCTGAGAAGATGTCCAAGGTTGCAATTCTCTAATAGACATAAGAGAAGACAAAGGCATAGGTGTAGAGGCATGAACAAATGCTTGCTTAGTTAGAAGTAGGATGGTTTTTCATAGCAACATCAATAGGAATGGAACCAGAACCATTAACAGGCCTAGTGTCCCCTTTCTTAACATTGTCTTTTTATACCAGTATATTGTATACTTGTAAATATTATTTGTTCATTATATATAACTTTTTCCTTAATTTAATGGTTATATTGATCAATTAGCATTATAAAATAATTAGTTTAATTTATGAATATTAAATAAATGAAATGATGAAATAATTGTAATTGTTGTATATTAGGTGCTTTAACAGGGTTTAGGCTTCTATTAATAAGCCTAAAAGGAAAAAAATCTTCTCACAGGAAAAGCAACTGTAGTTCACCTGAATCCCTGAGATGAGCTGATCAAGTAATTCCAAGCAGAGCTACTGGAGCTGAAGCAAACAAAAGCCAGGGAAGTAAAGGAAATGACCATTGTCGCACCTGGGAAGCAACAGCTAGAGATTTCTATATCTTTAGATTATTCACGGATCCCCACGTATAAGGATAATCAGGAATCCACACTCAGGATGGACTATCCCAGATGTCGTCATCGAGGTTTGTATACCATCTTGGCTAACCCACCGATATTAGTTAAGCCGGATCTGGGAGATCAGCTCTATGTGTATTTATCTATCTCAGACGAAGCCTTAGGAGCAGTTTTGGTAAAAGGAACTATGAACACCTCTTTCGGTCTGGCCTAAATTGTTATAACACCGGACCCAGCCTTAAAACTGATAACACCGGACAAGGCCAAAATTAACACCGGACCAATGTCGTGCGGAGTAACAGGCCAGTCCGGCCCCAAGGAAAGGGATCAGATCAAAATAGGCACACCGGCTGGTAGTGGACCCGGACTAGGAGGGAGAACACCGCCCCTGTGATTACATTGAAAGGTTCAACCGGTGTTAGACATAGGTAAAGGTTCTTAAGATACCACATCGGATCAATGGGAGACTCCGTCCAACCGATATCTTTGCTAACCGATGTCACAGATTTGACAACAGATGGACGAGGTCGGAAGTTTGTGCATGATGACCTGGAATCGCACTCCCCAAAAATGGCAGACAGGGAGGCGAAAGTGGACAATTAAAAAATGCCATGCTGAAATCCTGCTCCCCACGAACAGTTAATGGCCAGGTTTGCACACCACTACGCGTATGGGTGAGTGGGAATTTTGGCTGTCCCAAACCCTCAGCCCATGACCTCAAGGCCCTATAAATGCCCCAGCCAAAGAAGCTACGGGGGTTGCGTTTTTGAGGGGCTGGTTCGCAAGGAAGCTTTTCCTCAAAATTCTCTCTGATTTCTTCGAGACCTTTTGAAGACCCTTCCTCACTTGAAACCAATAATCTGTCATAATCACCAATATAAACCCTTTTGCTTTGGGAAGCTTGGAAATTCTTAGTACTCAAAGCTATTGCCCTTTTCATCGCCCCTACCCCGTACTCACACCGTCCTCACACAGAATCCACCCCGTTCCAGTTCTTCACTCCCTTGCCCTGTTACTGCCTTCATTGCTCTTCCACATCGTTTTTACACAGCATCCAATAACTCACTTTGGATCAACGTCCCACAACACCGGTCGTGTCCTTCAGTTTTCAAGATTTAGATCCAACTCTGGCCCATTGTTCCTGTCAGCGTGCAAGTCCGGAATCAGTCAGACACCGTCGCGGTATTTTCAGTTTTTCAAGATTTGGATCCAACTCCGGTCCATTGTTCCTGTCAGCGTGCAAGTCTGGAATCAGTCAGACACCGTCACTGCGTTTGATCCCCACACCGGTTCTGAGCCCATCACACCGGTTCCACCCTGTTCCTTATTTCCTTTACTTTCAATCTTTTACTTTCCCGTGAGTTCGCTATTTGTTGGTTACGGTTGTCTGTGTGCCATAGTTTACACTGCTAATATTTTTATCCTCTTCCCTAACAAGTACATATAATAAAAATAAGTGATTTTGTAAAAAAAATAGTGTCGTACGGGAGCACTCCCGTCTACACAACCCTCTTAGGATTCGTGCACGTGCGAAGAATTTCGCTTTGCACGAGTCTTCTATTTCAATGACATTCATCAACATCTCTCAGATTTCTTCCTAAAAATAATAATACTCAGAACTACGTAACCCTGATTTCTTGATAATTCAAGAATACGTAGGAGCAGGATTTTAACTCCTGTCGGGCCCATCTTTCTTATTTTCTTTTTTTGGTTTATTTCCTCACTTTCATGTTTCTTTCATAAATGTTCTTCTTTTTGGTCGCTTCCATGAAAATCAATTTAGACGTGACGTCTTGTTGATTTCCCCCTAGGTTTTGCTCAAGCCTCACCATAATTCATAGGGAGAGGACACTTAGGACGAGACGTCCCGCTTATCTCTTTCCTATCCCTTTTTTTTATTCGAGAATGTCTAATTCAGGCGTGACGCCTTATTAGCATTCCCTTCCTCTCTCTGTCTCATATCGAAGTCGAGTTTAATTCGGATGAAGCGTCCTATTGATCTCGCTTCGACATTCTATGTGTGTACAGTTCTCTCACTCTATTCTGTCTTTTTTAAATAAAAAAATACAATAATAAAGGGAAGAAATAAACCATCTTTTGTAAGGCTATTTGTGTTGCGCCTTTTCGATCTTGGTACTATTTTTGACAGGCAATGTAGGGTGCTAATACCTTCCCTACTCGTAACCGACTCCCGAACTTGGATTTCAATCTTTAACCAGTGCTTTACTGAACTTAATTTTTTTTCCAATGTTTTTCCTATGGATAAAAACGTTGGTGGCGACTCCCTGTTTCATGCTTATATTCTCTCTTTTCGCCGCGCCGTCGTGATCCAGGTTGCGAAAGGAACGGTTGGGGGACAACGTCCCATATATTTCATCGAAAAGGCATTCTAGGAGGCAAAGCACTGATATTAGAAGTTGGAGAAGGCCGTCATGGCATTAGTATAGACCTCTTGAAGGCTCAAACAATACTTCCATCCTACCCAATTATAGTGCGGACAAATTTGCCATTATGAACAATTCTGCACAAGCCAGATTTGGCAGGACAGATGATCAAATGGGCCATTAAGTTATCATAGTTTGATATTTCATACTAACCAAGAACGATAATCAAATCCTAAGTATTGGTGGATTTTGTCACTGAACTAACTAGGGAAGCACCTTCATCACTAAGGGAACATTAGGTCATTTATGTGGATAGGTTTTCGAATATCAAAGGTTGTGGAGCAGGAGTAGTCATAGAAAGCGAAGACTAGGTGCATGTAGAAATCTCCCTGAGATTTGACTTTAAGACGTCTAATAATCAAGCAGAATATGAATCCTGTTTGTTGGGTTACGAGCAGCCCTAGACGTCGATTCCAAAACTGTAGTCCTCTATATTAATTCGTAACTAATCATATCTCAAATAAAAAGGACTTATCAAGCCAAATAACCATTGTTACAACAGTACTTAGCCAAAGTCAAAGAGCTGGAAGAGAGGTTTGCCCAAATAGAGTACAAACATGTCCTTTGGGAAGATAAGGCCAGGGTTGATGTTCTATCCAGGCTAGCAAGTACAAAAAGAGAAGGGTTCACTACCACGGTTATCCAAAGCTCCCCCAGTGCCCCAAGTGTTGAAACAACAGTCAGAGTGAACGATATCTGTTCCAAGGTTTTCCTAAAAAATTCACAGGCCATACCAATCATTTGTTACATAGTAATTGGGAAACTACCAACAGACCCCGTCAAGAAAAAGAAGTTGAAAAAAAAGCTTCAATATTTTATTTTAGTAGATGGATAGTTATTCTGGTGAGGGTTTTCCATATCGTACCTCAAGTTCTAAATGAAGCCAAAATTAATGATGTGATGGCCAAAGTCCATGAAGGAACGTGCAGACATGATTCTGGAGGATGAAGTTTGACAAGAAAAATTTTATGAGCAAGGTATTGATGGCCCACTATGACTATGGACACCATCAAATATGTCAGAAAGTGTGAGTAATGTTAGAAGAACAACAATTGTTCCCGCTGAAGAGTTATTCACATCGGTCGTTCCATGGCCGTTTTACCAGTGGGGATTGGATATTCTAGGGCTTTTTCCAAAAGCTCTATGCAGGGTTAAATATTTAGTAGTTGACGTGGATTACTTTACACAAAATGTCAACAAGAACCTGACGTTTTTCTATAAGAACATCATAACCCGATTTGGAATTCCAAGGTGGATAATTATTGATAATGACATGAGGTTTATGGATGTCAAGTTTATGAATTTGCTTGAAGAACTCCAAATCAAGCAGGTTTTCTCCTCAGTAGGGCATCCCAAATGAATAGGCAAGCCGAAGTAGCTAATAGAGAACACTTAAAGGGGTTAAAGAAATGCTTGGGTGATGCAAAACGGGAATGGGTAAACCAGATGTGCCACGTACTCTGGGCATACCGGACTACCTTGCATTCGTTGATAGGGGAATCTCTATTCAGGCTCATGAACAAAGTAGAGGCAGTGATACCGGTAGAGATCAATCAAATCTCACCGAAACTGCAGCAGTTTATGGAAACAAAAAACGACGCAAGGATCCGAAGTGAGTTTGATACTCTTTAGGAGATCCAAGGTACGGGATCAATGATTTAGTACTTAGGAAAAGGTCAGTAGGAAACCATTTTGCTCACCAAGGCAAGTTAGGTCCTACTTGGGAAGTCTCACATCGAGTGCATGACGTGACAACATGAGAAGCTTACCTATTGGAAACCCTATAGAGGGTTTTCAAAAACAAATGGGACGTGAAGAATTTACGAGTTTACTCTAGCTAACCAACACCATAAGTCGTGCATTCTTTTTTTCCACCAAGGTTTCTTCCTATTGGGTTTTACCTTGGAGGATTTTAACGAGGCATGCAGTCAGTGTGGCTCAGATGTAATTTACGAATAAAAGTAAGTTGACTAACCATCTGCTGTAATGCTCATAGAACGGTCAAAGGGAACGGTTTGTAATTCTAAAATAGCTAAAGCGCTTAGTCCCAAAGCAGTTATTAAACCCCAGAGTGACTAAGTAAATAGGTAAAAATAACCATAGAGTGGTTGTCAAACCCCAGAGCGGTTATCAAACCCCAGAGTGACTAAGAATAATGGTAAATAACCTCAGAATGGTAAATTAACCCCCGGGATGGTTAAGCATATACATCCCAGAAACAGTGACCAAAATTTAATGCGACTAAAAGTCAAGTTAGCATTAGAAAGTAAACCCATAAAAGGTTATGTAACCCCAGAATGGTTAAAAATGCAATCAAAGACTAACTTCAGAATGAATTATTGAACTTATAAGTGAAGTAAGCCTTAAAGAATCAATAATTCACATGTCCGAGATAGAGCGCGAATATCGAACAATTAAAACATGAACAAGTTAACAGAATCAATGTTTAAAATATACACAATAAATCATGGATATCAAACAGATCAACTGAGTAAATTAAACTAAGTTAAAGCAAAAAAGAAACTTGATCTCATAGCAAATGTAATCCATTAATCACAAAAAATGGGTTGTGCCGGCACTTCGACCAGATATTAAAATAAAGAGGATACAACTTATCCCGTTTAGAGAGCAAAGATAAAATTATGGATGGTTGGTTTCACCCCGGCCATTGTCTACATCAGGAGGAGTATTATTTACATCTTTGGGTAGGGGTACAAAGTCAAAGGGCGTGTCAGAGGGTTCATAATTTTTCCATCAAGTACGGTAACTAACTCTCCATTATGGAACTTATTACAGAAGCCTATTTCATTCAAGTTGAGAGTAATCCCACGGTTGTGGTGCACTACCTACCTAGCGACATTGCTAAAGGACTCCACTACGGCTTATCTAAATAACCTACTATCTTGAAGAGATTTGGCTTCATCTTCTTTAACCTTAGTGGCGAGACTTTCCTTCTTGCCACTCCAAAGCGGCAACCTGGTCTTTCAAACCAACGACCTCCTAACAAAGCCACTCAACCTTGCCCTTTAAATCCTCATCAAACTTCAGTAGGGTTGAGTTTTTCTCGTTCAAATCTTGAATACGCTTGTGAACGCGACCCTAGTCATCTACAAGGTGAGCATTCTTAGCCCGAAGACGCTCAATATCTCAGAGCGGGGCATTAGTAAGGAAGGAGTGAAGGACGGAAAAACTTTTCAAGGACAAGCACATAGCGGTGTCCAAAGTATGAGTTAGGTCCCGAGAGTTTAATCACTCCTTGAGCCGAAATAAGAGATCAAATTCTGTCTTAGAAGGGTAAACCCACTCGATCATATTAGCTAGCTCCTCCCTCTAGTATCTTGAGTTAGGGTCTGTTGCGGTGCAATGGGAGTGATAATAGAACCCTTCCCTTTGATGGGATCCTTCCCCCTAAAGGTCTTGTGTTTCTTCTTTTGGCTTTCCCCCATAGTGGACTTCTTCCTTTTGTCGGTCTCGAGGGGCTGGGAGGTATTCCCTTTGGGAAGGAAAACGTGTTTGGCCTTCTTTAATTAAGGAGTAACCTGATTCTCCTTATCAGTATTGGTGTTGACTCCGAACACGATATTCTGAAGTTGGTCCAAAGCACTACCTCTCATACTTCCTGTAATTGTTAAAACATAAGAAGTTAGAATCTGATATGATAAATCGATATTAAAATATAAAGAAAATTTAGAAACAAATGGGTGAGATATTCCCTTCTAGTTTCCTCTATTCTTAGCAAGAAGCAACATTTGATGGGAGCATCACAGGAGATATCATTCAGAGCATCAATAATGGCTCTGGAGCCCTCACTCAGTTTATTCGCATCCACGGAGTATGTGGAACTCGCCATTAAAAAATATTGGTGTGTCCAGCTGGTGTGGATAAAAAAAATTAACCCTCCTTTTTGGAATTCCATCCTCCTTGGCAAAAACTTTAAAGAAATAATATTTGAACGAAGCACCCGTAGTCTTAGCAGATTCCACATACGCTTCAAAGTTAACGATGTTGCTCTAACATCAGAGGTTGACAAAGCCCATACCGCCTTTGGGGTTTCCACAGCGAAGCATGTGAGCACACCAAAAGAAGATGATGATGGTCGGTTTGAAACCTAAATGCTTAGTGAGAAACTGTAGGGAGAGGTCCAGACCCCATAAATTCGGATGAAGTTGGCTGGAGGCGATGTCCGAAAACCTAATCACCCTTATCTTAAAATTATTAAGTGGAAGGTGAACTCTCAGTTAGGTTAAAAGAATGTCATGAAGAAAGAAATAACGCTCTCGGGGTATGTGGCAAACTTGGTCATTGTACAACAGCGTAATTATTACGAACAAATCCTTATACTTGTTGGAGCGTTGGAAACGATCGACCTCTAGTTTGACCATGTCTTCACCCTCTGTATGGCGGTTGGGAATGTTGAGGATTCCCTAGAGGACCCCAAAATAGGGGTCTTGGGCTTTACGGGTAATCGAATTGATCTCGTCTATAAGCATGTTTGTATCTTCGCAGTTAGTTCTTATGGTGGAAGATTTGGCAGCCATAGTAATTGTGTGTTGCAAAAAAGGAACAATGAAGTATAAACCAGTACTACACTAAAATTAGTATCATGTGTAAGTGAGGACGCCAGAAGGAGGGACTAGGGTGTAATTGGGTCAAAAGAGGCGGAGGATGATTCTGTAGAAGGAACTAAACCATCAAGATTTGTTTGTCTTTGGTTTAAAGAGTTGACACCCCATAAGTCCATCCTAACCCATATACGTATTTCCACTTGAGTGACCTGCAACCTAGGTCAGGGTCCTACAGATGGCCACAACGATGGCTTTGAAAGGATTTCCACAGAATTATCCATCATATGGTCATCTTCAAAGGTCCAGTGTGACATGTTGAATGTAAGAACAAATAAACAAAGAAAAAGTCAGGATTAAAAAAGGCTTCCTTGAAAAGAACTCGTGCGGTTTTTCTGGTGCGGTTTGATCGAGGTAAAGATAGAAAGATGATAGAGCGGTAATATCTCTGGAAGGTTAATGGCAAATATGAGGAAGCAGTTGCCACCAACTTCCTTTTATAGAGTTCGTGGACGCAATAGGCCCAAGGCCAACCGCCGCGGCCCATGGATACGGGAGAAGATGAAGCGACGCAACCCATGGGACGAGTGTTGTTTCAACTTCGAAATGGCATAACCGTTCTAACAGGATGGAATGTCAGGAGACATTCCAGTAAGAAAATGCCACGTATAGAGTATTTAAATTGATCTAATAGTAAAATCATTAAAATAATTAAACTCGCCTAATCCAGGTTTAATTACTAATTAATTATATGTTTTAGAATTCAAAATAAGGATCAAAAGGCATAAAATTAAATGAACAAAGTTTTCCCACCAAGGATACTAATCAATTATAAGCATATTTACTGGATAATATAAGATCAAGAGGGAAGAAAATGCAGCATCAGAAGTAGCTTATTATCATAACTATATTATGACAACAAGTTGGGGGGCAAATGATCCAGACCGGCCGTAAGACCACGACAACATAGGTAGGGATCAGATAGGTCTAAGCGGGTAACCAAGGCCTAAAAACTGAAAAGTAGCCATTATGCTTACAAAGTAAACCCCGGTTAATAAAGTCGGTTATGAATCAGAGATTCAGAGGTAAGTGGGCAACTTGATGATCAGAGCCCTCTCTTAAACAAGACATGCTAAGTCATTCTGTCATTTTAAAAACTTTGTAATACAATTATTTCACTATATTATTACTGACTTAAGCACCAAAGTTTCTGTGCAGATACAACCACCATTTGTTATCCTAAGACACTGGGAACTGTAATTTCTAGGCACGAAGACTGAAGGACACAACTCCCACTGAGTCGGTGAATGATAGTACTAAACTCCCACTAAGCCGATGTAAAATTTGAGTGACTGAAAAGATAGATACCGGTAACACAAGGACAACTTTACCCCTATATAGACATTTCAGAAAATATATTTAATAGATAGACTATTAAAATTTACAATAAATATATTATTAGAAATCAAATAATATATTAAATAAATATATATAATATTAATATAAATACTTATTAAATGTACAATTAATCATATATATTATATTCAAGTATAACATATTTAATAAAATACTAAATAAATAAATGTATTTATTATAAAATTAATATTAAATATTATTTTTATATTAATATTAATAAATATTTTTAATAAATAGATTATTAAAAATGTATAATAGATATATTTAAATATATTATTAAAAATATATAACAAATATATAGTAATAATATATTATTAAAAATGTGAAAGTTTTAGATATATTATAATCAATATATTTAATATAATAATAATATATTTAATAAATTAATAAATAATTAATAAATGTATTCATTAAATAAATTACTATTATAAATATATTATTACTATATTAATATTAAAAAATATCTTTATTAACATAAAATACATATCAAATCTAAGTCTATTATGTAACATATTCAACTTTGAATGGAAGTATGGTTGACATGTAGTCATAACATATTTGATCTTTTATTCATACATATATCAATAAGTATCAATTAAGAGTTGATTCAAGTAGTACATGTTTGATTCCCTTTACATGAGGTTGAGTTTAAGTCTTATGAATAGTCCAGAATCATATGGATGTTTTCTACTTGAGCATATCCAATAGATGATACTTGTAGTTAACATAAAAATAAATATTAAATTTTATATTTAACGTATTTAATAATTTTATTAAAAATATTTAATGATATATATCTTATTTTAATGAATCATTGAATACAATACTTATGATATTCAACCTTTTGACTTTTATTTAATATAACTTTTACTTTTAGTTCATTGTTGATTAATAAGCATAAAAGTTGCAATAAATGTTAGCTACCTACTTCTTTCCAACGGGAATAGATTAGGTCGAGTTAGATTTTACATGGTTTGACTTTTGTTTATTAGGATTGTCTTGATCTTTTTTTAAAAGTTTGACTTAGCTTGAAAGTAAATGTTATTTTTAATAATATATATTAAATAAGTTTCTAAACATACATCTAATATATTAATAATCATAATCATATATAATATAAAATAATAACTAAATAAACTTTCAAAAAAGTATTTTATCTAATAAATAAGATTTAGAAAGTGAAGATATTATTAATTATTAATAAAATAATAAAAATAAGGATATATATTTTGGTCTATATATATTTAATCAAATAACTATATAATTACTTAATTCTTAATATGTTTAAAATAACATTTAATCATCGCATTAATTATAGCCCTTCAATTATTTAATAGTAACAATAATCTATTTCTTCTTATCATTTTTATAAAAATTATCCTATTTTATATGGTTTAAAATCTCTAATTATTTAAGTAAACACGTTAAAATTATTAATTGACATTAAACTTTTTTAAAAAAATTATCCTTGATATGAATAATGAGAAAAAAAATATCATATTCTATTGATATTAAAATTAAAATTCTAATAAATAAATATACGTGTTGTGAAAAAAGACATATCATAAATTAAAAATAATCTTATAAAAATAAATCCAAAAAATGACTATTAAAGGAACAAATAAAGTTATCTTTTAAGTCTTTTTTAAGACTCCGTAATATCTAAGGTAAAAAATAAAGACTAATTTTGAAAATCCTTTACATAGGAGTTAGGATTCTCTCTTTGTTCACTCCATTTTTTCTCTACCTTTTTTCTCTCATTTGCACACATAATGCAACCCTCACACACATCACACTCTCTAATTTCTATCTTCAATTGAAACTTTTCAATCACAAAAAAGGATTTCACTTCATTATATAGAAATGTTTAGCCAAACAAAGTTAAATTTATAATAAACAAAACTACGTACTTATTACATATGAAAATGACATGAATTGATAAAAACAAATGTCACCGTATGTGATTTGTCATTAAATTAGTCCTTCAAATAAGTAAAATATCACCATATTAGTTCTAAGGACTAAAGCTATACCAAATATCTAATTTGGTGGCATGTTAAATCTTAGATGTAAAATATTTAAAAATGTTGATAAAAATCAGGCTAAAAATTAATTGGATGATAAATTAAAATTTCGAGGTACTAAAATGGTGGTAAATTTTATAGATAAGAAAAGTGAGATTAAAATGAATTTTTTAAGATATCTCAGTTAGTCAATAAAAAATTTAGAAAGATTTATTTGACATTTGTAATTTTGGATGATTGATTTAAAAGGAATTTTCTTTTTTATAGTTCAATTTTTGCAAACATTTTCACATTTCTTTTTTTTTCTCAATCTTGTTTGAGTTCAAAATTTTCATATTAAGATAATGTTAGCTCTCTCAATAAGATATTTTATTCATAAAATTTGAATTTGAGACCATATTTAAAAAAATTAAATTAAATATATACCACTTGGACAAAATATTTATTAGTTTATGCATTTGTTTTAGCGAAAGTATACGTTGAAACTTCTTTAAAATTAATATTTAAAATTTAATGTAATTTTGCAATTCTTTTTTAGAGGCTTTAATTTTCTTATGTAATTCATTAACATATGTGGAAACTTCTTCCCAATACCGAAAATAAAGTGTAGTTTCTCTATTCCTATTATAAGACAAGTCACATCAAAACATACATATTAAAAAAGTATATTAATTTTTATAAAAAGACTTTGTAATATTTTAATTTTATCCTTATTTAAATTTAAATCCTACTTTAATGTTAATAGTAGCATTTTCCAATATAAGGATAAACATAAAAAAACATTAAATACTTTTAGGTAAGTATATTTATCTTATAAATAGGGCCACTAAAACATTTTTATTTCCGCCTTATAGATAAGAGTAAGTATATTTTTTAAGTATAAATATGTGTGTCTTACCCTATGTATATCAAGATATTTGAGAGTACTACCTTCCTTCTACTAGGTCATGGATACCTCTGAGTTGTTCAATTTTATTATGAATGAC
The DNA here is from genome assembly GCA_037962975.1 of Clitoria ternatea. NCBI lineage: Eukaryota > Viridiplantae > Streptophyta > Magnoliopsida > Fabales > Fabaceae > Clitoria > Clitoria ternatea. Next base: position 58,843,229 of record CM075674.1, read on the forward strand.
CCAAATGCACCTGTACCTTCTCCATGGGAACGGGTTGTTGATCTTCAGGTAATAAAATTGCTCTTTCTAGCATAATAAAGATGGTTAATATATGTGATTTTCTTTCTTGTTAGTTAAAAGAAATTAATTTATACATTTTGTTATCTTGATTGCAGGGAAGGATTATTTACTATCGTCACGGTGTGACAGGGTTCATGATTTATGATTTTAGGCCTTTGGTGAATTTTGGAGGAGGTGTCTATCTGGAAATGGTAGAAGATCCACTAGGTTTTAATGAAATAATGAGGGAAGTTCGTCATCTTATGGGTTTACCAACACTTTATCTCTTCTGCACAGACTGTGCTGGTAGGACGGTTTATGGTCTTGTGGATAATCCACTGGTTTCATGCCCTTTATGCCATACCTTAATTATGTTTTATCCATGAGAATCGCATATATTTTGTATTGCTTCAGTGCTGATGCATTAGTATTTTTTATATATTACTTGTCAATCCTAATGAGTTTCATGTTTTTATTTTAGTGGAATGAAATGTAATATCAAATCATCTTAGTTATTTTATGGCTTAGAAAGTTTTCATAGCATATGAAAGCAAGAAGAATTTAATTATAGGGAAGAGATTTGTGTACTCCAAGAGTGTTTAAGACTTATTCCATTTTATAATTTATAATAAAATTTGAATTACATATTGAATTTCGTTAGTAAGGACTTGAAATTTTATATAATTTAATAATCATTTGATATTCTATTAATTGACTTAATTTTTGACAAAATTTGTGTAAAAAATATAAAATGACACGCTTATGAATGTTGAATTTTTTAAAAATTTTGTGTGTGAAATCATCATGATAGTATGACATAATTCAATTATTGAATTGATTTAATTCATATTGTAAGTTATAAAGTGGAAAAAGTTACTCCTAGATAGAATAAATGGATCACTACGAGAAATTCGTTGATTAACCACGGAATTCGGCCAGGAAAATGTTCTTACATGAAGTCGTAGCTAATTAGCAAAGACAAAGCTAAGAAAAAACCTAATTTCTCGCTACTTTTGTAGTTTTTAATTTTTTATTATCTACAAACTTTTAGCAATACAATTGTGAGAAAATTCCTCACAATTTCAAGAACGAGATGGAACGGAGAAGATAATCCCTAATTGTTAGGGTTTCGCTATCTTCCACCATGACACAAATCATATCTTACTACCATAATCTCACATCGTGGCGCCACATGACAAGATGAGGTTGTCGATTTCTCATGACAAAGGTGTTTTGTTCCTTTGTTTATTTGTCAAATTTAACCATTTCCTCCCTAAACCACTACTTAGTTTAGGTTAAGGTTGTTTATTTTACAATAATTTAGGTTGCTTGTTCATGAAATGTTTTAGAGATGTAAGAAGTTATCTCTATTTCTTATCCATGAAATTTATGTAAAAATGCTTCCCTGAATCAAATTTGAATGAATGTTTAATGAAGTGATTGAGCTTAACGACATAATTTTGGGTGTTTTCTTTTTTTATGTTTTGGTCTCGTATGTCATCAAGGAAACAAGGCACTTTCTGCTTTTTGTGCCTGTTGAGCTAGCACAGATTACATTGCAGGGTCCTTCTTCTGGTATGCTAAATTGATTTATTTCCCTAGAAAGTATTATTGCTGACATTGCATTCTTTCCTTCTACATCAAACTTATTATGTTTCAAGGTTTTAAGCAATATATTTGAGGAGTTGGGCAAAGATGGATAGAAGTTTGGTCAGGGGAAACACCGTTGCCTAGGGTGGTTTGTTGTCATCTCTAATGTTTGATATTTTTGTCTTGGGGGATAACCAACATATTTATTTTCAAGTCAATTTGTCTTTTTTTGTTTTCTATGACACTACAGAATTTTTTATTAATGTGTGTTAAATAGAGGAAATAAATATAGAAATTAAGTAAACACTAGCATTTTCATATGTCGGTATGAAAGGGAAAGAAGAAAAAACTACAGAAGCAAAGAAAAAGTTGAAGAATATATGTGATATAGGTGAATCAACTAGCAATGATGATTGCATTCTAGCATGTGGCAAATTGTTTGGTTGATATTCCATAATTGGTACAATAGTTGACTTACCATTTTAGTTTAATTTAATAATAATAAAAGTTAACAACAAGTTTTGTTTTAAGAGAAAATGGTGATTCATTTACAATTGAATTGAAGTGAGTAAAAATTATAACTTATAAATGGATACCAAAAGTCTAACTATGAACCAGGCTAAACTGATTTATGTGCCTACAAACCTTGTCTGAGCATTGTCCATGTTGAACTGGAAGTAAAACTAGCATACCAGGTATGTCTATAATCTTTTATTGTAGAGAACTCATGCTTAACAGCTAACATAATAAGAGAATAATTTTATTTATGATGTGTCTTATTTCTAGTTGATATGAAATTCATGTGTTATTTGTTGCAACTAATAACACATGGCAAAGACAACTAGACAAGTAATTTACAACTTACAAAAATTACAGCTATAGGAATTTATGTTTCATTCTGATTCAGTTCATGATATTTGCCTTAGTTGTTTTTACTCTAGCCTAACTACTCATATGGGCTTTAATAGTTAGAGTTTCAATTATATATTACATAATTAATTTGAATTTGCCTTATTTGTTAGGAAATATTTTGAACAATTAATTTAAATTTGCCTTATTTGTTAGGCTTTGTTATATTTTTCATGTTGTTCTTTAACCCTACCCCATTTTCTTAGGTTCTCAAAATGATTACTTGTTTTGTTATAAATCTTTTGTATCCAATATATGATATTTAATTAAAAATTTTGGTTGGAAGTTTGAGAAACCAAGCATTAAACTATCAGACATCATCTTAATCATCTCTATTGGCATATTCCTAGCAGGTATTAGTGTATTCCTTCAAAGTAGTAATGTGATACCTAATATTACATAATCTCTTATCTATTATTAGGTTTTAAATCATAAGAGCTAAAAGGAAGTTTGTTCCCTTCAAGGCCCAAGAAAACACTCAGTTTTAGAAGAGGCATGCATAAATGTAATAATGACAAGAGCATTGAAAGGGTAGGTAAGAGTTAGGTTATAAATATTAAGGGGTCCCTTGAAGAACTTACATAAGCATTTTCTTTCTTATGCTGCTAGTAAAATTATCAAAAAAAGGTCATTTCCATTTGTGTTGATTTGAATTTAGTGATTCATACCTTTTGAACTAGTTTGGTTACCTATCAGCGTAATGGTTTAGTATAGAGTAAAGACATCTTGGAGGAGTAAGTGATACATTTATTATGGATGTTTCCATCTTAGTATATCATATTGAATATTTAAGAGTTTCTGAGTGAATAATAATTAACTAAATAAACATTTATCAGAATTTAAAAGAGCTAGTAAGTTCTTATTCATATTCTTGTTAGATTTCTCTATCAATTATATATGTTGGCTTTCCTGTGAATGTTTGGACAAGTGATAAAGAAAGTTATGTGGGAAGATTCTTTATTTATATTGGTTTGTTCCTTACGGCCGCCAATCTTTGAACTTCAATAAAAACTTTTCAAATTTCATTTTGTAAACTTTAGAGATTTATTCCATATTAAGAAATCAAAATTTTTAGACTTCCCATTACAAATTTTTTTGGTGTTATGCAATTTTAAAAGAGTGTGACTTTTAGGGATTCATACTTCTTATGCTTGTTGTTGTTATGTCTAGGTTTCACTAGTGTATGGCTCACATAATCCTTTTTCAAATATTTTATTTGTATTTTCATTTCTAAATATATTTCAGGTTTAAAAATTCAATGTACCCTAATGAACAAAGTAACTCTAGTAATAGCAGGCACAAGTGCTCATCTTTCTCTTGCATTAGATCCATAGGTGACTATATGCAATTGGTGTTTCAATAATCTCTGCAAAGGTAATGCGTGACTTATCTTGATGGTATAACTAGGTGTTAAGTGATGTTATTGATAATATATAGGTGTCATTTGTAAAATATGATAGGTGTTGGGTTAGATTTAATTGTGACAGTCACTCATTATTTTAAGCTTATGGTGCTATTAAACTATTTGGTTAAGGATAGGACCACAAGGACCTGTATCGCCTTAGTTATATGTTGTTTTGTTGGGGCCCTATTAGTGTTGTAAGGTTGTGGTATACTACTGAGATGCTAAAAAGATTTGACCATATTGATATTACTAATACCTGATATTACATACTTATTTATAACAATTTTGATTCAATTTTGATTTTTCCTTCCAATAAAAGCATGGAACGTTAGGTACTAGTAGTAGTACCACTTATTTGGATGGGAAAATCATAATTATTACAAATAAGTATGGAACATCGAGTACTAGTAGTACCCATGCTGTCAAATCTATTTGGCGTCTCAAATATATTTATAGGTTTCGCACCGAAGGTCAGAGGCTTGATCGACGAGGTGAGCTTTCAAACCGAGAATTGAAGTAGAATTTATGAGTTCCAGAACCTTTAAATATGCGTTTGGATACAATGGATTATAGTTTTCAAGGTTGATATGTAAATTTGGTTAGCAAATGTCTTAATTATAGATATTTTGAAAATTCGGTGAAGCCAGTGAGTGATTCAGAGTAAAGGAAACGCATAAATGAGGTAAGGTGGTGTATAGATCAATGGAAATAGCAATTAAAACTGATTTTGGCAAATTGGGAAATGGTAGAATAGTTTAAATAATAATCACTTGTATATATATAAATATGAATAATTGCGTAATTATGTGAGTAGGGAGAAATGTAAGTAAACTGTAATGATTGCGTATGATTGCAAATATGTAGTATGGATTTATAGCATTTGTTGCTTATATGTGTTGATAATTACGAGATAAATGGTGAAATTATATAATGATTATTGTTGATAATTGACATGATGTTGATTGATATTAAAGTACCATATTGCATGATAATTGATCTGTCCTAGACCGGGGTCAAGAGATCCGATCTCAAGCCAGTCACGAATAGTATGTCAATACCGTATAATAGACCGGATGTACTTGTATCCGATGTATGTATCCGTTGTCCTTGAATGAGGAGAGCGGATTAGGCGTCCTGGAGATCCTTCACACCGACCTAACGCGTTGAAGTGGGCGAATGGTGGTGTCACCTGCAAAGATTCTCCGACGCTCAAGTCAGTGATTATATTCCAAGTAAGGAATGTATTCAGAGAGGAATCAGTCGTAAAAGAGCTGAAGAAGATCCCCCACTTCAATCATGAAGTGAGTTCATATACCTGATTGGCTCGATTAACGAGGACTCGTTGGTGGGGAACCACCAACTCCCATTAGCATTATTATATTGCGCACTTACCTGCATGATTGGGTCAAGTGGCTACTTTATATTGAGCATAGAGAATGTAGACTAGGATTAGGGAACAAGTTGACCATTCCCGTGAGCAGAATTTGGCTCGTAGTGCAGGGAATTATTGATCGATCCCTGTAGCAACAATCCTTGTCTTTTGCACAGTGACGTGTGTATTATCCGATGTCATGGTGTTATCCTGAACAACCGGTATAGGGAGAACGCCTGATACGGAATTACAGTCCGGATGTATACCGATGACACCGGTTACACGTAGATGTCTTATCAAAGACGTTGAAATATGTCTAACAGATCGGATACCGGTATTGAGACCGGATCATATATCCCCTAGCTTGTGTGAGGGACTGAATAGTTGTTCATATAAGCTACTCAACCTGCGAGAGGTCTTAATATCGGTAAGCTTACGTGTGTAACAGTTCCTTAGCATCTGCTGTCATTCGTAAAGAACCGTTCTAAATTTAATAGAAACGACCTTTCGGTACGGTCACAACGGATTCAGACAAAGATTCGTTGTGTGAGAATTTCAAGAGTTTATTGGAATTGAAAGCTCTTGAAGTTCGTGTAACGGCTGTAAAGCGTGAATTGCGTTGCATGATTAGACATTAATGCTTTAATCACGTGGGCAAGCGATTATTGCGTCTGAGATGAAAATCTCATTAACCGTCGTTTTGGGCTTAATGGGCCTGAAGTTTTCGAAACTTGTGGGCCTAGTGGATAGCCCTTCGCTGAGTTGCTATCGTTTTGGCGCCCAAGAATTTGGAACGGTTGTGTCGTTTCGCTTGTGAACGAATGCGTTTTATCGAGAACGACACAACTTCAAGAAGGGGTAACCGAACCTCTTCGTTTCCTATAAAAGGAATACTTAGTGGATTCTGGGTTCCACTTGCTTTTGTTTTCTCAACGAAACTCTGCAGAAATTTTGCAAGGAAGTTTGCTGCCTACATTGCGAGGGTTCCTTCGTTCCTCAAATTCATCACTGTCATTTGAGGTAATTATCTCTTCCTCGTTGCTCTAGTTTCGCTTTGGTTTGCTACTCTTAGTTATAGAAAGTAGGCTTCATCTGAAGGGGGGGAATCAGTTTCCCTCAACCCTAATAGTCGTGGGGAAGAATCCTTGTAATTCTTCCTAAGACTGAATCGCGTCGCTCAGAAAGGGGATCTTACTCACTGCGGGAAGTGACTTTTCCCTTCTCAGAGTCGCCCTCTGATTGTAATTGCTTTTAAAATGCAGTGAGTAATGATTGCAACTTTCTGACGACATTTTATTTCTTATCGTAGATTAAGGAGTTCGGCCTAGATATTTCCAATGGCAACTGGAGAAGGATCTTCTGGAGATAGTGCCATTACGAAGACAGCTGAAGGTCTCTATAGCGTAGTTGCTTCGAGGCTGAATTGGGAGGAGGTTCAGGCTAAATGGCCTTTCTGCTGGGTGTCCAGTGAGTTTAAGGACTTGGCCTCCCGTCATGCGGATGAGGAGGGATCCCGGATTCAACCGAGGTTCACGCTGAGTTCGGATGAAGAGACGAAAAAGTGGTATAGGGTTTATGCACCACTTCCGACAGAGCGGATATGTCATGTCGTCCCTAATGACCGCTCTGTATATATGTATGACTTCATTTTTCATTATCTGGGAGTTCGTTTTCCTTTAACCGAACTCCAGATGGGCGTCTTGAAGTTTCTGAACTGTGCACCCTCCCAACTTCATCCCAACGGTTGGGGCCTCATCCGAGCTCTCGAAGTGCTTGGGGAGCACTTCAATTTCACGCCAACTGTAGCGATGCTGTTCTACTACACTCAGGTAGTTTGAAGGGTAAACAAGCAGGGCGGAGTTGGTCTGGTGACTCTCCGGACTCTCTGTTCCTTTGTGAACTTTGAGTCTTATACGGATTCTGCCAAGGTTGATGGGAAGTCCTTCAAGACTTATTTCACTCGCATCTCCATTAAGAAGGGCAAACCAATATTTTGGAAGGATGAAGAGGGCATCGACAAATTTCCCCTGAGTTGGACACACAAACATTTCCTCTTGAGCTCACACGCGTACTACACTGATCAATCCGATCTGTCTCGTGAGACGTCGAGAGTGTTGTTCGCACTTGAATCGCACACTACAGGTCGTCACGTCTTTTCGTGTAGGCGTCTGCTAAGTAGCTCAAGCGGAGTCCGGGAGGAATATTTGCGTACTTCTTGTTTTATTTCATCTTTCCTCCTTTACCAAATATATATAGAATATTTGTAGTTGCTGACATCTTGTGTTTGTTCATGTAGGTGAAATAGAACAGGAAACTCCAGAAATGGACAAATTGAAGAAATTCAAGGCGGCTGGTAAATCCGTTACCCGTGAGAATGAAGTGAAGCCCAGGCCCTCAACCAAGGATCGTCCTGAGTTAATAATACTGACCTCGGATGCTGAAGGGGACGTTCCGTTGGTTGAGGGCGGTTCTTCTGCCGCAGATGAATCCACGGGCCATCCTCCAGTTTCTGAGAGGAGAAGAAAAATCAAGAATGACTCAGTGGGAGGCCCGTCCAAAAAGCGCAAAACTCTGGAGGATAAGCTTGTTGAAACCTCGGAAGCAGCTGGTGCTCCCTCTAGTCTTAATAAAGAAACTGCTGCTGGGGCTTCTGGGTCAAATCCGACCTCCTTCCCAACGACCTCGTTTCTCACCCCCTTCCTCTCCTATGAAGGTTCCACTCCTGCCACTCTTCCACCACCGATGTACAAACTCTGGCCTACGCTTAGCGTTAAAGAAATTGAAGAAGCGTGTGAGGCCAGAAGGTGGCAGCTAGCCGAACTTGCTGGAATGCTATCTTCCGTCAGCGAGTTGGTTAAGAACGTCAACAAGGTTGAGGAGCTGAGTGACAAATTAGAAGAGCTCAACCTTTCCTCAGAAAAAGACAAAGCCGCCATGAAGTTAATGGAAGATCGTCTTAACAAGTCTAAGGAGTTTGGGGATCTCATAACTAAAGAGAATCTCAAGCTCAAAGGCGATCTTAAAAACTTGGAAGGCAAAGTGGCAGAGAAGGAGGAAGAACTCCGTAGCAGCCAGGATAAAAATAAGGCTGACGCTGAGGAGTGGTCTCAAAGGGAGAAGAAGCTCCTTCTTGAAATAGAGGGACTGAAGGCTAGGAAAGCGGAGTCCGAAGTATCTAGTGAGGAGCTGTCCAAGTTGCGGGGAGAATTGGCTACAGCGAAAGCTGAGAGAGAAGAAGCTGTTGACATATGCAGCCGGGCTGTTGAAGAGTCCTTCAGCCTAGCCATACGCCAAGTCTTCTACCGCAACCCCACTGCAAAACTTAACCTTTATGGGATGGATCCGTATTATGAATTCCATGGGGGAAAGTTAGTCGCAGTGGTGGATGGTCGTCACGAAGATCCACCGACGTCCTTGTATGGTTTGGCTCCTCTTCCTGAGGGTCAATCCATGGGACCTGACTACGTCTTTCCTGTGTCCGGGGTTCCCTCTTTTGAAGAAAGGGCTGAGGCTCCTGGAGGCGAGACTCCTGTGGAGGTTCTAAAGGAAGGAGCACAAGAGCCCAGTGCTGAGGAGGCACAAAAAACTGAAGAACAGATTCCTCCTCCGTAGTTTTGTTTTCATTTACATGTATAGTTGTGTACCGGGATCAACTCCGGATTTTGAACTATTGTATGTAATTTCATTTCAATGAATGAATTTTGATTGAAGAAATTTATCTTCGTCGTTTCATGTATATATAAATCGTTACTAATCCGTTCTGTATAATTAATCTTGAGATCGGATTGAAACAACTACCTCAGAAGATTAAACAACAAATAAAATTTAGAACGGATAAATATATACATGTCCCCAAGTGTGTATTAAGAAGAAGGTGCCTGTCTTTGGGGCGTGATCCTTAATTTTCTTAATTCTCTTGGGGAAAGATGGGTCGATCCGCTGTTCAGTAGAGTAGTGTAACAGGACGGATGACTGCTTTTAATCCGAAATGCTCTCACAGGAGATGACAATATTGTTCCAAGCTTAGGGAACTGCAAGGAAATGGTGCTTGAGTCCTTTATCATAAGGATGATGATGGGAGTTTTTTCTACGCCAGGAGTTACGTCGTTGTATCACAGAATAGGTGATAAAGAGTATCCGTCCTGGGAGAATACCACTTGAAAGCGAAAGTGCGGACTGACTTTCGGAATTTTCCATCATAAGAATGATTATATGAATTGATCATGCCAGGTGTTTTGTCATCAAATCACTTCATAAGTGATTGAGATCATCCGTCTTGGGGATGTGTACAGCACCAGAAGTTATATCGTCGGATCACATAACAGGTGATTGAGATCATCCGTCCTTGAGGTGTGTATGGCGCCAGGAGTTACATCGTCATATCACAGAATAGGTGATTGAGATCATCCGTCCTGGGCAGGTACACCATGTCAAGGAGTTACATCGTCAGATCACATAATGGGTGATTGAGATTGTCCGTTCTGGAAAAGTACACAACACCAAGAGTTGCATCGTCAGATCACAGATTAGGTGATTTAGATAATCTATCCTGGGGACATTTTTCAATTGTAGGAGTACGGATTTAGTGAATACTTCTCAGAATGATGATGAGAATTGTTCATACCAGGAGTTACATCGTCGAATCACTTTATAGGTGATTGAGATCATCCGTCCTGGAATGATTATTGGAGTTCTTTGTACCAGGAGTTACATCATCGAATCACTGAATAGGTGATTGAGATCATCCGTCCTGGTAAATTTTTTCCAATCATGGGAGTGCGGATTAGGCAATTCTCGCATCCATCCGAAATCTGAGTAATACCTCTACTAGCCCCCTAGCTGATGTGAGGAAGTAGTTGACTTGCTCATATGAGCTATCTTGATCATAGTACGTCTGGATTTCGGGACTACATCGAAGTGTATGTGTCCGCTCTGGGAACAAGGTTCCGTAGTGAAGAATCCCCTAAGGGCGGATTCGACAATGAGAATATCAGGAGTTTATCGAATTTCACAACCCTTGGTATTCGAGTAATGGTGGCCACGTTTCTAATGATTGGACATTTAATGCCTTAATTCACGTGGGCGCGCCATTATTGCGTTGAGTGCGCATGTCTTAGTAACTGTCATGCATAGTATTGTTGGGCCTAGTATTTGGTTTTAATAGGCCCATTTTGATGGCTCTGTGACAAAACGATGGCATTTTCGCGCCTTGAGGTACTAAACGACAATTTTGGTCCACTAAACAGGGAGTCGTTTGGGGGTAAACGACAGGTTGTGTTTAGTGGGTATTTGAAAAATTTTTGTGCCCTGATATAGGCATATTTGGCAATCTCAGTTACCGTTTCTTCTTGCTTCCTTGACGAACCTCTGCAAAAGTTCCAAGAAGTTCTTCGTGTCCGCCTCTGTGAATTTCAATTCACTATCCTTAGGTAACCACTTTCCCTTCGTTTTTTGTATCTCTTTTCAATATTTGAGAATGGCTAGGAAGAGTGTTAGCTTCAGTGGCGTTAGCCCTAGAGGAAGAGGAGGAAGGGCTTTGGCTCAAAACCCTAATGTTCGTGGTGGGAGGATCCCAGTGATCTTCCAGTCGAGGCCACAGTATACAGGGGGGGAGGAGTCACAATATCAAAGGCGAAGGGTGATTATACCCTCTTCAGAGTCTTCCTCCTCCAGTGAGAGCGTCGAAAGTGGGGATTTGTATCTCTCTGATGATGTGAAATTTTATCGCAGCATCAAAGCTTTCACAATGGTGACAAAGAAAGCTACTGGGAGGAAATCGTCCGAAGGGGAATCTCCTTCTGAGAAATATATCTTGAAGACCCAATCCGGCCTATGCAATGTGGTTGCACACCGGATAGACTGGGTGAAATTCTAACAGAAACGCCCATTCAGCTGGGTGGCTGAGGAGTTTCGTGAAACACTGTCCGTCCACGCTCGGGAGGATGAAGGGGAGCTAGAGCCGCGGTTTACGGTTTGGAAGAAGGACAAATACAAATGGTGTTTTAAGGTGCTCGCTCCCCTTCCATCAGAACGGATATGTCATACACCGGACGAGAGGTCCTTGTTCATGTATGATTTTTTATTTCTGAACTTGGGCGTGCGTTTCCCCTTGACGAAGTTTGAGATGGGAGTCCTGAGATTCCTGGACTGCGCCCCCTCGCAACTTCACCCTAATGGATGGGGATTGGTCCGCTCTCTTGAAGTGCTTGGGGAGCACTTCAACTTTAAACCGACAGTGGCCATGCTTTTCTACTTCACTCAAGTGGTCCGTCGTGCGAATAAGGAGAAAGGAGGAGTGAGCTTGATATCCCTCCGGACTATCTCCAGGATCATCAACTTCGAGGCGTACACTGACTCCGCCAAAGTTGATGGGCGTTCATTCAAATCTTATTATACGAAGATCAACGTCCATCCGAATGAACCAATTTTTTGGTTAACAGAAGATGGGATTCCAAAATTCCCAGTGACTTGGACGCACGAACATTTTTTGTTGACCTCTCAAGCGTATTATACCGAGGAGGACGAACTGAGCCCAACCTCGATCTCTGTTCTTTCGGCTCTGCAGTCCTACACAGCCGCGCACCAATTTTTCTCCTACAGGCGTTTGTTAGGACCAAAGTCTACTTGCGAGGAGTATTTACGTAATTTCCCTGCCATTCTTCATGCGTTATTATGTCATTTGCCTTGAAAATTTTACGTCTCTGATTGTGTCTTTTGATTTTGCAGGTGAAATTCAGAGCGAGTCACCAGAGATGAATAGACTAAAAGGACTCAAGGCCAGAGAGACTTCCGTTGCGGCTGAAAATGACATTCAGGCAAAGCGGAATTCAAAAAAGGCCACTGCTGAGACAATAATATTAACTTCATCTGCTGGTGACGACATTCCTCTGATCGAGGGCGGATCTGAGAAGGTAGTGGAGAAAAAGAAGAGGGCAAAGCGTGACCCCTCGAAGATCTCAGACCGCCAATCCTCGCCCAAAAAACCAAAAACTTCAAGAGGGGTCACTGAACCAGAGCCCTCTAAGGAGAGGAGAGCGGAAGAACCCACTCCGGATGCCCCCGGTAGTGTAATCACTTATGGGGTGAAGCCAATAACGACTTATTTCGCACCTTAAGCCCCTTGCCCTCTTGAAGGTAGTTCCGGTCTTGTTCAACATCCGGTGTATGAGGGCTCTGTTCCTGAGGGCGTTCCTGAATCTTCACCCAAGGTGAAGCCCTCGTTGAAGAGTGATGAAATGATCAGAGCTTGCGACGACGGACAGAAGCACTTGGCTGAGTTATCCGAGCTCCTCAAGTCGGTTCGTGAGCTCACAGAAGAAAACAAGAGGCTCACCTCAATGGTTGGCAAGGACAAGGCAATCATCCTCCAATTAGAAGGAAAATTAGAAGCTTTCAAAGAAGAAATTCAGAAGAAGGATGAAGAAATTGCCAAGCTGAAGAACCTTGCCAAGGGGCTGGAGGGTCAAGTTCTTGATCAGAAAAAAATCAATGCTGACCTCCATGCCAACCTTTGTGTTGAAAAGGAACGCTCTTCGAAGCTGGAAGAGGGGTTGAAGGAGGCTAAGGTCGTCCATTCTCGAGGAGTGGATGATTGGTCACGTAAGGAAAAGGAGTTATTCTTAAAGTTGGCGGATTCGACCGACGAAGTCAAGACCCTGAAAGCAGACTTAGACGATGCTGTAAATATGTGTGATCAAGCAGTCAAGGAGGCTTTCGGGTTGGCAGTTCGTCAAGTGCTATACCGGAATCCCAAGGTGTCAATTAATCTGAACGGCATTGATCCGTTCTATGAGTTTCACCAAGGGAAACTGGTGGCTATCGTTGATAACCGTCATGAGAGTCCGCCCAACACTCCTTATAAGTTTGCTCCTTTACCTAAAGGTCAATCAATGGGACCTTCCCTCCTGAAGCCCATAAGCACAGGAACAAGCTCTCGCACTGAAGAAGGCAAGACCGGAGGCAAAGGCAAAGGGAAAGAAGGAGATTCAAGCCAGAGAAAGTAGCGCCTTCCTTGTTTTACCTTTTTCATTTTATTGATTCAAATTCGCTGTGTTCCGGGATCAGCTCCGGATTATTACACGAATTGAAATTCTCATTAAATCAATAAAAGAGTTTTTTACCTCCATTCTTGTTTAGTGAAAAACAACTTTAATAGAGGGATTGCATGTGTATTGTATCATTCCGGATTTAAGTAATGAAGATCAGATTGTAAAACAAAATCTTCATACCGGACTTATACATGCGAGATGAATTTCATACTAAGATCACCGTTTGTGAGGGAACACATCATCGTCACAAGAACGGCTTAAAGGGAATGATTGTAAGATCGTTTAGACGAGTTCATTCCTCAAGATATTCGTTAAATCGTTGATGCTGTCCCCCAGTTTCATTGGGTGATTATCACTTTGAATAAACTCTGAGTGAGATTTTCACGTGAGAGTTCTTGAGAATGAGGATTTAAAATAGAAATTCCTCTTCAAATTTTTCCGACTGAGGGATTTCGGGTGAATATGCCTTAGATTGTGGTGTACCCGAGTGGATTGTTTGTGTCGGAGTTTATGAGTCAGGTCTCAATTGAAGAATTGATGACTCAGAATATATAAAACTTCCAAATAAAGAACTTCATAAGAGAGTATTAATATGGAGTTCAGTACAACTTACTTGTTGTGTTTGGAGTTCGGTTTGATCCTACTGTCCATGTCATATTTGGCGTTCGGTTTAATCCTACTAGCTGTTCTTCTTCACCGACGTTCGGTTAATCCTACTAGTCGTACTCAGAGTTCGGATTAATCCTACAATCTGAGCCTTCAACACGGGGTTCAGATCAGGGCTAATCCGGAACCTACTGCACCCGTCACTTGGGGTTCAGCGTGATCTTGAAGAAGAATCAGCTTACTGCGCCCAAGCCTTCACATGGGGTTCGGTTTGTGGCCTTGAAAGAGGACCAGCCCTACAACCCATGTAGTCTTCGAATGGGGTTCGGTTTGTGGCCTTGAAGAAGGACCAGCCCTACAACCCATGTAGTCTTCGAATGGGGTTCGGTTTGTGGCCTTGAAGAAGGACCAGCCCTACAACCCATGCCCTGAGGTTCGGTTTAACCCTACCACTCAGGTCTTCACCGACGTTCAGTTAATCCTACTAGTCGTACTCAGAGTTCGGTTTAATCCTACAATCCGAGCCTTCACCGGTGTTCAGCCAAACTTACTAACCGTACCCAGAGTTCGGTTTAATCCTACAATCTGGGCCTTCAATACTTAGACACACTCGAGGAGTTACGTCGTCAATTACAGAATGGGTAATTGAGATCATCCGTCCTGAGTATGTTCTTGTGTGTTGCGCATATTCGAGGAGTTACATCGTCAACTACAGAATAAGTAGCTGAGATCATCCGTCCTGAATATGCTTCCGTACACCGGATCAGCTGAAAATCACAGCATAAGAAAAACTCGAAAGAGTTAAATTGTTGTGAGAGATTCTTATTAAATCAAAAATAAGAATTACAATGAGAGCGTAGCTGTGAAAATAAATTCTCCAGTATTCAATCCAAAATAAGGATAGGAGAGTGTAGATGGTTCCAACAGCTAGCTATAGTAGATGCGCAAGTTTTGGGTGTTCCATTTATTTCGGATTGGAGTGCCATCAAGGTTTTCAAGGCGGTAAGAGCCTTTGCCAGTGACCTCGGATACCCTGTATGGGCCTTCCCAGTTCGGGGCTAATTTGCCTTGATGAGCGAATTTGTTCCCTATACTTGCTTTCCTCAAAACCAAATCTCCAACGTTGAAAGTCCTTGATTGGACTCGTTTGTTGTACCGGAGAGCAACTTTGGCTTTGATGGCTTGATCCCTGATGAAAGCGTCTTCTCTGAGTTCTTGTATGACATCCATTTCGGATGCCAAGTTAGTATTGTTGGTTTCTTCAGAGAAGTACTTAACCCTTGTGGAAGCTATTTGCAGTTCCACAGGTATCATTGCCTCGACCCCGTATGTTAGGCGATATGGGGATTCATTGGTGGATGAATGAGGCGTTGTCCGATATGCCCATAGGACATGACACAGCTGGTCTGTCCATCCGCCCTTGGCTTCACCAAGGCGTTTCTTTAGTCCCTTCAGCACCTCCCTGTTGGCCACTTCAGCTTGACCATTAGTTTGGGGATGTTCGACAGATGAGAATATTTGGGTTATTCCTAACCCTACAAGCAAATCTGTGAATTTTCTATCCGTGAACTGGGTGCCATTGTCTATGACAATCCGTGCTGGGACCCCGAACCGTGTTATGATGTTTTCATACATGAAACGACGAGTTCGGGCTGAAGTAATATGCACCACCGGCTCTGCTTCTATCCACTTAGTGAAATAATCGACCCCTACAATGAGATATTTGATACCCCCAGGAGCAGTTGGAAAGGGGCCCAGAATATCCAAACCCCATTGGTAGAAGGGCCATGGAACAGCGGATGCGAAGAGTTCTTCCGCCGGTGTGTGGTGAAGATTAGAGAATTTTTGGCAAGCATCGCATTTTTTGACGAAGTCAATGGAGTCTTGCTTCATCATGGGCCACCAGTATCCAGCCCTGAGGATTTTTCGCATTAAGCTTCTTCCTCCGGCGTGGTGTCCACATTGTCCTCCATGCACTTCCTCCATGACATCTTGCACTTCATCCTCTTTGAGACAGATCAAATAGGGCACAGAGAGTGCCCTTCTGTAGAGATTACCATCAATCATAGTGAAATACGGTAATTCTCTCCTTAACCTCGTCTTTTCCTTCTTATCTGTGGGTAGTTGTCCATCAGCCAAATAACGGATGTAAGGAGCCATCCATGTATCTCCGTAAAGGGAGTTAGTCATTATGGCGTTTAGAGAAGGGAAAAGAGGGATGCTGGGCGACGTTAGCGTGCTTTGAACCAACGTAGTGGTGCTACCTGGTCGTTTAGTGCTTGCTAACCTGGAGAGTATATCCGCTCTCGTATTCTCTTCACGTGGAACATGCTTGAATTCCACCTTTGAGAATTTCTCAGTCAACTCCTTGACACAGTTCAAGTATAATTAGAGTTGAGGTTCGCGAGCTTGATAATCTCCTAAGATCTGCGAAATCACCAGCTGTGAATCGCTGCAGAGTGTCGCCTCAGAAGCTCCGATGTCAATTGCAGCTCTTAGCCCGGCCAAGCAAGCTTCGTACTCAGCTTGGTTGTTGGATGTTTTGAAATTGAAACGAAGGGAGATCTCCAGGTGTACTCCATCGTCACTTTCTAGAACTACACCTGCTCCAGAGCCTCTTTGGTTTGATGAACCATCAACGTAAATGGTCCAATGGACTCGAGGGTAATCTGGATCAGTCCCTGTCATTTCCACAACAAAGTCTGCCAGGACTTGAGCTTTAATAGCGCTGCGGGGTTCGTAGGATATATCAAACTCAGAGAGTTCAATAGACCATTTGATCATCCTCCCAGCGAGATCGGGCTTGATTAAGACAGAACGGAGTGGCAAATCCGTTCTAACTATGATTGGATGGGCGTGAAAGTACGGACGTAACCGTCGTGAGGCCCAAACAACAGCGAGGGCGGCCTTTTCAAGTTTCTGATACCGGATCTCAGCACCTTGCAAGGTCTTGCTAGTGAAATAGACCGGTCTTTGTCCATCAGGAGTTTCTTTTATCAAGGCAACGCCCAAAGCTTCATCTGAAATAGCCAAGTACAAAATGAGTGTGTCTTCGGGGTCAGGCTTTGTGAGAATGGGAGGTTTGGACAACACCTCCTTAAGCTCTTGGAAAGCTTTTTCTTGTTCCTGTCCCCACTCGAATTTTTTGGACTTTTTCAGTATTTTGTACAGGGGGAGCGACCTGTGAGCCATCTTCGGCATGAATCGTGCCAAAGCTGCTACCTTGCCATTCAGGGATTGGACTTCTTTGAGATTCTTAGGACTCTGCATGTCTAGAATCATTTGGCATTTCCCTGGATTGGCTTCAATACCACGTTGAGTTAACATGAAACCCAAAAACTTCCCAGCAGGGACAGCAAATGTGCACTTCATTGGGTTCAGCCTCATGTTAAATTGTCTCAAACGGGTGAATACTTGGCGTAGGTCCTCAATATGATCGCCACCAACCGGTGTCTTTGCTATTATGTCGTCAATGTATACTTCAACAAGTTTGGTATGCATACCTTCGAAAACCTTGTTGATCATGCGCTGATATGTCGCCCCAGCATTTTTCAGGCCAAAGGGCATGACTGTATAGCAAAAGACTCCACGATCATTTATGAAGGCTGTCTTCTCTTGATCCTCTTCGCACATCGGAATTTGGTTGTAACCAGAATAAGCGTCCATGAAGCTCAGGTATTGATAACCAGAGGAATCATCTACCATCCGATCTATATTAGGAAGAGGATAAGGATCTTTTGGACAGCAGCGGTTAAGGTCCACGTAATCAATGCACATTCTCCATTTACCATTGGATTTAGGGACCATCACCACATTAGACAGCCAAGAGGAATATCGGATTTCCCTGATAAATCCGGCCTTCAGCAACTCCTCAGTTTGCTGGCAAGCTGCCTTCTGTTTCTCTGGGCCCAATCGTCTATTCTTTTGGGCCACAGGTTTCGTCTCTGGATAGACGGATAGTTTATGACAGCAGAATTCAGGGTCTATGCCTGGCATATCGGCTGCAGTCCATGCAAAGAGGTCTTTAAACTCTTGCAAGAGAGCCAGCAGTCGCTGCTCTATTTCAGTATCTAGCTTGTCATTGATATGGGTGATCTTTTCTGGAGAATCTCCCAAGACGATGTTCCTGGAACTTCCATCCGGTGTGGGCTTTGATGGGTTGAACGGATCAATGTTCAAATCCGCTCTAGGGTCCAGGTCGACAAGGCTTACAGATCCAGCCGATGTTCCAGCATCATTAAGTTTCCTCTTTTTATTGGAGGCGTCCAGCTTTGTCATGTTGAGGCTAAGGTTGTAGCAGTATCTAGCCATCTCTTGATCACCCCGGATAGATGACACAGCATTATCCTTGTCAATGAACTTGATAAGGAGATGAGGGGTTGATACAACTGCCTCCATTGCATTCAGAGTGGGACGGCCTATGATGCCATTAAATGGTGATTTGACATCAATCACTAGCACCCGAGACTTAACCGTCCTGGCTCCTGGCTCGCCTTCAAACGAGATAAGGGTGTCAAGATACCCTTTAGTTGGTTGTTTTGCGCCATTGAAAGCTGTTAGATCCTGCGTGTAAGGCTGTAAGTCTGAGTCTTTAAAACCCATTCTTTCAAAGCAATTATAGAAAATAACATCGCAGGAACTTCCTTGGTCAACAAGGATTCTTCGGACGTCCTTGTTGGCGATCACAGCAGTGATGACTACAGCATCGTCACCAACAGGAATGGTTGGGCCAAAATCCTCGTCAGAGAAAGAAATTGTGGGAGCTTCAATCCCACCTCTGTAAGGGCGATTGTCTTTGACTTTCCCTTGCACAGATAGAATCATTCTGTGATGATTCTTACGGGCTGTAATTGAAGTTCCTCCTCCAGCGAACCCTCCAGCAATCATGTCAATAACTTCACGTCGGCCCTGACGTTGTTGCTGGGGCATGCTGTCTTTCTGTGCTGCGTTATCAGCCATTACACCTTTTTGCTTCTCTGCAGCAGAGAACTTTCGAACCGGACTGGGGTTATTGTCATCCCCATCGTCTGGATCTCTTTCTCTTTTCTCATTCCGTTCTGTCCTGTCAAAGGATTTTTCTTTGAACAGGTATTGCTTCAACTTGCCTTCTCTAATTAGCGTCTCAACCGCGTTCTTTAGAGCTTGGCATTCATCAGTTGAATGACCATTTTGTTCATGAAAATCACAGTACTTACATGAATTTCCTGGTCTTTTCATAGGGGCTGGTCTTCTAATGCCATATGTGCTGAGCATTGGCCATCCGACCTCTCTCAAAATCTGAGATGATCTAGCAGATAACTGTGCATAATGGCTGAAGGAATTGACATGCCTTTCTCGAGGTCGAGGAGGGTGGTTATCCACTTTAGGACTGGTGAATGGCCTCTCCATGCGTTCTGACCTCGTCTTCTCCTTACCCTTCTGGGTTTAGGGAGATGGTGTTGGTGGCTTTTTCTTTCCAGCCATTGCCTCCAAGTGCATCTCTATACTCACGTATTTTGAGGCTTTCTTTCTGAACTCCTCAAAAGTTGCTGGAGGGCTCTTTGCTAATGAAAGAGCGAAAGCTGAACTCGGCTGCAATGCCTCAATAACGATATGCAGCTTGATAGATTCTGTGAGGTTAGGAACCAGGGCTGCTTCCTTATAAAACCTCTTCAAAAAATCTTTTAAGCCCTCTGTTTCACCTTGCTTAATCTGAGCCAAGGTATGAGACGTCTTGGGTACGTCTCTGGAGATGACAAAGTGGGTTTCAAAGGCAGCTGCCATTTCCATCCAAGAATCTATGGATCCAGAAGGCAAGCCTTTAAACCACCCGAGGGCCTCCTCAGACAATGTTCGAGGGAACATTCGGCACATCACGTCTTCATCAGCCCCCAAGTACATGGCTTCGAACACATAAGCATCAAGGTGCGTAGTTGGATCAGTTTCACCATTATACTTTCCGATGGAAAGTGGTTGAGTGGTTTGAAGGTGCTTGGGGATGCTGATGCCCATAAGTTTCCTTGAAAAAGGAACTTTCAGATTGTAAGACAATGGGGGTACTGTTGTTGAATCTCTCTTTCTTCGGGAAGCTGCATCCTCAGAATCGCGAGTCTGTTCTCCCCCCTCAAACGTAGGGATATTTGAGTACTGAAGAGTGGTGGACTTTTCACCATCAGTCGTGTGGGGAGTGTTTCGCGTGCGAGATGATTCTTTATCCTCGCTTTGCCTTTTTTCTCTTCGCAATTCAGCGAGTTCCCTCTGAAGTTGTTTGATCAACTCATCGCGAGGATCAGGATCAGATACAGTTACTATCTTCTTCGAGCTGCACCCATGAGAATCAAAGTTGAGTTTTCTGAAGGCGTTAGGATTAGTTCTGCCTTCAGCTTGATTCTCCATAAAGTCTTGTGCTTCGCCTTCCATTGTGGATTACCTGCTCTGTCCAAGGATATGGGAATAACTTTATCGCGTCCCACCGGGCGTGCCAATGATCTGTCCTAGACCGGGGTCAAGAGATCCGATCTCAAGCCAGTCACGAATAGTATGTCAATACCGTATAATAGACCGGATATACTTGTATCCGATGTATGTATCCGTTGTCCTTGAATGAGGAGAGCGGATTAGGCGTCCTGGAGATCCTTCACACCGACCTAACGCGTTGAAGTGGGCGAATGGTGGTGTCACCTACAAAGATTCTCCGACGCTCAAGTCAGTGATTATATTCCAAGTAAGGAATGTATTCAGAGAGGAATCAGTCGTAAAAGAGCTGAAGAAGATCCCCCACTTCAATCATGAAGTGAGTTCATATACCTGATTGGCTCGATTAACGAGGACTCGTTGGTGGGGAACCACCAACTCCCATTAGCATTATTATATTGCGCACTTACCTGCATGATTGGGTCAAGTGGCTACTTTATATTGAGCATAGAGAATGTAGACTAGGATTAGGGAACAAATTGACCATTCCCGTGAGCAGAATTTGGCTCGTAGTGCAGGGAATTATTGATCGATCCCTGTAGCAACAATCCTTGTCTTTTGCACAGTGACGTGTGTATTATCCGATGTCATGGTGTTATCCTGAACAACCGGTATAGGGAGAACGCCTGATACGGAATTACAGTCCGGATGTATACCGATGACACCGGTTACACGTAGATGTCTTATCAAAGACGTTGAAATATGTCTAACAGATCGGATACCGGTATTGAGACCGGATCAATAATGATAATGATGATGTTGTTATATATGATAAGATGATACGATGAATTATTGATAACTGGGAAATCATGAGATATTGTAATCATGAGAAGTTGAGTAGTATAATGAGGCGTTAATATATGTTGTTGCTTGAGTAGCTTATTCGAATATCCTAAGGTGATGACTATAATGTTGGGACTAAAAGATGATGAATTATTTAAATGATGATGAGAATTATTTATCTATTTTAGGTGTTGATGATTTATAAATGTTGTATGCATGTTATATGATGTGGACGGACGATCGGTATAGATTACCTCTTGTTTTTTGCTTTAGTGATCGGTTATGGTCTAGTTGAGCTACCCAGTGGTCAGGTAGGACCTAGTGGTAAGGTAGGGAGCCAGGCGAGGCCTTGTGGGTCAAGTAGAGTTCACAAGGTATCAAGTAGGACCTCGAGCTGACGACTAATCCTTTTAGTATCTAGATACTAGAGTCATATTATTATGATTAATTGAGAGTTAGTGGTGACATAATTTGAATTAATAATGAGGTTATGTTAATTACATTAATGATGACATGATGTTAATAAAATTGATATTGAGATAATGTTAATTAAGTTGATGGTGAGATTGATGTCAATTGAGTTAGTGATTAGAGATGATGAATAAATTATACTATACTATACTTTTCCTAAGTATACATATATACATATATATATATATACATGTGTATATGTATGTATATATATGTTATGTTGATTATTGACATTGATTTATATTGCTAGACACTCACCATTTTATTTATTTTTCGTAACTGGAGACAAGGAAGCTATAAATGTTGTAGAGACTAGTGCCAGATAAGCTGGGAGTAATGCCAAGGGAATTTAGATACTGATGTATTATGATATATATTTATTGCTTTGGATATTATGGCTTACGATGGTAGTTATGTATATATATATATATATATATATATATATATATATTTGAGGTACCTCGTTGTGTGATGTTTATGATAGAGATAGTTGACTATATGATTGTGATGTTTTAAGGATAGCGGCGATAGCCTAATGTTGGTCAGATACACACACACATGTAGGCGATATGATGATTATGGATAATGATTATGCTTGGTATTGGCATAGTGATGTTTATAATGATGAATGAATGAGATGATGTTCAGGCTATGCTTGATTATGGATATATACTTATATGGGCAGGTTCTATTTCGATTGTTGTTGGCATTGAGCCATTGATTTTATATATGTGAGATGTTTATCATGGATGATGGTATAATAATGTTACGAAGAATACATTAATTTATGTCCAGGTATTGTTGATTTTCATGGTACTAAGCCAACAGTTGTGATATTCAATTAAATATGAGCATATTGTTCTAATTGTGTATGTGAAATGTATATGTGAATTTATGGTAGTTGAATGACTTGAGGCTAAGTGCATGTCAATGAAATAGTGGATTATGAAACATAAGTGAAAGAAGTGGAAAAATTAGATTTTAACTAACTAGAAGGGTGAAAATAAGTTCTAGTGGGATTTAGAATCCCCACAAGATACCGAGAAGACCCTGGTGGTATTTGTAATGTGGTTGAATAGGAAAAGTGATGCTTGAGTTGCAATTGGTGTGGTTTGATGCATAGTTACCTAAAGTGGTGTAAATTGCATTTTAGTGCATAAGTTGTTTATATGAATGAATTTTTGAGTATAAACTGCGCCAATAAGTCTGGAATGGAGGAAATATAATGGCTATGGAGTTTCATAGCAATTAGAGTTGAAACGAACAAGTTAGGTAGTATAAAAGTTAGCTTAGAGGCCAAATTTTGCATAATTATGCAGAACAGGCTGTCTGGTAATCGATTACGTAATAGATTACCAAAAAGTCATGTTTTATTCCTGTGTAGTCTGGTCTCTGGTAATCAATTACCAGGGTTTTGTAATCAATTACCAGGGCTGATGTAATCGATTACAGGGTTCTTGTAATCGATTACTAGAGTCTTAAAATGGGTTTTTTGGTGGTTTTAAGTAACGTAGCCCTTAGGTTCCTACTAGTTATTGTCAGGGATGTTCTGAAAGTGGAAAATTTACCTGATTTTAATTAGACCTGGGATAAATATTAGGAATTGCTAAGGGGACGTTACAGGTGGTATCAAGGCAGTTTCGATTTGGACCAAATGTATGTGAAACTATATGGTGAATGTTGTATGTTGTATTGAGATTGAATTATTGTAAGAACCTTGGCATTATGGGTATGGATACTCTGGTAGCTCTGGAAACCTTATGTTGAGGTATATTCTGAACTCTATAAAGTTAGTTTAAGTAGTAACTAGGTGTTATTTTCTTGTAGTATGGTTGTTGACTCCAGTTCTCACCCAGATGACGATTTCTTCACCCTATTTTCTTAGTTCATGAGGCAGGATGAATCTGACCCCATCCTTGATAAGTTTTTGAAATGTTCACCATCTGTATACAAAGGTGGGCATGGTCATGATGGTGCCTATGTATGGATCAGAGATATAGAGTAAATCTTTAAGTATTTTGAATACTCTGAGGAGCAGAAAGCATTGATTGCCTCTTATCAATTAAAGGAAAAGGCTAGAGTCTAGTGGACTCACACTAAGACTCAGATGGTGGTTGTTAATGAAGCTCTGACTTGGGTAAATTTTAAAAAGATTATTGGCGAAATATTTCCCTAACAATTATAAGATTAGGAACGAGATGGAATTTCTAAAACTTGAGCAAGGCAAAATGTGTGTGGCTAAATATACAGCCAAATTTGAGAGTTGTGTGATTTCTATTACCCTTTCTTATTGGAGGGTATCAAAGGAAATAAATGTGTTAAATATGAATTTAGCTTACGAGTAGAGCTTCATGGCCTGATTGTCCCTTTAGAGATTCAGGATTATGCAATATTGGTGGATAAAGCTCAATTGATTGAGGAGGAGTAGCTATAGAGGGTGGTTGTAGGGAAAGATAAAAAGTAGTTGAAGGCCAAAAGGCATAATTTTAAGAAGTAGGGCTAGCCTAGTCATGGTGGATCATCTACCACATCTTCATCTTTATCCTGAAGCCGAGGTGGTGGTTTTTCTAGTGGTAAAGCTTGTTTTAATTACAGAAAGAAATGACATTTAGCCAAAGATTGTTACTCAAATTAGTACACTTGTTTTTAGTGTGGCCAAAAATGGCACATTAAGCTTGATTATCCATAGAGGCAAGTCCATAGTGTGCAAGGTAGTCGAACTAATACTTTTATGGCTTGTGGTGGTGGAAACCAGAGAGATAGACAAGGTGGTGGTCGTCGTGGTGGCCAAACTCAGAGTAAAGGTGATCGACAAGGTTTCACACCGAAGGTCAGAGGATTGATCGATGAGGTGAACTTTGAAACCGAGAATTAAAGTAGAAACGGTGAGTTTCGGAACCTTTAAATGTGCCTTTGGATATAATGTATAGTTTTGAAGGATGATATGTAAATTTTGTTCGTAGATGTCTTAATTATAGATAGTTTGAAAATTTGGTAAAACCAACGGATGATTCAAAGTAGAGGAAACGCGGAGTTAAGGTAAGAGGGTGTATGTGGTGCATAAATTAATGGAAATAACAATTAAAGTTGATTCTGAAATGTTGGGAAAAAAGTAAAATAATTAAAATAATAATTACCTATATATATACATATGAACAATTGTATAATTGTGTGAGTAGGGAGAAATGTAAAGTAAACTGCAATGATTGCGAATGATTGTAAATATATGGTGTGGCTTTATAGAATTTGTTGCTCATATATGTGTTGATAATTATGAGATAAATAGTGAAATTATATTATGATTATTGTTGATAATTGACATGGTGTTGATTGATATTTAAGTATTGTATTGCATGATAATGATGACGATGATGATGTTGTTATATATGATGAGATGATACAATGAATTATTGATATTTGAGAAATCATGAGATATTGTAATGATGAGAAGTATAACGAGACGTCAATAAAATATTGTTGCCTAAGTGGCTTATTCGAATGTCCCAGGGTGATGGCTATAATGTCGGGACTAAAGGACGATGAATTATTCAAATGATGATGAAAAATGTTTTATCAAATTGAGGTGTTGATGATTTATAAATGTTATGTGCATATTGTATGGTGTGGACGGTCGATTGGTATAAATTACCCCTCATTTTTGGCTCCAACGGTTGGTTGTGACCAAGTTGAGCTACCCGGTGGTTAAGTATGACCCAATGGTGAGGTGGGGAGCCAGGTAAGACTTGGTGGACTGGGTAGGGTTCACAAGGTGTCAGGTAAGACCTCCAGCTAACGGTCGATCATTTTAGTTTCCAGATACTAAATTTGTATTATTATGATTGATTGAGAGTCAATGGTGATGTAGTTTGAATTGATTATGAGGTGATGTTAATTACGTTGATGATAACATGATGTTAATTAAATTGATAATGAGATGGTGTTAATTAAATTGATGATGAGATTGATGCCAATTGAGTTAGTGACGAGAGATGATGAATAAATTGTACTATACTACGGTTTTAGTGACATTGATTTATATTTCCAATCACTCATCCTTACATTTGGTTTTAGTGACTAAAGAAAAGAAGGTCATAGATGCTACAGAGACTAGTGCTAGATAGGCTGGGAGCAATGCCTAGGGGAATTTAGATATTGATGTGTATATGTAAATATGTTGATGTATATGTAGTGATTTGGATATTTTGGCTTATGATGGTAGTTATACATATATATATATATATATATATATATATATATGTGTGTGTGTGTGTGTGTGTGTGTGTGTGTGTGTGTGTTTGAGGTACCTCGTTGTGTGATGTTTATAATGGAGATAAATGATTATATGATTGTAATGTTGTGAGGACAGTGGTGATGGCCCAACGTTGGCCAAACACACACACATACATATAAGTGATATGATGATTGTGGATGATGATTATGCTTAGTGTTGACATAATGATGTTTATAATGATGAATGAATAAGATGATGTTCAGGCTATGCTTGATTATGGATATATACTTATATGGGTAGGTTCCATTTTGATTGTTGTTGGTATTGAGCCATTCATTTTATATACGTGTGATGTTTATCATGAATGGTGATATGATGATGTTATGAAGAATACATAAATTTATGTCCAGGTATTGTTGATTTTCATGGTGCTAAACCAGCAGTTGTGATATTAAATTGAATATGAGCAGGTTGTTATAATTGTGTATGTGAAATGTATATTTAAATTTTTGGTAATTGAATGACACGAGGCTAAGTGCATGTCAATGAAATAGTGGATTATGAAACATAGGTGAAAGAAGTGGAAAATTGTGTGATTTTAGCCAACTAGAGGAGTAAAAATGAGTTCCGGCCAAATCCAAAATCCCTAGAGAGTATCGAGAGGACCCAAGTGGTATTTGTAATATGGTTGAATAGGGAAAGTGATGCTTGAGTTGCAATTGGTCTGATTTGATGCATAAAGTTACCTAAAATAATGTAAATTGCATTTTAGTGCATAAGTTTGATGTAGAAGGAAATAAGTTTAATGTATAACGGTTAAAACCTTAAAACATAAGTAATATAGAAGGAAAGAATGTAATGTGAGTGGTACTTTCTATGACTTTCTAAGGAAATAAACCAATTTAGCATAGCAAAAGAAGGATTGTGCAATGCAATCCTTAATTGGAAAGTTATGCGTTTAAACAAACTACACATCTTGTATGATCGTACACATAAGAGGGACAAATCATCAAATTTGCTCATGAAACTAATATTTTGGCTCAATCTCATTTGCACACGTAGCTTGTTTACCACCATAAATCTCATATGCATATATAAATCCGATTAAGAGTAGAAAGCTAAACAATATGGGACTTAAAAGTTTTGATATATATACAAGCAAGTTTTTTAATATTAACTAGTTAAAATATCTTACTAAACAAACTTTAACATATCATATTATATATATTTTTAAAATATTTCTTCAATAATATTTATTATTAAATATAATAATTAAAATATATTTAAATGTATTTATTATTATATACTTATTAAATATTTTTTTAATAATAATATATTTATTTAATAGCAATTTATTAAATAGTAAGTGTTTTAAAATACTTGTAATCTTTTAAATAAAAATATTTTAAAATATATAATAAATGTATTATTTTAAATATATTTAATAAATATATACTTTTAACAATATTAAAAATAATCAAATAATAATTTTGTTAGTAATACATTATTTTTAATAAAATATGTATTAAATATATTTTTAATGATAAAATATTTATTAAATATATTTTTTTAATAATAATATATTTATTGAATAGTAATATATAAAATAATAAATAGTAATGTATATTTAATATTTAAAATACATAATATCATATCATGTGTTAAGCCATATAAGTTAATAAAATAATATGAATTTATATTTTATCATACACACTCACCCATCCATATTGTATCTAAACTATTACTAAAAAATGTGAATTGTTATCCTATATACAAGAGTTACCTGTATAAACTTAAGTGAAGTCGTGTTTAGTGGTTAAGTCTTCTATGTAGCAAATCTTGAGTTCAATCCTTGTTTTTAATTTTACCCATCAACTAATAAATATTTAAGACATGAAGTCACTATATCATCAATGAAACTCTCAACACTTTAAAGTTAGTAGGACAATTAACCTTTTGTATAGAAATCAACAAGAGCCCAAAATAAACACATTCTTTAACCAACTAAAAAATATCCTCTTCCATTATATATAGGGTAAATACACCTTTTGATCCTTTATTTTACACAAAAGTTTCACCCCGGTCCTTTAGTTTTTTTTTGTTCAAGTTAGTCTTTGATGTGGTTTAAAATGTTTCAATGTGGTCCTTCCGTCAATTACATGTTAACGCCGTTTGTACTGTTATCATCATCTTCTTCCCTGATTCTTCTAAAGTAAAACCATATGCTCCCAGAAGAGCAAACATAAATAGCCAGAAAAATAAAAAACAACAGCTTTTGAAGATTGGAGAATAAAGTAATTGTTCATTTTGTTATTTTCATCGACACTCAAAGCATATGAATCTGAACAGTTAGCGGTAAAATTGAAAAGAAAAGAGGACAAAACCCCCTAAAGTAGGAGAATCCAAAAACACAAACAAAAAATTTGAAAGAGACAAAATATTAATGTAAGATAAATCATTCATCGTTGAATTTTAATGTTGATAAAAATAAGAGAGATAGCAAAACATTGTTCCATGAAGGAAGTGAAAATTACTTGAATAAATAGGAAAGGGACACGAGAAATAGGAATAACGAATGAATATAAACAGAATCTCTACTACAACACTTCATTCTTAAAACATTAGGAAAAATTAAAACATCTTGCTTTGCTAAAATTATAGAGAACTTAATCAACTCTTTGTAATTAACTCTTTGTAACACAATCTTTGCTCAACACTAGATATAAGATGCTCTAAGGCATGTTTCAGACCCTGCTCATTGCAAGTAAAATAGAGTAAAGCAACAATCTATGTCAGGTGACCAAACTGAAACAATTAATTATTTGATAAGGACCAAATTGAAATCACTAACTGTACTTTAGGGACCAAGTTGAAATCACTAACATAACATAAGGGACCAAATTGAAACAATTATACTTTGTGGTCTGATATGAAAATGAACTCCTTGTAAGCCTCTACTCCACCCATATCCCCCATGAACAGGTCTATGACTCTACGTTAAGTGAACCCCCTTTGGGCCTTCATGGCAACTTTCTACTTCTGATATAAAAGCATTATATTTGCTTTGTGCAAGCCTCAAAGGAAAATGAATGGAAAAAGAAGATGAACGAAGAAGGAAGATGGGATCCATAGTTTTCTATTTTCCCTCTCAATTGTCAAAACTACATCATTTTAGTGTTTGATGTAACACCCTTTGTTACACCTTAATAAATTCTAAAAAAAATCATAAATTTTTTTAAAAAAGATATAATTGTTAGAAAGAAACTATCGGAATAAATTACATACATTATTTCTGAAATACCTCATAAATATTATTAAAACTTAATAAAGTATTTGTACATTGATCCAACGAAAATAAATATTAAATATTATAAGAAAGAGAGGAAACTCCATGGCCCAGAAGCAGTTACTTATTAACATTATTTATTCATTGGACCACGGTATTCATACCGAGCTCCCTTTCTAGAACGTGCTATAGTTACTACTGATATTCTTCGATTCTTCCCTCTGAACCATCAATTTAGAATATATGAAACAAAAACACGGAGAAAGGAGTGAGAAACAGAATATAATATTCTCGATTAAGACATAAGCAACAAAGGGTTTTCACAAACCAATACATAATAATATCAATCACAATCACATACACAATCAATTATGAATGCATGAATGTTATGCAATATCTTCATCATAACTTACCTATATATATGGGCCCTTAAATTTTAATTTGCACTAGGCCAACCAGGAGTTTACACTGTTCTATAAGTCCAGATAATAATAATATGAACAGCTCAACTGGCATGGAAACACTTAGAGACTAGTCAGATTGAGAAAGTTTTTATTGTGAAAGTACCCGACACTAGGGAGCTACCCCAGGTCCCCTGAAGCACCCTTTCACACCCTCTCATCCCAAGGCTCGTAATTAAGCCTCCTCTAATGTATCCTCGGTTTCTATAATCCGTCCCCAGACAATATCATTTTATTTCACTTTAATGATTCATGATGCATGAACTACTCGCGTATTTAGTTGGTTAAGGCTTTTAGAAACTCAATTATTAAATACCTTAAAAGGTTTACAATATCATTTCAATAAACTGTACATTTTCTCAATTCTCTGAATTTCTGTCCCACAGAAATAAATTTGGTACAGTTTTAAATTCTCACTGAAATTGAGTTTCTAAGCCTTAAATATCTCAAAACTTTTTCATATTAAATCTTAACAAGATCAAATTCTCAATTACTTTCAAATATCTTTAGTTATTAAGTTGGAAAAATAAAATAAATTTCTTTTAAAAATTTTATTTTATTAAAAGAGAATAATCTTTAAATCATTAACCATAAATACTTAAAATTACAAAAAAAATTTCTTTAATTCAAAATTTAATTATCTCAATTTGTTATTAATTTTCATAAAATGTCTATTTTCTAAAATAAATACTAATTTTTTTATTCTAAATATAAAATAATTTCTAAGAAGAAATAAAAGATAATAAAAATTTAAAGAGTAAGGTAAGAAATTCTTACTGGATTTTAGCTTTCCGTCATGCTCGCTGTATGCTCAAACTCCACATTACAATATCATCAATCAAATATTATCAATCACAGTTAAACATCATCAATCATAAATCAATCATAATCAAATCAATTAAATATCATTAAATACATATCATAATGAAAAATTTAATGATTATTAATCTAGTTGATTTTTTTTTAGTTCCTTTTGTCCATTCATAGCATAGGTATATGTAAGTCCATATAATCTAGTCCTTGCAGTCCATATGGGTCATAATGGTCCAAGTCTTTGCATAGGTATAATCCAGTCCATATAGGTCATAATGGTCCAAGTCCTTGCATAGGTATGTTAGAGTTAGTTAAACCGGATATTTAATTTAAAATTTATTAAAAATTTTAAGTTAAAAAGTTAATATTTTAAAATAATAATAATATTAAATTTAAAAGGAGTAGGGGACTCCTGCCATTATTCTTATGTCTTTTCATATTATACTCTTATCTCACTCCCCCTTACCTTGAGTTGTTACCAAAAGAGATTTGCTTTGCGCCTCCAATTTCTAGAAATATTAATACCAATCTTATTTTAGTATAAGCATAAGATAAAGATTAAGATTACTACTTAAAACAAAAATGGTAAATTTTGAATAGTGAATAGTGAATAGTGAATAGTGAATAGTAAAACATGAATAGTAACAGTAAATAATAAATCGTAAATAGTAATGGTAAATAGTAAATCATGAATAGTAACAATAAATAGTAAATCGTGAATAGTAACGGTAAATAGTAAAAACGTGAATAGTAATAGTAAATAGTAAAAACGTGAATAGTAACGGTAGATAGTAATAGTAAATAGTAATTTACTATTTGAATAGTAATTTACTATTAAAATAGCAATTTACTATTGAAATAGTATTTTACTATGCAGAATAGTAACTTAAAATAATATTATTTCTAATATAATAACAGATTTCTAAAAATGATATGAAAATAACCCAAAAAATATAAAAGAGAAGTATTCTTACCTTAGGATTTTGACAGAATCTTCTCCCAAAAAAATTTACTTCTCTCTCTCACTTCCACCACTATCTCACTAGCACTACTATATTAAGAAAACTTAATCTGAAATTGTGAATTCTAAAGAAGAAATTCTTCGGTATTTATAGGAAAAAATTTACTATGCATTCCATTATTTTAATATAAAAGTACTATGTATTTTTAAATTTTTTATTCTTGGTTACTGTACATCTTTTGAAAATTTCATACATGCACAGTATTTTGCATAGTAACTGTCGGCAAAATTATTAAGTCAAATAGTAACCTTTCACTCGGTATATTTTAAATATTCAAAATGAGTCATTTTTGAAATTTAACGATATTATATCAGTTCTCACTAATTTTATAATAAGTAATATAAAGCTAAAATTTTAAAAATCTAAAATTTTCTGTTAATAAAAGTTTATTGATACGTTTCCAATTTTTTAATGATTAGAAAAAATCAAGATTTTTCTTAAACCGATAATTTTTAGATAAGTCTACTTGAAACGGATTTTAGAAAATTTTCTTATAATTTCAATTCACTTTCTTATAAATATTTTTAATTTAAATCACTTATATGAATTTAAAATTATTTAAAAAATATTATTTTATTAAAAAAATTCCAAAATTCTAAAAAAATTCCAAAAAATCATAAATAATACGTAGATTAAAAAGTTCTAAAGAACCATAATTTAATTCCTTCAAAATTTCAATATAAAAATAAAAATAGGGGTGTTACATTTGATGCAATAGCGAATCATTAATTGACACGTGTATAGTGATGTCCTTATTTGAGAGCACATTATAAACGGCGTTAACATGTAATTGACGGAAGGACCACATTGAAATATTTTAAACCACATTAGGGACTAACTTGAACAAAAAAAAAACTAAAGGACCGAGATGAAACTTTAGTATAAAATAGAGGACCAAAGGGTATATTTACCCTTATATATATATATATATATATATATATATATATATATATATATATAGCTTGAAGAAGATAACTTGAAAGTCATCTAGTCCAGGAGCCTTAAAAGGATTCATATAATTGAGAGTATAAGAAACCTCATCTTTAGTAATAGCCCTTAATAACTCCATGCATGTTTCATTTAAAAGACGGAGGAAGGAAAAAGAACAAGTTAGGTTGGAAGGAAAAAAAAGTAAGGTTATAACGTCCCTTAGTGATTCCTAACATTTATCCTAAGGTCTGATTAAAATCAGGGTAAATTTTTTGCTTTCAAAACATCACCGGTGATAAACAGTTTGAATAGAAGGGCTACGTTACTTAAAACCACTAAAAACTCCAGTTTATGGTGTTGTTACACAAGGCCTGCTAATCAATTACTAGAGACCAAACTATGTAGAAAAGAAACATGCCCTTCTAGTAATAGAATACATAATCAATTACTAGACATTTTGTTT
This sequence comes from Clitoria ternatea, assembly GCA_037962975.1. Classification (NCBI taxonomy): domain Eukaryota; kingdom Viridiplantae; phylum Streptophyta; class Magnoliopsida; order Fabales; family Fabaceae; genus Clitoria; species Clitoria ternatea. The sequence continues at coordinate 58,876,111 of CM075674.1, forward strand.
TGCATAATTATGCAGAATTTGGTCTCTAGACCAACTTCCACATTACCTAACTTGCCCATTTCAACTCCAATTGTTATGGAACTCCATATGCATTTTATTCCTCACATTCCAAACCTATTGGTGTAGTCTATACTAAAAAATTCCTCCATATGAAAAAATTATGCACTAAAATGCAATTTACAACATTTTAGGTTACTTTATACATCAATCAAACCAATTGCAGCTCAAGCAATACTTTCCCTATTCAACACATTACAAATATCACTAGGGTCCTCTTTGTACCCTTCAGGGATTTTGGATCCCATCAAAACTCGTTTTCACCTTCTAATTAGCTAAAATCACCATTGTCCATTTCTTTCATCTATGTTTCATAATCCACTATTTCATTGACATGCACTTAGCCTCAGGTCATTCAACTACTATAAATTCACATATATATTTCACACACATAATTATAACAACTTGCTTATATTCAATTTAATATCATAACCGTTGGCTTAATGCCATAAAAATCAATAATACCTAGACATAAATTTATGTATTCTTTATAACATTATTATACCATCATCCATGGCAAACATGACACATATATAAAATCAATGGCTCAATACCAACAACAATCAAAATAAAACATGCCTATATAAGTATATATCCACAATCAAGCATAGCCCGAGCATTATTTGTAACATCCCAGGTCTTTAATAATTAGAAAGTAAATAGATGGGCATTTAAACTTAAAATGATATTAATTAAGGAGTGTGAAGTTAATAATTGACTTTAAAATGGATATAATTAAGAAAAGGAGGATCAGAACCTGACGTATAGCATGGCTATGGTGCGTAGCATTAAGGCAACTTTAGTTATCTGATGCATAGCGTTAGTGTCGTGAATCAGAATTTAAAGATTAGAAAAGAGGCAGAACGCATGCATGGGTTTGGGACCCTTTTCTTTCTCTCCTCTCCCAAGCTTTAGGAGCTTAATTCTAGCTGATTTTGGGAGGATTCTTAAAGCTAATTACGTTTTAGACTTTGGCAAGTGAGGTATGTACTTGGAGACCATTAATTTCATATTCCCTCTCTCTTCATCTTTCTTTTCCCTCTTTAACTGTGAGTTACATATTGGAGGGAAGCTATGATCTTGTGTTTTATGGTCATGGGGAACTTGGGCCTTTCTCCAGTAATGATGGATACTAAGAGAAACTAATGGGCTTTGCATTTCAGAAATTGTAGGCTTTGAATTAGGAGTCGGAAGGTGGTTTGGTATCATGGAGCTTAGAAATAAGAGTCAGAAATGAAAAATGGTAAGTTAAATAACTTTGAATTGAGGTTTGAAATTGCTTCAAGGTTATGGGTTTGGTAATTATATGTTAATTGGCGCCCCTTAATTTTAATCTTAGAGTCTTGGTGGATTTCAGAAGAACCCTGTAATTAACTTAAAGATTTGGAAAGGTTAGGATCAAGGTAAGAGGGTATGTTGGGTTAAGGTTAATATAAAAATGTAATTATGCTGGTACAGTGTAGGAGAAAGGTGTATGATAGCCACTTTAATTATTTTATACCAAATTGAATAAGTTAGGATGAACTATGTGGTATGTGGAATAAAAGTAAGTGAGAGTATTAAAGTAAAGGAGATAGAATAATTTATATGATTAGTAAATGGCTAAGTGGAAGGATAATGTCATATTATTTAAGGAAATTAAATACGTATGTATATATAACTACACAATATGGTAGGTTATGAAATAAAAAAGCGAGTCTAAGTGGAATAGGCGTATTCATGAATATATATATATATATATATGTGTGTGTGTGTGTGAAAAGAGAGAGTGTAAGACCAATAATGAGATGTAGGACAATTAGTAATTAATAGTGCATAAGTGACATTAGTGTGGTAGTGAAATTATGTAAGCAAACGTAATCTTGTAAACTATAATGAATAGTTGGGTGAGAAACTAAGGCAGGTGGAGTTCATAATAAAATAATGTAGTTATAGATTATATTAAATACCATGAATTAATATTAAACCTAAAAGTGGTGATGGGTTCTAAGTTAATGAACAGAGAGAGAGAGAACAAATGACATGTTAATAATAATAATAATGAAATTATATGTATGTATAGATAGTAGCGACATGAGTGGAATTTATGAACGTTGATGATTGCAATGACGTGATATTGGTAATGATACTGTTAATTTTTAATGAATTGATGTTTGTAAAGATGTAGTGCATTGACGATGTGACATGTTATGTATGATGCGGTGTAATAATTAGTTATGCCAGTAAATAGATATCTGGATTATGTAAGTGTATAAAATGCCTTGTGATTTGTAAGTTAGAATGAGTAACAATTGTATCTGAGGTAAATATGTTAATCGATTAAATATGTGTTATGTTAATTATGCTCAACTCGATAAGAATAATGAAATGACGATTATGGAATGTTGGGACATGGCTTGTAAGGGTTGGACCTGTGTGGCCGCTCTGTGTGGTGAGTATATATCAGATTCTGATATTTATACATGAGATTAATGATGTTTTGGCCATATGTTCGGCGTGATTTGATATCTGATTTATGTGGTAGAGGACGACTGACGCTATGTGTTACCCTTGTTTTCAGGCTCCCATAGTTTTTATGCCCAGTTGAGCTACCTAGTGGTCAAGTAGGACCCAGTGGTTGAGGGGGAGTCAAGTAGGACTCGGTAAACCAAGTCAGGTTCATGGGGTGTCAAGTCAGACCCTCAGCTGAAGGTTGATCCTTTTAGTATCCGGATACTAAAGCGTCATATTATTTGAGGGTCAGTTATGTTTAAATGCTTGATATGTAATGATGCGGATATGAGTGATACTATAATATCCTGGACACTGTTGAGGGCGGGGAGTGATCGTCGGTGCGTTAGCACAGTCAAGGAGCGACTCCTGACAGGCTTCTAGTAGAGGGAACATATGACAATGTTTATATTTATTTACCTGATGTGTATGTGAAATGAAATAAATGATTTGTAATGGTTTGAGTTAGTGATTTTGATAAGGTCAATATGATTTAACTTGATGGTGATGAACTGGTAATAATAATAACGGAAGGATAATAATGAATATTGCGGTTAAAATGGAAATATAGCTATAGTACGTATAACATCCTTAATTTTTAAATTAATTTTCAATAAATCAAGTAAATTTTTCGCAAATGATTTAAATTTTCCAATAGAAATATGGTTCAGTTATTAAAATTACCGATTCCTCATCAAACCGACTGACTCATTGGAATGCAATTTAAACATAAATAGATTTTTCATAAACCATTTCATGATTAAAACAAAATTTGTATTAATAATATTGTTGTCACAGTATAAAAGCCGACCGGCCATTACATAATACAAAAATTTTATCATTCGGTAATCAATATTTCACTCGGTAAACACAAGAGCCGGCCAAGGCTTCTACCCAGTTTACTATGTACACTATGTATAATACATAATGCTCCAGTCGGTCAAGTGACTTCAAATGCCATCACCGTGTCCTCTATCCACTGCAAAAATAATAAGTAGGGGGTGAGCAAAAACACATCAAATAATAGTTATTGAATTGGATTAAAGGTCCAATCCATAACCATACACTTACCACAACTGAGTCATACAACATAAATAGCATTTCCTATCAGTAATCAAGGCATACACACAAGAATTAGTGCATATTCACACTCAAATAAATGGATCCATTAAGATTGTTAGTTTTGTGTTGCAACACTGGCTCCCCGAGCCATAATTCAGCACTCGGCTGATTCGGCCGTTTTACAGGTACCAAACCGCTCTACGCCCTCAATGCAACACCGAGTACCACTCCCAGAGTGATAGCGGTCCTCTACTCGGTATTACGGGCCAAACCCCGAGCCCTACTCAAGAGGTTGCCTTGAGTCCCACCCAAGGTCTTTTATGAATATCACAACATGTCTCATACTCATGCATTTCAAGCATATACATTGATACTATGAAAAGTTCCCATACTCATCATCAATCTCATATCACTGTCAATATCAGCATCAGAAATATGAATGGAACATATATATATATATATATATATATATATATATATATAAACATAAAGCATTATACAAGTGGGATATCAAAACACACGACATATATATAACATAATAGTATCACCTCACATCCATTCATAAACTATTTATTTGAAGTGGAATGCTCCCCCTACCTGGAAATAAGAGCTCTTTCAACACTTAAAACTTTATCTAATTAACAACTTGTGATTTCCGACTGGAATCTCAGCTTTGTGCTAATCCAGTGTTTTCTTTATAAAAGAAGAAATGAAGACTGATTCCTTCTTCGTTAATGGCTTTTTCAGCAGTATTTGGAAGAGGATGATTGTAGATGATATCTTTTATTTCAAAGGTTTTTCTAAACTCCTCCAACAGTGGAAATTGGTATTTATATCATTCATACAAAGAGACGTGAATGATTAAAAGATATCTGTTGTACTTTTCTTCAGATACTGAATAAGGAGTAAGCATTTAATGAAAAGGGACAGCACATTAGAGAGGGTCCCATACTTAGAAAAATATTAGAAAAAGACTTTACTAGAAGGTAAAAGAACAGGTTGACGTGGAAAGCATCAGACCTGATTCTCGCTTGAGCGAACCGCTCTCGCTTGAGCAAGAACTGCCCAGTAACCATTTCCATGCTTTTGCTCGAGCGAGACTCCCTCCTAATAGCCATATCCAGTAACGAATTTCATACTTACTCGCTTGAGCGAGGTATCCACTCGCTTAAGTGAAACCTGACCCAACACCCGGTTTTGCACTTGGGAAAAATCATTCCAGAACCGATTTCTCTTATTCGGTCCTTCACTCAGCAACTTACATTAAAGCTGACTTATCGCTCAGTCATTCATTCACTCGGTAATTCACCCTCACTGACTCAGCATCTGATCGATCTTCACTCGGTGAATTATTTTAAAACCGACTCTTTTCTCGTGTGGTCTTTCACTCGGTAATTAATTCCAAGACCGACCATCATCACTTGAGTTTTCACTCGGCAAAATAATCCAGACCGAATCTTTTCTTACTCGGTATCATTCCACTCGGAAATGTCGTGCATGGAAATATTTTACTTAAAAAGTTTCAATTCAGAGATACTCCATCCAGAACTGTTTCTCTCGGATTTCCTTATTCAAAAGTGCCTCATTCAGATACTATTTTCTTAACTTAGAAATAATTTGCTTAATGATGTTTTTCTCGGAAACATCTTATTTCCATTCGGAGATAAGTTCCTCGGTCTTACTTCACTCGGTATCGCACTATATTCACTCAGAATATCACATTTCAAACAGCATTCACTCAGAATTTCATTCAGAATTTCTTTATTAATCCTTCATAAATGAATTTGCTAAATATTACAAAACTTGGGATGTTACAGTACGTCTTTTCCTAGTAAGTGTGTATTTATTTTTATATTAATGCTTAATTTCAGTCGCTCACCCTCTGTATTGTGGTTTTAGTGATGTTTTGGCCATATGTTCAGTGTGATTTGATATCTAATTTATGTGGTAGAGGACGACTGATGCTATGTGTTATCCTCGTTTTCAGGCTCCCATGGTTTTTGTGCCCAGTTGAGCTACCTAGTAGTCAAGTAGGATCCAGTGGTTGAGGGGGAGTCAAGTAGGGCTCGGTGAACCAAGTCGGGTTCACAGGGTGTCAAGTCAAACCCCCAGCTAAAGGTTGATCCTTTTAGTATCCGGATACTAGAGCGTCATATTATTTAAGGGTCAGTTGTATTTAAATGCTTAATATGTAATGATGTGAATATAAGTGATACTGTAATATCCTGGACACTGTGAGGGTAGGGAGTGATCGCCGGTGCGTTGGCATGATCAAGGAGCAGCTCCTGACAAGCTTCCAGTAGAGGGAACATATGACAATGTTTATATTTATTTACCTGATGTGCATGTGAAATGAAATAAATGTTTTGTAATGGTTTGAGTTAGTGATTTTGATAAGGTCAATGTGATTTAACTTGATGGTGATGAACTGGTAATAATAATAACTGAAGGATAATAATGAATATTGCGGTTAAAATGGAAATATAGCTAGAGTACGTCTTTTCCTAGTAATTGTGTATTTATTTATATATTAATGCTTAATTTCAGTCACTCACCCCTTGTATTGTGGTTTTAGTGACTGTGACAGGTTATGGATGCACACCATAGAGACGAGTGCTAAATGAGACCAGGGCAAAGAGAAAATTAATGTAATAATGATTGTGTGTAGGCATATTTAGTTAAAGATGGTAAATGTATATTTATGTCAAACTGTGGATCCTATGTATATAATTTTGATTGATACTCTTAGGTGTAGTGGTACCAAATGGCACTGAGCCATTTGGTAGTTGATTTGTTATGATGCATGAGTATGTTTGTATGTGTGTGATGCCCAAGTATTGAATTGTGAGGTATGATGATATGGAATGGTAGTGTGTTATGCATGAGTAGAGGTAGGGTACATAGCTATTGCGTGATTACATGAAATTGGCAGGTACTGCAGTGTGTGAATGACATACTTGATTGATGTGACTGTGTATTGATTGGTTGATATAAGGATGATTAGTATTGACAATGTATAATTAGATTGTGATTTTAGTGATGATTATGTGAATATGTATGAACTTGATGTAAGGGCACGGAGCCATGAATTGTATGGTTGATAATTGTTATAGGCAGGTCTTGTGTGTGCGTATGTTGGTAGAGAAATGTACTTGTGGATGAGATTGATGAATTAATGATGTGGATGATTGATGCATAAGTCACAATAGGCATTTTATGTGAAATCAAGGAATTAAATAGGTGAATCGGAGATCCGGTGGGTTTCGGGACCTCCAGAAGGGACTAGTAGGTTCCCTAGGTCATTTAGAAACTGTACATAGAGGCCTTGAACCATTTGGAGTCCATTTAAGTGGTTTGGTGTAAGGGTTTTCAACATAATTGGTTAAAATTTCATTTTACGCATAACTCGCGCATATGATGGAATTTTGGTAAACAGATAGCGCCAACAGTTCTGGAATGCAAAAAACAGTTGGTCCGTGAAATTTCATGGCAAACGGACCTGAAACGGGCCAATAGGGTAGGTCAGAAGTTGGCCGAAAGGCCTAAAACTCATGACAGCATCAGGTGCTGCTACTGTCATACCCACGCTACACGTGGGGCTGACGCGTAGTGTGGGATGCGCAGCTTTGGCTAACGCTATGCGTGGGGCTGACGTGCAGTGTAACATCCCAAAAATTTTATTCTTATGTATAATCATTTTGATTTAGACCATTAATGATATTATCCATTTTATCTCAACTTTCTACATAAATTTTGGTTAGGACAACATCTTTAATTTAATCTTTTACCATGGTAAATAATTTTAACTTTATACCTTAGGTAAAATTTAATCAAATAACTTATTACCTATTTCCTTAGTTATTAATTTCTTTGGCTTTTCCAATTACTCTCATCAAATTACCACATACTCCACTCAAAATGTGTCATCTTGTACACATTTTAATTATTAGTTAGATTCCTAATTTGGAAAAGTGGTCAACTACAAAGTTGTTCCTCTTTTCCTTATCTTTCCAACAAGACTAAATTTGTTAAAATCCATTAATATATGAGAGAGATATGCCGAAAATACCAAAACAATGTCAGAATTGATATTTACTTCAATCAAACAAGCTACATTATATAGGCTGTGGAAATGGTCAACAATCCAGCCTATTTTTCTCACCTAAAACCTCTATTATCACGACAATTAATGTACCTAACATCCCACTATAATCCCATTATGAAAAGATTATCCCCCACTTGTCATTTGCATCATTAAATTAACACTACATCTTGTTCCTAAGTCTGAATTCTTAGAACAAGCTAAAGTTAGTGAAGTCTCTCTCTTATTTTATTTCATTTTCTCCATCAAGTTCACTCTTGATCTAAAGCTAGGACAATAATACAACACTTTCAACCACTTTAGGAACCTTCATTAAGGTAAGAGGGGATAGGGTTATGAATAAATATGGAATGGGTAGAATTGTATACTATTCTAGGATTTCCAAATTTATTTTTGTAAATTGTTACTTAATTTTGAAGTTGAAAACGTATGAATTTGACTTTTATTTCTTCATAAAATTTGTATAGCTATGTGTTATATGAATTTTTAGCTTTGAATGACATAATTTGGATGCTTGTAGCTCGAGTTATTGTAAAAATTCTAAAGTATGTCCATTCTGGAATATGTACCTTCTATTTTGTTAAAATATTAAAATTATGGGAATTATACATACATATTTAGACTTTTATGTCTTCATAAATGTTGTATATATTTATGTTATGGATCTATAGAAAGTGGTTTCAAGTTAAAAGGATATTTGTAACTCCAGTTATACCTAAAATACAGAAGTATGTTCATGCTAAAAATCTGCTGACGTGAATCACTGTTTGTATTTTTAAAACTGGGAATTTTTTGATGAGAATTAGTGTTTAGTATCTTCATAAAAGTTTTAGATATTTGTGTTATGAGTAATTTAGAACTAGTCTCATGCCAAAATTATTTTTGTAGCTCCAGAAACGTTGAATTTACCAACATATGTACGTTTTGTTACTTTCTTTGAGATAGTTTAGTATACTATGAATTTATGATATTTCTGTTTGGATTTGGAATTTTTGGTCTTCCTAAAATTATAGATAATGGAATTATTGAAACACATAACTTGACCTCATTCAAAAATTATTTTTATACCATGAGTTATAGCTAATTTACTAAAGATTGTCAAACCAGTAAATTTTCCAGCAATTGGTGATAATGAAAAATGATAACCTATTGACTATTATGTGATTATGTGATGTTTCTGTTTAGAATTTAAAATTATGGTCTCCATGAATGTTGTAGATAATTTTGTTATGGAACTACAGAAAGTGAAATTACTTAAAAAGGATTTGACTTGCTCACGTTATGGTCGTTTTACTAATGTATGTTGCTGTTGTAAATTTCTGAAATTTACCTATGATGATTATTATGGATGAAAATGATATTTTCCATGTGGGTAATGATTTATTTATGAATTATTGAGGGATTATTGATTATTATGGATGTTATTGAGTGTCATATGAATGTCATACGGTATGTATATCTTTGTGATGAATAATTATAAATGACTAAATTAATGTATACATGAATGCCTTGTGGTTTATTGAGATATGTTGTTGAACTGTAAATTCATGATTTTGAGAATTAATATATGTGATGTGTCCTTTGAGGACTTGTGGTTTTCTAAGTGATTATGGAAGTATTGATATCATGGTATGTTAAATTGATAAAAAGAATTAAAGGCATTCATGCATCATAAGCATTTGGACGCACCATGGAATTTAAGGGTGTAATATCCCAGATGTTTTGATAATAGAAAATAAATTGGAAATGAGTAAATTATTATTTGGCTTATAATAAAAATGGTATATGAAATGTTAAGTGGGGAAAAAGGAGTTTTAATGAAATTTTAAGGAAAATGGTATCAGGACCCTGACGCGTAGCGTGGATGGGACGCGTAGCGTCAGGTGTGATTTAGTGAGCTGACGCGTAGCGCCAGGCTGACGCGTAGCGCCAGCGTCGCGATCTGTTTTATAACAGGGTCACACAGAATACAACCTGTAAACCCTTTCTTTCATTTTCTCTCTTCTCTGAGGCGATTTGGCTAGGGTTTTGAGGGAAACTTGGATTCTTGGTGGTTGTAAGCAATTTGGAACCAAGGTAAGGCATCTAGGGCCTTTAATCTTTAGTTTCTTCTCCTTCCCTTCATGAAATCCGAGTTTGCATGTGATGATTGGGGTTTTGATTCTGAGTTTCAGTGGCTTGTGAAGCTTGAGTAATGAGTTTGGAAGTACAAGGAAGGTAACGTACTAACTAATTTGATGTTTCAGTGACCGTAGGTGCCGGAACGAGTGTTAGGCAAGCGATTGACAAAGAGGACGTCGGAAGCGAAAGAGGAACGGTGAATCCAGCGGCTGTAGGACGCTATCCACCCCTTGAGCAAACTTTCAGAGCTCGGAATAGAGGTAAGGGGGGTGTTCGGGTCATAATTAATTAGAATTGATAAGAAAACAGATTATGGGAAGTTTAAGAATTTAATAAGAGTTGTCATAAATACTACAAAGTAACTGAATATAGTAATTGTGAATATATGAGTATGTGGAATGAGATTAAATGGTTGAATATGAAAGAAATATGTTAATTGAATTGATTATATGATGAAATAAAGATTGGAATGATGGAAGTGAAATGTATGTGTAATATTTCCACTTTGAATGGTGTATGTATATTTGATTATGAATAAAAATGTGGAATTTTGAATTATTGATGATATATGCAATAGCATTGTATGGATGGGTTTGACAAGTCGGTCACCCTGTATTGTGAGCACATGCCAGTTTCTGGTAGTTGTACATGTGGTTTGTTGATGATATATTATGATTATTGAGATATGATGTGTGAATATGTGGTATGGGATGGCCAACGGTATGTATAGCCCTCTTTTCTGGCTCCCGTGGTCTTTGTGCCCAGTTGAGCTACCCAGTGGTCAAGTCGGACCCAGTGGTTGAGGTGGAGAGCCAAGTCGGGCTCGGTGAACCAAGTCGGGTTCACGGGATGTCAAGTCAGACTCCCAGCTGAAGGCCAGTCCTTTAGTATCCGGATACTAGGCGTCAAATTACATGAGAGTCAGTTGTGACTTATGTGAATCTTATATTGATTGATGATGGAAAATGAATTATGAATTGAAAGTGAAATGTGAATGAATGAAAGCATGGTTTGCATAAGTTAAAGATTGATGTGTATGTGTGTAATTGTATTGACATGGATAAGTGCAGGAAATCGAAAGAGATTATGTAATAACAAAGAGTAGTAGGTATTGTTAAGTTTAATACTTCGTTCTATATTAATTATGATATTCCAAACACTCACCCTTGCTGTTGTTTAAATTTTAGTGACCAGTGACAGGGAGGATGCTAATGCTGCGGAGATGCGCCAAGAGGAAGTTTGATGCCAAGGAATGAAGATGTATATAATGAATGTAATAGTTTGAGTGTATGTGTTTAAGTGTGTAATAAGTAGTGTATTAATATGGTGTGTGGTAGATGATAAAGTATGTGTGATGAATTTTATCATGATTATGCATGTTGTGGTTTGATGACTTATTGATGAGGATGAATTATGGCACGGAGCCATAGACATGTGTGAATGTTGAATGTGATAGGCAGGTGTTGCGTTGATGCATGATTGATATGTATGCTATGTGATTGATGTTAGGATGATGATTAGATTGATTTAGATAAGTTATGCATATAGTTGGATATTGAGTTTAAGGAACCGGATAGGTGAAATTAAGATTTGGTGGGTGTAAGAAACCCCAGAATGCATCAATAGGTCTTCCATGACATTTAGGATTTGGATGCATTGGCTTTTGGTCCATTGGAATCCATTTAGGATGTTTGGTGTAAGGGTTTTGCACCTAATTGGGTTAAAATGCATTTCGCGTATAACTTGCGCGTGCGTTGGAATTTTGGTGAACGGATAGCGCTAACAGTTCCGAAATGGGGAAAACATGTGGCCCGTGAAGTTTCGTGGCAATCGGATCTAAAACGGGCCAATTGGATATGTTAGAAGTTAGTAAAATGGCTTAAATGTGTAACAGCATCAGGTGCTGTCACTGTCATGCCCACGCTACGCGTGAGGCTGGCGCGTAGCGTGAGGTGCGCAGCAAAGGGCTGACGCTACGCGTGGGAATGGCGCGCAGCGTCAGGCCCCTGTTTCATATTTTTGAGTCTTTTCTAAATCAAGGGAATTCTAAGGTTTTGTCAAACTATATAATTATTATTTTGAGTATGTTTAGTGAAAATAAATATTATTTTTGAAATGAGAAATAATTAAATTTTATTAAATGCGAAAAATTTATTGTGAAAATTAATTAAATAGATATAAATAAAGGTAAATTGACGTAGGACGTCACAGGTGGTATCAGAGCGGTTCTTTCTAGAGCTGGGAAAATGGGCAGAGTTAGGGGATTGTTTGAGTCCTATATCAGGCTGTTTTGCATTTATTGCATTATGCTTGTGATTGTTTACATATTAACAGGTTGACTTGGCATCATTCTCTTGGCACTCCGGGCAGCGTCTTGTTATGTGTTTATACATGAGGTAATTTTTGTACTCCCTGGTCAATTATTGGTTATTAATGGTGATGTGTTTTGGGATATTGTAGAACTAAAATATGACAGAAGGAAGTAGTTCTGTTGGTGGTGATGATTTCTTTGAGAGGTTTTCTCAAATGATGGGGAGGACTGATTCTGGTCCCACCCTTGATAAATTTTTGAAGAGGAATCTACCTATTTACAAAGGAGGACATGATTATGATGGGGCACATATATGGCTGCGTGACATTGAGCAAACATTTGAATACTTTGAATGCTCTGAAGAACAGAGAGTACAATTTGCTACCTATCAATTGAAGGATGAGGCTCGTGTATGGTGGTCAAGGACTAGAATTCAGATGAATACGGCGAATGAACCATTTAATGTGGATGAATTTCAAGAGGAGATTTCTTGCTAAATACTTTCCAGATAATTATAAAATCCGCAAGGAGATGGAATTCCTAAAACTTGAGCAAGGAAGGATGTCAGTGGCTGAATACACGTCACAGTTTGATGAACTATGTGATTTCTATCATCCTTTTTCTCTTGAAGGAACTGAAGGTAGTAAGTGTGCAAAGTATGAATCTGGGCTAAGAATTGAACTCCGAAGTGTCATTGTTCCTATGGAAATCCGTGACTATCCTACTCTGGTAAATAAGGCCAGACTTGCTGAGGAAGTGCAGTTATAGAGAGCGTCCCAGTCAAGGGACAAGAGACCATTGAAGGCTAAAGGATTCAGTTTTAAAAAGATGGGTCAGTTTTTCCTTGGTGGCAAGTCTTCTGCCACATCTTCTTCTTCTTCTTCTGGACATGGATCTACTGGTCGTTCTGGTAGTCGTGCTTGTTATAATTGTGGTCAGGAAGGTCATTTCTCTAGACATTGTCCTACAAATCAAACTGTTTGTTTCCAGTGTGGACAACCTGGACACCTTAGGCCCGACTGTCCACAGAGGCAGCAGCAGAGAGGACGTGGTAATCGGGCAAGTGCTTCTATGGTTCGTGGTGGAAATTTTCAGCGTGGAGGCCGAGGCGGCGGTAGCCGTGGAGGCCAACACCCTAGGCGATCTGATGCTCAGTCCAGTGGTACTCAGAATGTTATGGTTGGACGTGTGTTTGCTTTTGATGCTTCTGAAGTCTCAAGAAATGATAATTTGGTACAGGGTAAGTGTCTTATCCATGACTATCTTGTAAATGTTATTTATGACTCTGGTGCAACCCATTCTTTTATTTCTGAGAGTTGTGTTCGGCGGCTTGGTTTGCCGGTGGTATTAATGAAGAATGCTCTTAATGTCTCCACTCCTACTGGTTCTACATTTCGAGCAACTACTATGTATGAAGAATTACCTATGCAAGTAGAGGACCGATCTTTCCTGGTGAATTTAATATGTATGCCATTGAAGAATTTAGATGTTATTCTGGGTCTTGACTGGTTGTCTGTTAACCATGTTATGGTGGATTGTTACCGCAAGACTATAATTTTCTCTCAGGAATTTGACACTAAAAATGTGGTGAGTGATGTTTCTGTAATTTATGTTATTCTGTTAGCTTCAGAGGGGCGATATAATCTTAAACCTGCAGATATTCTAGTGGTGTGTGATTTTCCTGATGTATTCCCGGAAGACATTCCGGAATTGCCTCCAAACAGGGAGATTGATTTTGCTATTGATTTAGTTCCTGGGGCAGAACCTGTGTCCCGTACACCTTATAGAATGTCTTCAGTGGAGTTGGCTGAAGTAAAGAAACAAGTAAATGAGTTGTTAAGCAAGGGGTTTATCAGACCGAGTGCTTCACCTTGGGGCGCTCTGGTGTTGTTGGTGAAAAAGAAGGACGGCAGTATGAGAATATGTATTGATTACCGACAATTGAATAAATTGACGGTTAAGAACAAATATCCTTTACCACGAATTGATGATTTGTTGGATCAGTTGCGAGGTGCTGTGGTGTTTTCTAAGATCGATTTGAGATCTGGATATCATCAGATTAGAGTAAAGTCGGAAGATATTCTGAAAACGGCGTTCCGGACTCGATATGGACATTTTGAATATGTTGTAATGCCTTTCGGAGTAACCAATGCTCCAGCTATCTTTATGGATTATATGAACCGGATTTTCCAACCTTACATGGATCAATTTGTTGTGGTGTTTATTGATGACATTCTAGTATATTCAAATTCTGTAGAAGAGCATGCACAACATCTTCAAATTGTTTTACAAGTGCTACGTGAAAAGAAGTTGTATGCTAAATTGTCGAAGTGTGATTTCTGGGAAGCAAGTGTGAAATTTTTGGGGCATGTAATCTCTTGTGATGGTGTGTCTGTTGATCCATCCAAGATTGAAGCAGTTATTGCTTGGGAAAGGCCTAAATCAGTGACTGAAATTAGGAGTTTTCTTGGATTAGCTAGCTATTATCGCCGTTTTATTGAAGGATTTTCCCGCATTGCACTACCCTTGACTCGATTGACAAGAAAAGAGAATCCCTTTGTGTGGACAGAAAAGTGTGAATTGAGTTTTCAAATGTTGAAGCAGTGTTTGACTACTGCACCTGTGCTTGCGTTACCAGATGTGACGAAAGAATTTGTGGTATACTGTGACGCATCTAAGTTTGGTTTAGGCTGTGTACTGATGCAGGATGATAGGTGTAACGCCCCGAAACGTGGATTAAAATTTTTCGAGTAAATTTTTCGCGTTTTCAAGAGATCATTTTAAAATTCATAAATTCAATTCAGAGTTTATGTAACAGTTGATAACAGCGGAAAATTATCATACATACTAGTCGGGAATAATTAAATTCAAGAAAATATTCAAATAGCGGAAACGATTTAGAAGATAATGGTACATGACATGTTATACTTATTACAACCCATGAAATCAAAGTTCAAGTAATAATTCAAATAGGCATCAATCATGGCATCACTCTGCATTCTACGTGTCATTCACTGTAAAAATTAATGTAAGAGTGAGACAGAATATAGAATAAGTATAAAATAGATAAAATTGCACAAACACAATCAACAACTCATAATGATATGATGAATATGCCAAACAAGTCCATTTAATAATTCTTCAATTAGTCAAATGATGTCATGCTGGATCCATTTGGTTTTGGTGGGAATACTGCAGTAAAAGTCTCATAGAGACATAATTAGGGCTTTAGCATATACCATGAATCCCTATACTTCATGGCGCTTACACAATTAGGGCTTTAGCATATACCATGAATCCCTATACTTCATGGCGCTTACATGAATAGGGCTTTAGCATATACCATGAATCCCTACACTCCATGGCGCTTAAGTACCAAAGTACACAAATATCATAAGTAGGGCTTTGCATAAACCATGAATCCCTACACTCCATGGCGCACAACAAAATAGGGCTTAACTCGTCATAGAGTAACCCCCCACCAGGGTAGGCAATCATGGAACCCCTAAATTCCATGGTGCGTCCAAATGCTTATGATGCATGAATGCCTTTAATTCTTATTACCATTTAACATACCATGATATTCATATTTCCAAAACCTCTTGGAAAATACAAGTCCTCAAGGGACACAACACATAATCATTCACAAAATCATGGATTTACTGTTTCAACCACATATGTCAATAACCACAAGGCATTCATGTACATATATATTAATTTCGTTATTCATAATTATTCACCACCACAATATACAAATTGTATGATACCCAACAGCATTCATAATAATTCATAATCACTCAAGAATTCAATAATAAATTATTACTCATAGAGAAAACATCATTTTTATTCATAATAACCATTATAAGTAAATTTCAGCATTTCCAAACAGCGACATACGTTAGTAAAACAGTCATAATATGAGAAAATCAACTCCTTTTTAGGTGATTCCACTTTCTGTAGTTCAATAACATAATTGTCTACAACTTTCATGAAGAACACAATTTCAAATTCCGAACAGAAATATCACTTATTCACAGAATACAAAACTGCCTCAAAGAGGATTTTTAAAACGTACACAGGTTAGTATTTTCAACGTTTCTGGAGCTACCAAAACAATTTTGGCATGAAACCAGATCTAAATTATTCTTAACACAAATATATACAACTTTTATGAAGGCACAAACCACTAATTCTCACCACAAAATTCCCAATTTTAAAAATAATATTCGGATTTCATAGTTAACAGATTTTCAGTTTGAGCATACTTTAGTATTTTAGGTATAACGAGAGATAAAGACATCCTTTTAACTTGAAACCACTTTCTATAGATCCATAACATAAATATCTACAACTTTTATGAAGACATCATAGTCTAAAAATGTATGTATAATTCCCAGAATATTAATATATGTACAAAACATAAGACAAGTATTTCAATCGGACATGTAGTATTTTGGCTATAACTCATGTTATACATATCATTTCATTGTTAACAGATTTTTAGTTTGAGCATACTTTAGTATTTTAGGCATAACTAGAGCTACAAACATCCTTTTAACTTGAAACCACTTTCTATAGATCCATAACATAAATATATACAACTTTCATGAAGACATCAAGGTCTAAAAACGTATGTATAATTCCCAGAATATTCATATATGCACAAAACACAAGATAAGTATTTCAATCGGACATGTTGTAGTATTTTGATCATAACGTATGCTATACATATCCAATTCAGTCGGTTCAGGTCTCAAAATTCTCATAACAAGAAGATCTACAACTTTGATGAAGACACCAATCACTAATTCTCACCACAAAGTTCCCAGTTTTAAAAAATAAAATATGTATCTCAAGTTAACAGATTTACAGCTTGGACATACTTCAGTATTATGAGGATAACTTGAGCTACAAAAATTATTTTAATGTGAAACCACTTTCTAAAAATCCACAACGTAATTATCTACAACTTGCATGAAGACATCCAAGGCTGATTATGCACGTACAGTTCCCAGTAAATCAATATATACACAAAACAAAGGATAAATCTTTCACACGAACATGCTGTAGTATTTTGGCTATAACTTTTGCTATACTTATTCAAATTACTTGATTCAGGTCTCAAAATTCAGATATCAAAAAGATATACAACTTTAATGCAGAAGTCAGAGTCAAATTCACACGTTTTCAATATCACAAATGAGCAACAAGTTATGAATAAATTCTGGAATCCTAGAATCAGCATACAATTCTACCCATTTCACAAATATTCACAACCCTGTCCCCTCTTACCTTAATGGAGGTTCCTAAAGTGGTTGAAAGTGTTGTATTATTGTCCTAGCTTCAGATCAAGAGTGAAATTGATGGAGAAAATGAAAGAAAATAAGAGAGAGACTTCACTAACTTTAGCTTGTTCTAAGAATTCAGACTTGGGAACAAGATGTAGTGTTGATTTAATGATGTAAATGACAAGTGGGGGACAAGATTTTCATAATGGGATTGTAGTGGGATGTTAGGTGCATGAATTATGGTGATAATGGAGGTTTTAGGTGAGAAAAATGAGCTGGATTGTTGACCATTTCCGCAGCCTACATAATGTAGTTTGTTTGATTGAAGTAAATATCAATTCTGACACTGTTTTGGTATTTTAGGCATATCTCTCTCATATCTTAATGTATTTTAACAAATGTGGTCTTGTTGGAAAGCTAAGACAACGAGGAACAACTTTGTAGTTTACGACTTTTTCAAATTCGGAATCTAACAAGGTATTAAAATATGTACAAGATGATATGATTGAAATAAAATATCAATTCTGACACTGTTTCGGTATTTTGGAAATATCTCTCTCATATCTTAATGGAATTTAACAAATTTGGTCTTGTTGGAAAGATAAGAAAAAGAGGAACAACTTTATAGCTGGACACATTTCCAAATTCGGACTCTAACTAACAATTAAAATGTGTACAAGATGACACATTTTGAGTGGAGTATGTGGCAATTTGATGAGAGTAATTGGAAAAGCCAAGGAAATTAATAACTAAGGAAATAGGTAATAAATTATTTGATTAACTTTTACCAAAGGTATAAAGTTAAAATTATTTACCATGGTAAAAGGTTAAATTGAAGATGTTGTCCTAACCAAAAATTTATGTAGAAAGTTGAGATAAAATGGATAAAATCATTGATGGTCTAAATCAAAATGATTATACATGAGAATAAAATTTTTAGGATGTTACAATTCTCCCACCCTAATAAAAATTTCGTCCTCAAAATTTAATCATTACGCACTCCTCAGTGAAACAATTCTGGATACTGTGTCCTCATAGCATCTTCACGCTCCCAAGTCAGAGTTACATCAGTTCCTTGTTTCCATGCAACTTTTACCAGTGGTACATTCTTGTTCCTCAAGCGTTTATTCGATCTTTCTAGAATCTGTGTAGGTTCTGTGGAGATGGTCAGATTTTCTCTAACTTCAATATCATCGGCAGCAATCACATGGTTGGGATCTTGTACGTACTTCCTTAGCTGTGATACATGAAATACATTGTGCAGATTTGCCAGGTGAGGGGGAAGTGCAATCTGATATGCCACTGTACCAACCCTCTTTAGGATCTCATATGGTCCAATGAATCTCGGACTCAATTTCTTACTCTTCAATGCTCGACCAATCCCTTTGTGAGGTGAAACCTTCAAAAATACATGCTCACCAACTTGGAATTCAAGTGGTTTCCTCCTCTTATCATAATACTGCTTCTTTCTATCCTGAGATGCCTTCATCTTTTCTCTGATCATTTCTATCTGTTCAGTAGTCTGCTGCACAATTTCAGGTCCTAACGCCAAACTTTCACCAGTTTCTAACCAACAAAGTGGCGTTCGACACTTTCTACCATACAATGCTTCGAATGGAGCCATACCAATACTGTTGTGGTAGCTATTATTATACGTGAATTCAATCAATGGAAGAAACTGCTCCCAACTACCACCATGTTCAATCACACAAGATCGCAGTAAGTCTTCCAAACTTTGTATGGTACGTTCTAACTGTCCATCTGTTTGGGGATGATAAGCTAAACTCAATCGAAGCTTTGAACCCAATTCCTGATGCAAGCTTCCCCAGAATCAGGAAGTGAATCTTGGATCTCTATCTGACACAATACTTGATGGTACACCATGTAGTCTTATGATCTCCTTCACATATAACTGTGCCAACTTTTGTAAAGAGTTCTTCATATTCATTGGGAGAAAGTGAGCAGACTTTGTCAATCTGTTTACAATAACCCAGATTGCATCATTCCCTGAACGTGTTCTTGGTAACCCCGACACAAAGTCCATTGAGATGTCATCCCATTTCCAGACAGGAATCTCTAATGGTTGCAGTTCACCAGATGGCTTCTGGTGTTCTACCTT
The DNA here is from genome assembly GCA_037962975.1 of Clitoria ternatea. Lineage (NCBI taxonomy): Eukaryota > Viridiplantae > Streptophyta > Magnoliopsida > Fabales > Fabaceae > Clitoria > Clitoria ternatea. The sequence continues at coordinate 58,895,661 of CM075674.1, forward strand.
GGCTTTTTGACACACCAGACATGAAGCCACATATTCAACTATCTCTTTCTTCATCCTTGGCCACCAAAAGCTTTTCCTCAGATCTTGATACATCTTAGTTGATCCAGGATGAATGCTCAACATACTTTTATGCGCTTCTTCTAGAATCGTCCTTCTCAGATCAACATCATCTGGTACACAAATTCTATTCCTGATCCTCCAAATTCCATCTGATCCTTCTTGTAGTCCCATATCTTTTCCATTCACCTGTAATTCTCTCAACTCCTGTAATGGCAAATCTTCTTTCTGTCTTTCACCTAACAGTTTCAGGAAATCATTGGTTATTTTCAAAGTCTCCAAAGTCATACTCCTTGAAGATTTTATCTCTACACCCAAGTTCATGTCTCTGAACTGTTCTATCATCTCTATTTCTTTTATCATCAAAGATGCCATATGAATGGACTTTCGGCTAAGTGCATCTGCCACTACATTTGCTTTTCCTGGATGGTACTTCAAATCAAAATCATAATCTTTAAGAAACTCCATCCATCTTCGCTGCCTCATGTTCAATTCCTTTTGATCGAACAAATACTTCAAGCTCTTGTGGTCACTGAACACTTCAAACTTGACTCCATACAAATGGTGTCTCCAGATTTTCAAAGCAAATACCACCGCTGCCAATTCTAGATCATGTGTCAGGTAGTTCATTTCATGTGGTCTCAACTGTCTAGAAGCATAGGCAACCGCCTTCCGTTGCTGCATCAAAACACAACCTAAGCCCATTTTAGAAGCATCACAATAAACCACAAAGTCTTCCTGTGGATTAGGCAAGGTTAAGACTGGAGCAAATGTAAGCTTCATTTTTAGTTCCTGGAAACTTCTCTCACATTCTGGCGTCCAATCAAAAGGTTGATTCTTCCGGGTTAGATGAGTCATTGGTAGGGAAATTTGAGAAAACCCCTTAATGAATCTCCGATAATAACCAGCTAATCCCAGGAAGCTTCGTATCTCAGTGACTGAAGTAGGTTTCTCCCAGTTCGTTACAGCTTCAACTTTAGAAGGGTCCACAGACACTCCTTCGCTTGAGATTACATGGCCTAGAAACTTTACCTCTTTCAACCAGAATTCACATTTAGACAACTTAGTATATAATTGCTTCTCTTTCAGAATTTGCAATACCACTCGAAGATGCTTTTCATGCTCCTCCCATGTCTTGGAATAAATCAGAATGTCATCAATGAAGATAATAACAAACTGATCCAAGTATGAATGAAACACTCGATTCATGTAATCCATGAATACAGCTGGGGCATTGGTTACTCCGAAGGGCATCACAAGATACTCATAATGGCCATAGCGTGTTCTAAAAGCTGTCTTTGGAATATCCTCAGACTTGACACGAATCTGATGATAACCTGATCGTAGATCAATCTTGGAAAACACTGTAGCACCTCTCAATTGATCTATCAGATCATCAATTCTGGACAAAGGATATCTATTCTTCACTGTCAATTTATTCAGTTGACGATAATCTACGCATAACCTCATGCTTCCATCTTTCTTCTTGACGAGCAATACCGGCGCTCCCCATGGTGACACACTCGGTCTGATGAAATGCTTCTCCAGCAACTCTTCAATTTGTTTCTTCAGTTCCACCAGTTCAATTGGTGCCATACGGTATGGAGCTTTAGACACTGGTTCTGCTCCTGGAATTAAATCAATGGAGAATTCTACCTCACGTTCTGGAGGTAAACTTGAGACATCTTCAGGAAATACTTCAGGAAATTCAGAAACAACCGGCATCTCGATTGCTTTAGGTTCACCATCTTCTTTGTAAAGAGTGAATAAAGCAAACAATTGACTTTAACCTTGTAATACATAGGTCTTGAGGTTGTCAGAATTTAGATTTTCTGATGGAAATATCACGGTCTTGTTGTGACAGTCCACCAAGACTCGATTTGTCGATAACCAGTCCATCCCTAGGATTACTTCTAGATCCTTCAAAGGTAAACAAACAAGATCTACTAGAAAGTTTTTACCTTCTATGAGCATAGAACATTCGTTACATACCTTAGTAGTCCTAAGTTGTGTACCGGTGGGAGTGGAAATAATCAGATCATATGTCATAGGCTTCACAGGTAATTGAAGGCGTCTAACACACTCATCAGAAATGAAAGAATGTGTAGCACCAGAATCAAATAACACAGATAAAATTGTACCATTGATCTCACACTTACTTTGTATGAGGTCATCAGCTTGGTCTGCCTCTGAACCGCTGATGGCAAAGACTCTCCCAGTTGTTGGCTGTAACCTCTAGTCTGTTGACTCCCTTTTCAGTCTTTGAGGTTGAGCAGCTCGCGTATTTTCTCCACGACCTCCTTGATAGTTAGAGCCCCTTTGATTATTCATAGTGTTGTTGTCGTTTTGACGGTTCTGAGGGCAATTTGGACTGATGTGTCCTTTCTGATTACATCGAAAGCAAGTGACATTTTCTAAGCGTCTATTGCAATCACGAATATGGTGATTACCTTTGCAGTTATGACACTTTATATTCACATGATTGTTACGTTTTTCAGAAGAAGATGATGATCCTCCCTTGAAACAATTTAGATAAAATGATCCCCTCCTTTTGAAGGTAGTTGACTGAGGTTTCAGTTGTCTATTAATCTCTTCTCGTGCCAATCTGTCTTGGTGATTTCCTTCGAAAATTCTTAGTTGATTCTGTCTTTCTATAGCTTCAGCCAAACGGTTGATAGCAGCTGCCATAGCGTCGTTCTCGTTCCTTGTCATCCTATATTCATGGTTTGATTTATACTAATCCTATGGGAAAATATATATCGTATGTATATATATATATATAATATTATAATGTAACTACAATTTATCAGATAAGCAATAAGTCATATAACGCACATTTATCATATCATCAAGCTAGTAATCAAACAAATCACTTTGCAGTTTATCAGTCAGGCACAAGTCATATAGCACATATAGGACATATTCTCAAACAAATAATCAGACAATTCACATAGTATATCAAGAATCAATACATATCGTAGTAATTGGTCCTGAATTTTTGAAAACGCTCTGATACCAATATGTAACGCCCCGAAACGTGGATTAAAATTTTTCGAGTAAATTTTTCGCGTTTTCAAGAGATCATTTTAAAATTCATAAATTCAATTCAGAGTTTATGTAACAGTTGATAACAGCGGAAAATTATCATACATACTAGTCGGGAATAATTAAATTCAAGAAAATATTCAAATAGCGGAAACGATTTAGAAGATAATGGTACATGACATGTTATACTTATTACAACCCATGAAATCAAAGTTCAAGTAATAATTCAAATAGGCATCAATCATGGCATCACTCTGCATTCTACGTGTCATTCACTGTAAAAATTAATGTAAGAGTGAGACAGAATATAGAATAAGTATAAAATAGATAAAATTGCACAAACACAATCAACAACTCATAATGATATGATGAATATGCCAAACAAGTCCATTTAATAATTCTTCAATTAGTCAAATGATGTCATGCTGGATCCATTTGGTTTTGGTGGGAATACTGCAGTAAAAGTCTCATAGAGACATAATTAGGGCTTTAGCATATACCATGAATCCCTATACTTCATGGCGCTTACACAATTAGGGCTTTAGCATATACCATGAATCCCTATACTTCATGGCGCTTACATGAATAGGGCTTTAGCATATACCATGAATCCCTACACTCCATGGCGCTTAAGTACCAAAGTACACAAATATCATAAGTAGGGCTTTGCATAAACCATGAATCCCTACACTCCATGGCGCACAACAAAATAGGGCTTAACTCGTCATAGAGTAACCCCCCACCAGGGTAGGCAATCATGGAACCCCTAAATTCCATGGTGCGTCCAAATGCTTATGATGCATGAATGCCTTTAATTCTTATTACCATTTAACATACCATGATATTCATATTTCCAAAACCTCTTGGAAAATACAAGTCCTCAAGGGACACAACACATAATCATTCACAAAATCATGGATTTACTGTTTCAACCACATATGTCAATAACCACAAGGCATTCATGTACATATATATTAATTTCGTTATTCATAATTATTCACCACCACAATATACAAATTGTATGATACCCAACAGCATTCATAATAATTCATAATCACTCAAGAATTCAATAATAAATTATTACTCATAGAGAAAACATCATTTTTATTCATAATAACCATTATAAGTAAATTTCAGCATTTCCAAACAGCGACATACGTTAGTAAAACAGTCATAATATGAGAAAATCAACTCCTTTTTAGGTGATTCCACTTTCTGTAGTTCAATAACATAATTGTCTACAACTTTCATGAAGAACACAATTTCAAATTCCGAACAGAAATATCACTTATTCACAGAATACAAAACTGCCTCAAAGAGGATTTTTAAAACGTACACAGGTTAGTATTTTCAACGTTTCTGGAGCTACCAAAACAATTTTGGCATGAAACCAGTTCTAAATTATTCTTAACACAAATATATACAACTTTCATGAAGGCACCAACCACTAATTCTCACCACAAAATTCCCAGTTTTAAAAATAATATTCGGATTTCATAGTTAACAGATTTTCAGTTTGAGCATACTTTAGTATTTTAGGTATAACGAGAGATAAAGACATCCTTTTAACTTGAAACCACTTTCTATAGATCCATAACATAAATATCTACAACTTTCATGAAGACATCATAGTCTAAAAATGTATGTATAATTCCTAGAATATTAATATATGTACAAAACATAAGACAAGTATTTCAATCGGACATGTAGTATTTTGGCTATAACTCATGTTATACATATCATTTCATTGTTAACAGATTTTTAGTTTGAGCATACTTTAGTATTTTAGGCATAACTAGAGCTACAAACATCCTTTTAACTTGAAACCACTTTCTATAGATCCATAACATAAATATATACAACTTTCATGAAGACATCAAGGTCTAAAAATGTATGTATAATTCCCAGAATATTCATATATGCACAAAACACAAGATAAGTATTTCAATCGGACATGCTGTAGTATTTTGATCATAACGTATGCTATACATATCCAATTCAGTCGGTTCAGGTCTCAAAATTCTCATAACAAGAAGATCTACAACTTTGATGAAGACACCAATCACTAATTCTCACCACAAAGTTCCCAGTTTTAAAAAATAAAATATGTATCTCAAGTTAACAGATTTACAGCTTGGACATACTTCAGTATTATGAGGATAACTTGAGCTACAAAAATTATTTTAATGTGAAACTACTTTCTAAAAATCTACAACGTAATTATCTACAACTTGCATGAAGACATCCAAGGCTGATTATGCACGTACAGTTCCCAGTAAATTAATATATACACAAAACAAAGGATAAATCTTTCACACGAACATGCTGTAGTATTTTGGCTATAACTTTTGCTATACTTATTCAAATTACTTGATTCAGGTCTCAAAATTCAGATATCAAAAAGATATACAACTTTAATGAAGAAGTCAGAGTCAAATTCACATGTTTTCAATATCACAAATGAGCAACAAGTTATGAATAAATTCTGGAATCCTAGAATCAGCATACAATTCTACCCATTTCACAAATATTCACAACCCTGTCCCCTCTTACCTTAATGGAGGTTCCTAAAGTGGTTGAAAGTGTTGTATTATTGTCCTAGCTTCAGATCAAGAGTGAAATTGATGGAGAAAATGAAAGAAAATAAGAGAGAGACTTCACTAACTTTAGCTTGTTCTAAGAATTCAGACTTGGGAACAAGATGTAGTGTTGATTTAATGATGTAAATGACAAGTGGGGGACAAGATTTTCATAATGGGATTGTAGTGGGATGTTAGGTGCATGAATTATGGTGATAATGGAGGTTTTAGGTGAGAAAAATGAGCTGGATTGTTGACCATTTCCGCAGCCTACATAATGTAGTTTGTTTGATTGAAGTAAATATCAATTCTGACACTGTTTTGGTATTTTAGGCATATCTCTCTCATATCTTAATGTATTTTAACAAATGTGGTCTTGTTGGAAAGCTAAGACAACGAGGAACAACTTTGTAGTTTACGACTTTTTCAAATTCGGAATCTAACAAGGTATTAAAATATGTACAAGATGATATGATTGAAATAAAATATCAATTTTGACACTGTTTCGGTATTTTGGAAATATCTCTCTCATATCTTAATGGAATTTAACAAATTTGGTCTTGTTGGAAAGATAAGAAAAAGAGGAACAACTTTATAGTTGGACACATTTCCAAATTCGGACTCTAGCTAACAATTAAAATGTGTACAAGATGACGCATTTTGAGTGGAGTATGTGGCAATTTGATGAGAGTAATTGGAAAAGCCAAGGAAATTAATAACTAAGGAAATAGGTAATAAATTATTTGATTAACTTTTACCAAAGGTATAAAGTTAAAATTATTTACCATGGTAAAAGGTTAAATTGAAGATGTTGTCCTAACCAAAAATTTATGTAGAAAGTTGAGATAAAATGGATAAAATCATTGATGGTCTAAATCAAAATGATTATACATGAGAATAAAATTTTTAGGATGTTACAATAGGGTAATTGCTTATGCTTCTAGGCAATTAAAGCAGCATGAACAGAATTATCCCACTCATGATTTGGAACTCGCTGCTGTGGTATTCGCATTGAAGATTTGGCGACATTACTTGTATGGATCTCGTTTTGTGGTATTCAGTGACCACAAGAGTTTGAAGTATCTGTTTGATCAGAAGGAATTAAACATGAGGCAAAGGAGATGGATGGAATACCTTAAGGATTACGATTTTGAATTGAAATACCATCCTGGTAAAGCGAATGTTGTGGCTGATGCCTTAAGTAGAAAAGTATTACATGCAGCTTTCTTGATGGGCAAGGAACAAGAATTGTTAGAAGACTTTCGTGATATGAATATTGGGGTTGCCATTTAAGCCCCAGATCAAATGGTAATTGGAATGTTAAAAATCTCCAATGAATTCTTAGAATCCTTAGCTGTGGCTCAGGAGAATGATGAAGAGTTGCTGGAATTGCTTGACACTCAAGCAAGAGGCAAAGATATGGGATTAACCAAAGGTAAGGATGGAATTTGGCGGTTTAAGAACCGTGTAGTGGTACCCACAGAGGGCGATTTCAGACAAGCTGTATTAGCTAAAGCGCATAAAAGTTCTTTAAGTATCCATCCTGGTATCACTAAAATGTACCATGATTTAAAGAAAGAATTCTGGTGGCCGGGAATGAAGAAAGCAATAATTGAATATGTAAGATCTTGTGTGATATGTCAGAAGTGTAAGGTCGAACATCAGAGACCTCCAGGTTTACTTCAACCCTCGGAGATTCCAGTATGGAAATGGGAAAGCATTACTATGGATTTTGTATCCGGGTTACCTCGTACTTGTTCTGGTTGTGATGCAATATGGGTAATTGTGGACAGGTTGACCAAGAGTGCTCACTTCTTGGCTATGAATATGAAATGGTCATTGGACCGGTTGGCTAGGTTGTACATTACGGAGATTGTAAGGTTGCATGGTGTACCTGTGAATATTATTTTGGATCGTGATCCTCGGTTTACTTCCAGATTCTGGGGGAGTTTACAGTAGGAATTGGGTACTGAACTGAGGTTGAGTTCAGCTTATCATCCTCAGACAGATGGCCAGTCTGAGCGTACAATCCAGACCTTGGAAGATATGCTTAGAGCTTGTGTACTAGAGCAAGGTGGCTCATGGGAGAGATACCTGCCATTGGTGGAATTTACTTATAATAATAGCTATCATAGTAGCATTGGGATGGCTCCTTATGAAGCTTTATATGGAAGACGGTGTCGTACGCCTTTATGTTGGAATGAAGATAGAGATGCAATCCATTTGGGACCCGAATTAATTCAGGAAATGAATGATCAGGTGATAATGATTCGTGAAAAGATGAAAATTGCACAAGACCGTCAGAAGAGTTATTATGACAATCGTCATAGGCCACTTGAATTTTAGGTGGGAGATTGGGTATTCCTGAAGGTGTCACCTACTAAAGGTGTAGGTCGTGTGATGAAGAGCCAGAAACTTAATCCAAAGTATATTGGACCCTACCAAATATTGGAACGAATTGGTGAAGTAGCATACAGATTGAATCTTCCCCGCGCATTGACAAATATTCACGATGTATTTCATGTTTCACAATTAAGAAAATATGTTCCCTGTGATTCAATGATTGTACCTGAAGATTCCATTGAGCTGAAAGAAGATTTAACTGTGGAGATAGCACCTATTTGTATTGAAAGTTATCAAACTAAACGATTGAGAAACAAAGAAGTACCCCTAGTAAAAGTGAAGTGGCAAAATATAAATGGAGTGACGTATACATGGGAACTGGAGTCCGATATGAGGCGGTTGTATCCGAATTTTTTTCCAATAAGGTACGTTGATTTCGGGGACGAAATTTCTTTTTAGGGGGAGTGGATGTAACATCCCAGATGTTTTGATAATAGAAAATAAATTGGAAATGAGTAAATTATTATTTGGCTTATAATAAAAATGGTATATGAAATGTTAAGTGGGGAAAAAGGAGTTTTAATGAAATTTTAAGGAAAATGGTATCAGGACCCTGACGCGTAGCGTGGATGGGACGCGTAGCGTCAGGTGTGATTTAGTGAGCTGACGCGTAGCGCCAGCGTCGCGATCTGTTTTATAACATGGTCACACAGAACAGAACCTGTAAACCCTTTCTTTCATTTTCTCTCTTCTCTGAGGCGATTTGGCTAGGGTTTTGAGGGAAACTTGGATTCTTGGTGGTTGTAAGCAATTTGGAACCAAGGTAAGGCATCTAGGGCCTTTAATCTTTAGTTTCTTCTCCTTCCCTTCATGAAATCCGAGTTTGCATGTGATGATTGGGGTTTTGATTCTGAGTTTCAGTGGCTTGTGAAGCTTGAGTAATGAGTTTGGAAGTACAAGGAAGGTAACGTACTAACTAATTTGATGTTTCGGTGACCGTAGGTGCCGGAACGAGTGTTAGGCAAGCGATTGACAAAGAGGACGTCGGAAGCGAAAGAGGAACGGTGAATCCAGCGGCTGTAGGACGCTATCCACCCCTTGAGCAAACTTTCGGAGCTCGGAATAGAGGTAAGGGGGTGTTCGGGTCATAATTAATTAGAATTGATAAGAAAACAGATTATGGGAAGTTTAAGAATTTAATAAGAGTTGTCATAAATACTACAAAGTAACTGAATATAGTAATTGTGAATATATGAGTATGTGGAATGAGATTAAATGGTTGAATATGAAAGAAATATGTTGATTGAATTGATTATATGATGAAATAAAGATTGGAATGATGGAAGTGAAATGTATGTGTAATATTTCCACTTTGAATGGTGTATGTATATTTGATTATGAATAAAAATGTGGAATTTTGAATTATTGATGATATATGCAATAGCATTGTATGGATGGGTTTGACAAGTCGGTCACCATGTATTGTGAGCACATGCCAGTTTCTGGTAGTTGCACATGTGGTTTGTTGATGATATATTATGATTATTGAGATATGATGTGTGAATATGTGGTATGGGATGGCCAACGGTATGTATAGCCCTCTTTTCTGGCTCCCGTGGTCTTTGTGCCCAGTTGAGCTACCCAGTGGTCAAGTCGGACCCAGTGGTTGAGGTGGAGAGCCAAGTCGGGCTCGGTGAACCAAGTCGGGTTCACGGGATGTCAAGTCGGACTCCCAGCTGAAGGCCAGTCCTTTAGTATCCGGATACTAGGCGTCAAATTACATGAGAGTCAGTTGTGACTTATGTGAATCTTATATTGATTGATGATGGAAAATGAATTATGAATTGAAAGTGAAATGTGAATGAATGAAAGCATGGTTTGCATAAGTTAAAGATTGATGTGTATGTGTGTAATTGTATTGACATGGATAAGTGCAGGAAATCGAAAGAGATTATGTAATAACAAAGAGTAGTAGGTATTGTTAAGTTTAATACTTCGTTCTATATTAATTATGATATTCCAAACACTCACCCTTGCTGTTGTTTAAATTTTAGTGACTAGTGACAGGGAGGATGCTAATGCTGCGGAGATGCGCCAAGAGGAAGTTTGATGCCAAGGAATGAAGATGTATATAATGAATGTAATAGTTTGAGTGTATGTGTTTAAGTGTGTAATAAGTAGTGTATTAATATGGTGTGTGGTAGATGATAAAGTATGTGTGATGAATTTTATCATGATTATGCATGTTGTGGTTTGATGACTTATTGATGAGGATGAATTATGGCACGGAGCCATAGACATGTGTGAATGTTGAATGTGATGGGCAGGTATTGCGTTGATGCATGATTGATATGTATGCTATGTGATTGATGTTAGGATGATGATTAGATTGATTTAGATAAGTTATGCATATAGTTGGATATTGAGTTTAAGGAACCGGATAGGTGAAATTAAGATTTGGTGGGTGTAAGAAACCCCAGAATGCATCAATAGGTCTTCCATGACATTTAGGATTTGGATGCATTGGCTTTTGGTCCATTGGAATCCATTTAGGATGTTTGGTGTAAGGGTTTTGCACCTAATTGGGTTAAAATGCATTTCGCGTATAACTTGCGCGTGCGTTGGAATTTTGGCGAACGGATAGCGCTAACAGTTCCGAAATGGGGAAAACATATGGCCCGTGAAGTTTCATGGCAATCGGATCTAAAACGGGCCAATTGGATAGGTTAGAAGTTAGTAAAATGGCTTAAATGTGTAACAGCATCAGGTGCTGTCACTGTCATGCCCACGCTACGCGTGAGACTGGCGCGTAGCGTGAGGTGCGCAGCAAAGGGCTGACGCTACGCGTGGGAATGGCGCGCAGCGTCAGGCCCCTGTTTCATATTTTTGAGTCTTTTCTAAATCAAGGGAATTCTAAGGTTTTGTCAAACTATATAATTATTATTTTGAGTATGTTTAGTGAAAATAAATATTATTTTTGAAATGAGAAATAATTAAATTTTATTAAATACGAAAAATTTATTGTGAAAATTAATTAAATAGATATAAATAAAGGTAAATTGACGTAGGACGTCACAAAGGGTTCCATGATTGACAGCCCTGGTGGGGGGTTACTCTATGATGAGTTAAAGTCTTATTTTCGTTAAGCGCCATGAAGTGTAGGGATTCATGGTTTATGCTAAGTCCTACTTGTGTACTTCGGTACTTGAGCACCATGAAGGGTAGGGATTCATGGTATATGCTAAGTCCTACTTGTGTACTTTGGTACTTGAGCGCTACGAAGGGTAGGGATTCGTGGCATTATGCTAAGTCCTACTTGAGTCTCTATGAGACATTTTACTGCAGTATTCCCACTAAATCAAAATGGATCCAGCATGACATCATTTAACTAAATTAAAGATTATTAAATTTAAATGACCTTGTTTAGCATATTCATCATATCATAATTGTTTGTTGATTGTGTTTGTGTAATTTTACTTATTTTATATTTATTCTATATTCTATCTCACTCTTACATTATTTTTACAGTGCACGCTTCACAGAATGACGAGTGGTGCAATTAATAAAGTTTTTATGTTTTATTGCTTGGACTTTGATTTCATTTGAGATTTAATGTGTTGTAATAATATTATGTACCTCGTACTGCAATCTTATTTATCGTTTCCGCTATGTAAATGTATTATGTTTTATTCGTTTACGACTAGTATGCATGATAATATTTCGCATTTATCAATTTTTACATGACCTCAGAATTTAAATTATGAATTTCAAAATGATTCTTTAAACGCGAAAAATTTATTTCAAAAATTTGGGTTAATTAATTAAAATTTGTAATTTGGATTTTGGGTGTCACATGCAGCGTCAGACCCCTGTTTTGGTTTTGGTGTGCCTTTTATTTTGAAGGGCTTTTGGGGGTTTCAAACTATAATATACCCTATATTTTAGTACTTTCACTAAAAATGATCATTTTATAGATATTGAATTATTTATTGATTTATTTTATGAAAAAGTTATTACAAATTTTAATTAAACGAATAAAAATAAATGTAAAATGACCTAGGATGTTACATTATTCCATTCATTCATCATTGTAAACATCACTATGCTAGCACCAAGCATAATCATCATCCATAATTATCATATCGCCTACATATGTGTGTGTGTGTGTGTCTATATATATATATATATATATATATATATATATATGTATGTATGTATGTATGTATGTATGTATGTATGTGTGTGTGCGACCAACACGGTATTTTTATTTTTATATTAAAATTTTGAAGGCATTAGATTATGATTCTTTAGAACTTTTTAATCTACGTATTATTTATGAATTTTTTGGAATTTTTGAATTATTTTAATAAAATAATATATTTTAAATAATTTTAAATTCATATCAAGTGACTTAAAATTAAAAATATTTATAAGAAAGTGAATTTAAATTATAAGAAAATTTTCTAAAATCCATTTCAAGTAGACTTATCTAAAAATTATCGCTTTGAGAAAAATCTTGATTTTTTCCAATCGTTAAAAAATTGGAAACGTATCAATAAATTTTTATTAACAAAATATTTTAGATTTTTAAAATTTAAACTTTATATTACTTATTATAAAATTATTGAGGACTGATATAATATCGTTAAATTTCAAAAAGGACTGATTTTAAATATTTAAAATATATCGAGTGAAAAGTTACTATTTGGCTTAATAATTCTGCCGACAGTTACTATGCAAAATACTGTGCATGTACAAAATTTTCAAAAGATGCACAGGCTTTAAATTTTAGAGAATACACAGTACTTTTATATTAAAATAATAAAATGCATAGTAATTTTCCTTCCTATAAATACCGAAGGAATTCTTCTTTAGAATTCATAATTTCAGATTAAATTTTCTTAATATAGTAGTGCTAGTGAGATAGTGGTGGAAGTAAGAGAGAGAAATAAATTTTTTGGAAGAAGGTTCTGCTAAAATCTTAAGGTAAGAATACTTCTCTTTTATATTTTTTAGGGTTATTTTCATATCGTTTTTAGAAATCTATTATTATACTGAAAATAATATTATTTTAAGTTACTATTCTATATAGTAAAACACTATTTCAATAGTAAATTACTATTCAAATAGTAAATTACTATTTACTGTTACTATTTACCTTTACTATTTATGTTTTACTATTTACTGTTACTATTCATGATTTACTATTTACCATTACTATTCACAATTTACTATTTACCATTACTATTCATGATTTACTATTTACCGTTACTATTCATGATTTACTATTTACTGTTACTATTCACGTTTTACTATTTACCGTTACTATTCATGTTTTACTATTACTATTCACGATTTACTATTTACTATTCAAAATTTACCATTTCTGCTTTAAGTAGTAATCTTAATTTTCATCTTGTAACTATATTAAAATGAAATTGGTATGTTTTAGAATTCGGAGACGAGGCGCGCATGGATTTTCAATAACGAATCAGTATACAAGAGGTAAGGGGGAGTGAGATAAGAATATAATATGAAAAGATATAAGAATAATGGGAGGAGTCCCCTACTCCTTTTAAATTTAATAATATTATTATTTTAAAATATTAACTCTTTAACTTAAAATTTATAATAAATTTAAATTAAATATCTAATGTAACTAACTCTAACATACCTATGCAAGGACTTGTACTTTTATAACCTATATGAACTGGACTATACCTATACAAGGACTTGGACCACTATGACTCATATGGACTGAACTATACCTATGCAAGGACTGGATTATATGGACTTACATAGACCTATGCGAGGAATTGACCAAAAGCACTCAAATTGACTATATTAATAACCATTAGACTTTGAATTATAATATTTATAAATGATGCTTTATTGACTTGATTTTGATTGATTATTTTTGTGATTGTTAATTATTTATGATTGTTAATTGTTATGGATGATCTTGTGATGTGGAGTTTGAGTATATAGCAAGCATGACGGAAAATTAAAACTCAGTAAGAATTTTCTTACCTTACTCCTTAAATTCTAAGAAAAAGTATTATTTTATCTTTTTAGTCTTTTATTTCTTCTTAGAAATTATTTTCATTGATTTTACTTTTCATCTTTAAAAATCTAGTATTTATTTCAAAAGAAGTCATTTTATGAAAATTAATTAATTCTTGAATTAAAGAAAAATTTTATAATTTTAAGTATTCTTTTTAAATTAAGAATTATTATCTATAAGTAAAATAAAATTTTTAAAAGTAAATAATTTTGTTTCAACCTAATAACTAAAGATATTTTGAAATAATTGAGATTTCTAAATTCGATATTGTTAAGATTTAATTTTAAAAAAATATATGTAAAGTTTTCTATGATAAGTATTGAGATATTTAAGGCTTGGAAACTCAATTTTGGTGAGAATTAAAAACTGTACCAAATTTATTTCTGTGGGACAGAAATTCAGAGAATTGAGAAAATGTACAGTTTATTGAAATGATGTTGTAAACCTTTAAGGTATTTAATAATTGAGTTTCTAAAAGCCTTAACCAATTAAATACGCGAGTAGTTCATGCATCATAAATCATTAAAGTGAAACAAAATGATATTGTCTGGGGACGGATTATAGAAACCGAGGATACATTAGAGGAGGCTTAATTACGAGCCTTGGGATGAGAGGGTGTGAAAGGGTGCTTCAAGGGACTTGGGGTAGCTTCTTAGTGTCGGGTACTTTCACAATAAAAACTTTCTCAATCTGACTAGTCTCTAAGTGTTTCCATGTCAGTTGACTGTTCATATTATTATTATCCGGACTTATGGAACAGTGTAAACTCCTGGTTGGCCCAGTGCAAATTAAAATTTAAGGGCCCACATATATAGGCAAGTTATGATAAAGATATTGCATAACATACATACATTCATAATTGATTGTGTATGTGATTGTGATGGTGATTGTGATGGTGATTGATATTATTATATATTAGTTTGTGAAAATCCTTTATTGCTTATGTCTTATTCGAGAATATTATATTCTGTTTCTCACTCCTTTCTCTGTGTTTTTGTTTCATATATTCTAAATTAATGGTTTAGAGGGAAGGATCGAAGAATCTCGACAGTAAATATAACACGTTCTAGAAAGGGAGCTCGGTATAAATACCGTGGTCCAAAGAATAAATAATGTTAATAAGTAACTGCTTCTGGGCCATGGAGTTTCCTCTCTTTCTTATAATGTTTAATATTTAT
Source organism: Clitoria ternatea (assembly GCA_037962975.1). Lineage (NCBI taxonomy): Eukaryota > Viridiplantae > Streptophyta > Magnoliopsida > Fabales > Fabaceae > Clitoria > Clitoria ternatea. Next base: position 58,910,927 of record CM075674.1, read on the forward strand.
TTTCTTCGGACGAATGTAAAAAAATTACTTTATAAATTTTTAATAATATTTATGAGGTATTTCAGAAATGATGTATGTAATTTATTCTGATAGTTTCTTTTTTTAATAATCATATCTTTAGTAAAAAAAAATTTACAAATTTTTATAGAATTTATTAAAGTGTAACAGAGGGCGTTACAAAGTGGTATCAGAGCAGTTAATCCAATAGGCCTGGGGAAAAGGTCTATCTTGCTTTGTCTGTAAACTATGTGTAGGTAATAGAAAATAGAATATCTGACTTAGTAGTAACTGTGATTGATGTGACAAATCTCAGTTACTGTGAAACAGGAAACTAATGGTCGGAAACGATCTTGCTGAAGTTGTAGAATGCTTAATCAATGCAATGGGAGCACGTAAAGGTCAAGGTAACGATGCCTTGAGAAGGCTGGACCTATTTGAAAAGCGCAGTCCACCTCGTTTCAAGGGAGGATATAACCCTGATGGAGCACAAACCTGGATTCGAGAGATAGAGAAGATCTTTCGAGCATTGCAATGTAATGAAGCTGATAAGGCAGTCTTCGTTACTTATGCCTTATTTGAGGATGCCGAACATTGGTGCAATAGCATGCGTAGACAATTCGAAGTCAACGACATGGAGATCACTTGGGATCATTTCAAGGATATGTTTCTGGAGAAATACTTTCCAGTTGATGTTAAAGAGAAAAGACAATTCGAATTCCTGTCGCTGACCCAAGGAAATATGACCGTTGGAGAGTATGCATCCAGGTTTGAAGAGCTATCTCATTTTCATTCTCATTATAATGATGCTACTAACGAAGGTGATCGGTGTGCAAAGTTTGTAAATAGACTGCGGCCAGAAATTAAAGAAGCTATATGAATACAGGAAATCCGTGAATTTTGTGTGTTGGTAAATCGGTGCAGGATCTTTGAAGAGGATCATAAGGATAGAATGATCAAAAGTCGTGAGCCCATTCACAAGGCGGGAGAAATGAGAAGTGGAGGACCTCACCATCACCAAAGAAGAGACTTCAGGAGAAATAAGCCTTACCAAGCGCCATTTCACCGGTTTGGAGCAGTATCTGTTCCTAATAGACCCCAAGCTTCAACTGGAAGCTATTACCCGACATCTGCACCAAACTTTAAATGTTTTACCTGTGGAGGACACCATTTGAAAAGAGATTATCCTAAAAACACTTATGTTTGCTTTAAGTGTAACAAACCAGGTTATCACATCAAGGATTGCCCAGAGATGAAGAGAGAAAACCCTGAAGGTGCGAGTACAAACATAAATACTCAAGGAGGCATGCACAGTGCAGTCGGAAGGCCGAAGGCAAAAGGAAAGGTTTTTGCAATCACTGAAGAAGAAGCATCTCATTCTGATTCCATGGTGGAAGGTAAGTGTATCATTAATAAGATTCCTTTAACTGTTATGGGTGCATCACATTCCTTTATTGCCAATGATTGTGTAGAAAAACTAAAATTACCTGTGATAGACTGCCATTTGACTTATCTATACATACTCCTGGAAACAATCCCATTGTCACTTCTAAAGCCTGTTGGAAATGCCCTATTGTCATAGATGGTAGGGACTTTAAGGCTAATAATTTCTGTTTACCCCTTTCTGGCTTAGAAGTTATTATTGGGCTAGATTGGTTGTCTGACAATCATGTTCTAATAGATTGTCATAATAAAACCTTCATGTTTAAAGAACCAGTGAATTTGAATCTTGAGGATTCGAGATTTCTAACCGCCAACCAAGTGGGTGCCTCTTTAAAAGGAGGGGCTCAAGGATTCATGCTATTGCTTTCAACGAAAGGAGAGCAAGAATCAAAAATCAAAAATCTACCGGTTGTGTGTGAATTTCCTAACGTTTTTTTAAAACATCCTAATATTTAAAATTAGGTTTCTAAAACCCGAATAAATTTTTCGCGAATTACTTTCAATTTCAAAATAGGATTTTGGAACAGTACAATAACACTGTCATCACTACATCAACCTTCTAATGTGCGGTTCATCATCACATAACCTACCCATTTATGCAATGCAACAATTTCATGGATATATCAAATATCACACACATTTATATATATGGTGGGACCAACCAGCATCTCCACAATACAACATCATCATCCACCATAACAACAAGCATATGCTCAAAATAGGTCTAGGCTTCCAGCTGAAGCCGCCAGTTACCTATTCAATAAGCATTTATATATACACATATATGTACACACAACAAAACAGGTATGTACAGGAGTCGGTCAAGGCTACTACAAAACTATTATATACATTATATACAATATATATACAGTATTCCACGCTCGATCTTGGTGACCTCTCACCAATCTCCGTCACGTCCTAAGTCCACTGTAAAAATATCCATAAATAGGGGTGGGCATATACATGTCAAATGACAGTTATTGAATCGGACCACTTATCAAATTCTCTAGCATATAAAAAAAATAATAATATCAACAATATCATATAATCTCATCACATTTCATACATTTACATATTCGTAAATATCCATACAATCAATGTTGTTCTCAACAACATCCATCAATACATATACATGCTCATTCATTTGGATCCAAACATTCATTATTAATTTTTATTTTGTGTTGCAACACTGGCTCTCACCCATATACTCAGCTCTCAGCTGATCCGGCCGTTTTACTGGTACCAAACTGTTTGCCCTCTCACGTGACACAATCACTCTCAGCGACAACGGTAGTATTACGGGCTAACCCCGAGCCCTGCTCAAGAGGTTTTGTCTTGAGTCCCACCCAAGGTCTTTTTGTGGAATCCTCGAAACCACATAATATTTCATGTTTGTTCATCACATAAGCATCCCATGCTTTATCAATTGCACCTCATGCATTCATATATCATGAAAATTTCATAAATTTCATTTATATATATAAATATAGCATCTCATGCATTCATGTCTCATACAATTCAACATCTTAATATCAATAATTTATGAACAAAAAATATCATCACACAAATATCACACATATATATATATATTTGGGATTTCTCATTAAATATAATAATATTACCCCAAATCCATTCATAAACTATACATTTAAAATGTAAATGCTCCCCCTACCTGGAATCCTTGATTTCAAAACTCGAACGCTCCCCGAATGATCCGAGTCAATCACTGATTTAAACTCGTGCTACTATTCAAGCACAATATCTCCCAATCTGTAACTCAAACCCAACATCCCAACGGTAAGTACCTAGAACCAAGTCTTAGGAACCTAATATCAAAATATTAACCCGATCCAACGGTTAACAAATCAGAAATGGTAGTTTTCCCGAAGCTGGTCAGAATTCCTACGAACTGGAATAGGGTTGCGGTTTGAACACGATTTCTCCACCTATAGATGTCTAACTGAAAATATGAATGGTGAGAATGTAGAGGAGGATGTTGACAACACACTCTCGAAGTTTCAGTCCGATCCAACGGTGGGATTGACGGAGATCGTTGACGGAAGTACACTGGTCCAGAAACTCTGCACTCTTTTCTCTCATCTTTATGGCTGCGGGTTATGATATTAAAATGATAAGTGATGGGTTGTAGTTATGCATGGGAAAGGAGTTTAAGAGAGGAGGACATGTGGTAAACTTGCTGAACAAAGGGTGAGGCTGATTGGAACAAGTGGCCATTGGTGTTGCAAGCTTATTGGACCATGTTGCATGAAGTAGTTGAGTTATCCAGCTTTGCATGTAACTTTGTGGGAGATTTCAAGGGATTATGCAGGCCGAATTTGGAAATGGTCTAAATATAAAAGTTGTATAACTTTTTGTTCTCTTTAAATATATATAAACCACAAAACAATCCATCAAGAATTGAGTGAGATATGGTCAAAATACGACATGATGCTCTAATCATCTTCAAATCAGGTGTGTGCTTAGAAATAAATTCACCAAAAATTATCCTTTGAGAGTTGGGTTTCGTTCCCCTCATAACAATTGTAGATAATTTCAATAAAAATCTATTCCAAAAAGAATGAAGCAATTTGAGTTTCGGATAAGGCAGATACGTAATTTTTTTCTACAGGCAGTCAGTATCAAAATGAAACAGTCCAAAGGTTCTATATTTTCATTAAACTGTACCAATATAGCAAGAATCAGCCCTCAAGGTCTTCACAAAAAACATAGATAATTTTGTTATGGAGATTTTAACACCAAGTTTGCAAGAAACGAAGGTCATATGAGAAAGTTATGAATTTCTGAACAAACCATGCGTAAGATAAAAACGTGAATAATCATGTTTCTAAGATGGATTTAATTAATCCTTGAGTTTGAGCATGACATAGTGAGAATTTGGGATAGAGCCTAGAAATAGAGATTAAAGATCTCTTCGAAACAAAGTGAACAAGACTAGAATCATTCCAATCAAGCATCATTTGAGAAAATTAAACCCGAAATACCAAAGGCGCGCAGGAAAAGAATAAGCCATCGCGCCTTAATGAGTTATTTTATAAAATTTTAAAATTTAGGATGTTACAATTCTCCCCTCCTACAAAAATTTCGTCCTCGAAATTTAAACATAAAGACATACCTCAATGAAATAACTCGGGATATTGCTGCTTCATAGCATCTTCACGTTCCCAAGTGTACATAGTACATTGATCCTGTTGCCATACGACCTTGACCAACTGAATATTTTTGCTTCTCAAGCGTTTCACAGATCTATCCACTATACCAGTGGGCTCAACTATAGTGGTCAGTTCTCTCTGATCTCAACATCATCATCTGGCATTTCATGAGTAGGATCTAGCAAGTACTTTCTTATTGAGAAACGTGAAATATACTATGCAAATTTGACAAATGAGGAGGCAGTGCTATCTGATAAGCCACAGGGCCAACTCTTTTCAACACTTCATAGGGTCCAATATACCTCGGGCTTAGTTTTCGACTTTTTAATGCTCTTCCAATACCCTTACTAGGAGAAACTTTTAGAAATACTCTATCACCAACCTGAAACTCAAGTGATTTCATTCGTTTATCATGATAACTTTTCTGACGATCTTGGGGTGCTTTCATTTTATCTCTGATTATCTGAATCTGTTCAGAGGTCTGTTGTACAATCTCAGACCCTAACATTAGACTCTCACCAGTCTCTGACCAACAAAGAGGTGTTCGGCACTTTCTGCCATATAGAGCCTCATTGGAGCCATACCTATGCTACTATGATAGCTATTGTTATAAGTAAATTCAATTAGTGGAAGGTATTGCTCCCAGCTACCACTATGCTCTAGCACACAGGACCTCAATAAGTCCTCTAAACTCTGAATAGTATGCTCGAACTGCCCATCTGTCTGAGGATGATAGGTCGAACTCAATCGAAGCTTCGAACCTAACTCCTGATGCAAACTCCTCCAAAATCAGGAAGTAAATCTCGGATCTCTATCTGACACAATAGAAGATGGAACACCATACAGTCGAACGATTTCATTAATATACAAATATGCTAGTCTCTGCAAGGGGTAACTTATATTAATGGGCAAGAAATGTGCAGACTTTGTTAATCTATCCACAATAACCCAGATGGCGTCATGACCACTACGAGTCCTGAGTAATCCCATCACAAAATCCATAGCAATAGCATCCTATTTCCACACTAGAATCTTAAGAGGCTGTAAACCACCAGATGGTTTCTGATGTTCAACCTTTACTTTCTGACAGATAATACAATGAGCTACATAATCAACCATACCTCTTTTCAATCCAAGCCACCAGAAATGCAATTTCAGATCATGGTACATCTTTGTAGTACCAGGATGAATGCTCAACATACTCTTATGAGCTTCATCAAGTACCATTTTTCTCAAATCACTAGAATCAGGCACATAAACCCGACCTTTCACTCGCCAAATACCGTCAGAACCTTGTGATAAAAACAAGTCTTTGCCACTAACCTGAGTTTCTTTCATCTCTGCTAGATAAGCATCAGTTAATTGTTGAGTATACACCAACTTCAAGAACTCATTAGCTATTGTCAAAGTACCAAGAGTCACTTTCTGAGGTGAAGAAACATCCATATGTAGATTCATATCTCTGAATTGTTCAAGCAACTCCATCTCTTTAACCATCATCACTGCCATATGAATAGATTTCCGGCTTAAGGCATCAGCTACAACATTCGCCTTCCCCGGATGGTATTTCAAATCAAAATCATAGTCTTTCAAAAATTCAATCCATCTCCTCTGCCTCATATTCAGTTCTTTATGATCAAACAGATATTTCAAACTTTTATGGTTACTATACACTTCAAATCTAGAGCCATAAAGATAATGCCTCTAAATTTTCAGTGCAAAGACCACAGCTGCAAGCTCCAGATCATGCGTAGGATAATTTTGTTCATGTGGTTGCAACTTTCTCAAAGCATAAGCAATTACCTTACCTTTCTGCATCAATACACACCCAAGGCCCAACTTGGATGCATCACAATAAACCATAAAATTTTCCTGCAGATTAGGCAATGCCAGCACAGGAGTAGAATTCAATCTAGCCTTCAATTCTTGGAAACTTTGTTCACATTCAGAAGACCACACAAAAGGAACATTCTTTCGGGTTAGCTTGGTCAATGGCAATACAATTTTAGAGAATCCTTAAATGAATCTCCGATAATAACCAGCTAAACCCATAAAACTTCTGATCTCAGTAACAGACTTAGGTCTCTCCCAAGCTATAACAGCTTCAATTTTTGAAGGATCAACAGATACACCTTCACTGGAAATAACATGACCCAGAAATTGAATCTTGTCCATCCAGAATTCACACTTAGATAGTTTAGCAAACAATTGCTTCTCTTTCAGCACTTGAACTACCAAACGAAGATGCTCTTCATGCTTCTCATGAGACTTAGAATAAATTAGAATATCGTCAATAAATACTACCACAAACCGGTCCAAATAAGGATGGAAGATATTGTTCATATAGTTCATGAACACAGCTAGAGCATTAGTCACACCAAACGGCGTCACCACATATTCATAATGACCATATCGGGTCCTAAACGTTGTTTTAGGAACATTAATAGCTTTAACTCGGATCTGATGGTATCCAGATCACAAATCAATCATTGAAAAGACTGAAGCACCACGCAACTGATCAATCAAATCATCAATTCTAGGCAATGGATATTTATTTTTGATTGTGAGCTTATTTAATTGGCGGTAATCAACACATAACCGCATACTGCCATCCTTTTTCTTAACAAGTAACACCAGAGCACCCTACGGTGATATACTAGGCTGAATAAATTATTTTTCAAGCAATTCATCAACCTGCTTCTTTAATTCAGCTAATTCAACTGGAGACATTCTATAAGGAGCTCTGGAGATTGGTTCAGCTCCAGGAATAAGATCAATAGAGAATTCAATTTCTCTATCAGGAGGAACACCAGGTACATCCGGAAACACCTCAGAGAAATCACATACAACAGGGATATCATGGACTCTAGACCCATTCTTTCTTTCAATCATACAGAATAACATAAACAACTGAGATATACCTTGAATTTCATAATTATCGGCATTCTGATTAGGAATGATCACCCGTCGTTTTTGACAATCAACTAGGACTCTATTGGCTGATAGCCAATCCATACCGAGAACAATGTCAACACCTCTCAAAGGTAAACATGTCACATTAGCCATAAATCTCCTATCACCCAAAGTGAAGGTTACATTTTCACACATAATAGAAGTCCATAGTTTCGCACCACTCAGGTTAGACACATTTAATGCTCGATTCATAGCAATAACAGGTAATCTCATACGTATCACACAATTATTAGAAATAAAAGAATAAGTTGCACCAGAGTCAAACACCATATTAAGAATAGTACCCCTAATTAAACACTTACTCTGAACAAGATCATTGGCTTGGGCAGCCTCCTCAGCAGTAATGGCATAAACTCTGTCCGCAGTTGGTGAGTTAGAAGTTCCAGCTTGATAATTTCTAGGAATTATAGAATTATTACCATGTCCACCATTTCCTCTACCTCCTCTATTACCGTTTCCATGGCCTCGTCCTGTTAACCCGACGATAGAATCTCAACAGTTCTTTTCCACCACCGGGTTTGTTAATTGGCAAGCGCACCAATCGTTTGTAGTTTTCAAAATTTAGATATCGTTCCACTGGGATTGAAAGTCCAATAATAACAGTAATTTTCTATTTACTATGGTAAATGGGAAGGAAGTTATAAACAAAAGAATAATTTATATACAATTTATACAATATTCACAGGATAGCATGATTGAGTGGTTCATAAGATAAAAGAAAATAAAATCTATCTAAAAAAAATGAGTTGCAATCTAGAATAGGTAAGATACTTGAGATAAACACAGATAAACAAATTATGTTGGAAATTGGATCCCTAATCTAGAATAACAATGAGGAACTCAAGACATGCATATTTAATCATCAAGTTTCATGTCATTGCAGCTTAAAATCATTATAACCGATCCCTCGTGATATAAATTCTAAGAATTCACCGTAAAGTCCGATCCCTCGTGAGCTTTCTCAGTAAAAACTTGCATTAAGACCTGGCCTTATGGCAACAATGGTTAACAACCCCTATAGAATTGAAATACCAAGGGTATTCCAACTTTTTACTTTCGTCAAAACAAGTTTCAATACGGCATGAACAATCATTCTCCCGTTTGACATTCATACTAATAAAACAAGTTTCAATACACATGAAAATCATTCTCCCGTTTGACGTTCATATTAATAAAAGGTTAAAATACTAACATGGACTTGAATCATAAACATGCAGAGGTCGAATTCACAACATTATACTTAATAGATTAGTTCACCAATTCCAACATAAACAAATTAGTTACACATGGTGAAAGTAGAAACAACACTTACACTGTAGTTAACTCACACTGTAGTTAACTCACACTCGTCAAACATAACAATTTACACTCGGTAAATTTAACAACTTGCACTCAGCAGTATAACCAATCACCCTCAGTATATATATATATATACACGAAAATTCTCATTCGGCAATTTAGCAAATCATTCATCAAATGTATCAATTGCATTCTGCAAAGGTATCAGTTCTTACTCAGTGAATATATCAAATTTCACTCGGAAATGTAACAAATAGCACTCGGTAAACATACTTAATCACACACACACATCACAATCAATAATTCAATTGTCACCACTGACTCTCATACAAACTGACGCCTAGTATCCGGATACTAAAGGATCGACATTCAGCTGGGGGTCCTACTTGACATCCCGTGAACCCTGCTTGGTTCACCGAGTCCTGTTTGACTCCCCACCTCGACCACTGGGTCCTACTTGACCACTGGGTAGCTCAACTGGGCACAAAAACCATGGGAGCCGGAAATGAGGGGCTAAACATACCGTCGGCCGTCCCACACCATATAATCATACATATAATTCACATTTCTCATGTTATAAGTGGCCATCAACAACAAACACTCATCACTCGGGCGACCTGCTCGTCCAGCCCGGCTTCACATTGCCACTACACCGATTGTCACAACATTAACCATTCTAAAATCATTCTCATAAGTCACACACACACACCCGATCCTCAACCGATCGGTGACCTTACTCACACATGCACAAACATACACCCAACTGTCATTCAACAACGTTTTCTTACCATGTTCACACAGTTCAACAACTCGGACACGAAGCATGTCCTATTCTAATCAATCATAACCTGAACACCCCCTTACCTCGGTTCCAAGCTTCTATAATCTGCTCCTGGTGCTGATTACGTCCTCTGAGCAATGGGTTCACTGTCTTACTTCCGAATGCAGCACCAGCTCCGTCACTCAGCTTTTCGGTGTTCGATCTGCTACCTACGGGTCGGAATGCAGAACTCGTTAGCTTTACACCATCCTCAACTCTAAGGACCACCTTCGAGCTCACACTCATCAGAGGAGTGGAGAACAGACCCACACACAGCCATGCATGGCCACTCGGTTAACAGAGAAACGAAAGGGGGCAGGGAAGCACAAATGCAAATGGATCAGTGGACTCACCTTGAGACCACGGTCACGGAAATGGGCTTATTGCTCGGTTTTGATGCAAACAAAGTCTCCCCTCAGAACATGCAACTCACAGCGTGAGGAAGGAGGAGAAGAAGAAGAAACAGAAACAGGAAAGAGGCAGTGGCTCGCGCGTGAATGGTGAATGAAAGGAAAGGGAAAAGAAGTCTTTTAAAGTCCAGGGGCAACCGGTAACCTCCCCAACCGGTTACCACCCCATTTTCCTTTACCTTTTCGCTTAAGCGTTTTCCTCAAACTCTTCTCTTCTTTTAATCGGTCTTCACTTTATTATTAACCAATCAAGTAATTCTATTTATATTTACAATATTTAATTATTTATAATCTCTCAATAATTCATAAAAATATCAAATAATTTCCTAAAACAATTATTAATATTCTCCAATATACATAATTTCACCAATTGTCCGGGATGTTACAAAAAATAGGTGAATTTTAATCCCAATAAATCCCACCATGACTAAAATTTAACATTTGGAATATTTATATTACTTATTTTGTATTTATTATTTGTACAATTTAATTTTTAAAATTATTTTTAAATATCTGTCTAGTTAGAAATCCTAAATAATATTTAATGTTTATTTTTTAATTATACTCGTAAGTTCTTTTATTATTTTATTTACATAATTTAAATATAAAAATATTAATTAGACATTAATTATAGAAAAATGATATTTGAGTGAAAAATTTAAAAAATACATTAAAAATATTATTAATCTACATAAAAATATAAAATGAACAGATAAAATTAAACTGAGAAAGTGAAGAGGTGTAATCTAATAATGATCATGCTCGATGGAAGTCAAATCTATATATACACACATACATATATCACGTCGAGGTCCCACGGCGTAAATATAGGAAATAAAATGTAATTGTCATAATAATCTCTCTCTTCTATCTATCTAACTTACCTATGCTGAAGGTAACAACAGAAAGAGATCATAAAAACTAAAACAGAAAGAAAAAACAAAATAAAAAATGGAGGTGCAGCAATGGTGGAAGCTGAGATTCTCTTTCAGGAATGCAACCATGGTGGTTTGTTTCCTCAACACAATCATGGCAATCTTCTTGCTTCATGCCTTCCTCACTTCTGCTTATACCCGCAACAAATTCTCCAACTCGAACTCCGGTTAGTCTTTTTTCTTCTCAAATTTCGCTCTTTCTTGTCCAATTTCAGTCGCTTTGAGTTGAATTGGTTGATGGGTATTCGATATTTTTCATGATCATATATTAACGTTGAGATTTTTATGGTAAAGATTATGGCTTTTTGTGTTTCTGGATAAAGGGAGAAAAAGAAGAGGGAGAGAGGGGGTATTTTGTTTGCTCTTATGATTTTGATTTTTTTTATAGATTGTTATTTGGGATTGTCTGTTAATATATATTTTTTCAAGAGTTTTTATTTTTGAGGCAACGTGCTTATGTATTTGGTTGTTCTTACACCTTAGTTAGAATTACGAGTTTGAGTTCTTTTGGGTGTGTGATGCGCTGATGCTAAAATAAGATGAGTTTTTTGGGAAGTGATTGTCACATTTAACTTGTAATGACATTTGTTTTCAATGATATGTTAATATTGCTTTATATTTTTCAGATCAACTTTGTGGGTGGTCATTTAAGTTGTGAATTTGAATCTGTGGATAGTGGCTGAACATTTTTAGTTGGGTACTTAATACTTTAGATGATAGATTTGGCTCTGAATCCTCTCTTGTTATGAGAAAGAAAGATACATGGACAAGTTTGTTGGACTTTGCATAAATAGTGGGTTTTACTATAATTGGTTTTGTGGCTTTCTATCTCATGAAACCAGATGAATACTGAGAATAATGTCAGATGATTCAGTGCAGCGTTTAGATCATTATTCTATGACAAAAACAAGATTACTACTGAATGAGCATAAGGATTCTAAGATAACAGTAGTTTTTTTTTTATAACCACAAGTACCTTCTGTATAATTATAGATAATCCTATTCTAGTGCCTAGTCACAGTTAAAGTTCCAAAAGAATCTTTCTAAAGCTGTAACTTACAAAATATAGGTTCTCTTAACATGCTACTAGCAGATACAGTTTACCATTGTATATTGTTAGAATGTTTAGGTGGTCTATAGACCCAATGTGTTTGGGAGAGTTAAGATGAGTTTATTGGGTGAGATCACTTATATACTTTTTATGTCCTTCTATTTTATTCAATATGGGACTTCCTTATATATGCAAGCCACAAATGTTATGAAGTGTGAGGCCGTTGTCCATCAGACCTATTAAATTATGAAGAATAGGGACAACTCAAGAGGCTTTATAGTTTACTCCATGTGAGGGAACCAATATATCACGAAAGCTTTATTTGTTATGTGCAGGATCAGGAATCATTTTTTTATCTCTAACATCAATTAAATTCCATTAAAGCCGAACGGAAACGTTTTATGTTTGAACTTTGCATAAAACAGGAATCTTATAAATGACGCAGATTGTGCTAATGAAATTCCTACAATTGACTGCGTATTTTCAAGTATTTGTTAAATTTGCTTGCCTCATTTGTTCTTTATTTTAAATTTTAAATTTCAGCTCAACTCAATTACATTAAAGAATCTGAAGAAATTCGTCTTACCATGCTACCAGTGGACCTGATAAAAAGAGTGAGTGTGGAATTAGTTTGTTTTTTTGGTTCACCATATCTATTGAGACTATGTTTGTGGTACATCAGTATGTGAATGATGCTTGTAACATCCCAATTTTAAAGCTAAATGCCGAATGAAAAAAAAATAAAATAATAAACCATTAAGATTTGATTCAAAAATAAGAAGTTAATTGTTAATTATAATCAGATTAGCTTAAGGAATAATGACAAGTTAATTAAGGCAGAGTTGGTGAAAGATGGCTGTTTGTGATTGGCGAGTTACGTGAGTGGGCTGCGACTCACGTTTTCCCATCCTACTTCCTTCCCTTCGCATGCATATATATGCCCTGTACCACCGTGAATACTCATCCTTTTTCCCACTACTTCATTCTCCCTTTTCTTCTTCGCCTCCATCCTCTTTTCTGTTCTTGCCCTTTGCTTCCGGAGATCACGACGATGGTGCTGGAGGAAGGTCAGAGCCCCTCCAACTGGTGAAGGACGATCGTTGAGGCAGAGGAAGAACAACGCTCCATTCCTGAACCGAGTGCAGAGTACGACGGAGCGAAGGAAGACCGAACGAAACAGAAGAAGGGCGTCAGACCCAACGTCGAGAGCAGAAAAGCTTCTTGAGTTCCTTCTATAGGTAGGGGGCGCTTGTATGTCAAATGCATGGTCCACGAACGGTACCAGATGAATGTACTACTTTGAGTGTGTGTGTATGTGTTTATAACGACTAGATTTTATGCATGATTGATGATTCTGGATTCTGTGTGTATTACAGCGGTTATGCAACAATTGCATGTAATCAAGATGGTAGTAGTGTAGTCTGTCGGCCTTGGGTAATGACGAATGAAATGCATGGTTTTATCTCTGTTAACACTGTGAGAATATGAATGTGTACTCGATAGTTGATTTGTCAGATGCTATTACTTGATTGTCCGATTGTTGTACATATTGGTGTGACTGATAAAACAAATATAAAGGCTGTGTTGAATCTGTTCTTACTTAATGGTTGCGAAGGAGGTATCGGTTGTGTGATGATGCTTGCTAGTAAACGCATTAGCTGCATGTGTAAGAATGGGGTGACCCGTGGAAGGTCAAAAGCCCCGAGGGAATGACTTTCAGCTACAGACCTTGGCTAGATCCTGAAGGGGCTCGTGGTAGCCGTAGGAGCTAGAGAGGAGTCTCGAGACGCCAATGGGAGGCCGGTACCACGCGGGAAGAGCTGAAGGACGAGGGGCCAGTAAGGGGGAACTGTAACTGGAAGTCATCACTCGAGTCGGATCCGCAGGCATGCATGTAGATATGAGGTTGACTAGGGTAGTACGCATAGTATGTGTTGGGTGTTATGAATGATTTCCGAGTGTGTGGATGCATGTGTATGTATGTGTGAAGATGAACTAGACGTAGTATGTATGTTATAGATGTTATTCTGACTGGCATGGCCTTAGTTAACCTGGAAACGATTGAATGAAAGTAAGTGTGCGTACTGACACTGATACCGAGTCCTTGATTGTCATTTTACATGTAAAAAGCTCACCCCTGCAGTGGCTACATTTTCAGTGAACATCTCTCGGAATGAAGCTTGAAGGAGGAGCTGAGTGCAGAACAAAACAGTCGAGTGCTTTTGAATATATGTGTATATGTATATACTTTGTGTAAGGTCCTGTTAAGCCTTGGCCGGCTCATATTTTGGTTTTAGCTTTTACGTTAGAACTTGAACACCTTCGGGTGACAGAAGGCATGATGAAACTCTTGTAATTATTTAAATGCTTCCCTATATATATATATATATATCGTGTGTTCTTCTATACTGTAGGTGACGCTCGAGCGGTAAATATGGATGTATGAGTATACCTTGCGAGCGTAGGAGGTTAGTGTGTCTATGGGCAGTAGCGTAGCTGAGTGGTTGCTGGGGAAAGGGAAGATAATAATTTATTCCAAGTGTTGAGAGGCTGAAATGGCCGAGTGGTTCCGAGTGAGTTAGTTACTACTCCCCGAGTGAATATAAGTCTGAGTATTCCCGAGTAAAAGTAGGTATAAAAGTCGAGCGAGATTCATTTGTATGAGTTCCTTCCGAGAGAAGAACACTTAGACGAACTCTTAGGGGAGTTCCCTTCGAGACATTCTGGCGAGTAACTTAGTGGAAAGACTCCCGAGCGCATAGGCTTAACGGATTCCGAGTGAAAACATGTATAAGTTCCGAGGGGGAAATATTCCGAGTGAGAGTTTATGGAATCCGAGTGTAATAACCCTCCTTACCGGGCGAATCAGGTGTGTACCTTGGTGGATAAATATAAGAGGCTATGTTATAGAATGTAGGTGTGTTAGGGTCGTTTCTCGAGTGTTGGAACCCTTATACCGAGTGGCCTTAGGAATGGATCCCGAGTGGACTTAGTCGTTTACCAAGTGTATGGATGTCTCGATGCCGAGTGGTGGTTTTGCCGAGTGAGGCTTCTCGCTTCAGCGAATGGAGGACTCGCTCCAGCGAATGTGTATTGCTGGAAGGCGTTTGTCGTGGTATCGCCCAGGCGGATTGTGTCTCGCTTGAGCGAGTGTACGCTGTATGGTGGTTCGCTCAGGCGCTGTCGGTGCTTCCGTGTGAATGGTTTTAATTCCCTTGCCTTCCTTGTCTTTTTCTTCTTGGCCATGGGGCCAGCTCTCTTATCTTCATATAAGGGAGTGTTTTTATTATGGATCCAGGTTATTTTCTAATTAATTCGAGAAAATTTTTCCCCTAAAAATTAGGATGTTTCAATGCTCAAGATGCCAATAGTAAACTTAGAGAGGGACATACAATAGAACAATCCGTACATTTTTCTGATAAATGATAATTTAATTTATTCCAGAAGTTCT
Organism: Clitoria ternatea; assembly: GCA_037962975.1. Lineage (NCBI taxonomy): Eukaryota > Viridiplantae > Streptophyta > Magnoliopsida > Fabales > Fabaceae > Clitoria > Clitoria ternatea. The sequence goes on from CM075674.1 coordinate 58,926,476, forward strand.
TGAACAAATTTTGTTGTGGGTTTCATTTCTTCTTCTAGTTGGAAAAGCCGAAGGAGGTCATTTTCAAATTATTCATATACAAAGCCTTTGTCCTATACTAATTTATCTATACTGTGTTTCTAATTTCTATAGCAACTGGCATGCTCTGTCTGTCCCTGCATCTCTCAAGTTAACTCAAATTAAGATATACTTTCTTAGACTCATTTTTCTTGTGCAGTACTCAAATTTTTACTATTTCAGCTGAATCCCTCAGTTTTTTCCCCCTTTCTTTTCTTTTCAAAGTCAACTGAAAGTAAATGGATGAGAAATTGTAAGAATGTGTTACTGGCAACTGTGACATACCAGTGACAGTATATTGCAGTTCATCGGCTCAGTAACACTCAATTATGTAAATCTGCAATCTTTTCCTGGACATTGTTTGATCAGAATAGTATTATAAACTGCAATCAGATAGTAGAAATACACAATCATTGATATGCCTTATCATCTCCATTGTAATCAGATACTTACATAATAATCACTTATGCTTCCATAAATTTCTCCTTTAGAACATCTAGCTCTAGCTTTGGATTTCCTTCAAAACTTAGCAGTACACCCAAGTATGCCGACAAAGTTTCAAACTTTCAGTGTGTAGCTTACTTTTCACAGCTATCATCTCTATAGAGTGAGCTTTAGGCATACATATCTTCCTTTTCCCCCCTTTTTATAGAATACTTTTTTCTACGAATCTGAGTGTTCCATACTTCCATTATAGGTGAGGGAGATTGAGCATGAAGTATACACTGAGCCAGAAACATCTAAGAAAAAAGACACAAAGCAGACTGCTGCAGTTGATTTGTCTAAAAGGTTAAAGGATTTCCGATCTTTGAATGATGCTGCTAGCTTGAAAGGTGATTCTCTTTTTGCCCTACAAAACTGTCTGAATCATTATTGTCTTTTGGGCAAACACTCAAGAACCTACACACTTCCCTGTTATCAGAAAAAGAACTTATTTGGGAAAATTTCCCCATGGAATATTACTTAATAACAATTTTAATTACAATATATTTGGATGATCATACTCATACAGCAATTGCATCATGGGAAACTGTAGTTATAAGTTGAACAACATTAACCATTATATGTGACGGTCTTTCATTAGTGCTGTTTTAATAGGGTTATGATTTGTGTTTAAGGCTTATATGATTAGCAATAAATTCTCTGTAGGCTTATATACTTGTTTGTTAGATAAATGTTCAATTCTCAATCCCAACTCTAAGGGACTATTTGGTTTGAGAAAGCGGATTTAGATTTTATTTTTAATTACAAAACTGTTATATTGTTTTATGTTATCAAAATTTGTACAAGAAATATTAAAAACAACTTTTCTATTTTTCGGTTTGCATTATTTCCTATACAAACTTTTAAAAACAAAAAAAATAGTTTTATAGTTAAAAGTAAAAATATGAAATAAAAACAAAAAATATTTTCTCAAGCCGAACAGCCCCAAAAGTTCTTTTTCTTCACATGTCTTGATCTTTTTATTTCCTTTGCTTGTGTCATATCCAAATTGAAAAACTTATAACCCTGAACTGGTTTGACTAAACTGTGTACTAAAGCTGATACAAACAAAGCTTAAATCATCATTTAAAAAATATTGGATTTGTGCTACTTTCTGAAGAATATCTGCTCCACAAACTACAATGACATTGGGAATCACTAGATCCATTTAAGGCTTTGTTCTTCTAGAAATTTCTGTACAGTATATCCATTTTTCCAATTTCAAGCTGCACATTTTGAAAACTGAACCCTAAAGGTATTTGAGTGAAGAAACATCCCTAGATTTAAACCATACTAATAAAATGGAATTGCCATTTGTGTTATTTCCCTTTGATGTTTGTGGTTCTCAGCTTTGGAAGAATGGCGTAAGAGGAAAATGGAGAGGGCCAGGCAAAGACAAATGGAGAGAAATGGAACAACTTCCTCTCAAGCTTGACTTTACATACTCTCTGCTTGAAGTGAAAGTTGACTTGCTAATTTCAATACAAGGTGGAACAATTGGTAGTCAATAGTGTACACTGTATAGTATATTACAAAGGCATCTTTGACATGTTTTTAGATATCCATTGTTGGCTTATCTTATGAAGCCATCTTTCTTACAGACAGAATTCAGTTGTGATTGATACCATGATTCACTGTCTTTCGTTTTCTTTATATTCCAAAAATTATAAATAAATAGTTTATCATTCAGAGCCATAATTGTGACTAAAATCTGAGTACTATTTCCTCCTGTTATACAGAAATTACTTGTGGTTAATATAAAAAAAATAAAGTATAACCATTATCTTGATCTTGTGTGATAGTGTCTTCATGCTTATTGGCGTTACTTTTTTGACAAATAGTGTCATGAAAATGGTTTAAAGGAAGCAAACCATAATTGTTGTGCAATTTAGCTTGAGGCTACTAATCTGTTAGGGTGCATTTGGAAGTTCTTCTAGTAGGTTTATTCAAACTTATGAAAGTATTTTAAAGGTTTTGTCGAGCAAGTGTTAGAATATATTTCGGGTGCAGTTTTTTTTTTCTAATTTATTTGAAAGCTAGAGCTTATGCATAATTTTAGGTGATCTTGGGAATTTATGCATAATTTTGGCAAGTGTATCAAATAATAATGTAGTATTCAGAAAAAAATTGAAGTATTGTTTCATAGAGACTTGTATGTCCAAGTACCAAACTTCAAACTTCCTAGTGTACCATTATTTGAACTAGAAGTTGTATTGAAAATGTGAAGTATGGTAGAGAAATAGCAATGTCTAAAACTATCAACAAATAGTAAATCAAAATCAAATCAATGAGAAAATCTTTGTCAATTTTCATGGTCAATGTTTAATTCCTTTCAATCATCACAAGTGTAAGTTTTCGTCTAATTTATAACTAGCTTTCTTGACAATCCAGTCCAATTCATTAGTTGAATCTCAATTACTTGATGACTCAACCCTCAATCCTAATCATTAGGTGAATTATGATTAAAAATGCCGGTAAGACTAAGAATTGATGAGATTGCACAATCTGTATCCCCAGGTAATCAATCATAAGAAGACTTCTAGTAGAGCTTTGGTAACACTTCAATTCTTATAATATATACTCCCAATGATCTAATTAAGAATTGATGACATTGCACATTAAAAAATATTATTTTAAAATGTTGATGGTAATTACTTATAAGGTTAATTTTTGTTTGGTCTTTACTCATTGATTTCGAATTTAGCCATCAAGTCCCATGGATGAATCAACATTTTAAAGATTAATTTAATGATAAATTAAAATTTTGGATGACTAAAATAGTTGTGATGCAAGTGGGTCTAAAATGAATCTTTGAGATGTCTCTATGGGTCAATTTGCCATCTTTATATATATTTTTTAACTGCGGGCCAATCCACCATCTCATTGTTAGACAAAGCAAATCTTATTTCTGACTTTTTAATTTGACAAAGTGGGTCAGCTTACTTATTTTTTGACTGACTTTATTGAGATAAGTCAATCAGTTTTATCATTCCTAATTATAATTACATCATAAATAATCTTACAAAGGTAATAATTTTTTTATTGTAAAATTTCTCATAGATTAATAAAGTTGATTAAAAATTATTATTTGTACTAATGTTATCAAATATTAAATATTTAATATATTTATTTAAAATATCTTTAATATTGTTCATCACATAAAATATTTAATTGTATTAAAACTATATTCAACAATGACATATTTTATTTGGTATATAAGCATTGAATAACCATTTGTTTTTATATTTTTTTACTGTGGAATTATTTAAGACAATAATATTAATAATTAGGAAAAATCAATGTGCAAACTGAGATAGAAGACAAGAGACAGAGATACGGTCACTGAGTTTCTCTTGCATCGTTTATTTTTATTTGATTTTCTTTACTTTTCTGTCAAACCAAAACCCTTCCCTCCATCGTGGTGTGGCGGGAACACTCTTTCTCTCGTCTCATTCACTTCAACGAATCCATTCACTGAATCACAATGTACCGGCTAGCCACACGAAACGTCGTCGTTTCGTTGCCTCGTTGGCGTTCTCTTGCTCACTTCTTTCGTTCTTCTCCGTCTCCCATTTTCATTTCACTCGTTCCCTATCGTTTCCTTCGGTAATTTCTATCTATTCTTCTCTTTTGCAGTTTTTTTCTCTCTATTAATTCCTATTTTATTTAGTGTTACATTATGTTATTTATCGTTTCCCCCTATTTATGGCGAATATTCGGTTTATCATTTTTTTTTTAAAATTTCGGAATAGTGGTAAAGAGAGATGGATAAGTGTCAAAGATGGAGAGAATCTTGGTTCGGTTTATATTTATTTCCCATGCGTAATAAATGTCGTCCATCTCTAATGTTTTTTATTTTTAATATTTTTTTTATGAAATTTTAATAATCTTTTTTGTTCTAGTGAATTGGACTTGGAATATTTTTTAGAAGGATAGTGTCTGGTTATATTAGGAGAAGTTATGTTCATATATTATTGTGTTCTGATATTTCTTCTATTATTTTATGAACCTTTTGGAAATATATCATCGAGCATTGAGGGTAAAGCATAACATATTTTGTGCGTGTGTGTGTTATCTTTTCATGATACACATGCTTTGATAATCTGAAAATGCTAATTATTTGGGGAGCAACTGAGTACTGTTATATTTGCTTGAGTATCATGGCAATATCAAATTTGCCATATGATTTTGTTTTATTTTTTAAATTAAATTTGAATGTGAAAAACTTAGGCAAACAGTCTTAAGAGTATGTTGAGTTCTGAAGGGATGGGTAAATTTTTTATTTCTAATAATTCTTTTTTTAGTTTAATACCTTTTTTTATAAAAAATGAAACAAATGAAATGAGAGATTAGTATACACTTAAACATGTTGATCTTTAATTTTTATTTTAAAAACATGTCTTTCTTAATATAAATATAAAATATTTTCCTCTCCTTTACCCCTTCTAGAATATGACTCCTATTCCTATATATACCTTCAGCAAATTTAAGTTTAGAAACATTATGAGAAATATAAGCATTTGGTCTGAGATTTTGGCATTTGAACTCCATCTGATAAGTCTTAAAGAGTTATTCATTCTAATAGTAGTTTTTTGGTCCTTGAGTTTGTTCTTGCTATGATGTGCTTGTGTTATTAAATTGAATGAAATGTAAGAATCTTGTTATAGCAATTGTTTAGAAAGTAGAAACTTAGTAAACTCATTCAATATTGTAGAAGTCTATTCCCTTCTACAAATATATTTGAGTGTGAATGATTTACTTGGATACAGTTATATTGTTTGTGGTAGATGGCAAGTTAAATGTATTGCATTGATTTGTGAAGTTGTAATTCTAGATTCAGAGTAAGATGTAATAGTTTCTTTGCTTGACAAAATCCTAATGATGTAAATATCTATTATTTTCTGCTATGGAATTTAAATTTTCAAACTTGTTGATGAACAGAATAAATGGACACGTAAAAAATGTATCATGTTTTACGGATACAAAGGTTTTAAAGGGGACCAGCAGAGTCACCAAGAAGCTCAAAATGCCAAAAAATGTTTTGGATGATAAAGACCTTCCTCACATATTGTGGTGGAAGGAGGTAGGTCCATTTATTCTTTATGTAGTTAAATTTCAAGACTTGCAACTATTGATTTTTGTTATTTTGATTATAAGCCATGGGATATTTAGAGAAAACATTTCATTCTCTCCTTTGTTTCCTTTCCAAATTTATGGCAGAGGTTGCAGATGTGCAGAAAGCCTTCAACTGTTCAGCTAATTGAAAGGCTTGAATATTCTAATTTGCTTGGCTTGGATTCTAACTTGAGAAATGGGAGGTGAGCACTTGTGAGATTGGGGGCATTGCTTTATATGTTTTGTTTAAATTTTTGCAACAAAAATGAAGACATTGTTTCTTTTTTTTAAAAATTTATCGATAGATCTATCTGGACTTTACAGGGCACATCATACATGATTTGTTTACATTCAAACTGCTGGCATGCTTTATTCTAACCTTTTATTCTATTCAGTAAAAATAATTTATTTCACCTACCTAAGTTCCAATATGCATAGGTTCTTTGCTGTTGAGATACAAGTCTCAGCAGATAAACGAATGTCAACAAGAATGCAATTTATGATGCCTTAATTGATAATCCTTCATTCTAACCATTTACAGTGGCTATTGTTCCACAAGATTGCAAAAACTTGAATTCCCTTATTCTTTATTTTGAGTCGAGGGATGATGCTGTTATAAGAAAGATGATGGAAGAATCAATTTTCATTTGTGTAGTCTGAAGGAAGGAACACTCAACTGGGAAATGTTGCAGTTCAAGTCAAAATTTCCACGTCAAATTTTGCTCTGCAGAGTAAGTTATCGAGAGTGTGGTCAGGCGTTGACTTTTGCATTTAGTTCAGACGGATCATAGTTGCCAACTGTCAATACAATTTTGTTTGCTCTTTCACAGGCTCGCAATAACTATTGCTGTCCTTCATGGAGTAAACTTTCTTTTGGTATCTTTTATTTATTTATTTACAAATTTCTGTTCAGGTCGGGGATTTCTATGAAGCTAGTGGAATAGATGCCTGTATTCTTGTTGAATATGCTGGTTTAAATCCCTTTGGTGGTCTTCGATCAGATAGCATTCCAAGAGCTGGTTGCCCTGTTGTGGTACTGACATTCATACACTTGTGTGTCGTGTATTTTTGTCTTCTATCGACAAACTTTATGTCAATGCTGCAATTGCTCATGTTTATTTACCCATGAAACTTAATTTTATATTTATATTTTTGTTATAACATTTCTTGTATATACAATGAAGTATTTGATTTTATCTTTGGTTGTAGAATCTACGGCAGACTTTGGATGATCTGACACAAAATGGTTATTCAGTGGTGAGTGAAGCAATTAAATAGTGTTCTACCTTTTATTAAATAGTTTAAATTTTATCACTCCATGGCTGAATTTATTCTATGTTCTGTTCTCTGTTGGTATGTACTTTGTATCCTTCTTCAAATTGAAACCCAAAATGACTAACCTCTATATACTCTTATATGTTTGTAAATTTCTGTAATAATGTTTGCTGGCTTACATGTTTATGAATAATGCTATTAATATATTTTGGTCTCAACAGTGCATTGTGGAGGAAGTTCAGGGCCCAGCTCAAGCTCGATCCAGGAAACGTCGATTTATATCTGGGTAAGTGCAAGATTCTCTATATGTTAGTGGTTTGTGTCTGTATGATCAATTGATAGAGCTTGCTTTGAAGATGAGAAGAAGAAACTTGTCTTCTTTTGCTGATGTTTGTTTTATTTGGGATAGACAGTTGATGATTTGTGTTTGTGGATATGTTTCTATGTGCTTTTTCTTTTGGATAGGAGAAATTATTTAATTGATAGAAAACAGAAATGGTTATATGTATATGGACCAACGTTAACGAATCATTCTTATCTACTAAATACATCTCAGAACTGAAAATAAGCAAGTAATTGTCAAAATACTACTTTTATTATTTGTAAACTACAGTGTTTGGATGATATAGCTTCTAGACAGTCTGCAAAGTTAGGTACTGTAACTTTAAATCAGTTTCTTTGGATGATATCAGTTTTATGATATAGTAAAGTCACATTTTCAGATCTATAGTTTCAGTTCTCTCAGAATTCTTCTTTCACTTTCTCTCTATTTTCACGCTTTCTGTATCTTTCTCTGCTAATTTGTGTTCTGTTAATGTTGCTATATTTGGTTTATGTTGTTAATTATATTATGATATATGTTAGTAATATTTTATCAATTTGTTACATTTTCAGACCTTTAATGGAAAAATGAGTTTGTATTTTTTAATCTTACAACTTATGGGAATCTTTTTTGTGATTGCACTCTACTCAGCTTTCAACAATCTTATAGATACACCAGGGACATAGATAGCAGTATCTTTAGCTTTATCAAAAGACGATGAGGCTAGATCACCTTAAATACATAAACACCTCATGTTTTAGAGTTGGTACTACATGTCTTACATGTGTAACTTAGGTTGGAGTTGGACTTTCTCGGTGCTTGTATAACAATGCTGGTTAGTCATTCATGGATGAACTGAGGTTGTTTTTAGAAAAATAAAATAAAACTTGATGTCTGTGCAAAGAGGAAATGTGTGGATGCGGGATTCTTCTTTTCTTGACCTCTTTTACTGTTTTAATCTACTCATTTATTAGTTTTTCAACTATTGAAAATTATTTTCTTGAGATTGTATCTTCATGCAAATTTTAATCTCCTTAGAGTTTTATTTTAGTATATTTATTCTGTTTTTGATGCTCATTAGCTGAACCAACTGCTGTTGGCATACTTGTGCGTTATAATTTACAGGCATGCTCATCCTGGAAATCCTTATGTATATGGACTTGCTGCAGTTGATCATGATCTTAACTTTCCAGAACCAATGCCTGTTGTAGGTATTGATTTTTGTACGCCTATTTATATTATTAATTAGAGTCTTACTATCCTAATAATTATCTTTATGGTGAGAATTATCATTTCATCATTTGTTTTTTAATTACCTTTTATGATGACAGCTTGATAGAAAGCTGGTATCTTAGTGCAAAGAATAGGGGAAATTCCTTTTGATCATAGCATTGTAGAACCTTGAGGGTCTGCACTTCCCAATGCCAGTAAACACTCAAATGACAAACTGTTCTCTCTCTTACAGCCTCCTCTCTTATTTATAGGCAACATGCCATATTCAACTATCTCACCTAACTAACAACTAATTGATTAATTAACTAACTAATGAGTCAATAATGCAACTAACTCACTCCCTATTAACTAATTTTTCAAATTAACTACTAATGAATATCTAACACAGATTTATTTCCTATAACATAAATCTATCATAGGAAGGCAATAACAGGGATTAATCTGTACTTTGTGTAATGTAAAAAACTATCCTGTGCAGTAATATCAGATCAGTGTGTTTCAGTAATTTTCTATTTCAAGTTCCAACCAGGATATCAAGTAAATATGCTCTCCAGTGCCTCCTCAGGACTTAGAGTTTAAATTCGTATTTGGCAAGCTGGGAATTCAATATCTATTCCCAGTGTGATGAGTAATGTTGGAGAGACTTCCAGTGATAAGAATTAGCATTTAATGCAATTATTTGTATATAGGCTCAGTTTGGGTAAATTTCTTGAAAAGCTCTTAGAAAGTACAGTGAATTGAGGTAAACTTTTCTCATAAGTTGAAATCAACCTATGTACCTCAACTGTGGAGATGTTAAATGGGAAAACTTTGGAAAAAGCTGAGGCGTGCAAGTTGATTTCAATTTGGGAGAAATTTACCACCTTAACTTACTGTAATTTCTTCTCCTATAGGTGCTTCTAGAGAAGTTTATTCAAACTTAGCCTGTATTACGAAATGATTATGGTAACCTAATAATGACTGTCATGAGAAGTCATGTATTATTCAATGTGTAAATTATAATTGTCATGTTGCCAATTATGGGTAGAAATCAGGAGCAGAAATGATCAAATTTTTGTGATGCTCCTATAATGTGACATCTTTTGATCACTCCTGCAGCCACCCTTTCTATAATCTTTTGATGTTCCTTGAATGTTAGAAATATTTGTTTATTTATTTCTTCAAATTTTCTCTTCATGACTATTGAGCTTGTATAATTTCTTTCTAATTAACATGATTGTAGAGTCCAACTTCAAATAGTAATACAATTGGAAAGTTGTAATAAATTTTTCAAATCCATTAAATCAACTAATTTCATCATCTTTTTTTAATGTGATTTGGTTGAATTGAAAAGAACCTTACAAATAGTAGTTCAGAAAGCATACTGGATGACAAGTTTGAATGATATCTTTCATTGTAGGAATATCTTATTCTGCAAGGGGGTATTGCATTAATATGGTACTAGAGCCCATGAAGACATATTCTTCAGAAGACTGCTTGACAGAAGAAGCAGTTGTTACGAAGCTTCGTACTTGTCAATATCATCACTTATTTTTGCATACATCTTTGAGGCAGAGTTCTTGTGGTTCGTATTTTCTTATTCTTTATTTTCTTTACAAAGCAAAATTTAGGCCTAACTTTGGTGCTTATGGTGAATTTATATGAAGGACATGGAAAATTACTATTATTAGATTTTCATGTTTCTTGTACCTAGATGGTTTACTTCGGTGGATCCTACCTTCTTTTTAGCTGTGTTTTGCCATTGTTTTATTTACACACACACAAGAAAGTTAGAAATATGTAATTACAATAATAGGGAACATTATATCTTTGTAATTATGTTAATTAGGTAGCTGTATATTCTTGAAGTTATGTTATAATTATGATTGCTAAGATAAATATGTTTTCCACTGTGTAGTTGTGACATAGCAAAATGAGGTTGCTCGAGATTGCTTGGGCAACCCTGCCTCATACTAATGTTCCTTATTGAGTTATTGTGTTTGAGGAGATGTTGTGCTTACTACCTGTTAACAGGCGCATGGCATCTATTGTTCTTAAATCTTAACAATCAAATACCCTAGTCAATCTTATACCTTCATCAAGTGTGTCTTCCTATGTTATGCTAATTACGTAGGCAGTATTAGAGAGCATTGTATTGTAATTATGCTACATAATTGTATATTTTTGTAATTATATAATTATGATCCTTAATATAAATATATTCTCTGTTGTGTAGTTGAGACACAAATTCATCAAATGTCTCTTATTTCCTTGTCTCTGTCTTGTCTTACACAGACATGTGCATACACATATTTTGTTTATGTAAAAACTGTAAAAAAGACATTTAATTATTTGACCATTGTTTTTATAATCTTACAGTGCTACCGTCTAGTTAATTGTTCTGTTGGTTAAAAAAGAGTGTGTAAATAAATATTTAGAGAGATTATTGTCAGATATAAAAGGCTAAAAGGTAATTTTAGCCCCTAGAATTATTGAGATTTAGGTTTTGCCCCCTGAAATGATTTGCCTCCCTAGAAAATTTTTAAGGTTAGAATATAACCCCTTCCGTTGACTGCCTCTGCCAACTGCTGAGGTGGAGCCCAGTCACATGTCTGTCATTGCATACGTGGCATGTGACTCATCATATTAGGAGCCAAGTCACTGATTAGCATAGATTAGCCTTTTTTAATTAAAGGTTAATGAAATTATTTATTAAGTGAAGCTAATTAACAAATTCAGACATAATTCTCTTCCTTCTATGTTCTTCTTCCTTACCCACGTGCTGCTTACTTACCCAACGGATACTTTTCTTGTTGACCCATAAAAAGGTGCCCTAGGCTTTCTTCCCCATTCTTCCAAGTGAGTTAAGTGTGCCTGCCATGTCTACAAGGTCAAGTGGATCGTTCTCAAGGGTTCCTTGTAGGAGGTTATGCAAATGTAACGAACCTGTGTTGCAACTAGTTTCGAAGAGCTCAAAAAATCCTGGTAGATCATTCTTTAGATGTGTTAATTGGATGGTAAGCTTGCGTTTAGGGTTTGTTGTGTATGTCTTGGGGTTTTTTAAGGTGATCCATGTTTGAAAAATGTTCCATTCCTGTCACAGAACGAGAAGTCGTGTGGATATTTTGAGTGGGTTGATAGTGGGAAACAAAGCCTTGCAAGTACTGCTAGCTTCTCTACCCATGGCAATGGAGTTCTTTATACGGAGATGGATAAGGTTGTAATGTTGGAAGACAGATTAAAAGAATACAGAACCATGAATTTCATGCTAATGTGGCTGTGTGCAATGTCGTGGGCTATTGTCTTCCTCATCCTGGTCTTGGTTGCAGTGAATGGGTTAAGAGGTTAAAGGCATGGTGTAGTCTGATTTAGGGTTATGGTTCAGTCAATCAAAATATAGGAATAGGCCCTTAAGAAATTTATTTCATAGCATTAGGCCCCTGATGATGGGAAGTGTTGGTGAATGTAACTGTCATGTTGATCTATTAATGAAGATGCAAAGTTTTTAACATGTTGTTTGGTTGAATGTTATTTGTATTGGTTGAAGGTTATTTGTATTGGTTGAGTGTTTTCATTTGTTCCAACCTGTGAATGTTCAAGATTATTTGTTCAATAATTACCCTCTTCAACTCTTTTTAGCTTTATCTTTCACCTTAAATCAACAAGAATCAATCATCTTCAAGATTCATTGAATCAACACTTATCAGTGAAGTGAACTAAAGCATACTGCATTGAATGAAAATGAAAAGATTGTCTGAACACTGTTAAGATAATTACAACAACTAATAACATCGTCTTAAGATAATTACAGACAGCTAAACATTGTCTTGAACAACACTTGATTGTGTAGCCACCATGTCAACTTCCTCTCCAACTGCACCTCCTTCATCTAAAATAATTACTGGTGTTGTTCCTGTTCTTGTCCTTCTTCCACTTCCTCTCCCTTTGGCACTACCTCTTGTGATAGGTTTGGAGTGTTGTTCAGTTGTCTTTGCAGGTCTGCCCCTTTTCTTTTTGACAGGAACCTCTGAATTAGTTTGTTTAACTGATGACTCTTCAGCAGCTAAACATGTTGCAGTTGAAGTCATAGTGACAGTTGCAGTTGCAGCATTAGTGGTCCCTTCAACAACTCCCTCAGCATTGGCATTCTGCTCTGTTGTGGGTACCTGATCAGGTTCCTAAAACAAAAAATGAGCAAACATCATTATCTGTATTAGTCATTATTGAAGTATTTAAAAAACTACTCACATTTGTTTGTCTTGGTGGTTCCTTGCATGTAGCCCTGTTGTGGCTTATTGTCCCACAGTTGGTGCATGCATAGGGTCTAGGTTGTCTCCTTAATTTGCATGGGTTTTCTTCATCTATTGGATCCCTCCTCCTGAGTTTCTTTGGCCTCCCGGGTCCACGTTTATATGCTGGTGGCAGAGTTTGTGGATGTTCTGTTATTGGCCACAGGTTTGGGCCATTGATTGCACCAACTACATGTCCATAACACTTCTCATATTGACTCTTTGAATAACAGCTATCCGCATAATGAATAGGGTTTTGTCCTGTGTGTAATATGCATGATATGGCATGTCTGCATGGTATGCCTACCAGTTCCCACCATCCACATGCACAGCTCATTTTCTCAAGATCAACAACAAATTTTTCATTGAATAGAGAATGTGTAACTTCAAAAACCCGATGCCCAGACCATTGTGGAAACCAGTTGGCAGAAAAATGTTGTTCTCTTTCCATCCTCTTGGATGGTTTAGGCATGATGTCTCCTTTGATGTTGATTGCTTTGGTCCTGAGCTTTGCAAATCTTACCATTAAGTAACTCCTTAACCATTCTAGCATGCTGAGTATTGGCATCTCCCTTGCAGGTAGAATGACACTGTTAAAGGCCTCACACAGGTTGTTCATCACAATATCACACTTGGGGTAGTGTGAGAATTGGTGCCTGCACCAAGCCTCTTTAGGGATAGCCATCAACCATCCCCAAGCATCCTGATCAACATCCTTAATTTGGTTCATTTTGGCTTCCCAGGCCTGTAAACATAACATTGAAATGAAAAATATGCATGATATGGCAAATCATATGGTGCCTACATTGTGTTTGTGAAAAAAAAATATACAAATACTGCAAACCAAACCTGTATATAGGTTGCCTTACTAGCCCCCATCATGTGTTCCTTCAACAATGCCCCACCACCAAACTTCTTCTTTAGATTACTGTGTAAGTGTCTTACACAGTATCTGTGCTCAGCCCCTAAGTTCAACTCATCCATGGCTTGTAGGAGTCCCTGTGCAGAATACAAAACACTATAACAGAAGGAAACATTCAAAATAAAAGAAAGTCATTACAAAGACCATGTCCATACCTTTTGTTGATCAGAAATAAAGACCAACCTTCTATCTGTTCCAATGTCCTGCAGTAGTAGAGTTAGAAACCAGGTCCAAGATTCTTTATTTTCCACTTCCACAACAGCCACAGGTAGTGGAAAATATTGATCATTGGCATCCCTGCCTACAGCTGTTAGGAGAATCCCACCACATGTGGTCTTCAAATGGCATCCATCAACCCCTATCAATGGCCTACACCCAGCTATGAAGCCCTTCTTGCAAGCATCAAGGCATAAGTAGTAACTCTGAAACATGGGTTGCAGACCATTGGTTGGACTAACCAGTTGAAGCCTGCATGTGGTAGCCCCATCACTGACCCTCCTCAATTCAGCACTATAATTCCAAAGAAGTTCATATTGCTTGCTGGCCTCTCCTTCTATCATCTCAGTTGCCATTCTCCTAGCATTGTGTGCTGTCTAACTGGTAATCCCCACTTGATGACTGACCCTTAATTCAGCCTTTATCTCCTCCAACTTCATGTGCCTATTAATCTTCAATTTTGGCAAAATAACCTTTGCAACCCACCTAGCATTCACATTTTTGTTCTCAAAAACCCTTCCACATGAGTGTTGATCTATGAATGTCTTCAATCTTATTATGTTTGTCCTACCAACCCTACTAGCAAAGGCCAACCATCCACATCCATCTGTGTTGCAAACAACCCTGCACCTCCATGGCTCATTCTTAACATACTTCACTTGTTTCCCATTATGTACACTATACTTCATTACAGCTTGCCTAAACTGCACCATTGAAGTGAACTCCATGCCCAACCTAAGCTCACACCTCCTCCCCAAAATGTCCTCTTCAAATGCCTGAAAACCAAAATCACCATGATCCTCACCCTGATACTCATCATCTGAGTCTACATAACTGTGGATTCCATCTGTCTCATACTCCTCATCAATGTCACCACATTGATCTTCATCAACTGGTCTGCACCAATCTGTACCCAAACTAACTCCTTCCCCATGCCTTCCTGATCCTTCCCCTCCACCTGATTCCAGACCCCCTCTGTCATCATTCCCAGGTTTCAAACCCTCCACATCAACACCACACTTTGTTTTCAACCCCTCTGTATCCTTATTTGGTCTATTTGCACCCTCCACATCAGCACCACATTGTGACTCTAACCCCCCTGCACCCTCACTTGGTCCTGTTGCACCATCAACAGTAGCACCACATTGTGTTTCCAACTCTTCTGACTCGAAATTTAAGGCACTTGCACCCTGCACCTCAACATGACATTGTGCTTCCACCTCATTTCCACCTTTATTTTCATTTCCCAATGCAGTTGACTTAGGCCCCCCATCACCAATCAATTTTTCCTTAACACTTTTATAAATTTTTCTCCTTGTGACAGGCCTCTTGGATTCTTTAAATGGCCTGTCCTTGGGTGTGGACTTGGTCCTTCCAGCCATCTGAACTCGTGTCTCCACTTCATGTTTATCAACCAGCCTTGTGTCCTCTTTATACCCTAACTCCAACAACACATCAACGTCCACGACTAAATGCTCAACATAAATATCCACCTCACATTTGTTGTTTACAGCAAACTCTCCAACCTCCAATGCATGACTGTCCCACGTTATGCCAACAAACTCCCCACTAGGCTCTCCTTAGTATAACCCAACTCCCTTACCAAAGACTCACATTCAAAGTAAGACCACCTATCAACATCCAAGTTATGGAAAACAGTAATTTCATTCTCTGTGTACTTCATAGGGTCCCCATTAGTAAATTTACCCTTGTGATGAAAAGCTATAAAAAAACTCATCCCTAACAGGATTAAAAAATCAAAGTTACATATAACACAACTAGGGATTAATGAAATTGATTAAAGTTTGACATTTACGACTCACCATCTACAACAATATAACCCTCACATGGTCCCCACAAAGAAAAAAATTCAACCTTCCCACTAAAAGCATCAAGAATCTTACCTGTGTTTTTCCTCTTCTAGCACGCGCAGTAGAGAAACCCACCAGCCACGCACCCTCCACAATCCACGAATTCTTGTCCTCTCCTTGCTCGTTGAGTCCACACGCGGGAAAGGAAATGCAAAACACGAAGGTCAGACGAAGTGAGGAAGAGGAAGAGTGACCCAACGTGTTTTTTCTATTCTTTTTTTTATTTTGTTAATTCACTTAATAAATAATTTCATTAACCTTTAATTAAAAAAGGCTAATCTGTGCTAATCAGTGACTTGACTCCTAATATGATGAGTCACATGCCACGTATGCAATGACAGACATGTGACTGGGCTCCACCTCATCAGTTGGTAGAGGCAGTCAACGGAAGGGGTTATATTCTAACCTTAAAAATTTTCTAGGGAGGAAATACTAAGAAAAATCATTTCAGGGGGCAAAACCAAAATCTCAATAATTCTAGGGGCTAAATTTACCTTTTAGCCGATATAAAAAATCATTTATGGCATATGTATGGTTTTCATCATCTTTGTTATGTATTGAGTAGAGTGTTCTTTTAGGAACCAACCACTGGGGAGAATTTGGTGAGGGAGGCC
Organism: Clitoria ternatea; assembly: GCA_037962975.1. Taxonomy (NCBI): domain Eukaryota; kingdom Viridiplantae; phylum Streptophyta; class Magnoliopsida; order Fabales; family Fabaceae; genus Clitoria; species Clitoria ternatea. Next base: position 58,942,852 of record CM075674.1, read on the forward strand.
TCTTGTGGGGAGAATGTAGATCCAGACATTTTGAATGGTTTGATGGTGACCCTATCTCTGATCTTTTGGTCAAGGTTTGGTCTGAAAACTTATATATATCTTTATTATTTTCCATTCAAATCTATTGTATGTAAATGTTAACTATTTAAATTTGTTATATGTATATTTCAAATTTACATAGGTAAAGGAGCTTTATGGTCTTGATGATGAGGTTACATTTAGGAACAAAACTGTGTCTTCAAGAAATAGGGCTCGGCCTTTAACTCTTGGAACGTCTACTCAAATTGGTTGGTACATTAATATTGATGAATGCTCACTGGTTATTTCGTTTTTCCTAAATCTTCCTCTCTTGCATTTTTAGGTGCCATTCCAACCGAAGGAATACCTTCTTTGTTGAAGGTCTTGCTTCCACCAAATTGCAACGGATTACCTGCACTGTAAGTGAAGAAATCTATATATATATATAATCTATTTGGAAACTCTTTCATGATAGTTATCTGTCATAGGACTTCTTGTGGCTGTATTTTGCATTGCACTCTTCTTCATGCAACATGGTTTATTTGTTTCACCTTTCCCCCTTCTTTTTGTTAACCCAAAAGAAGCGTAGATAAGAAAAAAATGTTATAAGGGGTTTGTGGCAGCACCAATTGGCTTTGTTTGTAGTAAGCAGGCCAGTGTGTAGGCTATAGAGTTTTAACTTCTAAACTTGTTTCTCACCAAAAAAAAAAACTTCTAAATTTAGTTTGCAATTGGGACCATCTAAAATGATTGTATAAATATCTCTGCAGTACTTAAAATTTTAATTCAAATTGTTTATTTACCTGATTCTGTTGTTTTTGCTTTTTTAGTTTTGGTAATTAGATGAAACTCAGTATGTAGCAATTAATTCTGGATCGAATACCAAATTTATGTCATTGTATGCTTATTGTGGTTTTCAGGTATATAAGGGATCTTCTTTTGAATCCCCCTTCCTATGAGATTGCATCCAAAATTCAAGGTGATTTTCAACAGTCATAATTTTGACGAGCCTCCTAATTCTTTAATTGCAATGCACATTTGTGCTTTGCCAATGATGTACTTTAGTATAAAGATAATATTACCGTTGATATGATGACATTTTGTACTTTGAATTCATTTTCTTCTGCTTTTGTTTGGCAGCAACGTGCAAACTTATGAGCAGCATAACCTGCCCAATTCCAGAATTTACATGCATTTCCGCAGCAAAGGTTGTTATGGAGTTGCTTTTGTGAATGGTAGCTTTAAATGAAACTCGATGCATGTTATCCTTTTTCCTCTCAAATAGCATTTATCTCCAGAGGAAATGAAAATTAATTGTTGTACATACTCTACTAACTAAAGCATGATGAATTTCAGTTTAATGTGCTCAAATGCGAATAATTGTTATTCCTTCTATGTTCAAATACTTCCCTTTTTGAAGATTAGGTTTTAGGTTTCTCTTTCTCAGAACTCTTAAGAATTAAGACATGAGCCATGTCTGGGAAGAAAAATGGTATTAATATTTTATTTTATCTGTGTACCTGTAAAATTAATAAATGCTTTAATCAGAATGGTTAATGTTAGCTTTAATTAATAATGGTTATTGTTTAAGTCCCACATTTACTAGAAATATGGTCTCCCAAATTAGAGAGAGCCCTTGGCTGATCTAGGAAGATATTGGAGGTTGGTTGGTTCCTTGGACGTTTCATTTGCTATTTCAGTGGTTAATTAGCTTCTTCAGTCTTCATATGGCAGTCATTGTGATGCAGCCATTTGCATCATGATTTGTGAGGTATGTTAAGGGGTCATCTGGTAAGGGTTTATTGTATGACATTGAAGGTCACACTCTGATGATTGGTTATTCAGATGTTGACTAGGCTGGGCCCCTTCAAATAGAGGCTCTACCTCAGGCTACTGTATTTTTATTGGAAGTGATCTTACCTCATGGAAAAATAAAAATGAAGAAGTTGTAGCTAGATCAAGTGCTGAGGCCAAATACTGTGTTATAGCCTTAATCACATGTGAGCTGATATAGATCAAGTAACTAAGTCAAGAGAAGTCTCTCAAATTAAGTTGTTTTGTGACAATGAAGTTCCTATTCATGGCACCACCGATTTAGTCTTTCATGAAAGGACCCAACATATTATAATGGAGTGTCATTTTATTAGAGAAAAAATGCTTTCTGGTTCAGTAGTTACACTAATTCCAATGAACAACTAGCTGAAATTTTTACCAAGTCTTTTAGAGGTCCCTGAATTGAGTTTATCTGTAACAAGCTGGATGCATGTCATCTATATACTCCCACTTGAGGGGGAGTGTTAGTGTGTATAGCTGGGCCTTAAGCCCATTAGTTAATAGTTGTGTGTGTGGATATATATATATATATATATATATATATATATATATATATATATATATATAAATATGTGTGTCTGTGTGTACTTGTACAGTTGTACCAATAAAGAATGAATTTCCCCCCTCTACTTTCATATGTGCTACTAAAAATGGATCATGCCTAATTCCTTCTCAAAAGCTTGCTGAGGGGGAGGGGGGTCGTTTCCCAAGTCTTGTAAGAAGTATTTTGTTAATATTCTTAGCCAATGTAAGAGATATTAATAAAAATCAAGTGATCAACAGTATTTACACTGATTATATATTTAGTATGACTCTACAAGTGCTATAGGAATATAGGATACAACTGGATACCTACCAGATGCATCATATACTTATAATTGTGAACTTTATTTGTTCTGAATTCTGACTCTGTTGGATGAAAATAACGGATGAGACTGTTTAAGTAAAAAAAATAAAAAAACCAGGGAATGTAGGATATTACCCAAGTTGTTATTGATTAACATGGAAATGTTTCCAGCAGAATAGTTGTATGTCTTGACTTTTTGTTTCATACTGGTTTTGCTTTCAACAGAGCAGTGAGTTGGAACTGAGTTAATCCTAAATCTTTTCGTTATGATATTTTAAATATCTTTTATATTTGGTATTTAATACTTTTATGTAAAAAGTCTTCTTCTGCACTTGTATTTTCCTCTCTGATCACTCACTCTATATGTGCAGCTTGTAAAGCTACTTGAATGGAGGGAGGCCAATCATATGGAATTTTGTAGAATAAAGAATGTACTAGATGAAATTTTGCAGATGGAAAAAACTTCTGAGCTCAATCAAATATTGAAACATTTAATTGATCCCACATGGGTGGCAACTGGGTTAGAAATTAATTTTGAAACCTTGGTGAGTGCCAGAATTTTAAATTTTGTTTTTGACTCTGTTTGAATGAAAATAAGGAATGGTTTACACTCTTTTAGATATGTATTGAGTTCAGATTGAAAAGAAATTGTTATAGACAGACAGTAGACATTATTTTTCTTAAGCTATGTTCTTTCTTCTGATCTCCTAGCCAGTTAACCCATCCCTGCTGAAATATATGTTTAATTTGTCTATTTTTATCTATAAAGTGCTAATTCTGACATGAACACCGGACATGACATGGATACTTAAAATATTGGACACTGGACACACACACACAGATATATATATATATATATATATATATATATAGAGAGAGAGAGAGAGAGAGAGAGAGAGAGAGAGAGAGAGAGAGAGAGGAACTTTAGTAAAATTAAATATGAATAGTATAACAAACATATCTCAATTGATGATTAACATTTGCATAAAATATGTATATTCACCTTGTCAAATCAAACTTGCAAGGTTTTAGATTTTTTACCATGATAATGGCCTCAAAAAAAGAGTGAGAAACCTTATCTTTGGATATTTTGTATTTAATTTAAGTTAAATTAACTTTTTTAAACATTCAACATTTATACTTTTGATAATATTTGTGTGTCAGCTCAAGTGCTTGAACCATTTAGGGAGTGCTGCTTTAGGTGTCCAGACCGATAATTTTTTTTTTTAATTAGGCACTTCATGAGGTGTTTTGACATTCTGTTGGACTGGTGTTGGGGAGGTGTCAGAAACATATTTGACACTGCAACATTTCAGGGAACAGAGGTGTTCCATGATTCATAGATTTTTAGAGGTATTTCTATCTCCTGATGCTCTTAATGTCATTGAATTGAATCTCCATTGGAACATCAAATACATTTTGTATTTAAATGGGGAAACTGAGGAAGGAACTTGTTGATATAACCTGAGAAATAGCGGTAACCTGTTGCATATTTTTCAATTTATGGGGATTTCTTTTTCCCTATGTTCCAGAGTCAGGTAATGAACATGTGGTTGTGATTTTCTGTTCTTTGTCATTCTGCTACTTTTCTTTGCAAATATTATGCTTTAAAGCTCTTAATAACTACGCTGCTTGATTTGCAGAGCTTCACTTTTTGTCTTGGTTATGGTAAACTTCATGTAATTTGGAATGTCCTTTTGTATACACACTTAAAACTCCTTGCTTTTTATCAAGGGATTGTTAAATAATGGAAGTGTGTTCGAGTTAAATAAAATGATCGGCTTGTACACTCACACTGATCTCGTATAGCTAATTACTATTAACTCATTTACAGCCATCTTATAAATAAAATTAGCTAAATTTACATTACCTAATGATGCTAAATTTCTAAACAAATAAAAATATATAACATTTTATTTACCTTCTCTGTAAGCGTATAATTTTTATTCTCAGATTCTTTAATTACATTAACAGTTGGTTTTAAATCTGATGATTATATGTATTTTGTACTTAAATTTTGTTGGAGTTCCATAGAATTCTAGACACTATTAAAAAATGACGCTTCGGTCATTTCTTTTTCGGTTTGATTTGCTTGCTTTAGATTTCATTGGATTGTGTACTTTTCTAACGATATCTTCTTTCTAGGTTGCTGGTTGTAAAATTGCATCTGGTAAGATTGGTGAAATAATCTCTCTGGATGGTGGGAAGGATCAAAAAGTCAGCTCCTTCTCTGATATTCCTAATGAATTTTTTGAGGATATGGAATCTACATGGAAAGGTCGAATTAAAAGAATCCACATAGATGATGTTTTTACCGCTGTGGAAAGAGCAGCCGAGGCCTTACATTTTGCAGTAGGTCTCTGTACTCAACCGTACCTTTTGCTGTTAACATGTATAGTATGTTTAGAGACATGCTTATGTTTCATTAATGTTGTCCCTACATTCATACAGGTAACTGAAGATTTTATTCCAATCATTTCTAGAATAAAGGCTACTGTAGCCCCACTTGGAGGTCCTAAGGGGGAAATATCTTATGCTCGGGAGCACGAGGCAGTTTGGTTCAAAGGCAAACGCTTCACACCAAATTTGTGGGCTGGTAGTCCTGGAGAGGAACAAATTAAACAGCTTAAGCATGCTTTAGATTCTAAAGGTAAAAAGGTGGGTGAGGAATGGTTTACCACACCAAAGGTGGAGGCTGCATTAACAAGGTGTGTTTCTTTTCAAAAACACTGTTGAATCCTATGTTGTCATTATCATTACTATCATGGTTGTCAAACTCGAGCGTTAACTCGTCGAATCGTCCAAGTTTACGTTTCTAGATCCCCAAAACATGCCAGCTCAGTTGGAAACTTGGAGCCGCTCAAACTCAGATGGGATCGGCTGAACTCGAACACACTCGATTGAAATGGCAAGCTCACTGTCGAGTGAGCAAGTCTGAAATTTCAGAAACCCTAGCCCCAATTCTACCAAAACACACTGTTTTCGTTACTTTGCCCCCATTTCTTCCTTTGTTTTCTGCCAAAATAGTGATGCATTTTGACTTTTGAACCTCTACAATGTTCTTTTTTTTGCTAAAATTAAATTGAAAATCATGTCATCTTTAATTTTGCTTTATATTTTTCACCTTCTAGAATTTGATTTCGTCTTGTATGTGTGTTATGATTTCTTTCACTATGGTTTGTTTTAATTATGTATTGGATGCTGAATTTTCAGTTTTCACTATTTTATAATGTTATATCTTGTTTGGATGGATGCCTAATATTATTTATATGTAGTAAACTCTTATGATTTTACGAGCTGAATTTATGGAGCTTCCATGAGTTTGTGTAGATTCGCGAGTTTGACAACCTTGATTACTGTTGAAGGTTCTATCCCAAAACCAATTGATAATGGTTGGAGTGACCCAACAGATATTTAAACCATGCGAAATATTATGAGGGACTTTCAACACCCCCCCTCATATTTAGGAATGAAGCGTGGATGAATATGGGTGACCCATAGGACTTATTAACACACCTCTTCATGCTCAGAAATGGAGTGTGGATGAATATGGGTGGCCCGTGGGACTTATAGAACACCTCCGACACTCAAGAATGGAGCGTGGACCATATGGGTGGCCCAACAATGGGTCTAGGATAGACTTTGATACCATCTTAAATTTGGGTATTGGGCCTAACTCAATTCTAGAAGCTAACTCATAGGATGAGGATTACCCTTCACCTTATATACTTTTGATTGGTCATATCTCTAGTCAATGTGGGATGGGACTTTCAATAATTACTATTATTTTCCCAATTATTTGTATTCCTCTTTCCTTAATCATATATGCTAATTCAACTATTTGTTTCAGGTACCATGAAGCAAATGCCAATGCAAAAGCAAGAGTTTTGGAAGTTTTAAGGGGACTTGCTACAGAACTGCAATCCAATATAAACATTCTTGTCTTTTCTTCCACATTGCTTGTTATTGCCAAAAGTTTATTTGCTCATACAAGGTTTGTAAACATCTTTACTTGCTTCTGCTTTTGTGTTTTCAGTGGATAACATGCTACGGTATTTGACTTTCTGAGTTACAATTTACTAACCTTGTCTTCATTTTCTGTGGATTGGATTTTAATTTTAATTATAAAATTTTTAATTGGTATTTGTTTTCTGGTGCACCCTGGTTCAAACATTGGTTTTATGACTGTCTTGAAGTCCTTTGATACTAAAATATTTTATTGTCAATGATAGAGCTTCTGTACAAATGCCAGTTAGCTCAACCAGATATATGGGAATGGTAAGGCAGCATGAAGGTTGTGCTATCAATCTTGCAGCAGTTTATGTTTGCTAGTCTTGGGTTGGTTATGATGAATGTTACATTTTAACGATAAAATTCAACAGACATTAATCACATTAATATCTTTATATAGAAGTAGATTAAATATACCTCAAATAAAGTCGTACCCCAACCCTTCAAGGAAAATTTTGTAATGATGAAATCATTTGTGTTCTCTCTGCAGTCTTCTTGTATACTAATTTGTTCAATCATATTGTGCAGTGAAGGGAGAAGAAGGAAATGGGTCTTTCCCACACTTGTAGAATCCCACGGGTTTGAGGTAGCATAACTTGATAGTGCTGTTCTTTATTAATACCTGTTTGCATTCATATTGCGATGACTACAGTATGTTAAATTGTTTCAGGATTTGAATTTAATGGTCAAAAATCATGAGATGAAGATAGTTGGTTTATTACCTTACTGGTTCAACCGAGTAGAAGGAGGTGCTGTGCATAATACTGTTGATATGCAGTCGTTGTTTCTTTTGACTGGACCAAATGGTGGTGGGAAATCAAGTTTACTTCGGTCAATCTGTGCGGCTTCAGTACTAGGGATATGTGGACTTATGGTTCCTGCTGAATCAGCTCTGATTCCTTATTTTGACTCCATCATGCTTCATATGAAGTCATATGATAGTCCAGCAGATAGAAAGAGTTCTTTTCAGGTTTGCTACCAATTCAGTATTTTCTCTTATGTTTGTCTATGACAACATTATATAATGTTGATTGCTTCATGGCCCTTTTGGTTTAACATTTGTTTCATGAAAAGAATAAACATTCAAATTGGTCTACAAGACTGTATGTGTCAAACAATTTAGTTTTGGAGATTTTAATAGCTCTTCATTACTCCTTGACTTTGTGAAATGGAAGTTCCTTTAATCTTTTAGTATGAAATGACAGTGAAAAATAAAGTAAGGACTAAAGTAACTGCCGTTTCTTAATGTTAGTGACAGACTTTTAAAATATTAGAGACTAAATGCTTGATATGTACTATGAAGCACAGATAGACATTAGACATGACACGGACACAGATACTTGGACATGGTTAATGTCTAAAACATGGGATATGGGAACACCACACGCACATATACATTTTTAAGTGTTGAAAGTGCCACATGTGTAGAGATATGACTAATTAAAAGTATGTAAAGTGAGGGTAATCCTCATTCTATGCGCTAGCTCTTAGGATTAAATTAGGCCTTATACCTAAATTTGACATGGTATCAAAGCTTATTGTAGATCTATTATTGGGTCACCCCGTATTTGTTCACGCTCTATTTGTGTGTTAGGGTGTTCTATAAATCCCACAGGCCAACCGTAATTCTCCAATACCCAAATTAAGATACTTAATGTTAAATTTAGGTATTGATTCTAACTCAATCCTAACAGCTAGCTCATAGGATGCAGATTACCCTTATTTTATATATTTTTAATTGGCCATATCTCTAGATAATGTGAGACTTTTAACACACCCCTTCACACTCAGGAATAAAGCGCAAATGAATACGGGCTGCTAGTGAGACTTATTAACATATCCCTTCATGCTCAGGAATGGAGTGTAGATGTATACGGATGGCCTGTGGGACTTAAAGAACACCCCACACTCAGGAGTGAAGTATGGACAATATGAGTGACCCAACAACAGATCTAGGATAAGCTTTGATACCATTTTAAATTTAGGTATTGGCTCTAACTTAATCCTAAAAGCTAGCTCATAGGATGAAGATTACCTTCCACCTTATATACTTTTGATTGGGCCATATCTCTAGTCAATGTAGGACTTTCAACACACCCCTATACGCTTAGAAATGGAGCATGTTAACACACCTCTTCACATGCAAAAATGGGGCGTGGATGAATACGGGTGGTTAGTGGGACTTATTAACAGTTATTATAGTCTAGGTTTAATGTTTTTATAAAAATATAAAATATACGTATATTAAATAATATAGATGTATGTTCATCTATTTAGAAGTGTTAACTCAAGTGTCTAAGCCATATAAAGGTGTGTCAAATTATGAACACTTAAGTGTTCGGGTCGATAAAAAATAATTTTTTAATGAATAGTTGTAATTTGTAAATGAGTGTCTAACATGTGTCAAATAAGTGCTGGTGTCAGAGACATGTCCAACACGGGACACATCAAAATGGAGGGGTATCCGTGTTTCATAGGATGTGTATAATCTTGACGAGTAATTGGATGATTTAGCTGTCTTGAAAACTTTGCAGACATGCTACTTGATTTGCAGCATCAACTGTGATATTGATAGAATATAGTGTTGGTTGTTAGAATTGTTGGCTTTCCAAGAGGACTGACTCCACCTAGGACATGACACGATAACCTGTTTTTCAAATAAGTGACAGCTTAGTAAGACTGCTTCCTCTCAGTAGGATTGGTGGAGTAGACATTTATAGCTAATGAGTTTTAGAGGTGCTTCAAAGGATAGAACATGATTTGACTTTATGTTTATGAGATAGGTAGAGATCAGAATTGCATCCCCCGAATTGTTGTCATTTATATTTGTTGGCATTATTATTTAAGCAAAAGCAATGATGGCATTGTGGTTTCTGCTAGTGGGTTATAGTGACTGCAATGAAGGTGATGTCCATGGCAGATGTTGTAACTATATATTGGAAAACAGGATATGTTTGGTTTTATTTTTATTTTTAAATACCCAAGTTATCTTCTGGATGTGCAGTGCACCTTTGAACTACCTAAGGATAGAAATGAGAACAACCCAATGAGTATTTTTGGGTCTAAGACAGTCTGTAGGAGCTAACTAACAGCAATGAAAGCAAAACAGTATCTGGCTGAGATGGAGTGAAATAGTTTGATTTTGTTGTGCAGTGTTTGAAATCTACTAGGACCAGGAACTGGCTCTCTGTCCTTAGACTCCTGGTAGGAGTTCAACATTTTGATCCAAGGGTATATCACCAGCGTACAATCTAAAAGCCAGTTTCATCCACTGTGTCTAGTGTGGTGCTTACATTCTCTGTTTCTCTTTAAATCATAACAATAGTACTGATTGAGTCACTTTGATGTCTTGAAATTTTCAAGTTTTACCGCGATCCTGATAGAGATAGGCCTTGGAAAGTTTGTGAGAAGGAATAAGAAGCAAACTGACAGAAACTCAGTACAGTAGTTAGTGAAACTATTTAGCAAGTTAGTAACTTAGATTGTCATTTGATATCAAGTAAGATCATAAAGCCATAACTTCAGCCTTGTCTTATTTTTTATTAACTATAAGGGCTATTTACAGCTTGTAGTACAATACGGGGCAACTTTATCATTTAATTGAAATAAGTTAGCGAACTGAGACACTTTGACGATGGCAAGGGGCTGCAATTGAAAAATATTTGGTATGCTTGAAATTTTCTTATTAGAGATTTGTGTAACAATTCCTACATTACAGTCCCTAGAAGCTTGCTAATATCACATTAATCTCTTCTAGTTCAGAAATTGCTGTGGCATGCTTCCATTTTGAAATTTCCCCAAATTGCAGTCACATCCACCTCTTCATATATCCTACTGTAAAATTTTGTATGTGTGAATTATACAGAGAAGGAACATGGGTAATCTCTGAAACTAGAGGGTCTCATTCCCTGTGGCTTTATGGAATTTGAAATATGCATGAGCGTCATTATAATTATCCCTGAAACTAATAGCTGTCTGTTTCTTTATGGAATTACAATCTCATAACTACCATGAATATTTATTCCATATTAATATCTGTCTCAGGTGGAAATGTCAGAACTTCGATCCATCATTGCTGGAACCACCAAAAGGAGCCTTGTACTTGTTGATGAAATTTGCCGAGGAACAGAAACTGCGAAAGGGACTTGCATTGCTGGTAGCATCATTGAAACTCTTGATAGAGTTGGGTGTCTGGGTATTGTATCCACTCACTTGCATGGGATATTCACATTGCCACTAAACCTGAAGAACACAGTTCACAAAGCAATGGGTACAACATGTGTTGATGGACAAATAAAGCCTACATGGAAGCTGATAGATGGTGTCTGTAAAGAAAGTCTTGCTTTTGAAACTGCTAAGAGGGAAGGAATTGCTGAGACTATTATCAACCGAGCTGAAGATTTGTATCTTTCAGTTTATGCTAAGGAATCGCCTTCTGCGGAAAACATCCAAAATCAGGAAGGATTTTCGACCTATATCGATGTTAATAATTTGAAGAGAAGAACGCACCTTCATTCAAAAAAGCTCTTATTAGGAGCTAATCAGATGGAAGTTTTACACAAGGAAGTTGAGAGCGCGGTCATTCTGGCATGCCAGGACTATATAATGGAACAACATAGTGAAAAAATTGCATTGGAGCTTAACAAGATAAAGTGTGTCATAATTGGTGCAAGGGAGCAGCCACCTCCTTCGGTTGTTGGTTCTTCAAGTGTCTATGTGATCTTCAGACCAGATAAGAAACTCTACGTAGGAGAGGTAAATCTCAACTTTCAGTGTGGTTTTCAGAATTTGACATAGTTATCCTTTTCTTTATTAGGTTTTGGATACGATAAATGGGTAGAGATCATTTATCCAATAATCAACTCATTTGGATAACACAAACTCGTTCTGACTTATATTCAGTAATTAATTCTGATTATCTAGCTTTTCCTTTATCTTTTTGTTTCCTATGCAGTAGGAGCTGCCTTAAAACTGGTATGAGCTCACGGCCAATTAATCTGATAGAAACTAGATTTGGTTGAATACAAGGTCGGGTCACCTAATGGCTAATAGTATCCGTTTTTGGCTAAAACCAGTATTTAATAGACATCTGATCCTAGCGATTCCTGTACGAAATAGCCTCATTATGTACTGCTTAGAATGGGATTTGGATCCTCTTGTGAGAATCTCATTCTGTCTAATAACTTGTTGTCTATCCTCTTCATGCTGTCCTTGTATCTAGCTTTTTCTCTACATTTTCTTTTGTCATGGCTCTCAACCTCAACACAATAATAACAACTTGAAACTTCTAAAAAATGATACATAGATATTGCAAATTACTAGATAAATTTGTACACTATCATGATTTCATACATTCTCTTTTCATCAATGTTTGTCAAGTTTAGCTGATCTCATTTTGTGATGAACTTTTGATAGACAGATGATCTTAAGGGCCGTATCCGTACACATCGGCTGAGGGAAGGATTGCGTGATGCGTCATTTCTTTATTTCCTTGTTCCGGGAAAAAGCCTGGCATGCCAATTAGAATCCATGCTCATCAAACGGCTATCTAGTCAAGGCTTCCATCTGAGCAATATAGCCAAAGGTGAACATAGGAATTTTGGAACATCCAACCTTTATGCATAACTTGATGATAAGTGCTGACAATTTCTGCCTCAGTTTTTGTATTTGGCCAATTTCATTCGGCTGAATGACTTTAATCATCTTCATGTGTGTGTATATTCTATTGATGATGTTTAAGTCTATGAAGCAATGTATGCTGCATTTTTGTTACGATGTATTGCTGCAGCTACATTTATCAGGTCCACATCTGTATTTGTGGAAATTTTGTTCATTAGATATGTCGGTGTAATCTTTTGAGAACATCTTTTTATGGACTTCCCTCCTCATCTTACATGCTTTGAAAGATACTCCATGATACAGCTTGCTAGCTTACAGTATTCATGTTAAAAATGTTGTCTATTTGTAATTTGTATGTTAGAACACATTTCGACACTCTTTATTTGGACTGCACGGTGGCTCCTATTGAGAGAATAAAGTACAAATCAACAAATGTTTGATATTTTGCAAAACAATTTTCAAGAGCTGTTTTTCTGAAGTGATGTAAGAGTGAAAATGGTAGTGGGTGAAATTTCTACAAGGACATAAATAGTAAAAAACTAAAACAGGATCAAAATAGTTTTTTGGTTTAAAAATATAAAGATTTCTTTTTTGCTCTTAAAAATAGTAAACAGTTTAAAAACAAGAGTCAAACGGCCCGTATAAAATTGCAATTGCCCTTGCAAGTTTCTGAAAATACATGGTGAATATTTAAATTATCTAAAATATCCTTTTATTATTACATAGTTATCAAAATATTATACATGATTTAACTATTGAATTTATAAAATTTAATATCTATAAAAGGTTAGATGTAAATTTTCCTTTTATTTGATAGAAACTTTTGATGTAGATTTCACTAAAGCAGGCTATTAATTAATGAAATGCAAATAAAAGGAAACTAATGAATGAATTGTTATGAATAATTAAATTTATAAGCTCTTTTAAATCATATCAGTTTAGCAATTAAAGACGAGAGTATGATGGGGGGATGCGGTTAGAATGGAATAAGGGTTTGTTTAATTTGTATAATTTTACACATAATAAATATTGAAAGTAGAATTATTTTAGTGAAACATATATTAAGATTGTTTGGAAATTAGTGAGTGAATACTAATAATGTTTTTAAATAATTTTTTTTATTTTTTGATATTTTAACTTGTGCAAAATTATACGGGTTAAATAAACCCTATTAATTATGATGAACATGTAAACCTAACCAAGTTTGAGATTTGTTTTAAACAGTGAAATTAAGGGTAATCCAAAGTTTGACTAATTGACCGTGGATATCCCTATCGTTCACATTTAGTCAAAAAGTTTGCTAAAATGGAGGGAGGGGTTTTGGATTAGGATGTGGGTCAAAGAAAAGGTAGTGTGTGCTTTGATTGAATCGGGCCCATAAATACCAAATCAATTAAGTGCAAAGTGAGTAAAGATGGAAGAAAATGCGGGACTTCTAATAAATTAGTAGCGTACTTTCCAAGTGATATCATTATTGTCCTAATAAAACTAGGCATTGGCAAACTAGTCAGTACCAAACACCTAATTTCCTTTTTTAATGAGCAAAAGAAAAATATATTAAAAAAGGTAAAAGGTTACTATAATCCATATATACAGTAATTAATTACAATATTAATAAATATAAAAGAGGTTTTCTAAACCATTCAACAGAGCTTTTAAAAAACTCATTCAGATAAAACCTTGATAAGTTACGATCTGTACTGTATTAAACCAACTTAAACACGGTCTCAACAGACCACATTTCCTCCCTTAAAAATTATCTCATTCCTTCCTTTTTTAATACCTAAATAGTTCAAACAGTAACAAACACGTCACAGCCAACCCAAATTTAGTCTCATTATCGAACCCATATCCCATAATTTATAAAAAATTTGATAAGAATGGAGTAAATTAGTTTGGTTTACACTGCGATCTTGTCCCCCCGAAAGCTGTTGATGTTGATTATGTGAGTGGCTGTCTCAAGTTCTGCCATTAAGTTGATGATCAAATTGTTTCTTAAACGCAATACCATGTAAAGGAATGAAAATAATAAACTAAATATGCCAGTAAGTTAATTAGTGCATTTCCCCTTGTTTTTCTTGATTTGATATTAGTAAGTTACAAAGTTTAGGATCAAATCCTTGCAAATTCGGATACGGTATTATCATACTCATTCAAATGCTCGTATTTTGAAAAAATTACTTGTATTTGGATCGATATTCAATAGTAATTTTAATCTTTATTTTCATATTCATTAGATACTTATACTCAAACTTATTACCCATAAAGTAAACAAAACATTAATTCATACTTTGAATATTTAGCATAACAAGAAAATATTTGACAGAATATGGAACTTTAAGTAATTAATTGCATTAGATAAAATACATCAAATATTTACAATAAATCAATCATTTACTAAGTTTCAATGTAACATAATAAACTTAAAATATGACTTAACAAAGTTTTTAGTCTTTGAAAAATTTTATGGTTTTGTAATTAGTCCTCAAACAATTTTGTAAGGAATTGTTCCCTTAAAAATTTTGACCATTTGTTATTAATTAATGTCTTCAAAAATGGGTGAAGATATTAATATCATTCCTTTTCTGATTTGTTGGTTTGTGGTCACATTATAAAATAATTTATTGGTTATTATAATCAATATCAATAAATAATTTACAAAATTTGTAAATATATCTTATAAAAAGGTAACCAAAAGCTTCAAAACCTCATCTTATAATAATTAATAATGACCCAGAGAGAAGCAAATACACATTATAAATTAAAATAAATATTATAAAATAGAATCAAGAACTAAGATTTCATGAAAAAGAGAGAAGACTCTTACCTTAATAACAAAAACTAATATTTACTATCAATTAACTTTGGCGTCTAAAATATGAATTTATAAAAAGAAAAACAGGAGTATATTCTAATACTACATTTGATTATTAATCCACGAACGCGTAATGTGGGCTGGCGTTAGTGGCTTAATTAATATTAGTGGGTGGAGGATATCATATAATAACGCTGTGAGCTTAATACAGATCATAATATCTTTCTAAAATTGTATAATTAGGGTTTTGTTATAAATATTATAGGTGAGAGTAATATGTAATTTCTTTTGGAGGCTTGTAACAAATCCTAATTTTATATTTACCTTATATTTATATAAATAGCAATACTTATGATGTTGAATATTTGATTTTCCTTATTTTTGTATCCTTTCTATTCCCGTTCTCTTTTATTTTATTTTTTATAACATATATGTTTATTATTTAAGGAAGAACAATACAACAATTTAATTAAGAGTTTAATTATTGTACATTGTCATTGTAAAAATTTTTAAATTGAGTGTTAACAAGCGAGATAATCCATCTAGAACCTGTGATCTAATCTGTTTGAAGTTTATATAAATAAGGCTTATTGAGTTAGAAAATCAAACTTAAACTTATCAAAAAGAAGTATATTAATTAAATACATAAACTAGACTATAGACTTTATGAAAAGTCTTTGAAGCCTAACATTCATTTAATTGAGTTATTAATACTATACATGTCTATTTAATAATTATAACATAGAAATAAGAATATATACAATATAATATTTATATATTTATATGTTTTTAATTAAAAATTTATAAAGTTGCATTTGAATAATTTAATTTAAAATCAAGTGTATTCATCATGTTTATATTGATACATTTGTTAATTATATCATTAAATACATTAGTGTATTTAGGTTAATAAGGTTTTTAAATTTTTGTAACTTATTATAAACAAGTCCATACCTTAAAACATGTCAGCTTAAGTATACAAAGTAAACCCTTGTCAGACTATCAAGTCATACTAATTTGAAGTAGGTTAGACTCAAAACTTTAAAATTTTGACCCAATCTAACTCATTTATATCCTTACTGATTAAAATTCATTTTAGGTATGACATTTAAAGTAATACATTTAAAGTAATTATTACGTAAATCAAAGTTGATTACTTACATGATAATCTATAATTTAGTGTTAGTGTAAATTTTTTTAAAAAAACGGATAGTGTATTTAAATTTAATTAATTAGGTATTCGTATGTGTGTGGATATTTGTATATATAAAAATGAATATTTATACATAATGTATACTTATTCGATGGTCATTATTTACCATAAAATTTTTTTAGAGTTTTCTTTAGCTTTATTTTATAAAACTATTTTCAATTAATAATATATATATATATATATATGATACATATCTTTATTAATTAAATTCATTCTCACCATATCAATAATATGAAGATTTCTTTTCATTAATATTTTTGATAATTTAAAATATAAAAAAATAATAATATATTTAATTGATTAGAATAATTTAGATTTTTGAAGCTGTACGAAGTTAAGTATGGAAGAAAATAGATGATGTGATAGACGGTGGAAGGATAAAGGAAAAAAAACAATAGGATGTTGTTGTATAAATATTAATTTGTATAAACTCATTGTATTGGTTCTCATATTCGCAAAGAATCTGATATATCTGATCCAAAGTATACTATCTGTGTTGTGATCAAATCTTTACCACTAATTAAAGTCATATCTTGGATAATCGATCGCCTTTCTTGTTTCCCTTCAAACAATCATTTCTTTATATGTGGATAAATAACATATAATTTAACATAATATTTCTTTAAAGATTTCATTTTAGATTACTTTGAATGCACTAGCTATATAATATATGATTCAGTTTACTTGAAAACTATATTATATATTAGAGGCTCCACAGGAAAAAGTTGCTGTGGACAATGTTAACCAGAAGAGTGTCTGTACTCCACTTTTGCTACAACCATGCAGGTGACACATTTACTAAATAAATTCTTTAGTAGCATTCAGTTTTGTACAAATCAAGGAAGCCCCAGTATACCTTAAAAAAATGATTTTCTCTATTGGGTTTTATAATCTGTATAGGGTAATTATATAGAATGAAAAATAAAATAG
This sequence comes from Clitoria ternatea, assembly GCA_037962975.1. Classification (NCBI taxonomy): domain Eukaryota; kingdom Viridiplantae; phylum Streptophyta; class Magnoliopsida; order Fabales; family Fabaceae; genus Clitoria; species Clitoria ternatea. The sequence goes on from CM075674.1 coordinate 58,960,138, forward strand.
AATTATACACCATCTAAACTGAAAGGAACAAAGGAGGACACAGTTATGTGTTTTTATCTTGGTGCCTGCAAAATAATTTTTTCTCTGCATTCATCTTATATTTTTATTAAATTTGAGTTAATTAATTATTATGATTAACTAAACTATATATTAAATTATTTAGATGATTTTAATATGTGTAACTGACTCTCATATATACAAATATATAGTTTAAGTGGTTAAATTATAGTTTTTAACAACTAAAGGGTCTTTAAAAATTATTCAAAAATTAAATTGCCAACGTTTTTAACCATTACAAATTATATTTTAAGAGTAAGAGTCACATGTAATAAGTCGATAGGATATGTAAAAAGGAGTAATAATAAGATAATCTAGTTGTGAAGAATTCAAGAAAAATAGGAGATTGTAATACTTTTTTAAATTGGAAACAATTTCCAATGAATGTTTATTATTCTCACATTAAGAAGCATATCAGTGCGAGGAATCATTTACAAAAATCTTAAAATTTTAAGGGTTAATTTGTCGTGTTTGATTGAACAATGATTTTGGGTCTGCTTGTTTAAATTTTTTTAAGTGTTTTTTTTAAAAAGACTTTTCTTTATAAGTATTTTTTTTAATAAGCTGATCAAAGTTGTAGAATTGTTTTTTAAAATAAACTCCTGTTTATTTTTTACTTCTGTTTATTTTTAAAACTATAAACAAATATAAAAATCTAAAACTAAAAAATTATTTATATCTTAAAATAAGTTTAAACAAACGAGCTCATTCTCTACCGTTGTCTGCTTATATACATTTCGGCGTCTTCATAGTCTCACGCTACATTAAAGCATGAAACTCCTTTTTGGTTTTCAACAAATATACTCATATTCTTTAGCTCAATAAAGGTTACAAAATGGTACACACCTTCAAGTGCTTCCTTCCTTCCTTGCAACAAGATCTCTCTATCATGTTTGTTTCCCTATTGCAGATTCTTCCCTGCATGATATATACGATGTCTTTTTTTGAACCATTAGCAATCACTATGTTTCCTTTTGCCAGCTTCCACTTATCTAACTTGCCTATTAAGACGAGGTTCACACACATGTCAGCTACATGTCTTACCTTCTTTAGCACGAGCTTGCTCCCCGTGTCTGCTGTCACAACTACATCGCCTATGCCAACATTTTTTTGTGTATTTTAAAAAACAATGTTATGTTACACATAACAGTGAATAGATCATAAGAAAAGTTGGGGGCAAAACTACATATATAAAAATGAAACAATACGACACACAAAATCAAAGCAACATTAGCCTTTAAATTTGGCTAAAAATTCATGGTTGGAAAAAATCCGCCTTCCCAAGCATGGCCGTAAAAAAAATGTAAAAATTTAACCGCTCGGTTTTATCATATTTTCGTGGGCTATGCCTTCAAATTTGGCTAAAAATTCATCATTAGAAAGAATCTGCTCCTTTCGTTGGAGAAATTTGATGAAACTTCAGGGATAACCTTATAATGCCATTTAAAGCATGACCACAAAAAATCATGCAAAAATAAGACCGTTCGATTTTGTCATATTTTCATGCTCCTTAGCCTTCAAATTTGGGTAAAAATTAATTATTGTACAAAATGTGCCCCTTCCCTGGAGAAATCTGATGAAACTTCAGGAAAAATCTTACAATGTCTTTCTAAGCATGACCGCAAAAAGTCATGCAACCGCTCGGTTTTGTCATGTTTTCGTGGGTATTAGCCTTTAAATTTGGCTAAAAATTCATTGTTGGAAAAAATCTCTCATTTCCCTTGAAGAAAATTGATAAACTTCAGGGGCAACGCTACAATTCTTTTCTAAGAATGGCGGACAAAAAATCATGCAAACACTCAACCATTCTATTTTGGCATATTTTCGTGGTCATTAGCCTTTAAATTTGGCTATAAATTCATCGTTGGGGAAAATCTGTCCCTTCCCTTCAAGAAATCTGATGAAACTTCAGGGAAAACATTACAATGATTTTCTAAGCATAGCCACAAAAAAATCATGCAAGAATGCAACTGCTCGTTTTTGTCATATTTTTGTGGGAGCCTTCAAATTTGGCTAAGAATTCATCGTCGGTAAAAATCTACCCCTTCCGCGTGAGAAATCTGATGGAACTTCAGGAACAACCTTACAATGCCTTTCTAAGCACAACCATAAAAAACTTGAAAAAATTCAACCGCTCGGTTTTGCATATTTTCAGGGGCATTAGCCTTTAAAATTTTGTAAAAATTCATCGTTGATGAAAATCTACTCTTTCCCTTGCAGAAATCTAATAAAACTTAAGGGACAACATTACAATGGCTTTCTAAGCATGACCGTAAAAAAATATGTAAAAATTACACTGATTAGTTTTGTCATATATTTGTGGGTATTAGCCTTTAAATTTGGCAAAAATTCCTCGTTGGAGAAAATCTGCCCCTTCCCCTAGAGAAATCTGATGAATTTCAGGGATAACCTTACAATGCCTTTCTAAGCATGGTCGACAAAAAGAATACAAAATTTAACACTTAGGTTTTGTCTTAATTTCATAGGCCTTAGCCTTAAATTTAATTAAAAATTCATCGTTAGAAAAAAACTGTCATTTCCTTACCTAACAATGCCATTTTAAGTATGGCCGATAAAAAAACATGCAAAAATTCAATCGCTTAGTTTTGTCATATTTTCGTTTTGTCATATTTTCGTGAGCATTAGCCTTTAAATATGACTAAAAATTCATCGTAAGAGAAAATTCGTCCCTTCCCTTGGAGAAATCTGATGAAACTTCAAAGTGAACCTTACAATATCATTCTAAGCATAACTACAAAAAAGTATTGAAAAATTCAACCGTTTGTTTTTGTCATATTTTCATGGGCATTAGCTTTTAAATTTAGCTAAAAATTCATCGTTTGAAAAATTCTACCCCTTCCCTTAGAGAAATTTGATGAAACTTCAGGGACAACCTTACAATGTCTTTTTAAGCATAGCAGCACAAAAACATGAAAAATTTCAACCGCTCGATTTTGTCATAGTTTCGTGGGCATAGCCTTCAAATTTGGGTAAAATTCATCGTTGGTGAAAATCTCCTATTTCCCTTGGAGAAAGCAGATGAAACTTAAGGGACAATCTTAAAATGTCTTTCTAAGCATGACCGCAAAAAAGCATGCAAAAATTCAATTGCTCAGTTTTGTCATATTTTCGTGGGTTTAAATTTGGCTAAAAGTTCATCGTTGGAAAAAATCTGTCTTTTTCCTTGGAAAAATCCGATGAAACTTCAAAAACAACCTTATAATGTGTTTCCAAGTATGACCGCAAAAAAGTATGCAAAAATTCAACCGCTCGATTTTGTCATATTTTCATGGGCCTTCAAATTTGGCTAAAAATTCATCGTTGAGGAAAATTCGCCTATTCAATTAGAGAAATTTGATAAAACTTCAGGGACAACCTTACAATATCTTTCTAAACATAGCTGCAAAAAAGTGTGAAAAATTTAACTACTCGTTTTTGTTATATTTTCGTGGGCATTATTAACCTTTAAATTGGCTAAAAATTCATTGTCGAAAAAATTCTACACCTTCCCTTGCAGAAATCTTATGAAACTTTAGGGACAACCTTACAATGTCTTTCTAAGCATGACCATAAAAAGGCATACAAAAGTTCAACCGCTTAATTTTTGTAGGCATAAGCCTTCAAATTTGGCTAAAAATTCATTGTTGGAAAAAATTTACCCTTCCCTTAGAGAAAGATGATGAAACTTCAGGGACAACTTTACAATGTCTTTCTAAGTATGGCCGCAAAAAAAATGCAAAAATTCAACCGCTCGATTATGTCATATTTTCATGGGCATTAGCCTTTAAAATTGGGTAAAAATTCACCGTTGAAGAAAATCTTCGTTGGAGAAAATCTTCCATTTCCCTTGGAGAAATCTGATGAAACTTCAAGGAAAACCTTACAATGTCTTTCTAAGCATGACTACAAAAGGCATGCAAAAGTCTATCCGCTTGATTTTTTTATATTTTCGTGGGCATTAGCTTTCAAATTTGACTAAAAATTGATCGTTGGAAAAAATCTACCATTTCTTTTGGAGAAATCTAATGAAGTTCAGGGACAACCATACAATATCTTTCTAATCATAGCTGCAAAAAAGTGTGAAAAAATTGAATAGATTGTTTTTGTCATATTTTCATGGGCATTAGCCTTGAAATTTGGCTAAAACTTCATCGTTCTAAAAAATCTACCATTTCCCTTAGAGAAATATGATGAAACTTTAGAGACAACCTTACAATGCCATTCTAGGCATAGCCACTTAACAACATGAACGGATTGAACTACTCAGTTTTGTCATATTTTCATAGGCATTAGCCTTTAAATATGGGTAAAAATTCATCATTGGTAAAAATCTACGCCTTCCCTTGGAGAAAGCTGATGAAACTTAAAGGACAATCTTATAATACCTTTCTAAGCATGATCGCAAAAAAAGTATGCGAAAATTTAACTGCTTGGTTTTATATTATTTTCGTGGGCATTAGCCTTTAAATGTGGCTAAAATTTATCGTTGAAGAAAATCTGTCCCTTCCCTTGGAGAAATCTGATGAAACTTCAGAAACAACCTTACAATAATGTCTTTCTTAGTCGTAAAAAGACATGCAAAACTTTAACCGCTCGATTTTGTCATATTTTCGTGGGCATTAGCCTTCAAATGTGGCTAAAAATTCACAGTTGGAAAAAATCTGCAACTTCCCTTGGAGAAATCTGATAAAACTTCAGGGACTACCTTACAATGCCTATCTAAGTATAGCCGCAAAAAAGCATGAAAAGATTCAACTGCTCGGTTTTGTCATATTTTCATGGCTTCAAATTTGGGTTCATCGTTGGTGAAAATCCGCCCTTTCCTTTAGAGAAAGCTAATGAAACTTAAGGGATAACCTTACAATGCCTTTCTAAGCATGGCAGCAAAAAAACATGCAAAAATTCAACTGCTCAATTTTGTCATATTTACTTAGGCATTAACCTTTAATTTGACTAAAAATTCATCGTTAGAGAAAATCTTCATCTTCCCTTGGTGAAATCTGATGAAATATCAAAAACAACCTTACAATGTCTTTGTAAACATGGCCGTAAAAAGGAATGCAAAAATTCAGCCGCTCAATTTTGTCATATTTTCATGGGCATCAAATTTGGCTAAAAATTTGTTGGAAAAAAAATCTGCTCATTCCCTTTCAGAAATATGATGAAACTTCAGAGACAACGTTACAATGCTTTTCTAATCATAACTATAAAAAAGCATGAAAAAATTCAACCGCCCGGTTTCATCATATTTCCGTAGGCATTCGCCTTAAAAATTGGGTAAAAATTCTTCGTTGGTGAAAATCTGCCCTTTCCATTAGAGAAATCTAATGAAACTTCAAGATGTCTTTATAAGCATGACCACAAAAAGGTATGTCCCTAAAGTTTCATTAGTTTTCTCCAAGGAAAAGTGCAGATTTTTCTAAAACAAAAATATTTAAAGTAAAATCCCAACAAATGGAAAATAGTACCTATAGCTTAAATTTTTATATGGTTTTTTGCAGCCATGCTTAGAAACACGCTATTTTCTTGTTCCAAAAGTTTCATAATTTTTCTCCAACGATGAACTTTTTGTCAAATTTAAAGGCCCGCGAAAAATATGACAAAACCGAGCAGTTAGATTTTTACATATTTTTTGCACTCGTGGTTAGTAAAGCATTGTAAGGTTGTCTCAAAAGTTTCATTAGGTTTCTCCAAAGGTAGAGGTAGATTTTTCTAAAATAAAGATCTTCAATGTAAAATCCTAGCAAATGTAAACTGGTACCCAGAGCTTGAATTTTTGCATGGTATTTTGTAGAAACACATTATTTTCTTATTCCCAAAGTTATTTCATAGTTTTTCTCCAACGCTAAATTTTTTAGTTAAATTTAAAGGCTAATATGCCTACGAAAAATATGACCAAACCAAGCGATTTAATTTTTGTATGATTTTTGTGTCCATGCTTAGAAAGGTATTGCAAGGTTGTCCCTAAAGTTTCATTCATTTTCTCTAATGGAACAGGCATATTTTTCTAAAACAAAGATATTTAGTGTAAAATCCTGGCAAATGGAAAATTGTACTCGTAGCTTTAATTTTTCATGGTTTCAATTTTTCGTGGTTTTTTTGCAGCAATGTTTAGAACACGTTATCTTCTCTTTCCCAAAGTTTCATAATTTTTCTGTAACGATGAATTTTTAATCAAATTTGAAGGTCGATGCCCACGGAAAATATTACAACCGAGCGGTTAAATTTTTACATGATTTTTTATGCCCTTACTTAAAATGGCCTTATAAAGTTGTCCCCAAAGTTTTATTAGTTTTCTCCAAGGAAATAACATATTTTTCTAAAACAAAGATATATTTAGTGTAAAATCCTAGCAAATGGAAAATGTTACCCGAGGCTTGAATTTTTGCATGATATTTTTACAACAATGCTTAGGAACACGTTATCTTCTTGTTCTTAAAGTTTCATAATTTTTCTCCAACGATGAATTTTTAATCAAATTTGAAGTCAAATGCCCATGAAAAATATGACAAAACCAAGTGGTTGAATTTTTGTATAATTGTTTCTGTCCATGCTTAAAAAGACATTATAAGGTTTTCCCCAAAGTATAATTAGTTTTCTTCAAGGGAAGTGGCAGATTTTTTTAAAAACAAAGATATTCAGTGTAAAATCCCAATAAATGGAAAATAGTACCCAGAGCTCAAATTTTTTTGTAGTTTTTTATAGGTAGCAGGTTGTAGGTTGCAGGTTTTAGTAGTAGGTTAACAAGTTACAGGTAGCAGGTAGCAGGTAACAAGTAACAGGTTAGCAGGTAGCAAGTATTAAAATTTATAGAGCTTTGACTTAGATGTCAAGCCTTCAAGTTATTATAGATCAGAAACCCAAGACATTCTAATAAAATTTACGTGAGATTATCAACCAATCACTTTAGAATAAAATAAAAGTATATCCATACCAATTTAGCATATTAATTACATATAAAGTCACAAGATGTCACAAGGTTAACATTATGATATACTTACTTTATAGTAGTTCGGGATTTGGGGTTTCAAGTTTCAAGTTTTAGGTTTTGGCTTTCATGTTTAGGGTTTGAGGTTTAGGATTTAAGATTTGGAGTTTGGGTGAAGGGTGGAAGGTTTGAGGCATGAGTGAGGGGCTTGGGGTTTAAAGTTTGGGGGTTTAAGGTCTAGGGTTTAGGAGTTTGGCATTTAGGTTTGGGGTTTAGGGTTTTAGGTTTATAGTTTGGGATTTGGGGTTTAGGGTTAAGACTTCAGGATTTCAAGTTCAGGCTTTGGGGTTTTGGATTTGAGGTTTAGAGTTTAGGGTTCATGGTTTAGGGTTTGGGTTTAAGTGTGGGGTTTCAGGTTTCAGGTTTCAAATTTCGGGTTTGGGCTTTGGGCTTTCAGGTTTCAAGTTTTGGGTTTTGGGTTTAAGGTTTATTGTTTAAGGTTTAGGTTTAAGGTTTAGGGTTTGGGATTTGGGGTTTGGGTTTGGGGTTGGGCTTCAAGGTTTTAGGTTACGGATTTTGGGTCAAGGGTTTCAGGTTTTGGGACTAGGGTTGAGGTTCAAGGTTAGACGCTTTGGATTTCAAGTTTGGGTTTGGTTTTTAGGTTTTGGGTTTCAGGTTTCATGTTTAGGGTATGAGGTTTGGGCTTTAGGGTTTTGGATTTTAGGTTTGGTGTTTAAAGTTTAAGATTTAGGGTTTGTAGTTTGGCGTTTGGGTTTCATTAGTTTTCTCCAAAGGAAGCGACAAATTTTTCTAAAACAAAAATATTCAGTGTAAAATCTCAGCAAATGAAAAATGGTATCCAAAGTTTGAATTTTTGCATGGTTTTTTAGAGTAATGCTTAGAAGCATGCTATCTTCTTGTTCCCAAAGTTTTATAATTTTTCTCCAACGATAAATTTTTAGTCAAAGTTGAAGGCTGAAGCCCATGAAAAATATGATAAAATCGAGTGGTTGAATTTTTACATAATTTTTTGTGTCCATGCTTAGAAAGGCATTGTAAGATTGTCCCCAAAGTTTAATTGGTTTTCTCCAAGGGAAGGGTAGATTTTTCTAAAACAAAGATATTCAGTGTAAAATCCTAACAAATGGAAAATGGTACCCGATCGAAGCTTGAATTTTTGCTTGGTTTTTTGTAGGAATGCTTAGAAACACATTATCTTCTTGTTCCCAAAGTTTCATAATTTTTCTCCAATGATAAATTTTTAGTCAAATTTGAAGACTAAATAATACCCACGAAAAATATGACAAAACCGAATGGTTGAATTTTTACATAATTTTTTACGCCAACGCTTAGAAAGACATTGTAAGGTTGTCCCCAAAGTTTTATTAGTTTTCTCCAAGGGAAGGGGCAATTTTTTTTAAAACAAATATATTTAGTGTAAATTCCTAATAAATGGAAAATGGTATTCGGAGTTTAAATTTTTACATGGTTTTTTTACAGCAATATTTAGAAACACGTTATCTTCTTATTTCTAAAGTTTCATAATTTTTCTCCAACGATGAATTTGTAATCAAATATGATAAAACTGAGTGGTTGAATTTTTATATGATTTTTCACATCCATGTTTAGAAAGACATTGTAAGGTTATCCTCAATAGTTCATTAGCTTTCTCCAAAGGAAATGACAGATTTTTCTAAAAACAAAGATAGTTAATGTAAGATCCTACCGAATGAAAAATGGTACCCGAGCTCGAATATTTGCATGGTTTTTTATAGCGATGCTTAGAAACACACTATCTTTTTGTTCCCAAAAGTTTCATATATTTTTCTCAATGAATTTTTAATTAAAGTTAAAAGCTAATGTCCATGAAAAATATGATAAAACCGAACAGTTAAATTTTTATATAATTTTTTACACACATGCTTAAGAAAACAAAACTTTATTCAAGCAAGTATCTTTTGAAACCTTTTTGCATGTATTTGGAGAAAGTTGTGTTAGGCCATATTGGTCGAGGTTTCATGTTAGAGGAAGAGGTATGGAGGAAAGGACCTTGGAGAAGACAGGTTGTTAACTGAGTGTGTCAGGGTGCATGTGCATGGTGAAGGGAGATGGAACTATCTGTTGCTAGTCTTAGGTGACAAACATACATTTTTTTAATCTCTTTTGTTTCTTAACTTCTTATTTTTTCTATTTTTTAAAACACAGCTAGGTAAATTATCCAAACACGTGATTATTGATCCCATTTTAGTGGCTTTAAATTCCTTGTGTTATATTTTATTTCATAAAATGGATGAATTTCACACCCTAAGTGACAATCCAACTATATAAATAGAAGAGATAATTAAATTGCTTCCAACTTCTACTTTCAAAGTAGCTACAATCATATATCTTAAAGATCTTCATTTTAAAATTTGATGACTCTAGTAAGGGGTATCACCTTTGTGGCAATTTTTAATCTTATCGTTATTATTATTATTAACGAGAGTAGGGTTTGAACTTGAATATTTAACTTTTCAACTCTAATGATCTTCTCCTTTGTTGTTATTCTAAAGGATTAAAAAGATATTCTGATCCTACTTAAGCTCAAATAGGCATATCAAACTAATTAATTATGTATTATTGTGATTAATGATGTCTTAATATTGTTTTTGTTGTCCATTAACAAGATTGCAAAGACATGGGAAGAGCTGCAGATTGAGATGGGTGAATTACCTGAGACCAGACCTCAAGAGGGGTCAAATAACAGCACAAGAAGAGAACATTCTAGATCTTCATGCCAAGTGGGGAAACAGGTAAAACTTAAACTCTCTTGAACTTGAAATATTTCCATAATTATTGCATGGAGTTGACTTGTAAGTGATCCATACACAACTTCAGGTGGTCAACAATTGCAAGAAGCTTGCCAGGGAGAACTGACAATGAGATAGAGAACTATTGGAGGACACATTTCAAGAAAAAGCCAAAATGTCTCTTTGATGCAGCAGGGAAGGGCAAAAATAAACTCCTGAGGAAGCAGCAATTTCACCACCACCACCACCAACAACAACAAATGCAACAGCAAGCACAAAAACCTAAACAGCCATAGGGCACCTTATACACATCATGCCTAAACAGGAAATAACATGAACCCAATTAACACCACTGAAGCGCAAGGAGAAATATACTATAAGTTCAATTGAATCTACTCTGCAGACACACCTCAGCCTGAAGAAACTAATTTGTGGGATGGCACCCTTTTGGGACTTAGATGATATTGGCAATTTCAGTATTGCTAGTGCTACAAACAAAGCTGGTCTATACAATTAAATTGCTACCTTCTGTTAACTAAGAATAATTGTCAAGCAAATTACAACTTTTTAGTTTTAGCTATAGTCACGGTTTCGTAAGGCTCCATGAAGCATGAACTTTGGAGTTTGGTTAAATTTTGATGCATAAGGTGTGTGGTGGAGGTAGCATATCAGTATATGATATTTGGGTAGTAAATGATACTCAGAGGGCAATTTAATTATTTACTAAACTGTCAATAAAGTGTCTCACTTTTGCATATAAAGCTTATCAACTTGCTATTTTGATTTTTCTTCACGGTCATATATATATATATGAACCATCTACCCATATAAGTTAAGAAATCAAGTAAACACATGCATGTTTGCTTGTATAAGAACTACTCCATGACGTTTGTCACTTCAGATTAGGTGAAGATCACGCCTTCGTAAATAAAAATAGTAAATTTCAACCCTTAAATATATTAATCATATAAATTTTTAAAAAAATATATAACTTCTTAAGTGATTATATAATTTTAAAAAATTTTTAATTATCATCATTTAAGGATAATTGTATGACCTATATTTATTGTTCTCGAAAAGAATCTTTATATATATTGTTTGTCCAACTAAGTGCAACCAAAGCTTAAAAAACAATAATGACATTGGATAAAGCATTTAAAGGACCAATGAAATAACCTTTGTATCATTTGGATGGGAAAGGTATATATGTATTTAAATCAAAGCATGGCATTAGTGCTTAAAGAAATCTCTTTAAGGATAGACTACGGGACACTTTTCGTGCTAGTGCCATTCAATACTAAGGTCACATCTTTGTCTTCATTTTGTTAGTTTAATCAAACACATAATACAATTTATTTCCCTTCCAAAAAAAAATAATACAACAAATGCTCTCTGATTATTTTAAATATAATGTTTCAAAAGTAATCAATCACTGGCTTAGGCTTAATTAAGTACTATAAGATAGAACTGGATTCTTGAAACGTCACATACCCCACACGATACTGTTAAATAGGTTCAAATTAAGGCCCAACTCATAAAGGGATCCGTCCTTCAGAGAAACATGGGACTCACACAATCGTATAAATTAAGTACACTTCGGCTTCTAGAAGAATGAGTTATTTTCAAATTGTTATCGTATCTGTTAAAGATAACTATTTATCTTAATCTTATCTCTAATCAAATTTAAATAATTCATACAATCTATATATCATATAGGAAAAATTCAAATAAATTATGCAATCTATATATATATATATATATATATATATATATATATATATATATATTTAAAAGTCCTTAACGGTTGAAGCATATATAAGTGTAAGAAAATCAACATGAAGATGATCAATTGCTAAATATGTATTTATTGAATTTTAAAAAGATAATTATAAAATTCAAAGAATTAAAACTAATAAATCACACTGACAAACTTAGGGGGTGTTTGGTTTACAGTTGGGAAAACGGAGTTGAGTTGAAGTGAAAAATTTAAAGGTTGATATTATTTTTTCACGTCGTTCGAGACAATCAAAACTCTGTTGACTCGTAGGATCAAAAACCTCTCACTGTCCAACGGAGCTTTTCTCCGTTTACTTCCGTTTAGCAAGATGAAAACCAAAACAATTGATGGTAGAAACAAGTTTAGAGAACTAGACCCTTGGTGCATGTTTTAAACCATAGATAACTTTTAAGTATGTGGACTAGATCATGTTTTATTGAAAACTTTTATGTTGCCTCATATAAACCTTTTTCTTCTAAGGAGCCATTTAATAATGCATCATTGACATTAATTTGCTTTATGAACCACTTTTTTGAGATAGTTATAGAGAGAACCATTCACATAGTTATAGGTTCAACCACAAAGACTGAAGGTGTCATTGTAGTCTAATTTTGTTGAGAGAACCTCTAACCACAAGTCTAGCTTTATGCTTAGAGATATTATCACCTTGGTTATATTTTAATCTAAAAATCCACTTGAAACTTATGGCTTTCTTATTAGGTGGCAGAGGTACCAAATCCTAAGTTTAATTTCTTGTTACAGCCAAAAGTTCCTTCTTCATAGCCTTAAACCATTCATAATGACGAGCCAAGCCAACAAACTTTGGTTTAGTTTCTACCAGTAAAACTCTTGGTTTGAACACTTCTACTTTAGCTTTATCACCATTTTATGAGTGTTTGTTGGTTCAGTTGAAGAAGAGTCTTTTATAGCATCAGTACTACTAGGGTTAGGAGTTTCCATAATCATAGCAGTAGGAGAAACCTATGCAGAACTTGGTTCGAAAAGGTTAGTATAATGAATAACTGGTAAAGGAGAAGTGTTAGTGGGATTTTGCATGGTGGACATAATAGGAATATCATTGGACAAATTAGATATGATAGGTATAACGGCAATAAAGTGTTGTTAGTAGAAGAACCAGGCCTAGTTTGAAGAAAAAAAGAATTAAGTCTTAGAGAAAACTTATATTCACAAAGATATCATGTCTCACGATAAACATTTTCCCTTGAGGATGATTAAACATTTATAACCTTTATGAGACTATATCTTATGAAAATACATCATTGAAACATAAAAACCATTTAATGCTTATTGTGAGGTCTGATGTAACGAAAACAACTACATCTACAAAGGTTTTAAAACATTATAATCTAGGGTTTTATCAAATAACATTTCAAAAGAAATTTTGCAATTTATCACAAGAGAAGGAATTCTATTTATCATATAAGAGTAGCAAAAGCATTGCATCATAAATTGAAGAGTCTGTAAGTCTGTTTCAGTAATATGTCTATGTTTCCTCTTTACTGAGTCATTTTGTTTATGAGTGTAGGCATGGTTGACCTATGCATCAGCGTGCTAAACAAGTTACCTACAAAGCGACTAACTGGTAGGTAGAGTGGCTTGGTCACATCCCTTTCATATGTTAGTCTTTCAGCAAGAGATCAGAATGTACGAAAAGCTTGGTGAACAAGGAGAAGCTTCCACTACCTCCATGTATAAATTCTCATGCATCAACATAATAAGGTAAAATGTTCTCTCTAAAACTTATGCTTGAGCCTTAATATTCCTCTTGAATATTCATTGACTTGAGCACCAGAGTGTTCTTGTAGGTGACACCGTATGACTGGTGATTTGGTACGAGAATTCACTCTAAGACCTTTATTCCCCACTAAAGTAGAGGATGTAATACTGGATCCCCATATGACCGGTGTAATGTTCACACCTAAGATATCTCTTTAAGGACTGTCGTGAGTACGGATCTTGTACCCCGACTCAGACCAATTCACTCGCCTTGAACCCGCCCTGTTATATGATATAGATTTGAAGTTTATTATTTTTATAGATTTTTAAGATCTATTACAAATATTACTTTGATTAGAATGCATTATATATATATATATATATATATATATATATATATATATGACTTGTATAAGATGATTGTGTGTTATTAAAAATAATGAAAACTAAGACTATAATAAAGTGTGAAACTCATGGATTTTTCTAAATTTGACGGAGACTCATAAGGATGGTTGAGTTGTGAAATTTTTCAAATTTGCCTCTTTTAAAGTTGTTGCCTGACTTTTATGCAGTTTAGGTTAACAGACCTAAACTCACCCCATTACAATCATTGGGTCCCGAAGTATATTTGAATAATCAAAAATAAAGTCTTTATTGGAAATGTTAGGGATCTTTCGAAATTAAAAGATTATATATTTAACATAATTTCTAATAAAAACATTCTAGTTTTGATTTCTTAAAATATATGTCTTGAGGCTCACATTAAAAAAATTATTTAATTAAATAACCCCTCCAACAATTTCAAATATAAACAACAAATAATGAATTTATGTTAATTAAGAATAATAGTAGTCTCATTTAATCTTATTAGAAATTAAGTTATAATTCCTAAATTATCCCCGTTAATAAAATAATGATTAATTGTCTTTCCATTTTAAAAGTCACTCACAATATCTTTTTTTATTAATATGAAATGCATTTTAAAAATAAAGTCTAATTAGTTGAAAATTGTTTGTATTTTGAACCAAAATATTTTAAATTTTAGGTGATTATATTTGAGAAGTGAGGTATATAACATGCGCCAACACCTAATTCAACTTTTTATTATTCTATCTCTGGCATTGACAAGCCTTAGCTAGCCGTTACTAATATTTTCTGCATAATATCAACTGCGAGTTTGCTTACACTTGCCAAACCTATTTAATTTCTCTACTTTCAACTGATTTCATTCAGCTAGTCACAACTCACTAGTTGACCTGCAATTTGCCATGGGAGTTGTTTGGTATTTATGGTTAGAACGAAACTCTAGGTGCTTGAAAGGGGAAAGGTCTTCTCACATTCAGACTAGAGTTTGGTGTGGTTTAAGTGAAAGATTTTGTCAGTTTCTTGTACAAGTGATTTTATTCACTCACTCTATGCTTAGAGAATGTATAAGCTCTATATATGAAGGTTATGGAATTTGTTATGCTTATAAAACAATGATGTACTTATCGTACCTTTTTTAAAAAAATGTTAATCCTTTTGTGTACAAAATAAAGAATGGTGGGCTTTCGTCAGTGTGATGGTAATGTATGCCTACCCATGCGTGCGGCTTGCTTGTCTTAAACAGGAGGGAAAGGGGTAAATTAAGGATACTTCAGACGTTGACTTGCTGACTCAGTATGTTGCATAATCCTATGTATCATTCACTTTTAGTCAAAAAGTTTTCATATATGCTTAGACTAAAGGTCTCTCTTTTAGTATTAGGATGTGGTTCACATTCCGTTGAATTGGGTTCACAAACACCAATTAGTTCAGTGCAAAGTGAGTAGTAGGGAAGATGGAAGTAAATGTGGGAATTCTAATTAATTAAGTGATATATCATTATTGTCCAAATAAAACTACACAATAATTATCAAAACTGGAACCAACATCAAATACAAACAAGTTTGGTTTGCACCGATCTTGTACATTTTCAAGTTTTTTTTTATGCTTATTGCCACTGCAAGAAACAACTGTTTTAGCATTATGAACACAGCGTCAGTCACAATTCTAGCGTTAGGAATGTAGCATCGAAAGAACAGACAGAACTTTAAAGGAATTTTAAATGGCGCCAATTTACTGTTGGCTGTATCATCAACAGCCCAGATTTGCATCATTTTGAACCTAGGCGAATTTGTGGCGGCTAACTCTTAAAAAAGTGGAATAAAATCACCCAAATGGATTTTAAGTTTCGGCCTGTGTGGAAAGTGTTACAAATAAGTTTGTGGAATTTTCCTACAAACGCCACAACTCTCCGCAAGAAATTATAATTGTTCATTCCGAGCACATAAAAGTTAAACCCTAGAGAATTACTCTAAAAAAATAGGATTATTTACTCAAAATGTCACTTAAATTATAGAGAGACCTTAAAATCATATTTATACAACAGTAAAATAAGAGGGGGGGCTTTGACTTAGGCCCAACAAAAGGTAATAACTATCATCTACTAAAATCATCATTGCCAAGATATTTTCCAAGAATAAAGAGGGAGGGGAATCCTGTGGACCTCCCAGTCACAAGCTCTCAGCAAAGAACCGTTCCGAGTGACTAGGTATCGTGTTAAGGTATGTTCAGGCGAATTGACATTGAGTGGCCTTCTTCCGAAGGAGGAATTCCAAGTGAGGTGATATTCTGAACAAGACGATATCTAGAGTGAGATGGTGTTCCAGGTGAGACGATACTCCGAGCAAGACCCCAAGTGAGACGATACTTCGACTGAATGGTATTACAAGCGAGGAATTCGTAATGTTCTCCAAGAGGGTTTTTAAGGAGGGCCACGTGGCTGATAGTCGTCATTTCATTTTTTCATGTGATGTCTATACACAACTATTTTCGTAATGATGAGGCGTTTTGTATCCCTGGACTCTTAAATGCGTCTATTTGGTTTGTGCACATCGTGTCGAATGTGAGTGGGTTGTTCATCACGTGTCAAAGACAGTTGTCTTTCAAGAGGTTATCGTGGCATCGTGGTCGTATAGTTGGTGATATTGTTCCCAACCATTAGGTCTTATGTCTGGGAGTTACATTTTCTTCCTATATATATCCTTAACCTCCTTCATTTTTACCTTTAAGTTGTTGTCTATTTCAGTTCTTCTCTACCCTTCTACTCTAGCTCTCTTTTGGTCCCCTACTCTCTACGCCTTTGGATTGTAGTTTTTTTAGAGGTTAGTGCTTCCTCCACCCTTTCTTTTTGTTGCTATTGTTGGGTTTTCTTTAGTTTTCTTCTTCGGCCTTCTTTTGTTGTCTTTTTGTTGCTTTCTTCCTTTTAAGAAAATGGCTTTTTCTTCAAACACCTTTTCATGGGTCAAGGGGGAAGTTCTATCTTTCATATCCTCTATTAGTGATGAGGATGTCATTGCCAGATTGTGGCAAGAGGGGACCTTCAATAGCTTTATGCTAGCCTCCAATGTAGAGTGCCTAAGTTGTGCGCCAGAGGAAAGGGTTTGTCATATTTGGACAAACCCTAAAAAGTTGGATTATACTTACATGTATGAAACTTTCTTCTCTCACCTTCATTTGTCTCTTCCATTTTGAGAGAGGGGTTTTGAATGCTCTGAATGTTGCCTCAGCTCAGCTCCATATAAACGGGTGGGCGTTTATGAAAGCTTTTAAAGTCCTCTAGCAACTATTTTAGGCGGGTTCCTCTGGTTCTAAAATTTTCAACATAAGGGTTCCATGTCACGTGGGTTTCCCTGAGTTATGTTCCTGGTCACTGCCTATTAGAGGCGTTTGACTAGT
This sequence comes from Clitoria ternatea, assembly GCA_037962975.1. Lineage (NCBI taxonomy): Eukaryota > Viridiplantae > Streptophyta > Magnoliopsida > Fabales > Fabaceae > Clitoria > Clitoria ternatea. The sequence continues at coordinate 58,977,185 of CM075674.1, forward strand.
CTTACAAAAATTTTAAGGGGTTATTTTTCAAAATTCATGTGAGTCCAGATGTGTCAAGAGAAGATTTTCTTCGCTACTCGAATGGTTTTTTTAATATATGATAGATGATTTTTTTTAATACAACGAGAGTCAATTTAATGTAATATTCTACATGTTAAAAATCAAATTGGTATAATATTATATACATCAAAAATTTAATTGTTTACATTAACATAAAACATGGCTGCCTTATATGCCATTTAATGTGTCATGTGACACTCTAGTTAATGTTGCACGTTAAAAATCAAATTGATATAATACTATATACATCAAAAACGTAATTGTTTACATTAACATAAAACATGGCTGTGACGTCCCGAATAATTTTCCGAATAAATTTTTCGCGTTTTTAAAAGATCATTTTAAAATTCATAAATTAAATTCAGAGTTCACGTAACAGTTGATAATTGCAGAATATTATCATACATACTAGTCGTGAATAATTAAATTCAAGAAAATATTTAAGTAGCGGAAACGATTTAGAAAATAATGGTACATGATACGTTATACTTATTACAACCCATAAAATCAAAGTCCAAGTAATAATTCATATAGGCATCAATCATGCATCACTCTTCATTCTGCGTGGCATTCACTGTAAAAATTAATGTAAGAGTGAGACAGAATATAGAATAAATATAAAATAAATAAAATTGCACAAACACAATCAACAAACCATAATGATATGATGAATATGCCAAACAAGTTCATTTATATTTAATAAGTCTTTAATTTAGTCCAATGATGTCATGTTGGATCCATTTGGTTTGGTGGGAATACTGCAGTAAAAAGTCTCATAGAGACTCCAGTAGGAATTAGCATAACCATGAATCCCTACACTTTCATGGCTCTTGCGAAATTAAGTGCACAATTAGGAATTAGCATAACCATGAATCCCTACACTTTCATGGCTCCTGCAGAAATAAGTATACCAGTAGGAATTTGCACAACCATGGATCCCTACACTTCCATGGTTCTTGTGAAAATAGGGCTTAAACTCATCATATAGTATCCCCCCACCAGGGTAGGCAATCATGGAACTCCTAAATTCCATGGTGCGTCCAAATGCTTATGATGCATGAATGCCTTTAATTCTATTTATCATTTAACATACCATGATATATCAATTTCCAAAACCATTTGGAAAACCACAAGTCCTCAAAGGACACATCACATATAATAATTTTCAGAATCATGGATTTACTGTTTCAACCACATATATCAATAACCGCAAGGCATTCATGTATATATATTAATTTAGTCATTCATAATTATTCACCACCAAAATACACAAACTGAATGATGCTCATTAGACACTCATCAACATTCATAATACTTTATAATCACTCAAGAATTCAATAATAAATTGTTACCCATAGGGAAATATCATTTTTATCCATAATAACCATTATAAGCAAATTTCAGCATTTCCAACAGCAACATACGTTAGTAAAACAGTCATAACATGAGAAAATCAAATCCTTTTCATGTGATTCCACTTTCTATAGCTCAATAACATAAATATATACAACTTTCATGAAGACCATAAATTCAAATTCTAAACAGAAACATCACTTATTCACAGAATACAAAACTGCCTCAAAGAGGATTTTTAAAACGTACACAGGTTAGTATTTTTAAAGTTTTTGGAGCTACAAAAATAATTTTGGCATGAAACCAGTTCTAAATTATTCTTAACACAAATATATACAACTTTCATGCAGGCATCAACCACTAATTCTCACCACAAAATTCCCAGTTTTAAAAATAGGATTCGAATTTCATAGTTAACAAATTTTCATCATGAACATACTTCTGTATTTTGAACATATCTAGAGCTACAAGCATCGTTTTAACTCAAAACCACTTTCTATAGATCCCTAACATAAATATATACAACTTTCATGAAGACATCAAAGTCTAAAAATGTATGTATAATTCCCAGAATATTCATATATGCATAAAACACAAGATAAGTATTTCAATCGGACATGTTGTAGTATTTTGATCATAACGCATGCTATACATATCCAATTCATTCGGTTCAGGTCTCAAAATTCACATAACAAGAAGATCTACAACTTTGATTAAGACACCAATCACTAATTCTCACCACAAAATTCCCAGTTTTAAAAATAAAATACGTATCTCAAGTTAACAGATTTACAGCTTGAACATACTTCAGTATTTTAGACATAACGCGAGCTACAAAAATCACTTTGACTTGAAACCACTTTCTACAGATCCATAACATAAATATCTACAACTTTCATAAAGATATCAAAGGCTGATTATGCATGTATTAGTCCCAGACTATCAATATATACACAGAACATAGGACAAATATTCCACTCGGACATGCTGTAGTATTTTGGCTATAACGTTTTCTATACATATCCAAATTAATTGATTCAGGTCTCAAAATTCAGATAGCGAAAAGATCTACAACTTCCATGAAGAAGTCGGAATCAAATTAACACGTTTTCAATTTCAAAACTGAGCAACAATATACGAAATTAAAGCTAGAATCCTAGAACAGCATACAATTCTACCCATTTCATAGTTATTCACAACCATGTCCCCTCTTACTTGGTTTGCTGACTGAAAAATGGTCTTCTTGCTGTCCTTGCTCCTGTTCGAAGGTGTATTGAGGAAGAAGAGTAAAAGAGAGGAAGAAGGTATACTGGCTTTGTTCTCTGAAGGTCTGAGCAGAAGCAATGTTAATAATGCAAGGACAAGTGGGGAACCACTTTCCCTTGAGTGGATGTTTAGTGCTGTTAGTGCGTTGATAATGGGAATTAAATAAGAAAGTGGGCTTATAATGGTCCACTTCTGGTCGTCCTACACACTAGGGTGAATAATGGGTTTAGGTATATTAAAATATGCATAAGAGACAATAATGGAGTCAAAAAGTTACTCCTGCACCGAAAACCGACTGGAATTTCACTCGGTCAGCCACTAAACCGACTGGAAACTGCCAGTCGTTGTGAAGAAGAAGGGAATCCGAGTCCCTCTCGCTCAAGCGAAATCCTCTCTCGCTTGAGCGAGTGCCATATATAACACTGGCAGAAGGGAGTTTCACTCAAGCGTTTCCGACTCGCTTGAGCGAGACACACAAGCCTCACTTAAGCTAAATCCGACCAGAGGTCGTCATTCCCCAAAACCGATCCTTCATCCACTCGGTTTCCACTCAACAACTTAATCCTAACCGACTCAAAGCTCTCAGATTCCTACTCGACAGAACCTCCTGAAACCGAGTCAGCTCTCAATCAGTCTCTCACTCGGCAGTTTCAAATCAAATCATTCCTAAGCCGACTCACACTTACATAGTCTATCACTCGGCTAATTCTGAGTCATCACAAGCAGTCTTTCAATTAAATCTTTCCAGACCGATCCCACACTCTTTGGTTTGTCACTCGGCAGATTACTACAAACCGACTCATTCTACTCGATTGTGCACTCGGTAAAATCAATTAAAACCGATTCCCAACACCTAGATTTCTACTCGGTAGAATAATCCTTACTGATCATCATTCACTCAGCATTTCACTTCCAGAACTGATTCAACATCAGATCGACCATCACTCGGCAATTCCTTTTCCTTACTGACTCATCTCTTAATTGATTACTCACTCGGTATGTCATCCCAAAACCGACTCCTCATCAGGTTGATCCTCACTCGGTTAATAACTCTAAGACCGACCAACGCCCATTCGATCTTCACTCGGTATTCATACATTTTCTCACCTGAGAAATAACTTAACCATTCATACATCAGATACAAGCATCACAGTCATCTCACTCGGACACAGCCATTACTTAATTACTCAGGATACATAACTCCCTATTTACTCGGAATAGGTACCCATATTCACTCGGAACATATATATATAACTTTCACTCAGAATAGTTATAACATCTTTCACTCAGAAAGCAACACTCAGGAATATTAAAGTTTTCCCCACTCAGGGTTCACTCTGCTAATCATCACTTAGCCAAGGTTAGGCCAACTTCTTCAACTACATTTCACTCAGAGTCCATTAAGGCCATCACCACTCGGAAAATGCCCACACGTATAAGTCTCACTCGAAAATGGAGTCGTATACATAAGGCTCACTCTGGTTCCTCTCTCGGAAGTATCTCTCCAGTCATATTTCACTCATAAATAAATTTTCCTTTGTACTCCTTCTCGGAAATGAGCACTCAGGAAACTTTCACTCAGAAATGAAAATGCTTAACAATGTATGACTCAGAATTGAGTCGTTGGAAAATACTTGACTCAGAAATGAGTCCTTCTGAGATGTTTGACTCAGAATTGAGTCATTCAGATATAATTGACTCAGAAATGAGTCATTTGAATGCTTTTGACTCAGCAGTGAGTCATTCCAAGGTGAGTCACTCGGATTCTTTCACCCAGAAGTGGTTCTATCAGTCCCACTTCACTCAAAAGTGCATCAGACAAGAATTCCACTCGGAATAAACTCTCTCGGCCATGTTCCGCTCGGAAAACACAACCTTCACTCGGAATTTCTCTTAGTCAATCGGAATTTTCCTTTTTCACTCGGAATTTCACTCACTATATCATAAAATTATTTTCTAAGGTTCCTATTTGAACAGAATTCGTCCAGTAACTCCCGGGTTGCTTAACATGCTTCTTGCTTTGAGCTAGAGCTCACTCGCCTGAGCGAGATTGACCCCAAACGCTTAAATACTAATGTAAGGGATTCTCGCCTGAGCGAGATTCTTTCTCGCTTAAGCGAGAATACTATGACATGACCAGAAAACGAATTTGTCCCAGCTCCACATATGGTATCTCATTGTAGGCCTATTAAATCATATCTGACATATCATATATGACATTTTGAGGCACATAAAGCTTGTTCTGAGAGTTCTTACTTTGAAATCCTCATTAAAAGCCAAGTTTGGATATCTCCATTACTTCATACACATAAAAAGACATATACAGCCAGTTCCCACATTCATACTTATAAATTTCCATTATAAATTTATCATTAATAATTTTGGGATGTTACAATGGCCACCTAAAAACTTATATGGCATTTAACGTGTCATGCAACACTCTAGTTGATGTTATCTAGCAATCGTTAGTGATAACGACAAGTTTGATCGATCTTGTGTAAATTAATTTGGGGTTTAACTTCCATATTTAGCAAAGTGATAGATTTGAATGACATTATCAACATTTGATCTATGCGCTTAGTACGTAGCTTTTCCTCGCTATTTTATTTTATGAATATATAATTAATTTTGAAGTTATTGGCCCTTCGAAAAAGGGAAAAGAAAGGGAAAACGTGATGTTAGGAATTTGAAATTTTGGAGGATTATAATTTGGAGATTGAAAATTTGTTTGGAGAAAAGTTGTAAAGTGGATAATTTAAAAGTTGAAAAATGTTAGGAATATCAATCTTTAGATATAAAAATTGAAAAGTCTAGGGATAGATAGGTTTAGCTTTTTTATTTTTTAATCATAAAAATATCACCTTAGTTTTATAAATCATTGTTTGATAGAAAAAGGCAAAAAAGTGAGGGATGTTGATACTGTTTAGACGTTTATAATCACTGTTTTATTCCCCCATAACAAACCAATTTTTATGATTAAAAACAATGATTACTTTTCATCTGAAACCTTAAAACACTGAATTTGAATATTTCTTCGGAGTTAATGGCATGCCATTCGATGTTAATGGATACGGAAAAAAAAAACAAATCCTGTATTAATTTTTTTCTTTTAATTAGTTTCCGTTAGTACCAAAGAAAAGTTTCCCTAATTAGTATATAAGCTTATTGTAACATCCTAATTAAGCCTTAATGAGCAAATTATAGATAATGACTTATTAATTAAGTAAATGCAAAATTACTATTATACCCTTGGTCACTTAAGTTGAGTAAAATTTTCTTTTCCTCTTCAGTTTCAATTTCACGTACATGTAAAGGAAGAAACTTGGTGTCATTTCTTCTCACTTTCGTGGCTTCATTGCTTCACCCACCATCTTCTTCTCTTAAATTCACTAAATCAAGTGATACCCAAGCTTCTTCTTCTTCTTCATCCCCTCCACGTGGGCAGCCATTAAAGGCTTGATCAGAGCTTCGTTCTTCCATTTGAAAGGTAACCCATGACCCCGTTCGCTTTCGGAGTTTTATTTTCTTGAACCCACTTCTCAATTCCTTCAATTTTATGAATTTTAAAGCTGTTAGAATCACTATTTGGTTCCGGGCAGCCTTGAGTGTTGTTGGATTTTGGCGTTTTTTGACTTTGAGTAAGTATTCCGGATACCCATAGCTTCTAAAATATTATTCCGCTAGTTTCGGAGCTTGATAATGAGTAATTTCATGAAATTGGGTGTTTCGGAGCGTGTTTGGAACCCATACAGCATTGGGTATCCTCTGAATTAAAGTTTCGGTGACCGTCGGAGCAATTCGAAACCATTTTGAAGCTGTTTGGTGAGCGGACAACATTGGGTGTTCTCCAAATTAAAGTTTCGGTGATCGTTGGAGCAAATCGGAACCATTTCGGAGTAGTTTAAGTGAGCGGACAGCTTTGGGATCCTTCAGAATCAAGTTTCGGAGGCCGACGACTTAGTTCGGTAAGTCGTTGATTATTTAAATAACTATTGGAAGGTTTTTTATGCTCAGTTTAATTAAATTGAGTACTAATTGACGTAATCGTAATTTAGAAATTATTTGGAGGCATTCCAGAGCTTGGATGATTAATTGGAAGTGCGTAACGTGAGTGGATAACACTTATCAGATTTTTAGAGGCTTTGGATTAGTGATTGGATAGCTGTCGATAGCGTTTGGATAGCTCGAGGAGCTTCTAGGATTTCTTATTACAGGTAGAGGGAGCTTTACATTTTAAATGTATAGTTTATGGACGGGTTCGAGGTGTATTGATGTGCATTGATTGTGTGTATTGTTATGATTGAACTGTTTATTATGAAATATTTGAAAATATACCCCGCTTATATGATAATTGAGAATTATTTGTGTTTATGCGTCCATAATGTGATGTGAATTGTATGAGATATAAATGGTAAATGTGATTGATGTGAAATATTACATGTGATGTAATAAGTGATGAAATTGAGGTAGTATATAAAATTAATGAATTGTTGAGATATGATATGCAATGTAGTTGAAAAAATGGTTTGGTATCATTCTGTGGCATGTGATGCTTGTTGTGTAATGCATAAGGTTGCATATATAGGAAAAGGGTGACCCGTGGAAGGTCTAGAACCCTGTGGGATGATTTCAAGTTACAGATTTTTTGGCTAGGTCCTGTGAGAGCCCGTGATAGTCGACAGAGCTAGAGTTAAGTCTTGAGACGTCACGAGGTGATCGGTATCACGTGGGAAGGGCTAATGGAGTGAGGCCGGGAAGGAATCTGTTATTTAAATCATTGATTAAGTCGGATCCGCATGCATATGTATTGGTGCATTGTTATCTAGAATAACATTAGTGATATAGCCTCTGTGATTTGATATTATGAATATCTGGTGAGTGTGAATTTAGTTGAATGACACTGAATGACATTAATTGATTGTGATATGATATAGTATATTGGAGAATTAGATAGAATGATCCGATTCAATAACTGTCATTTAACATGTATTGTGCTCACCCCTATTATATGGCTATATTTTTCAGTGAGATTGGACCATGATGGTGATTGGTGAGATGTCACCATGTTTGTGCAGAAGACAAGTTGTATATATATTGTCCATCTATATATATTGTATAGTATCTTATGATGTAGCCTTGATCGTGTCCTATAGATATCTACTTTTATAACTGTTTAGTGGATCCTAGGTAGCTGATGACTTTAACTGGAAGCCTAGATTTATTTTTGATATGTATATGATGATGTGATGATGACATAGATATTGATAATAATGATGGTTGTGGCGACCATGGATGGTCCCACCACATATACAGGTGATGCTTGATATGCTCAGGAATTGTGTTTATGAGATTGATGTGTAGTATGAATATGATGGGCACTGTTGATATGTATGAATGAAAAAGACATGAAAATGAAGTTTCATACTGAGTTATATGCAGAATTGAGTAAGTGATAGGGTCATAATGCGTTCTGTGGGGTTTGGGTACCTCCGGATGGGTCCGAACAACTAACTTGGGGTTGAATCAAATCGGAAAAATTTTCTTGGGTCTTTTTATGGTTCTTTAAAGTAAGGATGTTTCACTTATTATACAAACTAATTAAAGTATTAGTATAACTATTGAGTCCCTAATAGAACTATTGTCATTTTAATTTTTACAGATTAAGTATAAAATATATAATTATTTAAATTAATATATACTAAAATACATTCATATAATTCTATTATTTTATTAATAATAAATGATGTCTTAACTTTTTAAGTTTATGTGCATGGGCTAAATAATAAGTAATGGGAAAGGGATACATTAATTACAAGATGATAAAGAAAATACAAATTGATTACACTGTGACAACAATTTTGGGGAAAAAGACTAAAACAACAATAATTCTAGGATGGGGGAGTATTGTCTTTCTTTTTTATCTATCTTTTAAAATTATTATATATACACCCTTTAAGAAAATATAATTATTGTGTCTTTTTACCCACTTATTTTTCTAATATGTATTTTCTCTTTCTACATTTAATATCACTTTCTTAATTTAAACAAAATGTAAAAGTATAATTAATAAATACGTATTTAATTATATCTTGAAATCTTAAAATAGAACAATATTTTAAAACAAATCACACCTCCTAAAAAGGCAGATGAAAAAATAGGGTTTAAGTAATATACAATACCTCTATCCTAATTATAAGCAAATTTATTAAAAATTTTTATGTCTCAAATATAAGCAAAAGTGTTTTTTCAATATCATAAAATATTTATATACCAAATACTGATATGTTTTCCTAATTACATTTATAAGATAACTAAATGTTTTGTGTAATAAATAAGATTAATGATATTTTAGATGAATATATTAAATATTTGATAACATTAGTATAAATAACAATTTTTAACTAATTTTCTTAATGTAGGTAGGAAAGAGTATTATATGATGTGATGTTATATATATATATATATATATATATATATATATATATGTAAATTTTAATACAAACGAAAATAATAATTCATTAATGTATGACCTTAAATTCTTATAACTGAATTTAAGTTAAATTATTAAAAATAGTGTTATTTTTATGAGAATACATGTAATCATTTTATTATAAAATCAATATATTTATTTTTAATAAAAATTACTATTTTTAAATGATATAAATTCACAAACTCAGTCCTTAATTTAGACTGAAGCAATGATGAAAATGTTATTTATCATATAATTACAAACTAATCATAATGTCTAAAATAATAATTTAATTTTGTTGTAAGGATAATGCTAGCAATAAGATCTAAATTAAATAAATATATATATCATCCACTTCTAAAGTGAAAGATGAGTAAGCGAAATGAACTGAAGATCATGATGTCTATCATTGAATCAATATTAATGTCAGGGAATCACAATTAGATCCCAAAAAGAAACTACAATCCTCGAAAAGTAGCATTAAGGATAAGCCCCACCTTTATGGGGGATTTTTTGGAACATAAGATGGCAGGTATGGTCAAAGATCAATGGCAAGAACCTAGTTGGAACACAAATTTGTTGCAAACTTAATGTGGTTCTTTTGATCTGTAAATTAACAATAGTCACTAACTGTTACAACTTTTCACCAGCTTTGAATTGATGGCGATAGTCAAAGACATGAACAGTTTGGTCACGTTTAGCAACTGATAATGGCTGTTTTTTTTATATCAGCAAAAACAAATAACCTAACCCGAACAAAACAATTTTTACTAACAACCCTAGAAGAAAAACAAAGGAAAGAAATGAAATCAAATTCATAATATTGTCGTTGATTAGGGGGTATTTGATTTCTCGGGTTAGTTAAATTTCGGTTTGATCATGGAACAGAGTTTTTACTGTCTTGAATAGCCAAACAACGTGAATGATCAATATTAACTTTTAAATTCTTTTATCTTTATAACTTTATTTCTTCGTTTTCATACTAAAGAGACCCTAACTCATTCAAAGTAAGAGTAAAAATAACTTTTTTTTATGCCTTCATCCTATCAATAACCTCACAAAAGGAAGAGATATTATTTCTTTCCTGTCAAATAACCCATGGTAAACATGCTTTGTAAGTACCTAATAAGCCACAATGTTACAAAAAATGTTCTTTGTCGGCCATTGGCATATAATTATATCATAACCAAACCATTTATAAATTTTTGACCAAATGTTCCAAGCCATCCTTAAAAAAAAAAGAGAGATGTGCAGATTTTTCTTCACCAAGTGCATTTGTGAGATCACAAAAACAATAACAAGTTAATTACCTACCTTAAAACAATTTAACAACTTGCAATTGGTTCGCCAATCAATCCCTAAACGTCGTCTTCATTGATGTCACCCCGCGTGCAATTTGAGGATCTAGTTGTGAGATTGTTCACTTAGAGTGTCATGCGTTAAGAAAATTTTAGTTAGGAAACGTATAGTAAAAAATGAAAAAGTCTAATTACCTGCAGTAAAAACTGTTTAGTATTTAATTGTGACACCACTTATTACATTCAATAAAGTGTAAAAAATTTATATCAGTTACATAAAATATAGATTGATATAGTATAGTATTATTTTTACATCATACTACAAGAATAAAAAAATTTAGTTACAAGAAACTGATTTTATAACATAAGAACATGAGATAATGTTTCTCTCACTTTTAAAATAACGTAGGACTTAATATCAATAACATGGGACAACCTTGATGAATTAATCCCAAAACCTAAACGATATATAGCTTAACAATACGCACAACGAAAGTATACACTATGAGCCATAACTATAGGTACCTAACAGAGTATCCGTCTTTTCTCATATATAATAATATGAGCAAGGAACCAAGGAATACCCATTTCAGGGCATCACTCAAACCACAATTTCAAAATTCACAATTGTTAGTGTTCAAACAGTTCCTAGATATAGAGAGGATTGATTCCCCAACATCACATCATGGTAAGAATTAAATTAAACCCCTAGTAAAATGTCAGCTACCTATCCACTATCAGTTAGATAACTATATTTTAGATACACATATACACACATCTACTTATATCAAAACTTAGTATTTGACATCACATGAAAGTGTTTGCCAATTAGAGCCACTTAGGGGCTATAGCACAAACTTTAAAAATCAACCAAAACCAAGGAGAATATATATTCATCTAAGCAATATAACAAGATAAATAATTTACAAATCCTTTCACTTTGGCATTGCATTTTTCCCAACGGATGAATTTTTAATAAAATTTTGAAGGCTATGCCCACGAAAAATATAACCATATCGAGCGGTTGAATTTTTACATGAGTTTTTACAGTTATGCTTATAAAGGCATTGTAAGGTTGTCTCCAACGTTTCATCAATTTTCTCCAAATGGAGAGAGTGATTTTTTAAAAAAATATTCAATATAAAATTCCAATAAATGGAAAACGATACTCAGAACTCAAAATTTTGTATGTTTTTTTTGCAGTCATGCTTAGAAACACATTATCTTCTTGTTTCTAAAACTTTCATAATTTTTCTCCAACGGATCAATTTTTAATAAAATTTTTGAAGGCTAATGTCCACAAAAAATATGACCATACCGAGCGGTTGAATTTTTGCATATTTTTTGCTATCATGCATAGAAAGCCCTTGTAAAATTGTCCATAAAGTTTCATCAGTTTCTCCAAGGGAAAGGACAAATTTTTTATATAAAAAATATTTAGTGTAAAATCCAAATAAATGGAAGATGGTACCCAGGGCTTGAATTTTTGTATGATATTTTACAGCTATGTTTAGAAACATATTATCTTCTTGTTTCCTAAAGTTTTACAATTTTTCTCCAATGGATGAATTTTTAATAAAATTATGAATTGTGAAGGCTAATGCCTACGAAAAAAAATAACCATACCGAGTAGTTGAATCTTTTTTTTTTTGTTGCGGACATACATACAAAAGACATTGTAAGGTTGTCTCTAAAGTTTCATTAATTTTCTCCAACGGAAGGGACAAATTTTTTTTAAAAGAATATTCAGTGTAACATCCGCATAAATGGAAAATGGTACCCAGAGCTCAAATTTTTGCATGGTTTTTTGCAACAATGGTTAGAAACACACTTTTTTCTTATTCCTAAAGTTTCATAATTTTTCTCCAACGCATGAATTTTTAATAAAATTTTGAAGGCTAATCCACGAAAAAGATAACCATACCCAACAGTTGAATTTTTACATAATTTTTTACAGTCATGTTTAGAAATATATTGTAAGGTCATCCCCAAAGTTTCAACAGTTTTCTCCAAAGGAAGAGATAGTGTTTTTTTAAAAAATATATAGTGTAAAATCTCAATAAATGGAAAAGGGTATCCAGAACTTGAATTTTTTAATGATTTTTTACAGTAATACTTAGAAACACACTATCTTCTTATTCCTAAAGTTTAATAATTTTTCTCCAACGCATGAATTTTTAATAAAATTTTGAGGGCTAATACCCACAAAAAATGACCATACCCAACGATTCAATTTTTCCATGATTTTTTATGGTCATGCTTAAAAAGGCATTGTAAGGTTATCCTCAAAGTTTGATCAGTTTTCTCAAAGGGAATGGACAAAGATTTTAAAAAAGTATTACGTGTAAAATCTCAATAAATGAAAAATGATACCCATAACTTGAATTTTTACATAGTTTTTTTACAACAATGCTTAGGAGCGCACTATTTTTTTATTTCCAAAGTTTCATAATTTTTCTCCAACGGATGAATTTTTAATAAAAAGTTGAAGGCTAATGCCCACGAATAAGCTGACCATACAGAGCAATTGAAGTTTTGCATGATCTATTGCGGTCATGCTTAGAAAGGCATTGTAAGGTTGTCCCCAAAGTTTCATCAGTTTTATCTAAGGGAAGTGACAGATTTTTTAAAAAATATATTCAATGTAAAATCCCAATAAGTAGAAAATGGTACCTAGAGCTTGAATTTTTACATGATTTTTTATAGCAATGCATAGAAACACACTATCTTCTTAATTCTAAAGTTTTATAATTTTTCTACGACGGATGAATTTTTAATTAAATTTTGAATGCTAATGCCCACGAAAAATTAACCTTATCAAGGGGTTCAATTTTTGTATAATTTTTTACGGTCATGCTTAAAAAGGCATTGTAAAATTGTCCCCAAAGTTTTATCAGTTTTCTCTAAGGGAATAGATAGAGTTTTTAAAAAATATTTAGTATAAAATCCCAATAAATGAAAAAGTGGTACGACAACTAAAATTTTTATATGATTTTTTGTAGCAATACTTAGGAGCACACTATCTTCTTGTTCCCAAAGTTTCATAATTTTTCTCCAACAAGTGAATTTCTAATAAAATTTTGAAGGCTAATGCCTATGAAAAAGATGATCATTCAGAGCGGTTTGTATGATTTTTTACAATCATGCTTAGAAAGGCATTGTAAGGTTCTCCCTAAAGTTTCATCAGTTTTCTCCAAGGAAAGTGAAAAAATTTTTAAAAGAGAAATACCTAGTGTAAAATCAAAATATATGGAAAATGGTACTTTGACCTCAAATTTTTACATGGCTTTTTTGCAACAATGCTTAGAAATACACTAGCCTCTTGTTCCTAAAGTTTCAAAATTTTTCTCCAACGGATGAATTATTAATAAAATTTTGAAGGCTAATGTCCACGAAAAAAATGACCATATCGAGTGGTTGAATTTTTGCATGATTTTTTACGACCATGCTTAGAAAGACATTATAAGGTTGTCCTAAAAGTTTCATCGATTTTCTCCAAGAGGAGGGACAGATTTTAAAAAAATATTTAGTGTAAAAATCCAATAAATGGAAAATGGTACCCCAAGCTTGAATTTTTATATGGTTTTTTGCAGCAATGCTTAAAAACACATTATCTTCTGGTTTCCAAAGTTTCATAGTTTTTCTACAACGGATGAATTTTTAATAGAATTTTGAAGACCTTAATGCCCATAAAAAATATGACCATACGAACGGTTAAATGATTGCATGATGTTTTACGGTCATATTTAGAAAGACATTGTAAGGTTGTCCCCAGAATTTCAATAGTTTTTTCCAAGGTTATCCGGTCTAGATACCGGTACCAGGGCAAAGGTGTTATTTTATCTGTTTTCCACTTGCTACCGAAGCTGCAGGTTGGTCACCGGACTACTAGACCGTATAGGCATTCTTCCTATACTGGTATGTCCAAGACAACACTTCGCACATCGGTTATAATCCATTCTGTGGTCACAGGTGTGACATCCCGGTCACTGTTGAGGGCGGGGAGTGATCGCCAGTGCATAGACACGGACAAGGAGCGGCTCCTGGCAGGCTTCTAGTGGGAAGGGCACATGAATGAACCGAATACATACCAGAATGAGAGGGATCCAAAGACTGTATAGGTATGGGACTATATAGCTTAAAGAAATGAATTCGTACTACCTATACCAACAAATGCATTAGCCTTTTCGGTGGTCTATCACTTAAGAACTCCAAAGTTAAGCGTGCTTAACTTGGAGCAATTCTGGGATGGGTGACCTCCTAGGAAGTTCTCAGGAAGTGTGTGAGTGAGGACAAAAGCACATTAGAAGTGTGTGAGTGAGGACAAAAGCACATCATGTGTCGGAAACGTGCTCTACGCCACGCACCTCCTGACTCTCAACCCAACATCTATGCTTTCCCTATGTTATTATACATAACCGTTCACCTATACTTTGAGAGGATAAGTGGCTGTTCCACTTTCCATGATTGATACCCTCCTGACCCCACTTGTGCCTGACGATTCATTTTCCACGCTCATCTATAAATAGTCAATTTTCACACTCACATAAGGTTACGTTGTTCCTACTCTTAATACACTATTGCATTGCTCAGAATCTTCGCAGGTGACACCACCTTTCCCCCCCATCAATGTGAAAGCTTGGTGTGAAGGATCTCTAGGACAGCAAGACCGGACTCTCCACTGAGAGTTCAGATTATAATGCCGGATACCCACTGTACCGGTGTACAAATGCTTAAATCTCAGACTTTTGTGCCTGGTCCCCAGTCCGGATCCTTGACCCCGGACTAGACCAGTTCACAAGGGAAGGGACAAGTTTTTTAAAAAAATATATTCAATGTAAAATCTCAATAACTGGAAAATAGTACCAAGAACTTGAATTTTTGAGTGGTTTTGTGTAGCAATGCTTAGAGACACACTATCCACCACTAAAAAAACAACTGATAGCGACGGAAGGTATTGGTCGCTAATCCACAGAATGGCCGTCGCTAAACACATTAGCGACGGCATCTCAGACGGAAAGGAGGACGTCGCTAAAACCCTCGTCGAAAAGACATCAGCGACGCCACACCTGCCGTCGCTAACATATTGACGGCGTAAGGCCGTCGCTAAAATCGTCTCTGTCCCAATAACCCCAGCCGTCGCTAAGTGTTGGCATACAGCGACCACGAAAGTCCGTCGCTAATAACAGCTATCAGCGACCACCCTAAACCGTCGCTACATGTACTCATGTAGCGACCACCCTTGCTCGTCGCTATTTGTAACAAGTACAGCGACGACAGAATCCGTCGCTAGTGGTTATGATACAGCGACGGAAGACTCCGTCGCTAGTGCTTATGATACAGCGACCACAATGTTCCGTCGCTAGTGGTTGTGACGTAGCGACCACAGTAGCCGTCGCTAGTGTTTGTGATGTAGCGACCAGGTCGTCCGTCGCTAGTGGTTGTGGTGTAGCGACCAAAGTGTCCGTCGCTAACCGTCATTTTTAAATTTTTTTAAAATTGATTCAATGATTTAATTTAACTTTAAAAAAATCTTAATATTTTGTATTTTGTATTGGCTGATAAAATTTTATAATTAAATTAAAATAATTTTTTTGAAGTAATAAATTATTATTAAAAACAAAATAATAGATTAAATTAATTTATCAAATAGGTTGAATTACTAATGATAGGTAGAATAAGGCTTTGTGATTTGAATGTAATTACCAATAAATATTGACATAATAAATAAAGAATGACAAAATAAATACTGAATGAAAATATAACATAACTAAAAATCAAATATACAATGTGTATAAATAAAAGAACTACAATCAAGGTGGTGGGGGATCCTGGGGTGGTGGTGGGGGCGCCTGGGAAGTGGGGGGAGGTAGCCTCGCCATCAACTGCATCAGTAGCTCCTGCTGCTGAGCAAGTTGCTGACGAGTCTCGGCGTGCTGCTCCTCGGCCCGCTGTCGGTCCGCCTCGGCCTTCTGTCGGTCCGCCTCGTGCCGCTCCAACAGCAACTGCCTCTGACGTCGCTCCTCCTGTAGCTCATCGTTCAGGTTTTGAATTACCTGAACGACCTCAGTCGGAAGACCATAGGAAGACGAAGAGGAAGGGGTCTTCCCCTTTTTCGCCAGCTGCGTGCCGACGCCACCCAATCCAAACACCCTCCCTTTCTTGTTCACACCGCCAACAGCCTCCATATAGATGGCGTTGTCGTCAGAACAAGATAGGGTGGGAGGAACCTCCCCTTCAGGAGTGGAAGCCACCAGGTCCGCCTCCTTCTCGGCCCTCCTGGCCTGATACGCCTCCTGTAAATTCAAAAACAACGATAGGATTAGTAAGCTGATTTGTAAATTATAAGCATGTGTCAGTTAAAAGTAAATACCGCTAGCTCCGTAGTCTTCTGGTTTACCCATGCACCGGCTTTGTTCTTCTTGGTCATTTGCATGACCTCAAACAAAGAAGGCTCCCGGTGCTCCCTCTGCTCCTGTGGTGGACAAAAAACATTGAGATTATTATTTGTAAACATGTAAGACAAATCATAATAGAAATGTTTAACATAAATATACTTACAAATCTTTTCTTGTGCTCGAGGGTTGAAATGCTACCCCCAGTGTAAACCGAGGCTGCAGCATCGGCGGCTCTGTTGGCCCTATTCCGAGCACTCGCCTGCTGTAATGGGACCCCGCCCCACTTCTGGACCATCCCGTCCCAATGGTCCTCCGGGATCCAACGAGGGCGCTCACCCTTGTCCCTCACCTTCCAAAGGGTACTCTTGATGATTTTGGAGATCTTTGTGGCAAAGACCTTCCTAATCTCATCAATCATACCCTCCGCCCACTGGTAATCACGCTGTAAAATGAATTGAGAAATCAAAATTAATAACAGGTCTATTTTACAAATCAAGTCACAATAAATGAGCTAGGAACTTACCGAGAAGGTGTCAAACCACCTATCTTGCACAACCTTCCCAGCATCTGTCCAAGATATATATGGACCATCCCACTGGGCCTTCAAAACCTTAGTAATCGCTTTGGTAGTGCGACTACTATCAACAAAGCTGTAATGACAACAATTATGTTAGGAGTAAAACAACACACAATCTAGGGAGACACCCAAAATTTCGGCAGAGTCTCCCCTGTAAATGTAACATTTCCAAGTTTAAATAGTTACCCTGTTACAAACAGAAGAGTGCCCAGTACAATTCAATCTATACAAGTACTAATTAAAGTAACATCCAATAAACCAACAAGTCTTTCCACTAAACCCTAATATAAAGTATCATACAAATAACATAAAAGTATATGAAATTTAGTCACTTACTCGTCTCCGGCCGGCACGGGTACCAACATGGGCAGAGGGGATGCCGGAGGTGGGGTCGCCTGATGGCCATGGTCCTCCAAGCCACCAACTCCAGGAGTCTGCTCTGGGGTGGTCAGCTGTGGGGGTGATGGGGTGGTCTGCTGTGGTGGTGGTGATGGAGTGGTCTGCTGTAGTGGTGATGGAGTGGTCCGCTGTGGTGGTGATGGAGTGGTCTCCTGCCCTGGGGTAGGAGTCCCCAGACGGGAAGCCGGGGTCCTGGACCCACCACCCCTACTGAAGGGCAGTCGACGTCCCGTCATCTGTGGATAAAATCATGAAAAAAAAGGTTAGTCTCAGGATATATATAAACCTATGTATATATGTTTAACAACTACATACTCTGTGTCTGTTTCAGTTTCAAATTCCCCCTCAGTTTCAGTGTCACTGTGGTTATCTGTTTGAACAAGTTCATCAGTATCCAAATCAGCCCTAGACCGTTTTGATCGAGAGACAAGGTCTTTGTCAATGTGTTCACCCCCCGTAGTGGCGAGTGTCTCATCCATTATGACTGGATCAATGTTGAACAACAAATTGGCATCGTTGAGCTCGTGTGGTGCAAGCTGATAAGCGTCATCGACCTCCTCGGAGACATTGTCAGTGATCTGACTTCGGGCCTTGGCCTTGATTACTGCATACCAGTCCCGATGTCCTCCCGGGAAGTCGGTGTAATAAACCTGCTCAGCTTGTTGGGCAAAAATGAAGGGATCAAACCCTTTATATCTACCATTCTTCTTGACCTCAACTAAGCCGTAGTTGTTGTCAACCTTTGTTCCAACACCGATTGTGTTGTCGAACCAATCACATTTGAATAGAACAATATCTCTTCTTAGTCGTCCAGAGAATGAAACTTCAACAATCTCCGTTAGCACTCCATAAAAGTCTTCTTCCAACTGACCGGCGGTGCCTTTAACACAAACCCCGTAGTTGTGGGTGCGCATCCCTTCACTCCATTGAAGAATATTAAACTTGTAGCCATTTACGTAGTAAATAGGCCATTTTTTAACAGTCTTCACCGGCCCCCAAGAAAGGGCTTGGAGTAAAGAATCTTCAATATGGTTGTTAGGGTCTTGTATCTATGTACAATATAAGAAGTAGGTCATTGTTACCATATTGACGGGAGTTAGAAGCAAATAGGCTTAAAAACACTTGGTATACGGGTCTTACATGTTGCGCGAACCAACCAACGAACTTGGATGACACCTCACTATGAATTTGGTCATCAGTTAAATCATTTTGCTCAAGTTTTAGCATATCTGTGTATAAGCTATTGAAAGAAATAAATAAGTTTAATATAAAAGCTACGTTAAGAATGTATAATATAACTTCTATGACTTACTCAATAAAGGGTTCCACTTCTGGGCAATTGAGAAGAATGTACAAGTGAGCCGCCTTTCGATCTTTCTCATCAATGTAACATTTTGTAAGCCTGCCCCCCGGGTGACCAGGATAGTTGAAAATCGACGTTTGTTCATCAAACCCTGTGCGGCTGGCTACCCCAAGATTGCGGGGAATTCTACTCATTCTAGTTTCTATCTCCGTTGGAAAATAGAAAGAAGCAAAGGTTGTCATTTCTTCGACTAAGTATGCCTCACAAATTGAAGCTTCAACGCAGGCTTTGTTCGACACTTTATCTTTTAAAGAGCGTAAGAATCTTCAACATCATTAACAAGACGGTGTTAAGTTAGAAAATACTATTATAAGAAGTGTTTGCAATGAAATTAAAGAGTTCACCAAGCATTCACCTTTCGAATGGATACATCCAACGATACTGCACTGGGCCACCAACCAAGGCCTCGTACGGTAGATGGATAGGCAAATGCTCCATGGAGTCAAAGAAACTTGGTGGGAAAATCTGCTCCAACTTACAAATCAATACCGGGATAGTTTCTTCCATCTTCACAAGTTTCTCCACACTCAACGAAGTAGCCGTCAACTCCTTAAAGAAGTGACTCAACTCCACTAACGTTTTCCAAATAGGCTTCGGTAAGGCATGAAACGCGTACGGGAGTAGTTGTTGCATAAACACATGGCAATCATGACTTTTCATGCCAAACACCCTGCCCTCCTTCACGTCGACACATCTACTCAAGTTAGAAGCGAATCCGTCAGGCAGGATCAACCCATTCATCCAAATACACACAGCAATCTGTTGTGGTCTAGTTAAAGCATATTTTGCATGGGGTTTAAACATTCTTCCACGTCCCGCATCCCTCAACTCCAACTCCTTCCTAGAACACCAAATCGGAAGGTCTAGACGACTCTTCTCGTTGTCCTTTGTTCTCCCTTTGATGTCCATAACAGTGTCAAAAATATTCATGAAAACATTACGTTCAGTGTGCATCACATCAATGTCGTGTCTTAACAACAAGTCTTTCCAATATGGCAAATCCCACAACACACTCTGCTTCACCCAGTGGTGTTCCTTACCGTAACCCGCAAACTCCTTAACACTCTTGTCCCAGATGTAAGGATACTCTTCGACCCTCTGCCAAACCCGTGCACCAGATAACCTACGGGGTGGAGGTTCATTAACAACCTTGTTCTTCTTAAAAGCGGTTTTGTTCCTCCTAAACGGGTGATCCAACGGTAGAAACTTTCTATGACAGTCAAAGAAACTTGTCTTGCCACTAACAGGGAGTGATTCCCCCCCGGTATGTTCCATGCATACAGGGCAAGCAAGCTTCCCAGACGTGGACCATCCAGAAAGCATACCATAGGCCGGGAAGTCGTTAATAGTCCACATCAAAACAACATGCATCATAAAGTTGTTCTTCAAAGACACATCGTATGTCATTACCCCGACATCCCATAACTGTGATAACTCTTCAACCAACGGTTGCAAAAACACGTCTATGTTCGCCTTTGGATTTTTGGGTCCTGGAACCAGTATAGATAGAAACATGACCTCCCTCTTCATACACATATCAGGCGGCAGATTGTATGGGGTCAGGATGATTGGCCAACAAGAGTAAGCCCTTCCGTATTGACCGAAAGGGTTAAACCCATCAGTACATAATCCAAGTCTTACATTTCGTGGCTCGCCAGAAAAGTCCGGATATAGCTCATCCAAACACTTCCATGCTTTCCCGTCGGAAGGATGGCAAAGAAACCCCTCTTGTGTTCGGTTCAGAGCATGCCAACGCATGTGTTTTGCCGTGGACAATGAGGCATACAGGCGTTGAAGACGCGGTGTTATAGGGAAGTACCACATTTTCTTCCTGGCCGTCCGGGTTACCTTCCCTCTCCTTTTAACGGTCTTGTAGCGTTCCTCATTACAATACAGACATTTTGTGACACTCTCGTCTGTAAACTCATTTCTGAACAGCATACATCCACCAACACAACACTCTATCTTCACACAACCCAGCCCCAAGTTTGCCACTTGTTTCTTAGCACGGTACAGGTTTGCTGGCATTCTGTGATTACTAGGCATGGTGGAACCCATCAGACTGACCATCCTATCAAAACAACCTCCAGAAAGATTATAATCTGCCTTTATGCTTAAAGCAGCTAGGGAGGCGGATAACTCAGTGTGACTGTTGCACCCGTCCCACAATGGAGTCTGAGCCGCCGCCAACAAATCATAAAATCTCTTCACCTCCGGATTAGGATCCTCCTCTGCATTGTCAGAGTCCCCATGACCTGCTTGGTCATTATGTTCCAGCATACGCCCGGTGGAGGGTCCAACATGATCCATCACCATTTGTTCTATGTTGTTGTACGTATTCCTGTTTCCTCCAACCTCGTAGTAAGACTGTTGCACGATTACGTCTGACGGTCTACGCGGTAACTGCTCACCATGGTTGTACCAGCAGTGGTATGTTTCCATGAACCCTTTCTCAGTTAGGTGGCACATGACATCATCCGCGTATTCAAAACTCATGCATTTGCACCTTGAGCACGGACAACGGATCTTCTGAGTCACTTCAAATCCAGGCGTGTTTGCCGTAGCGAACGGAATGAAGTCCAACAGCCCCATCATAAACTCCTCAGTCACTCGCCGATTGCGATCTAGTCGGTTGTACATCCATCGCCGATTTGCCGGTACCTCCATTTACAGTATCTAACAAGCACGATTCCTGTTACCTTACACGTTTAAATTTTTATTTAACTATCGGTTGTGAATCACTCTATCTCTTTGATGTTGCAAATTGGTGGGGCCCTATCCCATTCGGGATGAATATGCAATCATCCGTAACCCATCCCATAATTGTATGTGGTCTATCTTGAGTTGAATGAATGTTCATTTGAAATTTCGGCAGCATTTCGCATTGGTCCCCGAGTACACAGAGATACGTACGGTATGAAACACCACACGCAGACATGCACCCTGGGAACAATACGAAACACCATAACCGAAATTTCAAATGAACATTCATTCAACTTCTCAAGATAGACCACATACAACATTGATGGGTTACGCCCTACAGGTTACAAATTCATACCAAACTGTCCAACCGGGACAATTCAAGATCCAACACAACACGGTACATCGACCGGTTGTTTTGAAACTTGAACGGGAATCTAATGGGTACACACACGACTAAACCCTACATTATTAACGTTGTGTTTCATTTTTTAAGTTCCCTAATAAAGGGAGCCTGCCGAAATTTTGGCAGAGTCTCCCCTGTAAACTAGACATTTCCCAAATTTACAAATGGCCTGTTACATATAGAAAACTTCCCAGTATAGATAAATAAACATATCATACGCATTGTATATGATATTCACAGTTATGAACACAAAATCATGTTATCAATATATGTCATCAACGGCTAATGAGCTCTGCTCTCCACTAACAAACAACATTACACATGCATCGTAAATCATGTTATCAGCACACAAAACCAATGCCTAATGAGCTCTGTTCTCCACTAACAAACAACATTACACATGCATAAAAAATCATGTTATCAGCACACACAATCACTGCCTAATGAGCTCAGCTCTCCACTAACAAACAACAATCAACATACATACACTTCAACACATACAACACACATAGCCGGATGAGTTAGCGTTAGGGGATTACCGTCGAAAGAGAGATAGCGATGGAGACAAAGCTGATGAGAGCCAAACACAGACCACGCGTAAAGTGTATTGGTCTGCATGACAAAGTTGATTGTTAACAGTGTTAATCAAAGTTCCCAACATTCAACTGGCTTCCATAATGAAGTTTCTAAAGATGTAACAGATAAGAATGTAATAACTTTTAGCTTTACAACTGACTAAGTTTATATCAACTTAAATAACTAATTTGACACATATTAAGAATATTAGTTGGAAGTAGTTTTTTTTGTATTAATGTTATTGAATATTAACATATCTCTAATATCATTTATTATACAAAACATTAATGATTTTAGGAATATATACAAGCAAAACATTTTTGATAAATGAAATGTGAGGATGATCAGGAAGAGCCATGGAAGAAGAGAGTGATGAATGAAATGTGAGGATGATCAGTCTCATGCTGAAAAGGAAGCAACTTATAGAGTGCTGGAGGGTCTGATCCAAAGAGCTAAGTTGGAGGGCTTCATACCCTTCACTGATTTGGTTTTGATGGAGAGCAAGTTACCGAAGCATCCAATTCATAAAGTGCCTTCAAACGTAAATAGGGCACATGTTTTTGCCATGTCATGTTATCGTAATTAACTGCTAGCGCAAGATGAAGTCTTCCCCAGACTACTTATTTGGCTGAGTGAGTGTCAAGTATCGTATCCTCTGTGCGTAAGCCGTATCCCACTTGAGCTTCGCGTATCGGAGCCGTATCCTATGTGTATCTGTTTTTGTGTTTCAATTAAATTATTTTTTTTTAATTCTGATACTTTTTGGATACGTATCGGGACGTATCGGTCGCGTATCGGTATCCGATACGTGTCTGATACGGGTACTTCTCCATTTTTGGAGTATCTGGGCTTCACAGGGAAACATCCATTTCTCCATCTCTTTTTCGGATGCCCAAAATAAAAGCTCTTTCTTTTGCTCTTGAGGAGGCTGAAACAACAATGTAGTGTGTTCTGTCCACAAGGTAGTTACAATCATAATGATCACTTGACTGGCAACTAGGATGAAGAAGGACCCCACACCTAGGCCGGTTGCAATGTCGGAGTCATATTGACAGTACTTTCTACCATCACTGTTTTGGGCTAACGTGGCCTGTCCCAAGAACAAAAGTTTACACTTCAACCTCATTTCAACACACCAAAACTTTATTTCCAGTTATAACTATCCTGACTTTTCTCTCATCACAACTTCACACCCTAATGTATAAGGAAACAGTACAACAGATGCATGGCAAAATTTTGAACTAGTAGCTAGCTTAATTACCCTTTAATGATTTATGCTTAGATTAATAGATTAATTAGGAGTAATTAATGAAGATTTAATTAAAATATATAACTATAATATTTAATAATTATTCAAATATATATATGTATGTGTATATATAATATTAAAATAATATTTGATTAAGTTTTTAATAGGTAATAATATTTAAATAATAGAATATTAAGGATTTTCCGGTATTATACATGTGGGGCCTATTTGTCGATCTTCAGGAGAGCTCAACCCACTTTTTTGGCCACCGGTTTCCAGCCAACCACCACTAGCAGCCACCTCCAGGAGAGCTCAACCCACTCACACTTACACCTCCCACCATAGTTGCCTCAACTTAGCATTTAATGTTAACTTCCTCCATCATTAAAACATATTCCCATCAACTCTTGCTACTCTTCATTCTCGGCCAAGCCATTTCACAATCCTCCTTCATTCTAAAATTCCATATTCCAGCAGCTCTTCTCTTCCTCCAACACCACCGTGCACCACCATATCAACCACCACAGCCCACCAAATCACAGCCACACCACCACCTTCCACCTCCAATCATCTAAATTTCCTTCCTCCTTCTTCGACCTCTTCCAAACCGTGACCAATCCTCCACTTAAACAGCCCTTTATTTTCAGTTTTACTTTCATACAATGGCCTTACAAAATCAATTTTATTCCCTTGTTTAAGGAGCTTCAAAACCGCAAGCCAACACAGTTTCAATAACCAACATACTATGCTAATACTATGCTAATACTACAATGATAGTTATTCTTATCTGTAGAAAGAAATCCAAAAACAAGAAGGCCCGGTCCAACTAGTTACAAACAAAAATGTAGAGATCACATCACATGCCGGTTTTGACTATTATAATTGAAGTTGCATTGCAGGAGATGAATGTCTGGGATTGACTCTGTGTTTGTTTAAGATTTAAAATGATGAAGTGACGAATTGGCACTAGCAATTCAAAAAAAAGAAACTGAATTCCATGATGAACTAGGCAGGAATATCTTGCAGCAAAGGAGGAAGCTGATACTCAAGAAGGTCATGTGAGACAGCTTGAGGAAGAGATTAAAGACATGAGACAGAAACACATGCAAGAGTTACAGGAGGCATTGGTGTGCAGGGAGCTTCTTCAGCAGGTAGAGCTTTCACTTATGGATTTCAAACTTAGAATCATTAAACGTGTTACATGAAGCTTTCAGTTTCTTCTTCCAGTAAATTTTGTTATCTTTTATTTCTCATTTAATGTGGGTGATGTAATGAACCAGCCTGAGAGAGAGTTTTGGTTTCATGCTTTATGATTTTTCCTAAAGAAAGTTTGCGAAGAAGGCTAACTTACTTTATGTGGATTGTTCCATATTATATAGATAGATGATTGGAATTAAATCTATGTTAGTGACCTTATTAATGATATATGGGTAAACTATGGAACCAAAACAATGTATAAAAATGCAAAAGAAAATTAGTAAGGAGGTATGGTACTGCTCGTAATGGTATTAAATTCCAACTTTCTTATTAGAACATCCTTTATTATTGTTTTTCAAGTTCCTGAAGTAAGCTCTGCATTTTTTCCAGGAGATAGAAGAAGAAAAGGTGGCTCAATCAGAGTGGAGAGGACTGCCTATGTTCATACGACACCGTTATCAGTAGATCAAAATCCCACTACAAAGCTAAATTCTGCTTTTGAGAATGGTGTGATGCTCTGTTTCTCTTTACTTCACTTAGCTTAGTTGTCTGATATATTCTATAACATTTAGTACCCATACCTTCCAGCCATTCAATCTTAAGGGACTAACAAATAACAAGGGACTAATACAAGAAACCCAACACAGTAACCCTAAACCAACACATACAGAGACAACAAAAATAGAGGGAACGATGTACGTTACCTGCAGTCACGACGGAGGAAGCCGGTGGAGAACAGACGGTGGCTCTAAAACGACGGAGGGAACGGAGCCTCAAATGCTCGAAGCTTCCAACGGAGAGGGTGAAGAGAGACGGCGGTTTCTTACTGGGGACCACGGTGGCTCAGAGATTTGGGGGACGGTAGTTCGGTGGTAAGGGGGACACGGTGCTTCAGACCTTCGGGCAAGGGTGGTTCGGTGGTAAGGGGGAGACGGTGGTTGGTGGTTCAAGAGAGAGAATGATGGAGGTAGAGAGACGAAGGAGACGAAGTCTGAGGGGTTTAGGGTACAGAGATGAAGGAGACGAAGTCTGAGGAAGGAAGAGATTGGGGAAAATAGGTTTTCCCCGAAATACATTTAACACTTAGCGACGGTAACACTGGTCGCTATAAAGGTCACTGAATTAAACTTATAGCGACGGAAACGACCTGTGTCGCTAATATAACAACACTAGCGACGACTACATCCGTCGCTCATTTTACAAATCCCTCCAAAATTTTGAAAGGCTCCAGGAACCTTAGCGACCGCAGAACACCGTGGCTGAAGTATCCATACATAGCGACGGCGGTACCCTGCCGTCACTACCTTGTCTCTAGCGACGGCGACTCGGCGTCGCTGATTTCTTGGAAGACATAGCGACGGCAGAGTAACCGTCGCTATCAGTTGGCGCCATATATAAGTTGGAGGGAAACCAAAAAAATGGAGGGAAATAACTTTAGCGACCGTATCAGTGACGGGGTAAGATTTAGCGACGGTATTAGTGACGGTTCTTTGCCAAATTTAGCGACGGTATCGTGTTGGTCGCTGATTTTGTCACTATGTTTGGTATTCCAGATCTCTTCCCCATAGCGGTCGCTAATACGGTCGCTATTTAGCGACGGGAATCGTTGGTCGCTAAATTGAGGTAGCTGTTTAGGGTTTTTTTAGTAGTGATCTTCTTGTTTCTAAAGTTTCATAATTTTTCTCCAATGGATGAATTTTTAATAAAATTTTGAAGGCTAATGCCCACGAAAAAGATGATCATACCAAGCGGTTGAATTTTTACATATTTTTTTGCAGCTATACTAAGAAAGACATTGTAAGGTTGTCCCCAAAGTTTCATCAGTTTTCTCCAAGGGAACAGACAGATTTTTAAAAAAATCACTATAAAGTTCCTATAAATGGAAAATGGTACCGAGAGCTCGAATTTTTGCATGATTTTTTTGCAGAAATACTTAGAAACACATTATCTTTTTATTCCTAAAGTTTCATAGTTTTTCTCTAATGGATGAGTTTTAAATAAAATTTTGAAGGCTAATGGCCACCAAAAAGATGACCATACCGAGCGATTGAATTTTTGCATGATTTTTTAAGGTTATGCTTAAAAAGGTATTATAAGGTCGTCTCCAAAGTTTTATCAGTTTTCTCCAAGGGAATGGACAGATTTTTTTAAAAAAATATTCAGTGTAAAATCCCAGTAAATGGAAAATGGTACCCAAAACTCGAATTTTTTAATGGTTTTTTCCAGCAATGCTTAGTAACACACTATCATCTTGTTCTCAAAGTTTCATAATTTTTTTCCAACGAATGAATTTTTAATAAAATTTAAAAGCTAATGCCCACGAAAAAAATGACTATACCGAGTGGTTGAATTTTTTTTATGATTTTTTACGGTCTTGCTTAGAAAGGCATTGTAAGGCTATCCCCAGAGTTTCATCAGTTTTCTCCAAGGGTATAGGGACAAATTTTTTATAAAATATATTGATTGTAAAATCTCAATAAATGGGAAATGGTACCCAGAGCTTGAATTTTTGTATTTTTTTTGTAGCAATGCTTAAAAACACACTACTTCTTATTCTCAAAGTTTCATAATTTTTCTTTGAATTTTTAATAAAATGTGAAGGCTAATGTCAACGAAACTGAGCGGTTGAATTTTTGTATTGCTTTTTGTGGTCATCTTTAGGTAGGCATTACAAGATTGTCCGTAAAGTCTCATCAGTTTTCTCCAAGGGAAGGGATAGATTTATATATATATATATATATATATATATATATATATATTCAATGTAAAATCTTAATAAATGGAAAATAATACCTAAAACTTGAATTTTTACATGTTTTTTTTCCAGCAATACTTAGAAACACACTATATAATTTTTCTCCCCAACGATGAATTTTTAATAAAATTTCAAGGTTAATAACCACGAAAAAAAGATTATCATACCGAACGGTTGAATTTTTATAGTTTTTTTACGGTCATGCTTAGAAAGATTTGACCAAAGTTTCATTAGATTTGACCAATGAAAGAGAAAAGATCCATTGTTCACACGGAGTTTTCACTGTTTTAAACAGTGTGAAAGATCAATATTAACTATTAGATTCCATTTTCATATCTTAATTTTCTCAACTACTGATTAAACAAACACGTTATTTTAGTTTTTTGGACTGTAACTTTTTCTTCCTAGGCTACGCCATTCGTTTGTTGTAATGTATTTGATCTGAGAAAAGTAGTTATTTATTCAGAAATTAAAGTTTGTGAGTTTCACTTTGCTTGCAAATTGTGAGGTAGTTATCATTTATCAAAGGCCACTGTAGCCTGTAGGTGATAAAAGCTTTTATAAAGGGTAATACCGTAAAAAAATATTAATCAGTGTCATTAATTTCTTGACATTACGTAAGATAAAACTCAAATATATAGAATCCATATTAAAATAAAATGTAGAATCAAAATCAGTGAAAAGGATTGAAGGTGAACCTAGTATGTATAAAATAACCAAACCATATATATTGGCTCTTTTGTATCAAATCGAACTTTTTTGCTGCTTTTATTCCAGCATATCATGCTTTTTATCTCCTTATGTTAGTTTCATTATTTAATTCTAACGGTGTTAATTAAAGCACTAGAGACCTTCGTTATAATATAATTGCAGATAGCAAAACACGTTAAAATAGAAATTTGAGATAATTAAATTTTATTAAGTTAATAAATATTTTTTATCCAATTTATGTTTAGTTGACAAAACTGTCTACATACCACTCAGCCAAATAAAAAATCTGAATCAGTAATGAAAATAAAATGTATAGTATATAACATTCAGTTAAATACTTAAGCATAAAGTTGCTTTCTTAATTTTTTTAAAAAATTCAGAATAAAAATAATAATTGGAAATGTTAAAAAGTATGATCCATTTTGGGTGGTTACGAGTTTTTTTTTAAATTTTTAAAAGTAAATTTGAAAACAAATTATATTTGAAAAAAACAATTTTTAGTCATATTTAAAAAAAATAGTTTCTTTGCTTTTGTTTTTAATTATATGGACTCTTAACCTTTGTCGTTTAACACCATTGACGCATCCATCATCACCATTATTACCAATGTCGTTGCTATAGTCGTCACCCCTTTCTCCCCTACCGACATAATTGTCATCATTATCACCACCATTATATATCGTCATCATTGTTAGCGTTGCTACTATTACCATTATTATTGTCGTCACTATCATTATTAGCATCTAACTATCACCACCATCATCATTATCATTGCCACCGTAATTACTATCATCATCACCACCACCATAAAAGAAGTCCCATATCTTTCTATGATTTTCCTTTCAAGAAAATAAAATCATGCATGTGTACCTGTTCATACTAATTAAGATCTTGCGTCTGTCCTACTCTCTCCCATGTAATCAACCGAAGTATAGTACATTTAATTATTTTATATGCACTTTAGTGACAATCCAACTCAACATAAATATCAAGCTAAAAATCAAGTGGGTTGTGTCGTGGACGAGTTAACTCGGTCTAGCTAAAATTGACTTCAGATGACGAAGGAATTCACACACTCTATACCCATCCAAAATCTAATCTACAAAAAGAAACTTTGGTTTAAATTTTATCTCAGTAAAGTTCAAAGCTTAACGTTTTATTTGAGAGTATTTTTTTTAAATTTTACATTTGTCTTAAAAGTATGGAAAATTATGAAAAATATTTAGACTTAGTACCAATTTTTCAGTTTGAGAAATTGGGGAAAACGTTTAACTATAACCAATTTTTTATTTTATTTTTTGTTTTTCTTTAAAAAAAATTTTAAGTTTTAATACCGTAATTTCTATTATTTTTATTTTGGAAAAATTTAGAACACTCCCCCTTTTTTAATGAAAAATTTTAAAAAACTATTTTGGATAATTTTTAAATAGTAGTTTTTGAAAAATTTTAGAATGCGGTGTTTTTTTATCTTTTAAGTATTTTCTTTAAAAAACTGAATATATGAATATGTTTTTTATTTTATTATATATTCTTAAAAAAAATTTTATTTGTTTATAAAACATATTAACTAAACACACTCTAATGAATTAAAATACAACTTTTGTTTTGTTGAGAAAATGGTTTTCTAGAAACCTTAGGCACGCCACAACATCACTCTATTTTAAACAAGTTAAGCCGAAAGACAATTTAGTTGGATTTAAATAGTCTTAACATGACCCCACAACAATCCTAAAACCTTGATCATGATCTATATTGAAAAGACACCCAACAAGAACAAAACATTATAAATATACCAAGCGAATTGTTAACAGCACAAGGAATCACATGTGATCCTCTCATATTTTCTTTTTAAATACTTCTTTTTAGTGCCCATATACATGCTAGCTGTTCAACTACTTGTTATGTCACCCTCCTTTTGAAATCCTTTCAGGTTTCATTTAGCATAATTTTTTTATAAATGTTAGGGTTTTACTTGCTCTCTTTTTTAATGGTTAAATTGCCCAAAAAGTGCAGTTTAATTATTAGTTTCTGATATATAAATGGACCTTAGTTAAGATGGGTAAGCTATTCATGAATATTATTTGGATGGATTTAAATTTTCTTTCTACCATTTTAAATTTTTGAGATAATTTTTACATCAACTATGAATATGATCGACATCTTATTTATAAGATTTAGGGCAATCCTTAACTAATAAGTTAATTTTTGGGTTAATTTAAGTCCGTAATTTTCTAATATATATGTATCAAAATCCAACATGTCTTAAATATTAGGTCACTCGTAAATATCTAGTCTTGTAAATTTTATGCATCATATGTTCAGTCTTGGGCGTAGGGGAGTTGTTGGATATCAAGTGTGAATGATGTGGATGAAAAAGTCTCATATTAAATAAAGATGAACAAGTGAAATGGCTTAATAATAATTGATTTTAAGTTGTAAAGTGGTGTCTTATACTTATTGACTCCTCCCTCTAAATTCTCCCAACAGTAGTATCTGATCCGGTCTGTATATCGGTCCTCAAAAGTTATGACGTCAGAGTGACATCTCAGAGGAGTAACCGGTATTATAAGAAGACAAAGCTACACCGGTTATCCGTCCTCACCTCATCCGTTCTTACCACATCAGAGGCTCAATCCGTCCTCGTTACGAGGGATACTTCGTCTGACCTTATCTCTACAACGTGAATAACCGTTTGCCCCAGGGTCACTGTGAGATAAGAGTTCCTTATAACTTATCAGCGAAGATACCCTGCATGGCGGAATGTGTCTATATCAATTATCTCACGACTATAAATAGCTCATTTCAATACACATGCAAGGTCACGTTGTTCTATCTCATATTCTTACTATTGCATTGCTTGAGTACTCATTGAGTTCATACACTCTTCTAACTTGAGAGTCGGAGAATCTTCACAGGTGGCACCACCTTTTGCCCCTCTTCAACGCGAAACGTTGGTGTGAAGGATCCCCAGGACAACAAGACCAGTTTCTCCCACTGAGAGACCGGACTACAATACCGGATACCCACTGTACCGGTGTACAAACCCTAAAACATCTGCACTCTTGTAACTGGTCCCACACCGGATCCTAGACCCCGGTTCAAACCAGTTAACAAAACCCAAAAATGTTAGGACTGCTACGAGCACTTTAGGGCGAATAGGATTTCTTAATTTGGTTGCTAACTATTTTAGCCACCAAAATACCATCTTTAATAACCGATTTTCCGGGTCGCTAAAATCATTTTTTGTCGTGTTTACTATATGATGCTCACTCTACGTATTTCTTATAGAACCCACCAGATTTATATAGGCAATCATTTTTTAATAAAAGGGGAAGTGAAACATTAATGGAGTTTATTATATTATATGGTGTTCAATTAAGATTTTTTTCTTTAATATCTTCTAACTCTTTAAAAAAAAATAAATTTCTTCTTTTTTATTTTGTCTGTTGTTAATTTTTTGTTTTTTGTTTTATTTTGCAATGGCAAAATCAATTAATGTTTAATGTTAAGGGAAAGGGACCTTATATGAGACTTCTAGTAAAGTAATTTGCAATTGCAGAGTGCATTATATTGGCTGCCGAATGAAATTAAATCAATTTTAATTGAGATTTCCATTTAGGCCTCTGTGTGCAATTTTACATATTTCTAATATTTTTCTTCAAACTATGCAAATTTAATCCTCTCGATCACTAACTTCAAATCTATATAAAAAAATCTGAAATTATTATTTTATATCCAAATATTTGGTGATTTATGATATAGAATTTACATGTGAAATCATTTTAAGAACGGGTTTGGAACTAAGAATTTAGTAAGAGCACGGTACAAATTAATTTGAAGGATTTATAAAGTGTGATATTATGGTTTAAAAAGAGAAAATTGTGAGATTTTTAAAAAAGAAATTTGATATTTTAGGTAAATTTTGAGTAAAGAATAATTTATATTCAACTTAATTTATCATTTTGGGTAGAAAATGGGGATATTGATGATTTTGAGCAGAAGAAATTTGAAGATGTGAGTCACTTAGTTACGAATTGCACTTTATTTTAAATTATAATTGTCAAAGCATGCAACTTGCCTAGGCTGAAAATGTGATTTATTTTGGGGCTTAAAGCTGAAAATGTGATTTTAACATATAAAAAAAGTGTAGTTTCAGTGGGTTTGACCCCACTAGTACAAAAAACAGTAGTGTTTACGTACATTAATTAAAAACAAAACATTTTACATCAATTTTTAGATCAATGTAAATCTTGATAAAAAAAACATTTTACATTAATTTTTAGATGAAATGTATATCCAGACAATGAAGGAGTTGATATGTTTTTACATTGGTTATCAAAATAGGTGTAAAAGGATACCTATATTTATACTGCTATTTGAATAAAAACGATGTAAAATGTTATTTAACAATGGTTTTTGAACCCCATTAATGAACCTTTTTATCACCCATTTAGTTGATCATTATCTTATATTATTATTTGCATCCATTCATAAAAAAATATTTAATGGACAAACATACAAATATATATAAAATTTAGTTAAAATACTTATATATACCATCACTATAACAATAAATATACAAGAGTTGAAGTAACAATGCATACTTGATATATACTATAACATTTAAACACTACGTGTCTATTTGGTATGTAGTTGGAGAAATAGGATTTAAAAAAATGAGAAATTTAATGATTAATATTGATATTTCACGTCATTTGAAACAATCAAAACTCTATTTAAACGTAAAATAAAAAATCTTCATTTAAGAAACGTTGTTTGAGGCTATACATATACATGGTTTATATTTGTTTCCTACTTATGTGCTAAGGACACTGATCACAACCCGCAAGTGGCAACTGATATACAACATTTAATTAAGAAATTTGAAGCACCAAATGAAAGAAAAAATCTACAGCTTTGATGACAAGCCATATCTCTTAGATGACTTGCAAAGATTCTGTTAATCCATCCTCAAAATAGATTTTCTCCCATGATTTTGCTTTATGTTTGTCACAAAATTTGGAGAGAACAAGGGTATGTGCTTAATTGAGTTTTAAGCCCTAAACCCTAAATCATATTTTGAAAACCTTCCTCCGGTGAAAACGTTTAGCCAATTCAGGTGATTGATATTGCTGAATCAATCAATCAATCCATCTGAATGAGAAACTAAACCACCCAAAAATGCAACCTGAAACTTTCAAACTATGAACCCTTGAATGTATAACTTTCTAAAGTATCAATCAGCAGTTAAAAAATAAGTGAAACTAACTCATCACACACACATATGTCTAAAACATTTCCATATTTACAGAAACATTACATACAGGCAGCAAGAAACCAAACTTGAGTATTAGAGCTAGTTGAAACCATAAACATCTAGAAACATTGAAATTTTCTTTTTGGAATGCAACTGAGAATGTCCTGTTTTTTATTCCCTGGACATTAGTTCCTCAAATGTCCGTAAAACATATCAATCACAATCTTAAAATAGAATGTAAACTTATGAAGTTTGTCCTCATGTATAACAAGAGATCAACCCAATGCCTATACGACATACCTGATCCGGACCTACACTATACCTGAACGACATTTTATAGCAAAGATAATGGGGGAGCTTGTCCTTATGCATATGGGATATGTCAGCTATAGCCAAGATGACATCCACAACCACATCATTCACAAAACCTAAAAAAAACATTTGACAATCGTATTCAACCGTCTCTACTATAAATACCTCCATCGAAAACAATAAAAGTATATATGTATTCATTATGCAATTATTTTTTATTCGTGATTTATAATACTCTAAAATCGTTACTGACTTAAACATTAGAGATACCCTACAAGACACACTCTCTTCATTCACATTTTGACATTTATACATGTGTTAAAAGACTCGGAGGTATACCGCTCAACTCATCAAATATCATCTTATACGAGGTCATATACTAGTAAGACCAATACCCAAATGTTGAACAACCATGAATAACAAGATTTTGAAGACATATGGTAAACTGATAATGAATAAATTTGCTTCTTCTTGGGGTGTGCCTCTGTTATTTAAATTTTTATCATTTTCTCAACCGATGACCATTTTTGTTTTGTTCAGTCTTGAGAGCAATTCCACTGTTATGGGAAGCAATTATTGCAGGAGATAGAGTTGATAGTGATATGGCCATGGACTTCCATTTTTTCCCTAGGATTCTGCTGGGGAAAGGGAGGGAATAGTTATGGAGCCTTCTGATTTTCAAAAGGTATCATGTTGCAGTACTTAGAGGGATTTAAGATCAATCAAATCAAGTTTGACTAACGAAAAAAAAAATCATTGATTCAACTAAATTTTGATGATATCAAATAGCGTAAAAAATTAATATTAATTATTAAATTTTTTTATTTTCATAACTTCCAAATCAGTTTTAAGCTATTGTTTGTGTCAATATTACGTTTTTGTGACCTTCTTGATATAGTCTGTATTGTAAGATTCTATTATATCTTAACACTGCAATTTGGATATAAATAATACATGGTATATCTACCGAAGATATAGTTATTTATTTTGCATATGTGTGTGCAGTGGATCTAAGTGAAATAAAAGGGGTACCATGAAAATTAATTTCTCTTAAAAAATAATTTTTTAACTCTCGGTTACAAGGAATTCAATTTGAAAATTAATTTTTTTAAATCTTGTAAAATAAAACCAACTTAAAATTAAGTCAGATGTTCATACACCTTAAATTAGATATTAAATCTTTTCCAACAAAAACTTATATGTTTTTAAATTGGTGATTCCAAAACCGACTTAAAAAGTGATTTTTTAAATTGATTGAAAATCTAATTTGAAAGGATATCTTTATTAAGTTACTCACATCTACATCATTTGTATAACCATTTTAAAATTTATTTTTAACCAACTTAAAAACTTTTTAATTTCTACCTGTGAATGATGACATAATAACTTCAAGGAACATGTCATAAGCCCTAAGAAATATTGATGATGTCACAAGTTTGTAGAGATCAGATGATGATATTAATAAGCCCTAAGAAATATTGAAGTTTTTAGAGATCAACATAGATAATGATATAATGACAACATGATATAAGTCTTGAGAAACACTTATCATAAGTTTGTTTCGTCTTTATTGTCGTTGTTATTATCGTTTTTAATTTTATTGTCATTGTTATTATTATTGTTGTCTTTATTATCGTTGTCGTTGTTTTTTGTTACCATTTCTTGTCACTGTTATTATCATTGTTATTGTTTTTGTTGTTATTATTATTGTTATTGTTGTTGTTAATTATTTATTGTTATTTTTATTAGTTTATTATTGTTATTTTTAATATTTAGGATTGTTTTTATTATTATTATTATTATTATTATTATTATTATTATTATTATTATTATTATTATTGTCAGTTGTGGTTTTTTATTACTATTATTAACTGTGATTATTTTTATTGTTGTTAAATTTTATTAGTATTATTTTAATAGTGTTATTTTATTATTATTTTTATTATAATCATTATATTATTATTATTCTAGTATTATATATTATTATTATTATACTATTTTATTATTATTTATTTTTATTATATTTTGATTTTTTATATTTTATTTTGAATGTTTTATTATTTATTATTTTATTATTAATGTTACTGTTGTTGTTATTAATTATTTATTCTTATTAATTGTATTATTTTATTATTATTATTTATTATTATCATCACTATACTATTATTATTATTATATTGTTATATTAGTATTATTATTTATTGTATTTTATTTTTTTATTTTATTAGTATTGTATTATACTATTATTATTTATTATATATTATTATTATTATGTTTTTAATTACTTTATTATTATTTATGTTGTTGTTGATATTATTATTATTTATTCTTATATTTTGTCTTAGATATACACCAAACATAAACATTAAATAAAATAAGAGTTTGTATTATTTTTATCCTATCATATTCTTATCTTATTCGTATATTTTATATTCTATCCTGCCATTTTTTATTTTATCTATCAAATGTACCTTAATTTCACAAAATATCATTATCTTATCTTATTTGTATACTTTATATTCTATCCTGCCATTTTTTATTTTATCTATCAAATGTACCTTAATTTCACAACAAATACCTGTCTTAAAGAAAAAGAAACAAACACTTTAGCTTCTCATTATTATTAAAAAAAAACTTGAAAAGAAAATAGTTAACATTCACTACTGCATGAAATTATCTCGGATTGATATAACATATATAAATGATTGTTCATCAGCACTATCTTTCCAAAAATATGATCACTAGGCAACACCTGTCAACCTACATGACGTTGAGGCCCATGATAGGAATAATATTTAAATATCACACAATACTCAAAATGGCATCCAACAATATCATAATTTAATAAAAATTTAAAGATTTTAGACACCCTTATTAAGAAGTAACCAAATCCAACAGCTGGGGAAAGACCATTAGTCCTTTTGTAATTTTTAATCTTAAAAGTTCCCACCTTTGTATATTTTATGTGCCATCCTTTGGATTATGTCTCTGAACTTTGTATTCATGCGTCCAGGTTCACAGGCCCAGCTTCACAGGTGTCCTCAGGCAACCACATTTCCCTTTCTCTCTTGCTAACTTTGGCATCAACCTTATATAATCTATTTTTGTTTTTGATCCTTAGTCATGTCACCTAATAGCTTAACACATTCCTGATTTTCCAAATATGCCCTTTTGTTAAAGTAGTATGTTGTTCCTTCATTGATTTGATCTCAATCTTGATCCCTTCATTGGCACAAAATTTTCCAGGATAGCTAGTCAAGTGGAATTGGTGCTTCAAAATAAGATGGTGATTTCATTATCATGAAAATTAAAAGCAATAAAAAAAATTAAGGATTAAAATAATATACATCAAAATATAAAAACCAAACCATATTTAATGCAGTTAAAATTGCAGAGGATAAAGGTATTTTTGCCAATTCACACATGATGGACAAGCATGCAGCCATTTTTGTTTAATTTTTGCCCTTTTTGTTTAATTATTCATATTCTTTAAACAATGTTACCCGTGGTACCATGAACAGTGAAATGGATAAAGATCATAAGAAAGTGACCTTTGATTGACCGATAGAATCAAGTGGGGGGCACAATTCTGCATGTATAAATATGCAACAAACACTACCCCCAAAATCAGTGCCACACATAAATTTGAAGACAAAATTTGATCCAAACCACAAACTTTGAAACCTTTTTGCATGTATTGGGGAGGAGCTATGGCTGGCCATATGGGTCAGGGTGTCCTAGAGGAAGAGGTATGGAGAAAGGGACCTTGGACTGCTGAAGAGGACAGGTTGCTTGTTGAATATGTGAGGCTGCATGGTGAGGGTAGATGGAACTCTGTTGCTAGGCTTGCAGGTAACAAGAACAACCAAACATTTTAGTTTTTCACTTTCTTTTGTTTCTTTCTATCATTAGATCTCACATCATTATATAAATCTATGTGTAACAATCCAACTATTGCTACAGAACAACTGAAATTGCTCCCAACTAAGAGACACCTTAAAGTTTTCATTTTGAAAATTGTTTACTCTGGTCCAGAGTATCATTCCTTATACTTTTTTTCATTTTAATTAATCTTATTCTCCCTTTTACTCTTAAATGTGAAGTGATTCATGGAGTATAACTTAATTGGTTGAGTAGGGTTATAAATCATTTGATATTATGTTTTAAGCATACCAAAAAGAAACCAAGTGCCTACAGAATAGAAAAGCATTGTTTGTTATAATGGTCTTATCCGACTTTAGTCTAATCCTCTTTTACTTAACTCTGAATAGTTACATAAACTAATAATCATGCATCATTGTGATTCATGATGTGTTACTGTTTTTGTTGTCCAATAACAGGATTGAAAAGAAATGGAATGATGCATGATGTCTTATTGTTTATGTTGTCCAATAACAGGATTGAAAAGAAATGGGAAGAGCTGTAGACTAAGATGGGTGAATTATTTGAGACCGGACCTAAAGAGGGGTCAAATAACCCCACAAGAAGAGAGCATAATTCTAGAGCTTCATGCTAGGTGGGGAAACAGGTAAAATTTTAACCCTTTTGAACTTGAAATGTTTCCATAATGTTGACATGGCGTTGACTTCTAGTTAATCAAAATCTTCAGGTGGTCAACAATTGCAAGAAGCTTGCCAGGGAGAACTGATAATGAGATAAAAAACTATTGGAGGACCCATTTCAAGAAAAAGCCAAAAAGTCCCTCTGATGCAGCAGAGAAGGCCAAAAATAGACTCCTGAGGAAGCAGCAATTTCACCAGCAACAACAGCAACAGCAATCACAAAAACAGCAAC
This sequence comes from Clitoria ternatea, assembly GCA_037962975.1. Taxonomy (NCBI): domain Eukaryota; kingdom Viridiplantae; phylum Streptophyta; class Magnoliopsida; order Fabales; family Fabaceae; genus Clitoria; species Clitoria ternatea. The sequence continues at coordinate 59,016,325 of CM075674.1, forward strand.
AGCATCAACAACAACAACATGAATTTAACTTTGACATGAAAGGGATCATGGCCTTGCTTGATGACAACAGCCATAGAGCACCATATATATCGCAAGGTAGACAAGAAATAGTTAACACAAACTCAAACATCACAGAAGAGCAGGGATACTTAGACACTATGCTCAATTGCAACACCTCACCTGCAGAGACCACAGCTGAAGATATCTTGTGGGATGGCACCCTTTGGAACATAGATGACGTTCATGCCAATTTCAGTGTTGCTAGTGCCACAAACAAAACTGGTCTCTACAGTTTAGTGGCTCCTTTCTGTTAATGTTTTCTACTTAAGCAAGTATGCTAGCTAATTTCAAGTCAGTTTCATAAGGCTCCAAAAACCAAGAGCTTATTAATTAGAGTTTGGATTAGTTATTGTTGTTGCTTAAGGTGTGTGCTAGAGGTAGTAAATGATATTTGAGGCAGTAAATGATATTCTAAAGACAACTTCAATAAAGTGTCTTCAATTTTGCATATAAAACTACTATGCTTTTTCGCTTTGCTCCTTGTGTTTGGATAACAGCACTAGTGACAACTTTCCAACTTCTAGACAAACAAGACAGAAACAAGAAGTAACAAATTGATGAACAGGGAAATTATGCTATGGTCTCGAACTAGCACATCGTCTCTGTCAATTATTGCATAACACGTGATAAAATTAACTTCTCTTTATTAGATCAAAATTACGTAAGGAAAATAGTTGTAAAATTTAATTTTAAGTCACAATCTCTGTAAACGCGTTGTAGATTGTTACATAAGCCATTATTCTTTCATAATAATTATTTAAAAGTCATATTTAAAATGAATTTTAATAGGTTAATATTGTAAAAATTTTCACACTAACAATATATATTCCTTCCAATATTTTTTATCAGACTATGTTTTTTTTATATTTTTTGATTCATTTTATAAGATCATTTTCAACCTTGTTTGTCATGGTTGACGATAGCAAAGAGAGGAGAAAGTGTAGTGAACTATTTATGTTTTGTAGAGTACATGGAATGAGCACCTGCCACTTAACCATCCATGTAGAATGATTTTAACGATTCTACAATGGTTGTTAATTTGGAGGACTTAGAGTCAGTTTGGATTCTTAGTTTGGTTAGTTATACGGTCAAACGTTATCTCGAACGACGTAAAAAATTAATATCAACTATTAAATTTTTTCATTTCTCTAACTCTGTTTCTCCAACTGGAAACCAAACAGACCCTTATTTATCTTACAATGAAGAAAGTCAGGAACTAATGGTTCTACCATGGTCGTTAACTTAAGACTTATTTGTCTTACAATGAATAATTAGTGGGTTTATTCTTAATTTATATATACAAATTGTAATGACTTTTATTTTTCTTCTTACATTTCTCGTTCTTTCCTAACTCATTCCTTCTCCTTCTTTCTCGATATAGATAACGGATTATGATAGACCAAACTTAAAAAAATCATATTTAATTTGAGCTTAAAATATGTTTAATTAAGCCAAACAAAAATATGGTTTGAACAAGTTTGGATCATGTTAAAATTAGCTAAGATGATATGTCTCTAATTTAGATTCAAAGTTTAAAGTTCAAAATACCTTATTGAATGAGTTTAGATTAGTCTAATTTAACCGACTTCTATCTTTACCTATAAAATTTAACTCAGAAACATATTTTTTAAGATTGATTTCAGAATCTTTAGAGTAATGTACTGAATCGTTTGTTATGTTTATAAATGAAGGCATATAGGTGATTCCTTACTCTATTTTTAACTCCTTGACATAATCTTCACAATGATTCTCTTAGCTTTTTGGCTTTTGTTCTTACATTTGTCTGAAATCAAAGCAAGTGCAACCAAAAGCTAAAAAACTGTACTGAAATTCCGTAAAGCACTTAAAGGAACTAATGGAAGTACCAGTTGCATCATTTGGATACATATTTAAATCAAAGCATGGCATTAGTGCATAAAGAAATCTCTTATGGACACTTTTCGTGCTGCTACAACTCAATACATCTTTGTCGTTTTTGGTTGGTTTAAACTTTAATCTACACATAACAATTTGTATTCCGAATTCCGATTGTTTCAAATTAATCGATCGAATTTTTGATTAAGTGTCAATTTGGTTAGTCGTTAGATCAATCAAATTAAAATTGAACTAATAAAAAAGAAATTCTTTAACTCATCAAAATTTGATTGTCTTAAACGACACGTAAATTAATATTAATTATTAATTTTTTTCATCTCCATATCTCCGATTCCATAATTAATTACCAAATGAGTACTTGAGCAAATGCGGAACTGGATTCTTGAAACGTCATGTTATCACATATCTCACATGATATCATTTTTTAATTTAACAAATCGTCCATATACATGTTGATTATGCTCTAAACTTATCAACATACAAGTATCATGAATTCCGATATTCTATTACAATATCTTATTGGCAAAATTTTATTTTTGAGTCTTTTAACTTTAACTTTTGTTTTGGTTGGTGTTCTATCTTTTTTTCTCACTGTTAAATCTTTTTTTTTCATATTAATTAATTCAACCTCTAACTCTTTTCTTTTCAACTTAGTGTATGTGTTTGTTTTGAAGTTCTCTTTTCCTTTTAAAGGGTAAAAGGAAAACTATGCCAAACAATTTTAAAAAAAAAACTTATTTTAATAAAGACAAATTTAATAAAAAGATTTTAATCTCTTGTACTTTTCTAAAATGCCAATTTACTCTACTTTATTTGTTTTGTTCCACTTAACACAACGTTCTTATATAGTTAACGTTATCAATGTATCAACTTGTTTCTCAAGTTTAAAAATAGATAGAAATGATTAAATTGGCATAAAAACACTTAAGAAACTAAATGAAAAAAAAAAGTAAGAAAACAAAGTTGACTAAAAAAAATATATTTACAGGAGTAAAATGAAACAAACACTAGAAGAAAACCATTTAATAATTTATTTTTACCTTTTCAAAAAATATTTTTCTAAGTTTTATGAGAAAGAAACAAATCTACATTCGTTAATTATACCATTTATTTAATTATATATATGTTACTTTCCCTCTCTTTTTCCTTTTTTCTAAGTGTGGTTCAGAAAATTGTAAATCTATATCTATATTCTTCAAGGCATACATTATATTAAACATAACCTACTAACAATATGAAATTTTATATGCACGGTATATTACTAATAAGTAATAATAAAAACTATTTCCAAAATATTTAAATCTTATAATGACCAAGGCTAACAAAAAAATGGAAATAAAATAAAAAGTGACTATTTTATAAGGGTAAAAAACCATTTTAAGAAGAAAAAAAAATGGTAAACATAACCATCAAAGGGTAAATCCTTCACACAATAGTAGTCGCTAAATAAAGCCTTTGGTTTTTGGGTCAGAATATGGAACCAAATAGTTATGAGCGTCCACGAACCGTCACAAATTTTTACATGTTATGGGCCTTAGTGGGCTAGGTCCCAAAATTTCCTTCTTCCTTAGCTAGTTCGCCTAATAAACCACTACATTTTAATCCATTGCTTAAGTCCCTTGAGTCTCTTCCCCCTTTATTTCTTTAAGAACTCATTACATGCCATAAGTGGAAACCCATGAGTCCTTCTCATTAAGAGTTAGAGGATGCTCCATACAAACATGTCTTTAGATGAGTTTTTGAGATTAAGTTTGGGGTTGGCTATCTTCTTTTGCTTAAAAGTGGACAAATCTCTTAAGTTTGGGGTGGGGTAGCAACAATTCTTGCTACTATGTTTGAGAAATAAATTAAAAAATCAAAAGTGTAAGGAAACGAAAAAAATGGTAGAAATGAAAAAAAAAGTTCAAGAAAGTGAAAAAAAAATAAATCAGAAAAATAGAAAAAATAATAAGGATTAGGATGAAGGCACTAATTCTTGACCTTAAGCATTCAATCCTACATTTGATCCACTTATTCATCCCTCGTATTCTTTCCAATTTCTTTGGGTCTAGCTAGATCCCAAAATTTATCCTACATTGACCCTAGTCCTATTACAACCTATATTAAAGTCTTCATGATGGGTGGTTACAATAGGGCCGGGCATCGGTCGGGCCAGTCGGGTTCGGGCCCAAAAAATAAAAACCCAATAAAATCTGAGACTAATAAATTATGGCCCAGTTTCGCCCATGTACGTTTTCGGATATTCCGGGTGACGGATTGTCGGGCCTCGAATTTTGGTGGGCGGATTACAGATTTGGGCTTTTTTAAGCCATAGATTTTCTAATTAAAAAAAACATTGAAATTTTCAACCCAACATTTTTTTTGTTATCAAAAGGTTTCATGGGAAGGGTACATAATTCAGGCCACAACGCTAATGGAGGAAAAAAAACATAAACATAACCCAACAATTTGGGCCTTTGCAATATTGAAACCTTTTTTTTCTTTTTTCTTTTTTGTTTGACTGCTTTTATTTTGGTTAATATAACTTTAAATTTTTATTTCTATTTGTCAATTATAAAAAAATACTCATCTAAAAGACAAAAAAAACCAGACAAAAAGAAAAATATATAGTAGTCATTGTAACATACTCAAGCAACATTAACTCCTTACAAGTTACACCTATATCTAAAAGGTAACTGTGCATCTTAATATAAAAGTCCAGAAGTAGAATAATATGCATCAAGAACTAGAACAATATGTATCAAGTCAATATTAATAGTATTACATCATTTAATAAGGAATCCTAAATTCCTAATCCCTTTTACTTCAACACATAAAATAGACCTGGAGGCATAGAAAATCATAATTAGTGTTTACATTTTTTACATTTCAATCAAAATTAAATAACAGAATATAAAGGTTAAACTGCATTTATACCAAAATGATCAACATGTAGAAGCCTGTGTTGAAATCACTGAGAAACAAAATAACACCTGGCAATTGATATTACAAAAAAATATATATAAATTAGAAGCTAAGCACATGTAAATAATACCTGTTAAGTGCTCAGAAACTAATGACATGAAAACAAAAAAAATAAAAATGAATACCTGTTTCAAGTGTAACTAGACACTATATTATCCATTCAAAAAGCACTTTCCTATCATGTAAATAATACTACAAGGAAAAACAAATATAAGTTAATAGCTATAATAAGAAGAAGACAAACTCATGCTAAAAAAATATATTAAAATCAATACATTACAATCAAATTTAAATATAAGGTTAAACTACATTTATACCAAAATGATCAACATCTAGAAGCTTGTGTTGAAATCATCGAGACAAAATAACACCTGACAGTGCTACACTACAAGAAAATATAAATCAGAAGCTAAGCATGTAAATAATATCTGTTATGAACTCAGAAGCTAATCAGATGCAAACAAAAAAAATTAAAATCAATATCTGTTTCAAGTGTAACTAGGCACAATATCATCCTCAAAAAGCACCTTCCTATCATTAAATAATACTACAAGCAAAATCAAATGTAAGTCAATAACTATAATAATAAGCTGAAAAAACTCATGCTAAAAATATATTAAAATCAATACATTTCATTCAAAATTAAATAATAGAATATAAATGTTAAATTGCATTATTATACCAAAATAATCAACATCTAGAAGCTTGTGTTGAAATCATTGAGACAGAATAACACCTGACAGGGCTACACTATAAGAAAGAAAAATATATAAATAAGCAGCTAAACACATATAAATAAAAAAACATTAAAATCAGTAGCTATATCACCAGTTTTAAGTGTAATGAAATAAATTAATACCTATTTTAAGACTGACCAGTTGCAACACTGGTTGCAGATGTTAATCCAGCAACAGATGATTGTCTTATGTTCATACTTGTTCTGTTGTTGCCTTCTCAATATCTAGAAATAAAATAAAATAAAATTATGCACAACATAATAATAATTATAGAAGGAGTTTTAAATCATATAGATAGTAATAGGGGGTGTTTTGCTGACCTTGAACTATATCACCAGTAGCTTGGAGTTCTTCACTTACATTCAGCTCTAAAAATGGGTTCAGACTAGGCCGTAACCAATTCTGACCACATATGAGGGCACCAGCCATTTCAGGGCTCAATGAGCTCCTGTATATGTCTAGAACTCTACCTCCAGTGCTAAACATAGACTTAGAAGCTACAGTTGAGACTGGTGTAGATAACACATCTCTAACCATATAGGACAGAATTAGAAACCTTGATGTATTATTTTTCCACCAAATTAAAAGGTCAAAGCTGTTATCCCCTTTTACACATGGTTCATCAAGAAATGTTTCTAGTTCAGTTTTCTAGTCAACCAAACTTTGAGAATTTAAAAAATCCTGAAATGAGATATCTAACTTATCTCTACCATAGGCTTCAAATTCTGACTGATTATTACTATTACAAACTAAACCAGACCCTTGAGAATCAGTAGCAATTTGGGATGCAGGCCGATTTTGATCAGAATACCATTTAAACATCCTAGTCAAGTTATCTTTCACAGTGTTTGTAAGTTCAGATGGAGACAAGACACCACTTTGGTGTATTTTTCTGAATGCCCATGAAATAAACTTGATCTGGTCTAGATACCGGCTCCAAGGTTATCCGGTCTGGATTTCGGTCCTAAGAGCAAGAGGCAGTCTCAGCCGTCCTGGAGGCCAATTGGTATCCCAGGATAATGATCCAGTCGGTAAACATGTTGATCTGGTCTCACCTAAAGCGAAGTCATTATAGTCGTCCTAGAGTTCAACCGGTGTCAAGAATATCGATCTGGTCTGCAACACACTAGGCAAACCTCTCTTACACCGATCGTCCGAGGTGACACCCGAGACACCGGGTGACTTATCCGTCCTCCTACACCGGGTCACTGATAACCGACTGTCACAGTGTCATAACAAGGAAGGCACTCTGCACAGCGGAATACGTCCCTTTCATTCATCGACAGGAGTGGGTACAATCACCAGCGAAATTTACGGAAACGGTGATTATCCTCCATCCATATGACAAAAAAGTATACTGATAATTCACCTACCATCCTGACACACTCTGAATACTGGGCCACTCGGATTGTCTCTTTATACACGTTATCAGAACCAGTGGGCCCACTTACACCCAACAATTCATCTTCCACGCTCAACTATAAATAACATGTTGCAATACATGTGCAGGAGTACGTGATCCTTACCCTCACTCTCACCATTATACTGCTGGAATATTCATTGAGTTTCATACGCTCTTCTAACTTGAGCGTCGGAGAATCTTCGCAGGTGACACCACCTGTCGCCCACACCAACGCGAGAGGTCGATGTGAAGGATCTCAAGGACAACAAAACCAACCTTCATACACTCAGAGGCCGGATCACAGACACCAGATACACACAGAACCGGTCTTCAGAGACACAATCTTCTTACTATTTGTGAGCTGCCTTATACCAGATCTCTTGACCCTGGTTGAGGACAGATCATTGGCACGCCCGGTGGGACACGGTAGAGTTATTCCCACTTTCTGCAGAAGTTAGTAGTCTCACATAGAAGGAGATGGGCGCGACTTTGTGGATGGTCATGTGGAAGATGTGACCCATCAACAAGCTGAGGGGAGATTCGTCTTTGAATCACCAGCAACCCACTCAAGGAGGATGGTACCAGTAGCCACCCCTGATCCACGAGATGAGGTTATCAGGCAACTCAGGGAGGAGTTGATGGAGTTACGGAGGGAGAAAGGAAGAACTGGAGATAGAATGGTGTCTCAGGCAGAGGATACTCGCCATGCATCTGCGAGAGAGAAGTCCACAACTCTCCAGTATTCTAAGATCCCTACTTATTAGAGGAGAGAACAAACTCAAGATTCTGGGGACAGAATCAGTACAAGGAAGAGGGGGCAGACAGCGATGACCGCTGGGGCATACCGACTCAATGTCCCTTTCTCAAGGAGGCTCATGAACGTATTCATCCTCAAGCACCTGCAAACGACCCAACCACTTTCCATCAGAAGTATAACGGAGAAACTGATCCCATTAAGCACCTTGATGTTTACACGTATGAGGCCATGTACTTGGGAGCCGATGAAGATGTGATGTGCAGGATGTTCCCACGAACCTTAACGGAGGAAGCTCTCGGTTGGTTCAAAAGTTTACCCTCGGAGTCAATAGATTCTTGGGAACAAATGCCGACTTCATTTGAGAGCCATTTCATCATCTCTAGGGACATTCCAAGGACTTCTCATACCTTGGCTCAGATAAGGCAGGGGGAAAATGAAACTCTCAAGGAGTTTTTGAAGAGATTTTACAAGGAGGCTGCTTTGGTGCCTAACCTTACGGAGGCTATTCAGCTCCACATCATCGTTGAAGCCTTACAGCCTGGATCCGCCTTTGCTTTGTTTTTGGCAAAGAGTCCTCCGACGACGTTGCAGGAGTTTCGAAGAAAAGCCTCGAAATACGTGGGCATAGAAATGCACTTGGAAGCAACAGCGGCCAAAAGGAAATCCCCAATGTCACATCTACAACGGAGAGATAAAAGCTGGCCTAGATCGGAACGCATGGAGAGACCAACCCGAGGTAGCGTCTTCGATAATCCTGTACCTCCGAGTCAGGAAGAGTGGATACATGTATTTGGCAATTATACTCCATTAAATTCTAAGCGGTCTCAGATTCTGAGGGAGATCAGATGGCCAACGCTTACTGTATACGGGGTCAGGACACCGCCCCAGCTTCGCAAACATGGCGACCCTCGGAAATACTGCGAATTCCATGAGCAAGAGGGCCACTCAACAGATGAATGTCAGGTCCTGAAGAATACTATCGAGACCCTGATCCGAGAGGGTAAGCTCAAGCAGTATCTTTTCAAAGAAGCTACTTCTGAAAAGCAAAAAGGAGTTATGGTTGGCGAGTCGGCACAACAAGATGTTATGTCCCAACAACATCTGGGCTACCGAGAGGTCATTGATTAGGGATCAGACCATCAAAATTAAGAGCGCCTTCTGTTGTTACAGCTAGTCGGTAAGACGGTGTGCATTCTTTTTCCTAGTCGGTAAGACGGTGTGCATTCTTTTTCCTTACTTGGGTTTTTCTGATCGGTTTTACCAAGAAGGTTTAACGAGGCATAACCCCGACTCGGCTCTTTTTCTCTCTTTTGTATTGATTGTAATTCATAGTTAATGAAGCTTTCTTTGACTCACCCATTGTCTTTATGATTTTATTTAAATGCACAACGCTGTTGTGACAAGATACTTTCAGGGCGGATGATCCTAACAATGTGTTTGTTGTTAGCGATGAACCTCTTCGAAGGTACAAAGGGGTGAGCCTCCATTTGAAGGCCCGGATTGTAGGATTAAACCAAATTCCGAGTACGACTAGTAGGTTTGGCCGAACGTCGGTGAAGACCTGGGTTGTAGGATTGAACCGAACCTTAGGAAATGGGTTGTAGGATTGCACTAAACCCCATTTGAAAGCCGGTGAATGGGTAAAATCCAACACCGAGTGATGAAGGCCGGTGAATGGGTAAAATCCAACACCGAGTGAAGAAAAATGGTAAATGGGTAAAATCCAACACCGACTGAAGGCTCGGATTGTAGGATTAAACCGAACTCCAAGTACGACTAGTAGGTTTGGCCGAACGTCGGTGAAGCCCTGGGTTGTAGGATTGAACCGAACCTCAGGAAATGGGTTGTAGGATTGCACCGAACCCCATTTGAAGGCCGGTGAATGGGTAAAATCCAACACCGAGTGATGAAGGCCGGTGAATGGGTAAAATCCAACACCGAGTGAAGAAAAATGATGAATAGGTAAAATCCAACACCGATTGAAGGCTCAGATTATAGGATTAAACCGAACTCCAAGTACGACTAGTAGGTTTGGCCGAACGTCGGTGAAGACCTGGGTTGTAGGATTGAACCGAACCTCAAAAAATGGGTTGTAGGATTGCACTGAACCCCATTTGAAGGCCGGTGAATGGTAAAATCCAACACCAAGTGAAGAAAAAAGGGGTGAATGGGTAAAATCCAACACCGACTGAAGAAAAATGGTGAATGGGTAAAATCCAACACCGACTGAAGGCTCGGGTTGTAGGATTAAACCGAACTCCGAGTACGACTTCTAGGCTTAGCTAATGTTGTTGAAGAATCAACCGTTATTTTCATTATCAAATTCACCCAGAAGTATTCTCGGGAATTCCTCACTCGGAAATATTTTCCCTTGGGATTCCTTACTCGGAAACACTTCAAATTCGATGCGAGACTCTTAAATACTTTAGTCAGTAATATCTTATTGAAGTCCGACTCTTGAATTCTATAAGCTGAGAAAACCTCACTTTGAAGTTTCAATCAGGAATTGTTTATTCAAGAAAGCCTCTACCCGAAATGCACTCATCCGAAGTCGAAGTATTTCTCTGTCCCTGAGTGTTTCACTCGGAAAATGCTTCACTCGGTACCATATCACGTGGAGGTCAAAAATCCTTCACTCATTGTCGTATTACGTAGAGGTCAGAAATGTTTCACTCAGTACAATCCCACGCGGAAGTGTCACACTCAGGGACACCCCACTCAGGAAAGTTACACTCAGAAATTTCAAACACAAATGAAGACTCGGATTGTAGGACTAAAAACTGAACGCTGAGTGTAGTTGGTATAATTAGACTAAGCACCGTTGAAGGATCACTCGGAACCTTCCACCCAGGAAGGATCAATCGGAGCCTTCTACCCAGAAAGACAATCTGAGAGATTCCACTCGGAGCTATCGTTCAGGAGAGCTTCCACTCGGAGATATCAATCGGAAATCTTCCACTTGGGAGTATCACTTGGAATTTTACTGAGCAATACGAGGTGATTACAGGTAATAGAACTTCCCTTATAACAAGGCCAGAATATGCCTCACTCGGAATCGATCACTCAGAAGTCAAATAGTCCACTCGGAATCACTCAGAGCCGTTCACTCCATACGCTTGGGGACAATATTCGACGGTTAACGAGTGTTTCGAAGGTAAAAAACATAACTTGTATCCTTGTAGGATACACCGACATACAGACCTCTTGTGAACTGCATAGCTTATATGAGCAACTTACAGCCCCTCACACAAGCTAGGGGACAAATGATCCGGTCTGGATACCGGCTCCAAGGTTATCCGGTCTGGATTTCGGTCCTAAGAGCAAGAGGCAGTCTCAGCCGTCCTAGAGGCCGATTGGTATCCCAGGATAATGATCCAGTCGGTAAACATGTTGATCCGGTCTCACCTAAAGTGAAGTCATTATAGTCGTCCTAGAGTTCAACCGGTCTCAAGAATATCAATCCGGTCTGCAACACACTAGGCAAACCTCTTTTACACCGATCGTCTGAGGTGACACCCGAAACACCGGGTGACTTATCCGTCCTCCTACACCAGGTCACTGATAACCGACTGTCACAGTGTCATAACAAGGAAGGCACTCTACACAGCGGAATACGTCACTTTCATTCATCGACAGGAGTGGGTACAATCACCAGCGGAATTTACGGAAAAGGTGATTATCCTCCATCCATGTGACAGAAAAGTATACTGATAATTCACCTACCCTCCTGACACACTCTGAATACTGGGCCACTCGGATTGTCTCTTTATACACGTTATCAGAACCAGTGGGCCCACTTACACCCAACGATTCATCTTCCACGCTCAACTATAAATAACATGTTGCAATACATGTGCAGGAGTACGTGATCCTTACCCTCACTCTCGCCATTATACTGCTGGAATATTCATTGAGTTTCATACGCTCTTCTAACTTGAGCGTCGGAGAATCTTCACAGGTGACACCACCTGTCACCCACACCAACGCGAGAGGTCGGTGTGAAGGATCTCCAGGACAACAAAACCGACCTCCACACACTGAGAGGCCGGATCACAGACACCAGATACACACAGAACCGGTCTTCAGAGACACAATCTTCTTATTATTTGTGAGCTGCCTTATACCGAATCTCCTGACCCCGGTTGAGAACAGATCAAAACTGTACCTTGTATCTTGGGTCCAAAATGACACCTGTAATATCCCAAAATTTTTTATTCTTAGAAAAATAATTTATTAAAGATTAATGAAGAATTTCTGAATGAAATTCCGAGTGAATACTGTCTGAGATAAGACATTTCGAGTGAAAATGGATAAAATTCCGAGTGAAGTAAGACCGAGAAAGCTATTTCCAAGTGAAGTTAAGATGTTTCCGAGTGAAACATGACAGAGAGAATTATTTCCGAGTGAGGAAAAGCTCTGTGTCTGAATGAGACACTTTTGAGTGAAACGTCTCCGAGTGAAACATTTCCGAATGGGTCATTTCCGAGAAAAGTACTTTCGAGTGAAGAAAAGCTTTGATTTTGAATAAGTACTTCTCGAGTTTAGATATTTCCGAGTAGTGAATTTCCGAGTGGGGAATTTCCCAGTTGAAGCGAAACTTTCTTGAGTGGAGTGTCTCCGAGTGTGACACTTCCGAGAAAGATAGCACCGAGTGAGACGTTCTAAGTGGGAAAGCATCAAGTGAGATATTCCCGACTTCTGAGTGGTATGGCACCAATTGGAATAAACCGAATAAGTCTTTTCCAAGAAGAGTACTTTTACACAGAGAAAGACTCCAACTCCGAATAAGTATAATTCTGAGTAAATAGTTTCGAGGAAGTAGATGACCGAGTGGTAAATTCATTTAATTCGTGTTCGGTCAAAGTTGCTGAGTTTGTACTCGGGTTTGTCTTTGAAATAGTTTTCAACCCTGAGTGATCTTTTCGAGTTGAAAGATTTCCGAGAGAGAATTGTCTTCAAACTCTGAGTAATCTTTTCAGATGAAAGACTTCCGAGTGACATAAGTAAAGGTTTAACTCGGGCATAAATATATTTGAGTGAGATGTTTGAATGAGATATTTCCGTGTGGGACATTTCTGAGGAAAGAAAGCTGAGTGTTTCATGGGATGAAACCTCTCCGAGTGAATTTCCTCCGAATGAAGGAATTCTGAACGGACAGAGGCTGTGATGAATCTTTTCAGAAAGATGTGCCCAGAATACCGAAACCGAGTCGGAATTAATAATTATTTTAATTATTGAAGATTTCCACGTCACTGTGTTCTTCTACCTTCTAGCAGATTCTCTTTTCTGATATTTTCTAAGTATGGGACCCTCTCTGATGTGCTGTCCACTTTTCATTAAATACTTATTCCTTCCTTATCATTTAAAGATATGTGTAGCAGACATCTTCCTATCGTTCACGTCTCTCTTTGGCATGAATGATATATATACCAACTTCTACTGTTGAATGAGTTTATAAACTTTTGAAAGTGAAAACATCATCGATAATCCCTTTCTTTCCAATCCTTACTGGAAACCATCAAACGAAGAAGAAATCAATCTTCATTTCTTTTCTTCACGAAGGAAGCTCTGAACTAATTCAGAACTGCAATTCCAGTCGGAATTCATGAGCAGTGACTAGGATATCGTTTGAAAAGCTGCTGGAACTCTTTATTTCCAAGTAGGGGGAACGTTACATTTCAAATGAATAGTTTATGAATGGATGTGGGGTGATATTGTTATGATGTATATATGTTATGTGCATAAATTGTTATTGAGACCCCGATTGAATAACATATTTTATGTTTTCATATCTTCCATTCATATTATTGATATTGATATGTGATGATTGTATATATGGGTGATGTACGTATTTGTGATAAATTCTATGCATGAGATGATATAGAATATGTATGACCGATGATGAGAATGGTTTCCATGAATTCTTCATGAGATGCTTGTGTGATGAATGAATATGAAATATGATGTGGTTTCCATAAAAGACCTTGGGTGGGACTCAAGGCAAAAGACAAAAGACCTTGGGTGGGACTCAAGGCAAACCTCTTGAGCGGGGCTCGGGGTTTTAGCCCGTGGCACTACCGTTGTCACTGAGAGTGATTGTGTCACATGAGGGTGCAAACAGTTTGATACCAGTAAAATGGTCGGATCAGCTGAGAGATGAGTTATGGCTGGGAGCCAGTGTTGCAATACAATTAAAAGACTTAATAATGGATTCATTTGATTGAGCATGTGTATGCACTTATATATATATATATATATTTTATTGAGAATAACATGCTATTTTATGACGAGTTGTTTGATTCGGTTGTATTTTATATATAGTTATGAATTGGACTTTTAATCCGATTCAATAACTATCATTTGATATGTTTATACTTACCCCCTACTTGTTATTTTTACAGTAGATATAGGGCACAGTGATGGCATCTGAAGTCACTCAACCGATTAGAGCATTATGTATTAGTATGTACAGTACACAGTGCACATAGTTATTTTTGTAGAAGCCTTGACCGGCTCCTGTGTATACCGACTTGTTATATTTATTTGTATATTTAAATGGGCTGGTCGGCTATTGTAAAAGTGACAGTATTACTATTTAATTCAAATTCTGTTTTGATATTTAAATTATTTGCTAAAAATTTATTTAGATTATTGAAATTAAATTTTTAAAATAAGAATGTTAAATTTTGGTATCAGAGCAGACTTGAAAAGTCCAAGGCCAAGGTTAAGCTACTAAATGCTATGAATTGAGTGAAATCATATCACTGTTGTTACGTATTATAGTTGAGGAAATCAACTATAAATAATTGCTTTCATATCCATGAGAGGTACTAAAGTATGATGATTATTTCAGGATAAGAAAATGGACCCTCATGGTATGGATGCAATGGCTGCTGCCTTCCAGCGTGTTGCTGACATTTTAGAAAGGCAGAACCAACCTCAACCGAGTGACAATCATAGTATTGATTGTTTTCTTAAGCGAAAACCGACTGAATTCCATGGAGGATTTCAGCCCGACCAAGCCTATGCCTGGATCCAGAACCTAGAACGGATCTTTGGCAGTCTGCAGTGCACAGAAGCAAAAAAGGTCGAGTATGTTGTTTTCATGCTTCGAAAAGAAGCTGAAAACTGGTGGAGAATGACTAAAGACCGACTGGTAGCTACGGGAACCGAGCTGAACTGGGAGAATTTCAAGGAATGTTTCCTTGAAAAATATTTCCCAAACACTGTCAGGAGTCAACAGGAATTAGAATTCATGGAACTCCGACAAGGCAATCTGAGTGTTGAAGAATATGCAGTGAAATTCGAGGAGCTTTGCTTGTTTTATCCTCCTTTCTAGATGTCGGGCACTGAAGGCTCAAAATGCATCAAATTTGAGAGTGGTTTGAACCCAAAAATTAAGAAGGCTTTCCGACACCAGGAGATTAGAAGCTTTCCGATCCTTGTCAATAAATGCCGAATATATGAGGAAGATGATAAAGCTTCAACCAGATCGAGCAGTAGGTCAGACAGTTCTTCGAAGCTACCACCGATCAGTTTTAAGAAGCAAGGGAAGTCTGTTAGAGGAGAATCATCTTCTAGATCCTGAGGCCGAGTGAATTATGGTGGTCGATCGGTGAATCGTCCGAGGGACATTAAATGCTTCAGATGTGGTGGCGATCATTATGCTCGGAATTGTAATAAAGAGGAAGAAGTTATTTGCTATCATTGCAATGAGAAAGGACACGTTCGTCCTAACTGTCCTCTTCTACAACCGACTGAGTCGAATGCTAGTGTAAACTGTGGAGGCTTTCGAGGACGAGGCCGTGGAAATGGTAACAGAGGAGGTAGAGGCAATGGTGGACGCGGTAACAATTTTGTGGTGCCGAGGAATGATCGGGCTGGGACTTCTAGTTCACCAGCTGCAGGCCGAGTGTACGCTATCACTGCTGATGAGGCTGCTCAAGCCAACGACCTGGTTCAGAGTAAGTGTTTACTCAAAAATATTATTCTTGATGTGGTGTTTGATTCGGGTGCCACACATCCTCTTATCTCTGAAATGTGTTAGGCGCGTGAAGATACCTGTTACTATGTTAAAACGCGAGTCATATATATACACCTATGGGCTTTTATGTGCAAGCCATGTCTAAATGTGATCTATTAAATTTCGAGGATGAAATTTTTGTAGGAGGGGAGAAATGTAACATCCCAAAATTTATGATTCTTAGAAAAATAATTTATTAAAGATTAATGGAGAATTTCCGAATGAAATTCCGAGTGAATACTGTCTGAGATAAGACATTCCGAGTGAAAATGGATAAAATTCTGAGTGAAGTAAGACCGAGAAAGTTATTTCCAAGTGAAGTTAAGATGTTTCCGAGTGAAACATGACAGAGAGAATTATTTCCGAGTGAGGAAAAGCTCTGTGTCCGAATGAGACACTTTTGAGTGAAACGTCTCCGAGTGAAATGTTTCCGAATGGGTCGTTTCTGAGAGAAGTACTTTCGAGCGAAGAAAAGCTTTGATTTCGAATAAGTACTTCTCGAGTTTAGATATTTCTGAGTAGTGAATTTCCGAGTGGGGAATTTCCCAGTTGAAGCGAAACTTTCCCGAGTGGGGTGTCTCCGAGTGTGACACTTCTGAGAAAGATGGCACCGAGTGAGACGTTCTATGTGGGAAAGCGTCAAGTGAGATATTCTCGACTTCCGAGTGGTATGGCACCGATTGGAATAAACCGAATGAGTCTTTTCCAAGAAGAGTACTTCTGGACAGAGAAAGACTCTAACTCCAAATAAGTATGATTCTGAGTAAATAGTTCTAAGGAAGTAGATGATCGAGCGGTAAATTCATTCAATTCATGTTCGGTCAAAGTTGCTGAGTTTGTACTCGGGTTTGTCTTTGAAATAGTTTTCAACCCCGAGTGATCCTTTCAAGTGGAAAGATTTTCGAGAAAGAATTATCTTCAAACTCCGAGTAATCTTTTCAGATGAAAGACTTCCGAGTGATGTAAGTAAAGGTTTAACTCGGGCAGAAATATATCTGAGCGAGATGTCTGAATGAGATATTTCCGTGTGGGACATTTCCGAGGAAAGAAAGCTGAGTGTTTCATGGGATAAAACCTCTCCGAGTGAATTTCCTCCGAATGAAGGAATTCTGAACGGACAGAGGCTGTGATGAATCTTCTCGAAAAGATGTGCCCAGAATACCGAAACCAAGTCGGAATTAATAATTATTTTAATTATTGAAGATTTCCACGTCACTCTGTTCTTCTACCTTCTAGCAGATTCTCTTTTCGGATATTTTCTAAGTATGGGACCCTCTCTGATATGCTGTCCCCTCATTAAATACTTATTCCTTCCTTATCATTTAAAGATACGTGTAGCAGACATCTTCCTATCGTTCACGTCTCTCTTTTGCAATGAGTTTAGAAACTTTTGAAAGTGAAAACATCATCGATAATCCCTTTCTTTCCAATCCTTACTGGAAACCATCAAACGAAGAAGAAATCAATCTTCATTTCTTTTCTTCACGAAGGAAGCTCTGAACTAATTCAGAACTACAATTCCAGCCGAAACTCGTGAGCAGTGACTAGGATATCGTTTGAAAAGCTGCTGGAACTCTTTATTTCCAGGTAGGGAGAGTGTTACATTTCAAATGAATAGTTTATGAATGGATGTGGGGTGATATCGTTATGATGTATATATGTTATGTGTATAAATTGTTATTGAGACCCCGATTGAATAACATATTTTATATTTTCATATCTTCCATTCATATTATTGATATTGATATGTGATGATTGTATATATGGGTGATGTACGTGGTTGTGATAAATTCTATGCATGAGATGTTATAGAATATGTGTGACCGATGATGAGAATGGTTTCCATGAATTCTTCATGAGATGCTTGTGTGATGAATGAATATGAAATATGATGTGGTTTCCACAAAAGACCTTGGGTGGGACTCAAGGCAAAAGACAAAAGACCTTGGGTGGGACTCAAGGCAAACCTCTTGAGCGGGGCTTGGGGTTTTAGCCCGTGGCACTACCGTTGTCGCTGAGAGTGATTGTGTCACATGAGGGTGCAAACGGTTTGGTACCAGTAAAACGGCCGGATCAACTGAGAGCTGAGTTATGGCTGGGAGCCAGTGTTGTAACACAATTAAAAGACTTAATAATGGATTCATTTGATTGAGCATGTGTATGCACTGATATATATATATGTTATTGAGAATAACATGCTATTTTATGACGAGTTGTTTGATTCGGTTGTGTTTTATATATAGTTATGAATTGGACTTTTAATCCGATTCAATAACTATCATTTGATATGTTTATGCTCACCCCCTACTTGTTATTTTTACAGTGGATATAGGGCACAGTGATGGCATCTGAAGTTACTCAACCGATTGGAGCATTATGTATTAGCATGTACAGTACATAGTACACATAGTTATTTTTGTAAAAGCCTTGGTCGGCTCCTGTGTATACCGACTTGTTATATTTATTTGTATATTTAAATGGGCCGATCGGCTATTGTAAAAGTGACAGTATTACTATTTAATTCAAATTCTGTTTTGATATTTAAATTATTTACGAAAAATTTATTTAGATTATTGAAATTAAATTTTTAAAATAAGAATGTTAAAACACCAAAATACAAAAGTTGATTAATCTGGTGCAGATTGCCCCAATATTTATCATATTTTCTTTTCATGTCAGCACCCATTTTACTTAATGAGCAATCAAGATTATGTACTGCTTCGCTGATTTCACAGTGAATAAGTACTAGTTGATGGAAGGCATTGTTGATGCTGACCGTGTTAGAGGCTGAGAATATCTTTGTTGCATCATAAAATATTTTCAGGAATTTTACAAACACCCGAGCATCTGCCCAATCAATACAGGTAGGTACGCCTTCAGATCCAAGACTCTCTAAATAACCAGAGTTATGAAACTTTAGTCTCTCAAAAGCATATTCAAATTTTTCAGCAAAATCCAATATGAGCTAAGTCGAATTCCACCTTGTAGAGACATCTAGACAAACTAGTTTATGGCTGTCAATTCTAACTTCCCAGACACACTCTTTAAATTTCCTCAATCTATGTGAGGATGACCTAACATACTTAACAACATGTCTAATTGTTGAAATGCTCTTATTGAGCTCTTTTAGTCCATCCTGGACAATAAGGTTCAGGATGTGAGCACAACATCTCATATGAATAAACTCACCGTCTAAGACCAAACTAGAAATACTCTTCAACCTATTTTTCAGGTATACAACAGCCACATCATTGGCTGATGCATTGTCAAGTGTGATTGTGGAAACATTACTTAAACCCCACTCTTTCAAACACTTTTCCACTTTCTTTCCAATTGTATCACCTTTGTGATCCTCCATAACAGGAAAACTAATGACTCTTTTCTGATATGCCCACTCATTATCAACAAAATGAGCCGTTAGGCTCATGTAATTGAGATTTTAGACTGATGTCCAACAGTCCGTGGTCAATGCAACTCTACTAGTGTTAGTCTTGAAAAACAACTTCAACTCTACTTTTATACTAACATACAGTTAGTAACAATCTCTAGCAATTGCATATCTAGATGGGACCTTAAATTGGGGACATAACACCTTACATAAATTTCTAAACCCTGCACCCTCAACAACATTGAATGGAAGCTCGTCTAACATAACAAACATTGTTACAACTTTCCTACAAGCTTCTTTATCAAACCTACATAATGTAGATCCTAGTTGATTGTTATCTATTCCAAAGGTTAGAATAGATTGAGTTGGATCTTTAGACAAGTTCAAAGGGTTTTTTAAACATGATTTCACATGAGCAAGCAAGTTAGATGTTCCATGCTTCTTGGTGTCACAGTAAAACATCTTTGGGCAGTAATTGCATTTTGCTTCAGGTTCTTTCCCTTGCACAACTGGTAATCTATTAAAGTGAGCCCAGACAATAGATTTGGTTCTGGTGCCACTAGAATTCGGATTTCGTTTTCTTTTATTAACAACTTCATCAGGTTTTTCATTAGGTTAATTATCACCACCAGCACCTACAGTATCTACATTGCTAGTGGGGACTAAATCAACCCCCTGATTAGCAGCTTCATTGTTACTAATTAGCAGCGAAACTGTAACAAATTTAATGTTTTGGACATTAGGAATCTTACGAACAGTTATTAATTATTTAAATTTTAAACTACATAACTCAATTAGAGGACACGTATACTTGGATGTGAGAGTTTATAACTTATAACTTCTTATATTTTATAACTTATCAGGTGTTAGTATTTTAAAAGAAAAAATCTCAACAATCTTAACATAAAATAGAAAATTAAAAGAAAAAAAATACTATGACAGATTAAAAACAAAAATCAATAACAGCAATGGTTTATAAAAGGAAGAAGAATAAGAATAAATACTGACAGATTAAAAACAAAAATCAAAAACAGCAATGGTTTATAAAAGGAAGAAGAATAAAAATGACTCAACGGACTCACGGAACACTATGACAGTTTAGAGAAAATAAACAATAAGTGATCCGGTCTTGATACCGGTATCCGACCTACAAGACATATTTCAACGTCTTTGTCAATTCGCCAACGTGCAACCGGTGTCATCGGTATACATCCGGACTCTAATTCTGTATCAGGCGCTCTCCCTATACCGGTTGTCTAGGATAACACCATGACACCGGATAACACACACGTCACTATGCAGAAGACAAAAGGCATTGCTACAGGAACCGATCAATAATTCCCTGCACTACGAGCCAAAATCTGCTCACGGGAATGGTCAATTTGTCCCTTAATTCTAGCCTATACTCCCTACGCTCAATATAAAATGGCCACTTGACCCAATCATACTGGTAAGTGCGTAATAAAATAATAATTTAAAGTGTTATTGGAGGTTAGTGGTTCCCCACTAACAAATCCTCGAATATCGAGCCAATCGGGTATATGAACTCTCTTCATCAATGAAGGGAGGGATCTTTTGACTCTATCAACTTACAATTACTCTCTGAATACATTCCTCACTTGGAATATCACCACTGACTTGAGCGTCGGAGAATCTTTACAGGTGACACCACCTTTCGCCCACATCAACGCGTAAGGACGGTGTGAAGGACCTCCAGGATGCCCAATCCGCTCTCATTATATAGAGACATCGGATACGTAAACCGGATACTCATATAACCGGTCTTCAGAGACGTAATTATCTTACTATTTGTGACTGAGATCTCTTGATTCCGGTTCAGGACAGATCAATAAGTATGTCAAATAGAAAATTCAGAAAACATATATGACATATCAATGATAATCAAGAGTAAAACTATAAAAGAATATTACAAATTATTCAAAAAATATTTTCAACAAACACATAATTGGCACAATATATTTATAAAAAAATGGTTCAGATGTACCTCTCTGCTGTGTTGCATCCTCACCGGTTACCAAATCTTTTCCTATCGGATCTGCCATGTCATGTGCCTCCTAAAATATTATACACCAAAATAAAAAATGAAACTTTCATTAACAAGCAACCAATACAATAAAAGCAATATAAGTTCTAATAGTAAAGGATACATTGAGATTATATCCAGCTATCGAATTAAGCCTTTTGGACTGATTCAGCCTACAAACATTTATCTATTGTTAACTCTAAACAAGTAATCATAATGGTATAATAAGTTCTACAATAGCTAATCATAATGCATGACCATTCAAGGGGGCAAAAAAGAAAGACATCAGATACAAGAGAAAAGAGAATGAAGGGAAAGAAAGATTACTATATGCAATGCATTTAAAACAGCAAAAACATCATCTAAATTAAGGTGCCAAATGCAAATACAATTAAAATTAATTCTGAAATTTATATAAAAAAGTAACGAAAACACAACACAGAATTTTTCTCACTGTCAACACAGCCACAAATAACTATAATCACACATTTGACAGGGCTAACCTTAGCAGTAACAGCCTTCTCAATGACTGCACAACCTAGATCAAGATTGTCATTGGTGACAAGATGCACAACTTGTTCCAGAATTTCAATCGCAATGAGATAAGTTCTGAAGTTAAGTCCTCAGTTGACTAGATTTTGATGACTGTAATAGTTTTTGGAAGAAAATAGAAATGTGAGGGAATTAAAAACAAATGTAATGGAAAGTAGAATGGAATCTAAGATACATACCATCCCTGTCATTGAATAGTTTAAGGTTATCAATAATATCATCATACAGGTTCTATTTTGTTAGCAAATCCACATATATTTCACTATTGTTTTCTTAGTTATTTGGGAAAATTATATGATAAAGACCACATTTATCAATATGCGTAATTCTTAACCATGATTTACCAAATCAATTGAAGAGAAAGAATTTAGATAATAATATATATTTAAAAATCAAACAATAAATATTTATAAAAAGTAAAACAT
Source organism: Clitoria ternatea (assembly GCA_037962975.1). NCBI lineage: Eukaryota > Viridiplantae > Streptophyta > Magnoliopsida > Fabales > Fabaceae > Clitoria > Clitoria ternatea. The sequence continues at coordinate 59,038,552 of CM075674.1, forward strand.
CAATGATTTTTTAATATGCATAACCTATTAATCTTAATCAGTTAATAAATAAAAATAGATAGTGTGTTTCTAATAAATATATATATATAACTCTAAAATACTTACAAATATACCTATTAGTAATATAATGTCTTACATCACTATAAACACTTACAAATATACTTATAAAATGCTAACATGGTTCAAATTACATATATATATATATCATAAACAAAATTTCGTTTTTATTCTATAATGCATGTGAATATTTTACCATGTATAATATCGTGTCTAAGAAAACAAATATCAAAATTCTGGTAAAAACAAAAATGTTTCAATTTTAATTATATACATAAAAACTTCACAATCACAAGCAATGTTTTTTCTACATGATTGCTAAATAGAAGGTTAAATTAGAAAATGCACACCAATAGAAGACAAAATTGTCTTTATCTCCATTCTACATTATTTTCTTTATGCAATTCTAAAAATAGTACAAGTGTATCATTGTAGCTATTTTATATATACTGAAAATCAGAAACAGAATAAGTGTTTTGTCTTGGATTTTGATAGACATGTGCATGCTCCTTAAACATTGTGAGATATTGACTGCAATGAATATTTTTAAGCATATGTGGCGAAATATAAACCCCAACCACAGCTATAACGTTCTTATTTTTAAAATAAAATTTCAATAAATCAAATAAATTTTTCACAAATAATTTAAATTTCTAAAACAGAAATCGGATTCAACAATAACATTATCGGTTTTTTACATTAATCCGACCGGCTCATTTAAAAAGATACAAATAAATACAAGGACTCGGTATTCACAGGAGCCGGCCAAGGCTTCTACAAACATAACTATGTACAATCCGAGCAGCTGAGTGACTTCACATATCGTTGTTGTGTCCTACATCCACTGTAAAAATAACAATAGTGGGTGAGCATAAACATATCAAATAATAGTTATTGAACCGGATTAAAAGACCAATTCATAACTATATATATAAAACATAACCGATCACATAATATCATCATATATCTTTCATTCACAATAATCATATACTCATGTTATTCATATCAACAACATCGATGCATACACATGCTCAATCAAATGGATCCATTATTAAGTCTTTTAATTTGTGTTGCAACACTGGCTCCCCGAGCCATAACTCAGCTCTCAGCTTATCCGGCCATTTTACAGGTACCAAATCGCATGCGCCCATAATGTAACACCGGTCACTCTCAGTGACAGCGGTAACACAACTCAGTGTTACGGGTCGGCCTTGAGTCCAACTCAAAGGCGTCTGTGGTATCCAAAAAAAAACCACCATAGGGTCTGTGCCTATCATCAGGCCGCCCTCTCATCTGGGCCGGCATCACAGGCCCCCTGTAGTCCTGTGTGCGTCTGAATACAAATGATTATCAATCATCAATCATATACTAATATCATCTCATGTCATCAACCGATCAAATCATCAACATAATCATCACATAAGCATCCCATGAAAAATTCATGGAAACCATTCTCATCGTCGGTCACACATATATCCAATCATCACATCAATATCATTAATATGAATGGAAGATGTAAAAACATAAAATATGTTATTCAATCGGGGTCTCAATAATAATTTATACACACAGCATATATACATCAATACAATATTACCCCAAATCCATTCATAAACCATTCATTTGAGATGTAACACTCCCCCTACCTGGAATAAGAGTCCCAACAGCTATAATCAAGTCACTGCTCATGAATTCCGACTGGAATTGCAATTCTGAACTAGTCTCAAGCTTTCTTCGTGAAGAAAAGAAACGAAGATTTAACTTTCTTCTTTGTTCGTAGGTTTCCAGTAAAGTTTGGAAAGAAAGGATTATTGATGATGATTTCACTTTTCAAAAGTCCTCCACTGATCCAACAATAGAAATATATATATAGGTCATACAAAAGAGACGTGATTGAATTGAAGAATTCTGACACACGTATCTTTATTGATAATGAAAGGAATAAAATATTTAATGAAAAGGGGACAAAACATCAAAGAGGGTCCCATACTTAAAAAATATCTGAAAAGTGAAGCTGCTAGAATGTAGAAGAACAGAGTGACGTGTAAAGCTCCAGTAATTAAAATAATCGTTAATTCCAACTCGGTTTCAGTATATTCCAACTCGGTTTCAGCATTCTAGGCATATCTTTCCGAGAAGATTTATCACAGTCTCTGTCCGCTCAGAATTCCTTCATTCAGAGGAAATTCACTCAGAAAGGTTTCATCCCATGAAACACTCACCTTCCCTTCCTCGGAAATGACCCATTCAGAAATGTCTCATTCGGAAATACCCCAATCAGGCATATCTCACTTGGATATACCTCTTCCTGAGCCAAAGTCTTCCTCTTGCGTCACTCGGAAGTCTTTCATCTGAAAGATCACTCAGAGTTCGAAGTTCAATTCCTTTCTCGGAAACCTTTCCACTTGAAAGGATTACTTGGGGTCGAAGGCTATCTTGAAAATGAATCCGAGCACAAGCTCTTGGAAACTCCAAAGATTGATCCTAGTACGAATTAAATGAATTTACTCTCCTCGAAACTATTCACTCAGAAACACATTCATTCGGAATTAAAGTATTTTTTTATCCAGAAACACTCTTCCTGGAAAAGACTCACTCGGTATGATTCCACTCGGAAGTGTCATACTCAGACACTTCACTTGGAAAGTCACACGACTCGGAGATACTCCACTCGGTCTCTATTCGAAAATGTCTCAGCCTGAGAAGTACTTATTCAAGTTCAAGCTTCTCTTTATTCGGAAATACTTCTTTCGGAATAACTCATTCGGAATCGTTTCACTCGGAGACAAGTTACTTGGAGGCATTTTACTCGGAATCATATACATTCCCACTCAGAAAATCATAATTCACTCGGAATTTCATTCGGAATTTCTTCTTTAATCCTTAATAAATTATTTTTCAAAGAATCTTAAAAATTGGGATGTTACAACAGCAATTCCTCACGTCAAACAGATCAAAGGCAACAGAAGCAAATTAAGAGATAACATAAATTACAGAATTATATGGTTCAATGCATTGGTCATAAAAGAACACCAACAAAACTTAAGTATTGATATCATAATCTTATATTATATATATCATAAACAAATCTCCATTTTTCAGATACTGAGAAGTGATACTCTCCCAACGCAGAGGTGAACACTAGCTAGTACCTGCAACAAGCCACAAACTACTTCAAAATCCAATAATATAGTTACCTTTGCCCCGCACAATCGCTATAATAAAAGAATGCCTATACAAAATACACATTAATTAATTAATCATGCTGACCATGACAAGTGACTACCTCAACACCTTGTTTATGTCCTTTTGTTTACTTTTATACATATATATATATTACTAAGAGCGTGTAATCTAAAAAGAAAACTACTTACTTAGATATAAAATTAAAATAAAAAACTGCTTACCTCAATACCTCTGTATGTAACCGCTTCACACACTGCACATCAAAAGGAAATATAAGACATTAGATAAAGAAAGAAGAGAATAAAGGGGAAGAAGAGCAGCGATAAAGAAGAGGATGAAGAAGACGAACCGAAGAGATCAAGAGCAAGCGGAATCTCAAGGGAAGAACGGAAGAAAAAAGGCAAGTCATGGATTTGTTATGGCTGTGGTTTTTGGTTTGTGCGGCGCAGCAGCCATGGAGAGAGGCAGAAGAGAAGAGAAACTAAAGACCTAGGGTTTTATTTGGTTGCTTCTAGAATGCAAATGACCTTTACTTTTCCCTTTTCCCTCTATACCGTAAATGGGCCAAAAAATCCATTAATGGGCCTTCTTCTTTCACCACATATGTACTGCAGTTTCTCATTCTACGGTTAGATTCAGACATCGATGGGCCATAAAACAAAGACCCGTGTCCGACCATTTTTATCCAAATAAAACTGTCTTTTCCCTATTTTTAAACCGAGACCCACACATGGCCGACCCGGACCTTGGTGGATAGCAACGGAACATCGGGCCGGGCCGGTTTATAAGAAGCTGCCCAGTCCTAGGTTGCAATACATAGGCGATAAAGATCTTTAAACCTTGTCAAGCCTATGGTAGGGGGATTTTGGCTAGATAACATCCTTTAGAGTAAACACAAGCTATGAGATACTGTCTAGTGAAACTTGAAAAAGTAATTCGAAGGAAAAGGGAAATTGTTGTCATCATTTGTGGGAACAAAAAAGTTAAAGAGAAAAATCAAACATTTTTTGGGCTAAGAAAATCCATGTGTGGACATAAAATATGTGTGTTGAAAGCTTATTTTCTAGTATGGCCATTTGTGAGCACTCGTTAGAACGTTTGTTGCCACACAACTCCTATTGTTATTAAACACGAAAATTGTGTGGGAACAAATAGAATAATACGAGTCTATGTTCCTATCTATGACAACAATTATAAATATGTATAGTTAGAAGTGCTAAACACTTTTCCACTTCATTTGTTATACTTTTATCATTAGAATTTCAAAATTCTCTCTTTCACTTAAAGCTTGTGGGAACAAGATCAAGACTACAACATATGGATTCATTCATCTCTTTCATCTTTTTTCTCTTGTCTTTTCAACATGTGTGGCTAAATTCTTAGTTAAGGGATAATGAATCCCAATTAGACTTCTATGTAAACATAAACTTCTTATTCAATTAAAAGCCATGCATGGTTATGGTTGATCTACTTCTATGTTAATTGCTTCTATGAATTGATCACTCATGGTTGATCTATGCTCTTGAATTTCAATTAGAAAGTTGAGTTTGAGATTGGAAACAAAGTGGTTAGCATGATTAGTGATACTATGGGGATAAAGATCATTGATTGTGAGTCTTTTGAGATTCTTCATATATTTACTTTTCTTAATTAAGAATTACTAAAGGATTAAAGTTTTTAATATTAGGAAGAAAAGAGTTTGAGTTAAGAGATTGGTCTCTCTCTAATATAATGAATCTGGACTTCAAAATTGTATGATTAATTGAATTTAATTTAATTTCTTTTTACATAGAGAGATACTTGAGAGAATTTTAAACCTAACACATTGCCCATTATTAGTTCCTCATGTTTTTACTCCTATCCTTCCATTATTTCCTCAATTGGGCTCTTAATTGGCACTTGTAGTTAGTTCTAGCTACAATATATATTTCCTTACACTCAACTTGTTAAGCTCAAATATTAGTGAAATTAAATTGTTAGTGCTTGGACCTTAAGTATCTATGGACAATCTTAGTCACTTTGAATACCAACTGTCAATTTGGTACACTTACCAAATTTGTCATTGTGTACAAATCACAAATTTGTACTAGATACCATGTTTATATCATGTGAGGTTTTTTCAGAAGATGAAATCTAGAATGCACAATGAATATACCGTACTTTTTATGGAATATGAAATTTGTAATGCAAGAATCCTAAATACATATGAATATTTTAGGTATTATTACATGTTTCGAAAAAATAAAGACGATGAAAATGAGAATTTTCTTTACCCCGCAACGAAGTTGTCTTCCTTGTTCTTTCTTGTCTAGTTGTTTGTTTTACCTTTGGTTTGTTTTGTAAGAAAATACAAGAAGACATTGAAAAAGAAAATTTCACATTTAAATGGTTTTGCCCACTTACAATAAGAAAATAAGTTTAATGGGTCTCAATATTTACATTTTGACATTCCATATGAAATTATTATAACCTTCAATTTGTATTATTCTATTTTTTTCATACAAGTTTTTTTTCTCACTTTTTCTTTCCTATACCTTTTTCATATATATATATATATATATATATATATATATATATATATATATATATATATATATATGTATATTTTACTTTTCTAATCGTCCAAGCAAATTAGGATGATGTTAGCTGGATTCAAGGGGCTAAGTTAGTTGATGTAGAACAAATTGGGGACAATTTAATTTTTTTTTTAAAAGTCAAAACTAAACAATCAAATTCCTTTTTAATCTTCACACACCATCTCTTCTGCCATTTTCTATAATCTCTCTATTTATTTATTTATCATCGGTTACGTTATATTCTCTCTATTTGAACAAACCCAATGCTCAGCCAAGGGAAAAATAAATTGACAAGGAAGATCAAACATTTGAACGGGAATGCTTTTGAGATGAGGAAAATTAAATTTGAAGACAAAAAAAAAGTATAAAAAGCCATGAAAAGTTTTGAATGAGAAATTTTATAAGAATAACGTGAGACATGAAATCAAATAAATATATTTTCCTAAAGTAAAAGAATTAATATATAATAGAAATAACAATACAAGTTGGAGGATCAAACTAGACTCAAACTCACCTAGGCCAATCTAAATATGAGTCAGACCGGGATGAAAAGGGGAATAGACCAACAATAGAGCCCAACGTGTTTAGGTGTGGCTAAGCCTACTTTCTCATTTCTTTTTTTTTTGTTTTTTAAATGTTTTTTAATTAAAAATCTTGTTTTTAATTAAGAAATAAACCTTTTTTGGTGATTTTTTCATGGTGGTTTATTTTTCTCTATATTCCATTAAAAGAATAATATTTTAAAAAAATATTAAAATAAATAATATTTTATTTATTTATTTATTTATTTATTTATTTTTATTAATATGATGAGTCTGACCCTTAGTTTGTTTTTTGTGGGTCAAAACAAGTTAGGTCTAAGTGGATTGATAAGTTAAAAACGTGTTTTGACCCATCTTCTAACCCATTTATAACGAACGGATCGATTTTATCATACTTAATATATAATATAGGTGATAATTTAACCTTATTTTCGCATGTGATGCAGGAAGTCACCATCCTCTTCATATCTTTAATTAACCAATATACTTGTCAACAAAGATAAAGTATTTGAATTTTTTTATATACTGCACATTTTAGTGCGATTTAAAATTCACATTATAACATTCTTAAGAATTAGGTTATAGATCTTGTGGGTACGTTATCTGCATGCTGTTGACTTTTCTATAAACTGAGTCCTGTGGATCTTTTTGGCATAATTTTGTTTCAAAATAACGGCGTAATAATCAGCCGTTGACATTTGAAATAGGACTTATATATTCTAATAAGATTCATATTAATGTGATCTCAATTCGTTCACCAAAAAAAACTGTGATCTCATCATTGGGTAGCTAAGATGGTGGACATTCAATTTTCTATTTCCTATTTGAGATTGATTCTGATTTGAGTAATGAAATATTATTTTTGTTTGGTGTGCCCTTACATGGTTGATAAGAATATAAAGTGTTTAAATATATTTATGTATTATATCATTTCATTTTTATCAAAAATTCTTTTAGGTCATTAAATTTATTAATTATTTTTTATACTTTTAAACTCACCTTTCATATTAATAAAGAAAAAAAATAAATTTTTAAAATTTCATTAAGAAATATGTGATTAATAAAAATGTATTTGAAAAACATAATATATATACGTATTGTAAATTAAAATAAGTCTTATAAAAAAAGGAAATTTTAAAACAGAATTTTACATTAAAAAAAATACTGGATGGTAATCTTAACTGTTGGTAATTAATGTATTTTAGAAGTTAGATTGTATTTTGGAACTAAAATTTTAACCGTTGAATTCTTAATAAATGGTAATTAGTATTATTTGTGTGATCACATTTCTTTCCCTTTCCCACTTTCGGTTATTCTTCCCTTCCTTGGCTTTCGTTTATGATTATATATTTATGCATTGATTGATAAAATATAAAATAGCGTTGAAGTGACTAATTTTATATTTAAGTAAAAAATAATGTTAATATTGGAGTGATTAATTGTTAACTATGTCAATACTTAACTAATAAAAATTAATAATAAGACTTAATTTTAAAAAAAAACATTTTATAGACTAATTAAATCTTAAAAGGAAATTTCTTAGGGAGTTTGAGTATAATTTAAAACTTTTTAAGGGTTAATCTTTAAAGTTTAGGGTTTTTTTTAATTTGACATTGTGTGTTCTATGTGTTGAAAAGTTCAAGTAATCAAGTTAGTATGCGTCTCTTTCCTAGTTTAATTAATTTTAGAAAAAATGTCGTTGACCCGCATTATATACGTACGGAGGTCCACCAACATCCAAAAATCCACTTGACTTTTTATATGGATAGCCATTGTATTGTCATTGTTTAACAAAAACGTTAACGTGAAAACATTTTTAAATAAGAGGAAAACTTCAAAGTCTTCCCTCTAATATGACTTTTATATATATATATGACATGAAAATTCTAAATCTTTCATAAATGAAATATATTAATTTGCTCTATATCGTATACAATATTATATTAATATGTTCTGTAATATTACATTAAATTGCTTTTTACCTTATATTAAAAAAGATATCATATTAATTTTTAATTGATTGTAATATATGTCAAAGAAATCGTTAATGTGTTAGCAGTCACATCATATAAATGTCGAAAGTTAATTTAAATATATCAAATTAAACTTTAATGTATATGTGAGTTAATTATTTTATATTAATGTAACGATGTGGTTTATAAATTATTTTATACAAAAAAATTGTTATTTAATAGAATAATTGTAAACAATTTTAAGCATAGATAATATAGTGGACTAGTATTAGAGTAACACACCATGTATGATGATACAAAAGGACACAGTTTTCATTCATTCTTTGAAAGTAAAAGTTCAATTAGACATGTATCAAGTAAGGAGGAACTAGATACACTACACTCATAATTAATACACACAAATGCACATAACAAGTTAAAGTTTGCCCAAACATAAATACTACCTTCGTCCCTAAATATAATACCATTTTGAGAATTTTTTTTATCCCTTAATATAAGACTCTCTTTCAAATTTTTATTTCATTAATTATTTTCAGGCTAAAATACTTCTTAAAAGGACAATAAATGAATTGCATTACTTAAAATATTTATCTCTCATATTATAATTGATTGGCACAAACATTAATTGTCTTCCTTATTGAATTTTTTCTTTTCATATGGAAGACAAACTATTAACTATTGTCGCAACCTAAATCGTGACGGCGCGGCGAGAAGAGAGAGAATTCGTTCGAGTGAAACAGGGAGTCGCCACTAATATTTTTATCCATAGGAAAAACATTGGAAAAAAACTAAGTTCAATAAAGCACTGGTTAAAAATTGAGATTCAAGTTTGGGAGTCGGTTACGAGTAGGGAAGGTATTAGCACCCTACATCGCCTTTCAAAAACAGTACCAAGATTGAAAATGCGCAACATAAATAGCCTTACAAAAGATGGTTTATTTCTTCCCTTTTATTGTTGTATTTTTTTTATTTTAAAAAAATGACAGAATGGGGTGAGAGAACTGTACAAACATAGAATGTCGAAGCGAGGTCAATGGGACGTTTCATCCGAATTAAACTCGACTTCGATATGAGACAGAGAGGGGAAATGAATGCTAATAAGGCGTCACGCCTAAATTATACATCCTCGAATAAAAAAATAGGGATAGGAAAGAGATAAGCGGGACGTCTCGTCCTAAGTATCCCTTCCCTATGAATTATGGCGAGGCTTGAGCAAAAAACTAGGGGAAATCAACAAGACGTCACGTCTAAATTGATTTTCACGGAAGTAACCAAAAAAGAACATTTATGAAAGAAACGTGGAAGTAAGGAAATAAATCAGCAAAAAGAAATAAGAAAGATGGGCCCGACAGGAGTTAAAGTCCTGCTCCTACGTATTCTTGAATTATCAAGAAATCAGGGTTACGTAGTTCTGAGTGTTTTTCTTTTAGGAAAAGACTTGGGAGATGATGATGGATGTCACTGAGGTGGGAAACTCGTACAAGGCAAAGTTCTTCGCACGTGTACGAATCCTAAAGAGGTTGTGTAGACGGGAGTGCTCCCGTACGACACTGTTTAAAAATGATTTGTTTCTTTTTATTGATTTTTATTTAGATTTGAAAGAAAACATAGGAAGCATTTATTTCCCTTTATTATATTTTACTATGAAACGAAAGGAAAAAGGTAATAGAAGCTACAAAAGAGAAAGGGAAACAATAAATTCTGAAAATAGAGGAAAAATGAGTGAAAACCGAGTGGGAGAAGAGAAAAACCGAGTGAAAATGGTAAAAACCGAGTGAAAATTTCAAAAAACGAGTGGAAATAGCAGAAACCGAGTGAGAAAGAGGAAAAACCGAGTAAAAATGGTAAAACTGAGTGATGAAAGCAGAAAACCGAGTGAGGACAAGGAAAAACCGAGTGAAAATGAGGAAACCGAGTGGAAATAGCAGAAACCGAGTGAGACAGTGAGCTTACCGAGTGAGAAGTGATTTACCGAGTGAGACAGTGAGAAGAGGGACGGTATTGGAGTTGAGTGGAGTGAAGAGATTGGATTTAGTGTACTTGAGGGGAGAGGACGGTGTTGTGAGAGGAATTGGGACGGTGTGTAGGTGAAGGGATGAGGAGGTCGGTTTTGGAGAGGACGGTTGGCTGGGCGGTGTTGGCTGAGAGGAATGAAGTGTTGGGCGGTGTTGTGTTGAAGGGAGAGGACGGTGTGGCTGTTGGAGACAGGAAGGAGGTATAGGGTTGGCTGATGAAGAGAGGAAGGAGGGTGCTGGATGCGTATCTGTGTATGTAAGTATGCGTGATGTGTGTGTAAGTATCTGTAAGGGCTGAAAGCTTTAGCTCCTTGCCTATTTATAGGCTGGTCTGAGTGGAAGGCCAGCTCAGGCTTCCACTTCCGAGTGGAATGCCAGCTCAGGCCTCCACTCAGAGTGAAGTGGGGGACAACGGCTGGGTGGGAATTTTTAATTCCCCCCACTTCCAACCCTGTTTGCCACTTGTCTGCCACCCCCAGGATTCCTGGATCCACTTGGGTGGTGGAATCCAAGTCAGCACGGGCTAACAGGGGGACCTGGTGGGAATCCGAGTGAGAATGGCAGAAAACCGAGTGAGAGTTATGGAAATCCGAGTAAGGATGTTGAATTCCGAGTGTAAATGTTGGAAATCCGAGTGTAAATGACTCGGATCACCCTCTCAGTCAATTCTGAGTGGGAAAAGGGGAAAAATCCGACTGGGAAAATCATGTTGGTGTTGTACAATTGGATTGAGTCAGAACCGAGTAAAAACTGACTCGGATTCCAACTCCTCTCCATAATTCGAGTGACCAATGACTCGGAACCAACTGAAATAGGTGAAGTGTGACTCGGAAATGAGAGAAAGATGACTCAGGAACGGGTAAAAAATGGCTCGGTGAAGGTTTGAAGTATGGTGGAAATAGGGGCTCGGAATTGATTGGCCAAAAGGACTCGGGAAGGGTGGTTGACTGACTGAAGTGGCACTCGGAAACCGATTGGAAATTGGCTCAGGAGTGGGCTGACTGAATGACACGGAACCGACTGAAAATGGGTCGGAAATCAAGTGAAATGACTCACTCAGTTCTGACTAAGAAGCAGCTCTCGGTTCTGATTGAAGGGGCTACACTCGGACTTTTTTTCAGCTCGGATGTATTTCTGATTGAAGCATCCACTTGGAACCGACCTTGTGAGCTCTTAATCCGAATGGAATTTGGGCACTTTCACTCGGATTTTGCCTATCTCCTACTCAGAAATTGGAAGTTTGGCTTTTTAAATTCGGATCTCCTTCCAACCGAGTGATACTCACTCGGATTTACTCGGATCAGCAGTCAGTTCCTTTTTTTTCACTCAGATTTGTTGTAGTAGGGGATCTTCCGCTAGGATTCTCCTCTAACAGGGTCATTTTTCACTCGGAATTGACATTCTTTGTGATCAGGGCTTATAAACTGGCATTTTCTCTCGGAATGCATCTGAAAGGGAATTATCCACTCGGATTTACATCTAATCTGAGTCATTTCACTCAGATTTGAATTCAACAGGTCATACTCCACTCGGACATGCCCAAAACTGAGTAGTTTCACTCGGATTTTCTCCATTCAGAGTAATGTCACTCGGTTTTAACTCATTTTGAGTGATTTCACTCGGATTTGATCCAACAGGAGCATATTCCACTCGGATTTGACTTCAGCAGGGAGCATTTCATTCGAAAATGACTCATTCTGAGTGATTCCACTCGGATTTCATCATTTTTGAGTTATTCCATTCGGACTTCTCTTGAAAATGGGCATAATCCACTCGGATTGGCTTGGCAGGGAAGCTATCCACTCGGATTCAACTTCAACAGGGGAGCATTTCACTTGGAAATAACTCATTCTGAGTTACGTCACTCGGATTTCATCATTTTTGAGTCATTCCACTCGGAAATACTTCATTTTGACTCGGATTTGACCATTTTTTGAGTTTTTTTCACTCGGATTTATCTCACCAGGGCTGTATTTTACTCGAAAATGCTTTAACCTGAGTCATCCTGTTCAGATGTGATCATTTTTAGTCATCCCAATCGGATTTGCCTCCAACAGGGCTGTATTTCACTTGGAAAAGCTTCATTCTGAGTTATTTTGCTCGGTTCTGATTATTCTGGAGCCATTCTACTCGAATTTGACCACTCTGAATTAGAATTCAGTATAAAAAATATTTATTCCACTTGGACCGGACCAAAAGAGGTGTTCACAGATGCCCCTCTTTACTTCTTTTTCACAAAAGAAACACGAAGCTTCTGTGTTTTTGAAGTAAAAAGGAAGTAAAGATATAAACACCGATGCAGGGGGCCAAGTGGGACCTCTTGATCGGTATCACGAGTCAGTGTGACCTTTCTTCTTTAAAGACGAGCATTTTCCTCTTCCGTTTCACTTTTTTAAAAAAAAAAATCTAAAAAAAAAGAAGTGAAGCAGTGCTCTAATTTTTAGCAAGAAGCGGTTAACTGGGAATTATCCAATGACATGAAGTAGAAGGGTGCCTCATTCAGCAACCGGGAGAAAAAGGATGCCTTCTTTGGTGACTAAAAGGTAAAAGGATGCCATTTGTTTGACGACAAGAAAGTAAAGGTGCCATTTGATCAGCGACAAGAAAGTAAAGGGGTGCCATTTGATCAGCGACAGGAAAGTAAAGGTGGCATTTGATCGGCGACAGGAAAGTAAAGGGGTGCCATTTGATCGGCGACAGGAAAGTAAAGGTGCCATTTGATCAGCGACAGGAAAGTAAAGGGGTGCCATTTGATCGGCGACAGGAAAGTAAAGGTGCCATTTGATCGGTGACAGGAAAGTAAAGATGTGCCATTTGATCGACGACAGGAAAGTAAAGGTGTCATTTGATCGGCGACAGGAAAGTAAAGGTGCCATTTGATCAGCGATAGGAAAGTAAAGGGGTGCCATTTGATCGGCGACAGCAAAGTAAAGGGGTGCCATTTGATCGGTGACAGGAAAGTAAAGGTGCCATTTGATCGGCGACAGGAAAGTAAAGGGGTGCCATTTGATCGGCGACAGGAAAGTAAAGGGGTGCCATTTGATCGGCGACAGGAAAGTAAAGGTGCCATTTGATCGGCGACAGGAAAGTAAAGGTTGGGGGAACTAACAGGACGTCTCGTCCGAATTAACTCACTATTGACAGGAAATGTGAAGGTTGGGGAAGTTAACAGGACGTCTCGTCCGAATTAACTCAATGTTGGCAGGAAATGTAGAGGTTGGGGGAGTTAACAGGACATCTCATCCGAATTAACTCACTGTTGGCAGGAAATGTAAAGGTTGGGGTTGACCCTCGGTTGCCATGACTGCGGGTTCTTGGGGAACTGCCCCTTGAACGCAGGAGAATGAATCTGGGGGATGTCCCAATTTGACATGACTGTGGATTAAATCTTGGGGAACTGCCCCTTGAATGAAAGAATAAACCCGGGGAGATGCCCCAGTTTGACATGATTGGATGAAATCTTGGGGGACTGCCCCTTGAATAAGAGAATAAACCCGGGGAGATGCCCTAGTTTGACATGATTGAATGAAATCTTAGGGAACTGCCCCTTGAATAAGAGAATAAACCCGGGGAGATGCCCCAGTTTGACATGATTGGATGAAATCTCAGGGGACTGCCCCTTTAATAAGAGAATAAACCCGGGGAGATGCCCTAGCTTGACATGATTGGATGAAATCTTGGGGAACTGCCCCTTGAATAAGAGAATAAACCCGGGGAGATGCCCCAGCTTGACATGATTGGATGAAATCTTAGGGAACTGCCCCTTGAATAAGAGAATAAACCCGGGGAGATGCCCTAGTTTGACATGATTGGATGAAATCTTGGGGAACTGCCCCTTGAATAAGAGAATAAACCCGGGGAGATGCCCCAGTTTGACATGATTGGATGAAATCTTGGGGAACTGCCCCTTGAATAAAAAAATAAACCCAAGGGGATGCCCCAGTTTGACATGATTGGATGAAATCTTAGGGAACTGCCCCTTGAATGAAAAAAGAATCTGGGGAGATGCCCCAGTTTTGGGTTGACTAGGAAGTGTAGTCCCACTGGGGAAGGATTTGGGAATTTATGGCTCCACTGGGGAAGAAAATTTGGGCAGTGCCAGCTTTGGCATTTATGGTTCCACTAGGGGAGGATTTGGGAATTTATGGCTCTATTGGGGAAGAAGATTTGGGCAGTAAGGATTTTGTGGAACTGCCCGTTGATTGAAAGAAGAGACATTTGGGGTGATGCCCCAGTTTGAGGAGGTTGATGGATTACCTCTTACCTGAAAGAGAAACGAACCTGGGGTGATGCCCCAGTTTGTCGTGATCGAAGGTTGTTGGGAAACTGCTCCTTGATTTGAAAGAGAATGATCCTGGGGTGATTCCCCGGCTTGCCATGACTGAATTTTGGGATACTGTACCTAAACTCGAGGAGAAATCTAAGGAGATGCCCCAGTATGGAAAGACTGAAAGTCTTAAGAGTATTTCCCTTTGACTGAAAAAGAAATCTGGGGAGATGCCCCAGTTTGAACAAGATCAAAAGATTTTGCAGGTATTACCTTGACTGGGAGAAAAAACCTGGGATGATGCCCCAATTATGAAGATTGAAAGGATTTTGGGGAAACTCCCTTTTGACTAGGAAGATTTGGGGTGATGCCCCAATTTAAGCTGTTTGGTGATTCATGATACCGTCCCTTGACAGAAAGATCTCATAGAAGGGAAAAATCAAGAGGATGCCCCAGTTCTTTGGAAAGATTGAAAGATTTAGGAGCACTGCCCTTTGACTGAGAGAGGAAAGATGTCTCAGACTGAAGGAGTTAGGGGTATCGTCCCTTGAACGGAGGAAAGATCTGGGGAGATACCCCAGTTATTGGAAATGATTGGAAGATTTAGGGGTATTACCCCTAAGCTGGGATGAGGATCTGGGGTGATCCCCCAGTTATTGGAAATGATTCAGGATACCATTTCTTTGACAGAAAGATCTCATAGAGGAGAAAAATCAGGAGGATGCCCTAGTTCTTTGGAAAAATTGAAAGATTTAGGAGCACCGTCCTTTGGCTGAGAGAGGGATCTAGGGTGATGCCCCAGTTATTGGAAAGATTGGAAGATTTAGGGGTATTACCCCTAAGCTGGGAGAAAGATCTGGGGTGATGCCCCAATTTGACTTGATTTGAAAGAATCATGGGGAAACTGCCCCTCGACTAAGACAGGAGAAATCTTGGGAGATGCCCCAATTTGCTATTTGGTGAATCAGAATACTATCCCTTGACAGAGAGATCCCACCGGGCATGTACGACGGACTTGCTGGAGGAGAGATCTCTGGGGGATGCCCCAGTTTAAGCTGTTTTGGACGATTCAGGGTATTGCCACTTGACTGGGAGAGAAAGAGAACGGGGGGAACTATCCCAGTTTCAGAAAATCCGGCTGAAGGGGTTAGGGGTATCACGGAGGAAGGATTTGGGGTGATGCCCCAGTTTGGAGAGGAATGATAGATTTGGGGTAAAATCCCAGGCTTAAAAGATTTTGGGGTTAACAGGACATCCCGTCCAAATTAATCCGTGCTTAACATCGTTGCCAGGGAATGGGGTATCCTTGACTGTTGTTGGGATATACTAAGTTGATCTTTGTAAATGTGACCCCTAACATGCCTCATGAGCAAGACAGAAACCTTGAGAAGATATCGGCTCCAACTACGAGGCCTTGATGGAAATCTCAAAGCACAACGAAAACTTAGAAAGGCATTGTATTCGGCCACAGCAAGGTGTTTTGTCCAATGATTTGGGTGGGTTATGAGAAGGAAATCCGAGGAGAGCTGGTTTCAATGAGGGTGAGCCTTAGTGACTAACGGATAAACCTCGAAAAGTGCTAGTCTTGACAGTTGAGACTCGACACTTCTACTTGTCATGACGTCCTGCAAGAAAGGTTAGTGGTGCAAAACAAATTAGAACTTAAAGAGACCTTCTGCAAAGCCACAATCCTTAGAGATTCAAAGTGACCCATGACTGAAACAGAGCAGATGAAGCAACCCCAGCTTTTGGAAACGTGTCAGACCTAGTCTTCATAATGATTGGTTGAGGCGAGATCAAGTAACTAGAACATCTTGTCTTTACGACTTTAAATTTTGTTACCTTCTCACTTTATACATTAAGGGAAAACATATGTCTTATCAAATCAGGGGAAATCTCAATATGAACACGTATCAAAAGAGGTGAGATTGTATTTACAAGTTGAGCGGGGAGTGGGAAAAGGTAGGCCAAAGAAGCAAGTGGGGTTGCATGGAAAATATTGATAATTGGGTGGAATAGGAATGATTTCACAAATCCTCCAATGAACTACTGAGAACAACGTGTATCTCAATCCACATCACGACTTTGAATTCACCATTTGATCTTGCCTCTGGAAAAGGGTAGTTGGGCTACGGTCCTTATGCCTTAACTTGAAAGCGAACCATTCCCATAAGAAAATTACTCTGCCAAAATCTTGATCCAATTTATTGCCTGAGCTGCCTATTCAGGTTTTCAGCTTGCCAGGTTGCTCTAACTTTTGCCTAGGCTGCCTTCCCAGGTTTTCAGCCTAGCGAGCATGTTTCGCTTTGTTTTTGTTCTTTTTTTTTGTTTTTTTGTTTTGTTTTTTTTTTCAAGGTTACGTCCTTCACGACAAAGGTTTAAGCTGATTGATAATGAGCTTATTTGATCTCTCTTGTTTTAGTTTCGTCCTGTGGGGGAATAGATGTTAATAGGAAAGTTCTCCAACACCATGTATCCAAGGAAACAGGGGTGAGCCCTTTTCAGCACCAATGAGGGGGCTCATTCCGAGTCTGTATCTTTTATTCATTCTTTCATCTTTCTTTTTCATCGTTTTTCTTCTTCTTCATTTTTTGTTTTTTCCCTTCTTTTTTATATGCCTCCCCTTGGTACCTTCATTATGGTCTAGCTGCTTTATTCACCCTTAGCCAATGTGGCTGATAACTATGATATTAACAGTATCACAGTAGACTATTCTCTTAGATACACTGGTAGGGGAACAATTATACCTCCTTTGTGTTGGGGTGTTGATTGCGACACAGATGACACATCGTTTTTGTCGCGTTCTTAGCTTGATAACTTTTATGTCCCCATGTGGAAGAGCGATAATTTGATCTATGAATCAGCTCGCCCCAATTGGTATAGGCGTAAGGCACCAACCTTGACTTCTTTCTTTTTGTTTTCTTTTGTTGTTTTAGGTTTTTTTTTTGGCAGAGTATTTCTTGACCATGTTTATGTTCATGAGCTCTAGCAAGTCTTTGCCATTCATATTGGTCAATACTAACACTTCCTTGAAAGGTAGATATGCCATTATTCATTGTGGAGTTCGTCTTCCGAGTCGATTGGATCAATTTTTAGTCATTCGTGGACCCTCTTCACTTCGTGTACTGACCTTGTTGAACGCTCCTGGATAAAGCTAGATGCCCCTTATTCAAACATCCTGGTTAATTCGGTCAAAGAACTTTTGCCCTTGTTACCCTTTTCGTCAACGTGATCAAGCAAGCGGTCAAAGTTATGAAATAGGATTGTGATCTCGTTGTTCTCAGAAGGATCATTTTTGGATGGATATTTTTTTGTTTTTGTTTTGTTTTTTGTTTGTTTTTTGTTTGTTTTTTGTTTTTTTTTAATGTATGACGGCAAAGAGAAGGAGGGAAAATAAAAGAGAGCCAATGGACAAAGGGAATGTTAAAATAAATAAGGGAAGCAAACGGAAACATTTTGAAATTTGATACGCATTCATTGAGAAAAACCTGAAATGATAAAAATATACTTTTGCCCTTATTACATAAAATATCCCAACGCCTTAGGCATAACATTTGGGTTGAAAAGCCATAAAAGCAGAAGTTTAAAGTCGTAAAGAGCTAGATGGTCTCTTGGTCATGAACCTCTTCACTTGGCGTGCAAATCACAAAGCTTTCATCCTCTCCATGCCTCCAGCCTCTCCTTATCATTCTGATCCAGGACTCTCATAGTCAGACCTGGGGTTTATGATTGTATTGGGAATCCTTTCCTGGAAATCCAGCCACTTGGCTTTAATCAGATCCCTCACTTTGAATTTCAAAGCCTGACAATCTTCAGTAGAGTGTCCTGGGGCCCCAGCATGGTAATCACATCGGGTATTAGGATTATAACCTTTGGGGTAAGGGGGAACTAATGGTTTTAACGGACAGGGTATCGCAAGGGAACTACGGATAAGGTAAGGCAAAAGTTCTGTGTAGGTTATGGGAATGGGGTCGAACCGGACTGGTTTTTGACTATCATTGGATCTTATTGTGTTTCGGTCTGGATTAGGTGGCTGAGTCTGCCTTAGTGAGGGACAGTAGGGCTGTGGCAAGTGAGAATGGGAAGGTGTTTGAGGGATATATGGACGAAAGCAGAGTGGAAAAGGGAAAAAAGTGGAAGCCTGGTTAGGGGTGGTGGCGGCCATGTAAGGTGTAGGGAGACTGGTAGGTTGAAAGGGATTATGAGTCATTAGTCCAGGTTGGGCCCTTTTTGGTCACAGGAAGTGGAATTAGCATCTCCTTTTCTTTTTCCCTTATTTCCCGAAGCATACATTCTCGTGATAGGTGCCCCTGGCGACTGGGAGGATTGTGAAATATGAGAGTTCATTACTTGCCAATCATGATCCTCTTGTTGATTATGGAACGGAGGAGAGTATCCTGAGGGTATTTCATAGTGCAGGTTGTTGTTTGAGCCTATGAAGGCGTGTTGGGGTGCATAAGACATGCCATAGGTCGGCTGAGGGTCAATGATGGGGTTGGTCCTGTTGTTAGTAATGGAAGAGGGAATTTCTGCTTTTGTCAATCCAGGATGATGGAGTGGCATGGTTGGTAAATGATGGTTATTCTTGACACCCGCGGAGAGTTCCCCTTCTATGATCTTCTTTTCTAAAAGTCTGGTTATATCTGCCACTTGCTCCTTTAGCTGGTTAACTTCACTCCTGAGGTTTTCAATTTCTTGCTCTCTTTCAGCCATGGGTCTCTTTTGAAAGTCGAGTAAGGGTGGCTTTTGGTGTCAGAGAAGAAAAACAAAAAGTGTCAGGTGGAAACAAGAGGAAGGAGAATGTCGTGGGAAGCAATCACAGGTCTTGACGAGTATCCTTTAACCGTTCCTTAGAACGTATCATTCAAAAGTACTAAGTTCGGTAAACATGGAAATTAATACGGGATAGTTGTGAAGACAAAAGAAATCCTTTATTCTGAGGCGGGAGCCTTAAGCTCAAACATTTTATTCGGGCGATCACAGCCATCATTTCTTAAGTTCAATCCCATGTTAACTCCCATAGATACTCAAAAGGTATTTATTAAGTTTTGAATAGCCTCCCACGAAAATGAGGATAAGGAAAAGAAATTAGTCATGTTTTGGAACCAGTACTTTCCCATTGATAAAGCAATTTTTCTTGGGGAAACAGCAATTACCAAGGATCCAAGTCGTAATAGTCATAAATTTCCTAAGCGTCATCGACCCTGTTGGAGCGGAAATAAGGTTATATTTTTTCTGATTTTTTTTGACGAGTAGGAAAATCTATGACTCAGGACTCAGAGGTACACGATCAAAAGAGGATTATCTATTCACCCAAAGTATACTGTACGAGTCATTATTTCAAAAACTAAGCAAATCCGCGGGTGGTAAATAATTCATTCTTTTTGGATAGAAGGGAAAACAAAAGATGACGTAAGGTAAAGTAAAGTTTGCCCTTGTGCTGCCTAGGTCGGGTTTTGTTGAAAGTCTTTTCTAGGCCCTATGGCTTTTCTAAAAGTGACTCTCCACACCGGGTGGCTTATACTAGACTTCTAGAAGGTCCCTAGAGCCAAGATCCTACTCATGACAGGGATGCAACAGTGGGGAACCACTAGGTGCGTATGTCACAAGAGGTCGAACTCTAGTTGGGGTTCTCACGATCACCGGATAGGAAGTACATCCTATACGATTCTGTATACCAACCCCTCCTAACTTAAGTTTCATTTGGGGCCTGGGTATAGGGCGCCACTCATAAGTGTGTGCGAGTAATTTGTGAGTGTAGTGTGTGAAAGGGCATTCGATACCTTTTTACCTTACCCCATCCTGCACAAAGAACAAACACAGAACAAAATATACAAAGTCATCTTCCCTAGGGTTCAATGATTGCAGAAAAGTAACATAGTCCTCTACCCTAGGATTCAACAATCATACAGAACACGGATAATAAAACGAATAACAAGATGCAAATAATAGCGAACATTCACAACAATCAACGGAAAATAAAAAACAAGGGGAAGAAATCCAAGCTAAACAAAGGCTATGTAAAAACACGCTTTCAACCAAACTGGCCTGACTCTCTTAAGTGTCCCCAGTGGAGTCGCCATCTGTCGCAACCTAAATCGCGACGGCGCGGCGAGAAAGAGAGAATGGGTGGAATGAAACAGGGAGTCGCCACCAATGTTTTTATCCATAGGAAAAACATTGGAAAAAAAACTAAGTTCAATAAAGCACTGGTTAAAAATTGAGATTCAAGTTCGGGAGTCGGTTACGAGTAGGGAAGGTATTAGCACCCTACATCGCCTGTCAAAAACAGTACCAAGATTGAAAATGCGCAACATAAATAGCCTTACAAAAGATGGTTTATTTCTTCCCTTTTATTGTTGTATTTTTTTATTTTTAAAAAACAACAGAATGGGGTAAGAGAACTGTACAAACATAGAATGTCAAAGCGAGGTCAATGGGACGTTTCATCCGAATTAAACTCGACTTCGATATGAGACAGAGAGGGGAAATGAATGCTAATAAGGCATCACGCCTAAATTATACATCCTCGAATAAAAAATAGGGATAGGAAAGAGATAACCGGGACGTCTCGTCCTAAGTATCCCTTCCCTATGAATTATGGCGAGGCTTGAGCAAAAAACTAGGGAGAAATCAACAAGACGTCACGTCTAAATTGATTTTCACGGAAGTAACCAAAAAAGAACATTTATGAAAGAAACGTGGAAGTAAGGAAATAAATCAGCAAAAAGAAATAAGAAAGATGGGCCCGACAGGAGTTAAAGTCCTGCTCCTACGTATTCTTGAATTATCAAGAAATCAGGGTTACGTAGTTCTGAGTGTTTTTCTTTTAGGAAAAGACTTGGGAGATGATGATGGATGTCACTGAGGTAGGGAACTCGTACAAGGCGAAGTTCTTCGCACGTGTACGAATCCTAAAGAGGTTGTGTAGACGGGAGTGTTCCTGTACGACACTGTTTAAAAATGATTTGTTTCTTTTTATTGATTTTTATTTAGATTTGAAAGAAAACATAGGAAGCATTTATTTCCCTTTATTATATTTTACTATGAAACGAAAGGAAAAAGGTAATAGAAGCTACAAAAGAGAAAGGGAAACAATAAATTCTGAAAATAGAGGAAAAATGAGTGAAAACCGAGTGGGAGAAGAGAAAAACCGAGTGAAAATGGTAAAAACCGAGTGAAAATTACAAAAAACGAGTGGAAATAGCAGAAACCGAGTGAGAAAGAGGAAAAACCAAGTAAAAATGGTAAAACCGAGTGATGAAAGCAGAAAACCGAGTGAGGACAAGGAAAAACCGAGTGAAAATGAGGAAACCGAGTGGAAATAGCAGAAACCGAGTGAGACAGTGAGCTTACCGAGTGAGAAGTGATTTACCGAGTGAGACAGTGAGAAGAGGAACGGTATTGGAGTTGAGTGGAGTAAAGAGATTGGATTTGGTGTACTTGAGGGGAGAGGACGGTGTTATGAGAGGAATTGGGACGGTGTGTAGGTGAAGGGATGAGGAGGTCAGTTTTGGAGAGGACGGTTGGTTGGGCGGTGTTGGCTGAGAGGAATAAAGTGTTGGGCGGTGTTGTGTTGAAGGGAGAGGACGGTGTGGCTGTTGGAGACAGGAAGGAGGTATAGGGTTGGTTGATGAAGAGAGGAAGGAGGGTGCTGGATGCGTATCTGTGTATGTAAGTATGCGTGATGTGTGTGTAAGTATCTGTAAGGGCTGAAAGCTTTAGCTCCTTGCCTATTTATAGGCTAGTCTGAGTGGAAGGCCAGCTCAGGCTTCCACTTCCGAGTGGAATGCCAGCTCAGGCCTCCACTCAGAGTGAAGTGGGGGACAACGGCTGGGTGGGAATTTTTAATTCCCCCCACTTCCAACCCTGTTTGCCACTTGTCTGCCACCCCCAGGATTCCTGGATCCACTTGGGTGGTGGAATCCAAGTCAGCACGGGCTAACAGGGGGACCTGGTGGGAATCCGAGTGAGAATGGCAGAAAACCGAGTGAGAGTTATGGAAATCCGAGTGAAAATATTGGAAATCCGAGTAAGGATGTTGAATTCCGAGTGTAAATGTTGGAAATCCGAGTGTAAATGACTCGGATCACCCTCTCAGTCAATTCTGAGTGGGAAAGGGGGAAAAATCCGACTGGGAAAATCATGTTGGTGTTATGCAATTGGATTGAGTCAGAACCGAGTAAAAACTGACTCGGATTCCAACTCCTCTCCATAATCCGAGTGACTAATGACTCGGAACCGACTGAAATAGGTGAAGTGTGACTCGGAAATGAGAGAAAGATGACTCAGGAACGGGTAAAAAGTGGCTCGGTGAAGGTTTGAAGTATGGTGGAAATGGGGGCTCGGAATTGATTGGCCAAAAGGACTCGGGAAGGGTGGTTGACTGACTGAAGTGGCACTCGGAAACCGATTGGAAATTGGCTCAGGAGTGGGCTGACTGAATGACACGGAACCGACTGAAAATGGGTCGGAAATCGAGTAAAATGACTCACTCGGTTCTGACTAAGAAGCAGCTCTCGGTTCTGATTGAAGGGGCAACACTCGGACTTCTTTTCAGCTCGGATGTATTTCTGATTGAAGCATCCACTCGGAACCGACCTTGTGAGCTCTTAATCCGAATGGAATTTGGGCACTTTCACTCGGATTTTGCCTATCTCCTACTCAGAAATTGGAAGTTTGGCTTTTTTAATTCAGATCTCCTTCCAACCGAGTGATACTCACTCGGATTTACTCGGATCAGCAGTCAGTTCCTTTTTTTTCACTCGGATTTGTTGCAGTAGGGGATCTTCCGCTCGGATTCTCCTCTAACAGGGTCATTTTTCACTCAGAATTGACATTCTTTGTGATCAGGGCTTGTAAACTGGCATTTTCTCTCAGAATGCATCTGAAAGGGAATTATCCACTCGGATTTACATCTAATCTGAGTCATTTCACTCAGATTTGAATTCAACAGGTCATACTCCACTCGGACATGCCCAAAACTGAGTAGTTTCACTCAGATTTTCTCCATTCAGAGTAATATCACTCGGTTTTAACTCATTCTGAGTGATTTCACTCGGATTTGATCCAACAAGAGCATATTCCACTCGGATTTGACTTCAGCAGGGAGCATTTCATTCAGAAATGACTCATTCTGAGTGATTCCACTCGGATTTCATCATTTTTGAGTCATTCCATTCGGACTTCTCTTGAAAATGGGCATAATCCACTTGGATTGGCTTGGCAGGGAAGCTATCCACTCGGATTCAACTTTAACAGGGGAGCATTTCACTCGGAAATAACTCATTCTGAGTTACGTCACTCGGATTTCATCATTTTTGAGTCATTCCACTCGGAAATGCTTCATTTTGACTCGGATTTGACCATTTTTTAAGTTTTTTTCACTCGGATTTATCTCCACCAGGGCTGTATTTTACTCGGAAATGCTTTAACCTGAGTCATCCTGTTCAGATGTGATCATTTTTAGTCATTCCAATCGGATTTGCCTCCAACAGGGCTGTATTTCACTTGGAAAAGCTTCATTCTGAGTTATTTTGCTCACTTCTGATTATTCTGGAGCCATTCTACTCGAATTTGACCACTCTGAATTAGAATTCAGTATAAAAAATATTTATTCCACTTGGACCGGACCAAAAGAGGTGTTCACAACTATGTTGGGGGGAGAGAGAGAGATAATTAGTAGATAGAGAAAGAGTGAGAAGAAAAAATGATATTCCTAATGATCTTAAGGGTAATTTTTAAAATTACCCATAATTCTAGAAAAAGGTTAATGATTCAAAATAAACTAATCAACTTTCTTCATACTCGTGAATTGGGTAAATTGATCTTATATTTAGGGAAGGATGTAGTATGTCTCAAACAATTACATGCGTATTCCTACATATAGTATAAAATAAAAAAAATAAAATAAATGGCACTGTAGCCATTATACTTTAGATAGATAGTAATAATAGGATTGTAAAACTCATAATGATAACAATAGGTTGATGAATTTCTCCAGGTAGATTAACGAGAGCTGGTTTACTATCTAGGTTAAAATGATTTAATATTTATAAAAGTGAGGTTGTTTGTATTTTGGTTATTTTTTTATTTGAATTGAGTTTTTGATTGTGTAAAATACATGTTGCTTAAGAAGGAATTTCGTTATATTAGTACTTAATCAATTGTAATTTGTATTAAAAAAAGTCTATAATGTGTTAATTCATTTTCCTAGATTGACATACTACAAATTACTAAGGAAGTTTTCATATATGATAGATTAAATCTTTAAATCCCATATGTTTTATGTTTGTCTCACTCTAAGCTCCCAAGTTTTTTTTTATGTCAGTTAAGTCCTAAATGTTTCAAAATAGTTTCACTTAAGTCCTTTTCGTTACATTCCATCCAACTTCACTAATGGGGTAATTAAATGGCATGCTAAAATGACAGGTATCTATTTAAGTGACATATGTTGACTTATATATTTGCTTTCAGTTAGGTCCTCCTAATTTATATTTTTTGTTTTAGTTAAGTCTCTTCAAAATTTTAAAAAGTTTCAAAAAAATCCTCTATAATATCAATATATTTCAATTTGGTCCCTTAATTACCAACAACAACCAGAACATACTAGTTGGAGACATTCGTTAGTGTCACTATCAAGAACAAATGAAGCATGAACCTTAGAATTTATTATAGTTAACTAATGTTCAACATATACTTTTTTCCTAACTTACAGTTTTTTCCCAATGGGTTTTCTTGGGAAGGTTTTAATGAGGCGTGCTTCAGTATACGTTTTTTGTAAAGTTATACTTAATGAAGTTCCTAATTATTCCAAATATCTTTTGGATGCCATTTCAATTATTGTATGGTTGAGGAAAGGGATGCAATTGTAAAAAGCTACATTCTCAGTCAAATAAAACTCGGCACTAAAGTTGAGCTTACTATCAGAGCTTATGTAGATAAAGGATATTGATGGGGATTTTGTTGGTGAGGTAGTTGAAATGTACATATTCTTTGGATACTACTTTGTCTCTTCATGATTCAATGTCCTTAATGGGCGTTGGATATTGATGTTTGTTGGCCAAAGTGGTGCTACCAGAAATACAACCTAATCACCAGTTCGTAAGATTTGACAAAGCTCTTTTGGTCTCACCCATGACTTACGTTGGGGCGATGCTAAGGGCCATGATAACTTCTTCAGATGGGTCCTCACTGACTCGTCATTTTAAAGAGTCCCCTATATCCCATTGGCTAAGTTAAAATGCATGAATTTAAAGGCTAAGTATGAAAAATAGGATGATGTACGGGTTACTGAACTGGCCTGAACTGGGGTCTACGATCCGGTGTGGGACCAGCCATAAAAGTATGTATAATTTAGTGTTTGTACACCGGTACAGTGGGTATCCGGTATTGTAATCCGGCCTCTCAGTGGGAGAAACCAGTCTCGTTGTCCTGGAGATCCTTTACACCAGAGTTTCACGTTGGTGTGGGCGAAATGTGGTCACCTGCGAAGATTCTCTGACGCTCAAGTTAGAAGAGTGTATATGAACTCAGTGAATACTTTAGTAATTCAATAGTAAAATGAGAGTTAGAACAACGTAACCTTGCATGTGTATTGTAATATGCTATTTATAGTTGGATGCGGAAAATAAATCGTTGGATGCAGGTGGGCCCATAGGCTCTGATACCGTGTACAAAGTGTCAACCACAGTGGCTCAGTATTCAGAGAGTGATAGTGGGTAGGTCAATTATCAGTGTACGATCCTGACACAGGGATGGGGGATAATCACCTTTTTCGTACGTCACGCCTGTGATCGTACCTACTCCTTTTTGTAAGTGAAATTGGCACATTTCGCTGTACAGAGTATCTATACTGATAAGTTATAACCCCTCTTATCTCATTGTGACACTGAGGCAAACGGTTATATGTGACGAGGAAGTAGGGACGGATGAAGTATCCGAAGAAGTGAGAATGGATAACCGGTGTGAAGATACTGCCCTGTGATACCGGTTGTCCCTCTGAATAGTCATGTTGACGTCATAACTTATGGGGCCGGTATCCAGACCGGATCATTTGTCCCCTAGCTTGTATGAGGGACTGTTAAGTTGCTCATATAAGCTACACTGTCTTCAAGAAGTCTGGATGCCGGTAAAGTACCCTGAGGATGCTTATTCAGAACTCTTGTCAATTGTGAACCAGTGTTCTGCCAGCGTATCCGTTCTCTTGATACCCTTACAACGGATTCAGACAAAGATTTGCAGTGAGGGTAATCCCAAAAGTTTTTGGAAGTCGTGACTCTTGGTATTCGAATAGTTGTTGGGGTGCATTTAATGCATCTGAAATGATTGGACAATTAATGCACTTTTAAAACATGAGCCATCATTGCCCTAACAATAACCGTCGGTTGGGCTTATTAGGCCTGGACTTTGGCTTCCGTGGGCTCGTTTCGGTTGAAACTTTTCATGAAGCGTCACCATTTCGTGCCTTGGACCATGAAATGGCGAAGTCATTCAAATCCAAAAAGTTGCATTTTGGGGCATACGACATGACTCTTGGCTGATCACTGTGCCCCTTCGTTACCTATAAAAGGGTAACTTAGCAAGTTTCAAAACTTACTTTCGCCTTCAAGCTTAGTGAACCTCTGTTGAAATTTTGAAGACTCTGTTGCTGTTATTTCCTTTCGCAAAGTTCTTCCTTCCATTATTCCTTCTTTAGGTAACCTCCTTATCTCTTACCTTCATATTATTTTCGGTTGCTTCAACTTCAACCATGCGCCCTAGGCCAAGCAGCGCTGGTACCTCGAACAGGGGGAATTTGAGTTCACGTGCCCCCTCTAGCCATCGTGGTGGGAGGATTCCTGTGAATCTTCCTGTGGCTGGGCCTCGTCGCTCGAAAAGGGTTGAAACTTCTTCCTCGCGAGCGCCAGTGGTTAGGCGCCGCACTGAGGGTTCCTTTGACTCGAGGGCTACCAGCCACTCTGACAGTGGGTCAAATGCTGAAGGCTACCTCTCTGATGACGTTTCCTTTTATCATAGTACAGAGACGTTTTAACACGTATCAGACGTGATGGAGATTCCTGGGTCTGGCAAGACATTGATCCTGAGGACTACAGAAGGGTGTGTCAATGTTGTGGCACACCGACTGAACTGGGAAATGTTGAATAAGGAGAAACCGTATTGCTAGGTCGAAGAGGAATTCTTGGACATTCCTTCGCATCACGCAAGAGAGGACGAAAATCCTGTTAAGCTTCGATACAAAGTCTACTCCCAAAAGAAGTACAAGGACCGTTTTCTCATCCTTGCACCCCGGCCTATGGAGCGAGTCTGCCACCGAGTCCCAGACGAGAGGTCGGTCTACATGTACGACTTCGTCTTCCAGAACTTGGGGGTCTATTTTCCTATGATGGAATTTCAAATGGCCGTCCTTCGCTTCCTCGACTGTGCCCCTACGCAACTGCACCCTAATGGCTGGGGCCTGGTGCATGCTCTCGAAATCCTTGGGGAGCATTTTAACTTCACAGCCACTGTGGTGAAACTTTTCTACTACTGCCAAGTGGTCCGCCGTGCCAACAAGAAGGGCTGCCTTGGGTTCATAACGCTCCGTTGTGACTCAAGGATAGTAAACTTCAAATCCTTGTTAGTCCTCAAATTTACAATAAATCTTTTAATAAAAATTTCATAAAAATAATAAAAATTTGGTTAATTTGTTAGAAAATTAGGTTTTAATTCAATAAATGGATGTTGTTGGAAATAATCTACCCTTGATCAATTTTCTATAGTTTTGCAGTGAAAAAGTAAAGAATTCAAGAGAAAATTATACTGGAGGATCTGACGCGTAGCATCAATCCCACGCGTAGCGTGGACTCTGAATTTTGATACTGACGCTACGTGTCACAGCCACGCATAGCGTCAGTGCTACGTGGACTCCAACTCCAACTTGGCCAACCACTCCACTTGGACCCAATAATGGGTACTCTACTCAGCACCAAGGGCCACCCCACTAAGCACAAATGGCCAAAATACAGTGGAAACACGTCCAAGTGGCCAAGCATGATCAAATTTAATAATTTGAAGTGGCCATTATCAGCTGTTTAATGGAAGCTGAGTCAGGAGCCTGACGCGTAGCGTCACACTGATGTGTAGCGTCAACACCCTTGCTCAGCCTTATAAATAGGGCCATCCAACACCATTCAAAATATCCCATTCTCATTCACTTCTCTTCTTTTCTCTCTTTGTGCTCGACTTTGAGTACTTCTTTTGTGAGTTGTAGTTCTAGAATAGTTTTCTAGATACTTGAGTGTGTTTTGGTGTATTGTGATCGTTGTATCGTGAAGTTTCCATCGTCTTCGTAATGTCAAACTCTGTAAGTGTTGTCTTTACTTTCACCATGTGTAACTAATTTGTTTATGTTGGAATTGGTGAACTAATCTATTGAGTATAATGTTGTGAATTCGACCTCTGCATGTTTATGATTCAAGTCCATGTTAGTATTTCAACCTTTTATTAATATGAACGTCAAACGGGAGAATGATTTTCATGTGTATTAAAACTTGTTTTATTAGTATGAATGTCAAACGGGAGAATGATTATTCATGTCGTATTAAAACTTGTTTTGATGAAAGTAAAAGTTGGAATACCCTTGGTATCTCAATTCTATAGGGGTTGTTAACCATTGTTGCCATAAGGCCAGGTCTTAATGCAAGTTTTTACTGAGAAAGCTCACGAGGGATCGGACTTTACGGTGAATTCTTAGAATTTATATCACGAGGGATCGGTTATAATGATTGTAAGCTGCAATGACATGAAACTTGATGATTAAATATGCATGTCTTGAGTTCCTCATTGTTATTCTAGATTAGGGATCCAATTTCCAACATAATTTGTTTATCTGTGTTTATCTCAAGTATCTTACCTATTCTAGATTGCAACTCAACTTTTTAGATAGATTTTTATTTTCTTTTTATCTCATGAACAACTCAACCATGCTATCTTGTGAATATTGTATAAATTGTATATAAATCATTCTTTTGTCCATAACTTTCTTCACATTTACCATAGTGAATAGAAAATTACTGTTGTTATTGGACTTTCAATCCCAGTGGAACGATATCTAAATTTTGAAAACTATAAACGATTGGTGCGCTTGCCAATTAACAACCCGGTGGTAGAAACGAACGGTTCAGATGCTATCACCGGGTTAACAAGTTTTCTGGCGCCGTCATCGGGGATTGAATTATTTCAGTAAAATAGTAAATTTTTAATTACCATGGTAAATATTTTTTTCCTTAGTTAAATTTTTTTTACTTTTACTTATTATTACACTAACTTTCTTTGTTTAGTTTGTGTATGCAAACCCGATCTACTGCAGGTAAAATTTGTTTTGATCCTGAGATAGAAAGGTTTGTAAAGAAAATCAAGTCTTTGAAATCTAAAACACAAACTAAATCTTCTTCTACTTCTAAAACTTTTGAAAATTCAAATATGGCTGCTGAAAGGAGAACATTGGGACAGTTTGCTGCTATTAATGGTCCACCCCGAGTTTCGGGAATGTTTCAAGGACCTGTTGTACCAGTGGAGATTAAACCTGCTACTTTAAATATTATTCAAAATAATCAATTTGCTGACTTAAATCATGAAGAACCATATGAACATTTAACTGTTTTTTATGAGTTATGTAGCACAATTGGTTTTGAACCCAATCAAGAAGAATCTGTTTATATAAGGTTATTTCCTTTTTCATTGATTGGTAAAGCTAAAGAATGGTTTAAATCTTGCCCACCGGGTAGTTTTGCAAACTGGTCCGATGTTGAAAGAAAGTTTTTGGAAAGATTTTATTCTCCTTCAAAATATTTTGAAGCCATGACAGCCATACATTATTTTTCTCAAAATAATGATGAATCATTAGGGGAAACATGGGAACGATTCAAGGTACTCTTGAGAAAACGTCCAAACCATAACCTGGATGATGCCAAAAAGGTAAGGATCGTTTACCATGGTTTATTACCTCTGTTCAAGATGATGTTAGATGCTTGTGCAGGTGGTTCTTTAATGAACAAAACTGTAGAGGAAGCAATTGAAATATTGGAATCAATGTCTATCAGTGACCGCTAAGCAAAACATGAAAGAGGTAATGTACAAAGGAAGCCAGGAATTCTCGAATTGGGAGTGAATGATGCAGTATTGGCTCAGCAAAAATTGCTGACCCAACAAATTGAAGTTACGAGCAAGCAATTGGAGAAACTCCAAATTGCTCAAGTAACATCACCACCCCCTGCTCAACTTAAACAATGTATGCACTGCATGGGAGAACAACCATGTGGTTACTGTGGAAATGAGCAAGAGCAATCCAATTTTATGAACCATCAAAAAGCACCCTTAGGTAATTTTCCTTTCAATCATGAAAATTCTTTTCCTAACAATTACCTGGAAAGTTAGCAAAATCAGAATATTAGCTGGAGACAAGATGTTGGACTTTCCAACTGACCTCCTAACAATCAGTTTAAGCAACAAACTGACAATGCAAGATTGGCAAGGATAGAGGAATCTATTCAATAGCTATTACAGTTTGTGGAGACAAATGAAGCTACCCGGAAAGCATCAGATATACAAATGGGTCAGCTTGCAAAAGAAATAGTCGAATTAAAAAGTTCTGGGTTTACTGCAAACACTCAAAACCTAAAGGAACAATGTAATGCTGTTTCTTCTGAAAATTGTAAAGTTGTGAAAATTGATTATAAAGAAAAGAATGAGAAAAAGAAAGAAAAAGAAAAAAGAAAGTAAAAAAATAGAAAAAATGAAAAAGAAAAAAATATGCAAGAACCAGTAAATGAAGAGCAAGAAACAAACTGTACTACCATCATAACTCTGGAAAAATGTAAAGATCCGGGGAGTTTCACCATTCCTGTAACCATTGGAAATATCAACATCAGGAATGCTCTGTTAGATTTAGGGGCAAACATCAATCTGATGCCCCTAGATTTAATAAAGCGCATTGGTGAATTTGAGCTAAAAGAAGTGAAGATGAACTTACAGTTTGTGGATTGCTCTGTCAAGAAGCCTTTTGGGATTATGGAAGATGTATTGGTAAAGGTTGATAAGTACCACTTCAGGGTTGACTTTGTGGTACTGGATATGAAGGAGGATACTGAGATCCCCCTGATCCTAGGAAGACCTTTCATGAAGACTACAAAGATAAGAGTAGATGTTGATCAAAGTATGGTTACAGTCAAAGTTTATGAAGAAGAGCTAAACTTCAGTGCTCATGAACATCTTAGGACGAATGATAAAGTTTACCCTTCAACCGAACCAGGTATATCTCTTCCGAATCAATAAAATTGTTTTAAATTAACCAATGCCTTGAATGATGAAAGACAGGTAATCAAGCATCGGAGAAGAAGAAGGAGGAAGAAAAAGACAGATGATTCCTCAACGAATATTGGGAGACCACCTGATTAATCAGAGGTAATGTCTGGCTGGAGACATTAAATCTAGCGCTCAATGGGAGGCAACCCATTCTTTTCTTGTTATTTTCAATTATTTTTAACATAAAAAAAGCAAAACAAAACAAAACAAAACAAAAATTTTTAGAATTATGTTTTTAAAAGAAAAGGAGTTTAAAACTCAAAAGAAAAGGTTTTTGAAAATCAAAATTTTGAAAAATCAAAAAACAAAAGCCCACGCGTAGCGCTCTGTGACGCGTAGCGTGGACTCTGAATTTTCAACCTGACGCGTAGCGTCCCAACCACGCGTAGCGTCAGAGCCCACGTTTAGTTTCTAAAACTGAACCAGAGAGGCCCATCTTAGGTTTTAAAACCTAAAACCTCCTCTCTACCTCACTTTAGTTTTCAAAACCTAAAATTTTGAAACCCTCTTTTTCTCTCAACACTTCTAAACCTTCTCATATTTGCTCAAGGGATCACAAGTAAGTTTTCTAATCCTTTCTCTTTAGTTTGATTTTAATTTTCAAATCTTAGAATTGCATGTGGTTAGGGTTAGAATTAGATAACCATTGGAAATTGCTTGCTGATTGAATTGAATGTGGTTTGGAAAGGGGTTGCTGCTGTGCAACCCCTGTTTTTATTTCTGTTCTGCGCAACTCACGCGTAGCGTCCCACTGACGCATAGCATGAGGATGGACTACAAGCCCATGCGTAGCATCCCATTGACGCATAGCGTGGGCAGAACAGGTTGACGCGTAGCATCCCGCCCACGTGTAGCGTCAGCCTCTGTTTTTAATTTTGTTAAATTTTGAGTGATGTTTACTGTTTCATGTATATATTTATTTTTTGTTTTTTTAAATCAGTCCAGTATGCCTATTTTAAAGTTTGTTTGTTGTTTTCTTTTAAATTAATAAATTATCTTATTTAGTATTTGTTATACTTTCTTGCATTGATAAAAATTAAAAATAAAAAATTTTATTGATGCAGATTATTTTGTGAATTTTTGTTTTATTGTTAAAAATCCAAAAATAAGCATATTAATTTTCTTTATAAATCACAAAAATACAAAAATATGTTGTTTTGAAATTTTGTGAATTACATGTCTATTTTGTGTAAATTTTTTAGAAAAACCAAAAATATTTGTGTTTGAAATTTTGTGTAAATATTTGGTTGATTGTATATGATTGTTAAAGTATGATTTACTTTTTAATTCAATGTGTGTTTAATTTTAAAATTTTTTACTTTTTACAGATGGCTCCGAAGAAATCCATCTCTGCCACTAGTCCTTCTAAAAGACAAAGAAGGGCCATTGACACCGATACTACTTCTGAGGATCCTGATCTTTAGGGACAGGAGGTGTTAGGACCGAAGGATCCTATGAGATTTCGTACTGACGTGAAATGGGCCCGCTTTCATCAGATTAAGGGCCAAAAGCTGATATGGGAGAGAGTATTGGATCTTAGTGCTGGAGACTATCCTGAGCTGCAGGATGAAGTTCAGAGGAGGAGATGGGGACCCCTGTTTTCTCTACCGACTGAGGGGGATCCCATCTTAGTGATGGAGTTTTATGCGAACGCCTTCAGGACTCGCCAGGACGCACCGAGCATAGGACAGCAGCGGACGAGTTGGGTGAGGGGCCGGCATATTACATATGACCGGGACACTATCAGTACCCTATTGGGTAATCCTTGAGAGCCTACTTCCGAAGATGATACTTGTTTCTGGAAGGAAAACAGAAATAAGGTTGCTACTGAGGGAGAGTTAGGATACTCCCTCGAGGAGGTTGCTCATTTCTTGAGCAAAGATGGAATCTTTTTCAACCTAAGTAAGGTTGGAAGGAGTCCATCTAACCTCCTGAAGACCCAGCTGACCCCTCTAGCCCAGGCGTGGTCCCACCTCATGCTTCATAACATCACTCCTGTCACCCACCTCTCATCTCTTCCAGTTGAACGCTGTTGCCTTCTCTTTTCTATTCTTCAGGGCCATACCATTGACATCGCTGAGCTTATATCTAAGCAGATTCATTTTTATGCCCCTTGGGTATAAAGTGAACTGCCCCATTCCATTTCCTCTCATCATATCTGCCTTACTGAGGAGGCAGGGAGTCATTGTACCTTCACCAGAGTTCACTAGTTCTTCAGGGAGAGTTCCTAAAGTTCTAGTGAACAGAGACTATTTTGTTCAGCAGTGCGAGCTTCCACCTCTAGAGTAGGAGGCTCAGCCCAGACCTAGGAGGAGGAGACCACCAGTTCAGCCTTCATCTACTGATGCTGTCACACAGGGATTTGCCTGGATTTTACTTGAGCATCAGCATATGATGCAGATGATGACTGCTACTCATAGAGCATATATTCATCTTCATGATGAATTTTATCAGTACAGGTTACAAGGAGAGGGAGCACCAAATGTCACCTCAGCTGAGTTTGCAGCACATGTAACTTGGCCCGGCGATTCACCTACCTACCCTGAGACTGGTGGACCTTCTGGAGCACAGGCTGATATTGATGGTGATGCTGATGAGGAGGAGGAGGATGATGACCAGATGGAGGATTGATGGTGTTATCTTTTGCACCTTTCTACATACATTTTTATTGTTAGTTTCATGTTTACATTGATATTATTTTGGATATTTTTGTCTTTTATTATGTGGTGTGTTTAATCTTGCGTAATTATGTTTTTGCATGAAAAATAAAAAAAATTCTTTCAATAAATAATCAATTTTTTGTTAGAAAGTTAATTTATTCACTTAACATTTTTACACAATAAAACTAATTTTGTAAAATCAATTATTAATTCTTTTATAACTTAGGAATTTTGATAAATTTAATTACAATAAGTTTATTAACTATCAAGCAAATTTCAAAAAACCCGGTGAGTTGAGAGAGATCTTGTTAAACACTTGAGGGTTTAATCGACATAACTTCATTCGAATTGATTTTGCTTTAATCTTTTATTTATGTTGTTGTACAGAGAATTCAGGAAAATGATCAAGGCACATTTATTGGTGAAAAGAAACCTTGAGCCAAACAACTTACCTTGGTAAAAATTATTTTATCCTTTGAAAGCCAATTTGAGCCTACAATAAATTCTTTGGTACCCTTAAAACCTAAATTTGTTTTAACCATGCCCTATACTTGATTGATTAAAAGAGCAGTCGAAATAAATGTTCTTACAAAAATGGGGAGTGAAAATAAGCAACTTGATTCTTTTCAAAAGAAAATAAAGTATAAAAAAGAAAAGTCAAAAATAATGAAAAGAATCAAGTTGGGGGTATTTATTTTTCACCAATAAAAGCAAATGAGAAGTTTGGGCCAAGAGAAACCTTAAGAATTATAAAATGCTCTTTTATGATTTCAGGTTTTTGAATTCCAAGAAAAAACCATTGATTCTTGTAAGCCAAGCCTCATTACAACCCATGAAAAGACCTTGTGATTTCTGAATTAACTCTGTATAACCAACCATTGATTAGATGAAAATCAAAATTAAATTCATTTGATTTTATGATTGATTGAGTGAAACAGGTTACCAATTGCATTGAGATAAACACTTGGAGAGGTAAGCCTGAAATTATGCTTGGTATGTTAATAAAATATTGTAAAGAATTTTATCATTAAACCTTTGTTATATTAGATGTCTATAATTGATTATTTCAAAATGGTAAATTGTGTAAATACTTTTTGTGGTAAATTCTCAGACTAACTCAAAAATTTGATTTCAAATTTTTATTTTTATTTTTCTCTCTTGCTCGAGGACGAGCAATGTCTCAAGTTGGGGGTATTTGTTAGTCCTCAAATTTACAATAAATCTTTTAATAAAAATTTCATAAAAATAATAAAAATTTGGTTAATTTGTTAGAAAATTAGGTTTTAATTCAATAAATGGATGTTGTTGGAAATAATCTGCCCTTGCTCAATTTTCTTTAGTTTTGTAGTGAAAAAGTAAAGAATTCAAGAGAAAATTATACTGGAGGATCTGAAGCGTAGCATCAATCCCACGTGTAGCGTGGACTCTGAATTTTGATGCTGACGCTACGCATCACAGCCACGCGTAGCGTCAGTGCTGCGTGGACTCCAACTCCAACTTGGCCAACCACTCCACTTGGACCCAATAATGGGTACTCCACTCAGCACCAAGGGCCACCCCACTAAGCACAAATGGCCAAAATACAGTGGAAACATGTCCAAGTGGCTAAACATGATCAAATTTAATAATTTGAAGTGGTCATTATCAGGTGTTTAATGGAAGCTGAGTCAGGGGCCTGACGCGTAGCGTCACACTGACGTGTAGCACAAGCACCCTTGCTCAGCCCTATAAATAGGGCCATCCAACACCATTCAAAATATCCCATTATCATTCACTTCTCTTCTTTTCTCTCTTTGTGCTCGACTTTGAGTACTTCTTTTGTGAGTTGTAGTTCTAGAATAGTTTTCTAGATACTTGAGTGTGTTTTGGTGTATTGTGATCGTTGTATCGTGAAGTTTCCATCGTCTTCGTAATGTCAAACTCTGTAAGTGTTGTCTTTACTTTCACCATGTGTAACTAATTTGTTTATGTTGGAATTGGTGAACTAATCTATTGAGTATAATGTTGTGAATTCGACCTCTGCATGTTTATGATTCAAGTCCATGTTAGTATTTCAACCTTTTATTA
Source organism: Clitoria ternatea (assembly GCA_037962975.1). Classification (NCBI taxonomy): domain Eukaryota; kingdom Viridiplantae; phylum Streptophyta; class Magnoliopsida; order Fabales; family Fabaceae; genus Clitoria; species Clitoria ternatea. The sequence continues at coordinate 59,075,238 of CM075674.1, forward strand.
ATATGAACGTCAAACGGGAGAATGATTTTCATGTGTATTGAAACTTGTTTTATTAGTATGAATGTCAAACGGGAGAATGATTATTCATGCCGTATTAAAACTTGTTTTGATGAAAGTAAAAGTTGGAATACCCTTGGTATCTCAATTCTATAGGGGTTGTTAACCATTGTTGCCATAAGGCCAGGTCTTAATGCAAGTTTTTACTGAGAAAGCTCACGAGGGATCGGACTTTACGGTGAATTCTTAGAATTTATATCATGAGGGATCGGTTATAATGATTGTAAGCTGCAATGACATGAAACTTGATGATTAAATATGCATGTCTTGAGTTCCTCATTGTTATTCTAGATTAGGGATCCAATTTCAAACATAATTTGTTTTTCTGTGTTTATCTCAAGTATCTTACCTATTCTAGATTGCAACTCAACTTTTTAGATAGATTTTTATTTTCTTTTTATCTCATGAACAACTCAACCATGCTATCTTGTGAATATTGTATAAATTGTATATAAATCATTCTTTTGTCCATAACTTTCTTCACATTTACCATAGTGAATAGAAAATTACTGTTGTTATTGGACTTTCAATCCTAGTGGAACGATATCTAAATTTTGAAAACTACAAACGATTGGTGTGCTTGCCAATTAACAACCCGGTGGTAGAAACGAACGGTTCAGACGCTATCGCCGGGTTAACATGTTAGGAAATCCCTAAACATGAGCAGCAGAAAAAAAAAAGAAGGATTCCAAAGGATTTGCAAGGTTCCGTGTTTCAAAGCACAAAACACACACAAAAATCATTTTTGGATTACCTCTTGAAGAATACCGAAGAAGTCGTAGCCTCGTCCTTTAGGAGTCCACACGAGCACTACCACCAGAATCGCAACACTTGCCAACTGCTAGTTTGACGGCGTGTAGCTCTTGCAGCTTTTGCGAATTTGTGTCTCACTTGAGTGAACGGCCAATGAGCATCTGATGCTCTATTTATAGGCTTAGGTTTGACCTAATTTGTTCTCTCTAAAATTGGGCTCCTTACTCATTCCAAATGAGTTAGGCCCAATAGCTTTATTTTAGTCCAACTAAAATAAGACAACATTTTCTGATGGGCTTACTCTATGTGTGTGACCCTATAGGTAAAATACTCAGTCATATTAATAATAAATTATTTTATTATTAATATAAAATAAGAGCGGCATCTAGAAATGCATCATTATGTCCGAATATTATCAACATAACCTATAAGTGATAATTATTTAATATGTTTGTTCCTTTTGTCACGATATCCTAATTGGGTCCAAGGTATGGTCGCGTCATCCTTGTACGGCCCAATTTATTTTACTTGATACCGGAGTAGACTGAATCTGAATAAATATCTAATATTTATTCTTTCTAGCATGGCCATGCGTTTTCTTAGTCTTACTCCATCAAGTGGCCTATAGATATCACTCCTTTCACAAAGGAGAGACAAATCCCATCTACATCACTCACATCCCTCTACATAATTTGTTCATTGCCTAATCACAACCTTTATAGTCCTCTTGTTACAGAAGACGTTTAATTGTATTAAAATAATAAACTCCTCATGTAGGAATCGTAGTGACTTCAGGTCGAAGGACTACATATACCATTATCACATTGAGAATCGTTTATGACAATCATGTAACGATCCATGCAACGTTCTCATGGTGGGTCTGTCCAGTACATCATTACTCTTAATGTGTACCCGTGTGAAGACTTGATATCATCTATATCTATGATCTGTGAGATCAGGTCATCAGTACACTCACACACTAGTCTCAGTGTATTTACATGTCCCCATGTAAATACTTGACTAGGGACATTTTAGGAATAATTTTTATATGACCTATTACTCCAAGGATAAATACGTTTTAAAACAATTTTAAACTAAAATATTTATTTTATTGATAAACATAAAAAATGATACAAATGAAAAAGCATAAAAGCTCATAGTGCATACACCAACATAACAATCCTACACTGAATCCACGAAGATCGATGGGCGCTCTTTCAAGCATTACTATACGCGGATTCGAGTGCAAGCAAACAAGCCGGTCTTCTAGCTCAACAAGGAGGGATTCACAAAATTCCCCACCAGCTGGACGCACAAGCATTTCCTGTTGCTGAGTCGTGCTTACTATACTGAAGAGGGCGAACTTTCCCCTCACTCTGTGGAGGTGTTGAGTGCCATGCAGTCGGCCTCAAAGGCCCTCAAGGGGTTCTCTTGCAGGCTTCTCCTAGGGAGTACCGATGTCTGAGATACCTACCTTCGTAATAACTGTTCTCTAACTGTGTTGCGTTGCATATTCATTCTGTATTTACTGCTTTTCCTTCAATATATTAACTTAATTTTCTTTGTCTTGTAGAGCAAATCGAAAAAGTTTCCCCCGAAATGCTGTCTTTAAAATCCATGCTGGCAGATGGCGATTCCTCTTCTGAGGAAAATGAGATCCAGGCCAAGAGGAATTCTTTCAAGGTTGCATCTCTCACTATCCCCCTTACATCCGCTGTAGGGGACGACAACCCTCTCCTTGAGGGGAAGGAGCATGAGGAGCAACCTCAGGCTGAAGGGGAAGATTAGGAGGAGCCTGTGCCTGAGAAGATGTAACATCCCGGATAATTGTAGAAAATTTTTGTGAAGTGGAAATATTAAAAAAAATTGTTTTTAGGAATTTATTTGATATTTTTATGAATTATTGGTTAATTATAAAGGGTGTGATTAGAAGAAGAGAAGTTAAATTAAATCTTTAAAGAAATTGTAAAGGAAATGGAGAGATGACCGGTTGAAGAGGTTACCGGTCGAAAGTGACCGGTTGAGAAGGTAACCGGTTGCCATGAGTTTAAATAATGGATTCCTTCTATTTCTTTAATCATTTACGCAATCATTCACTCTCTTTCACGTTCTACTACTTTTCTTCTTCTTCCTCTATTAATTGAGAGCTATAAGCTTTGAAGGAAGGTTCATTTTACAAAGTTGTGACAGAGGTAAGTCCTCTGAACCGTTTAAGCCTCTTTCCTTTCTTTTCTGAACCGAATGGTCGTATGTATAGAGGAGGGTACTGTTCCGATCCTACTCCTCCTGGCAGCAAGCCTGTAAATGGCCCTTGACCGTGTGGATGATGGTGTGATGTTAATGAACATCACGTTCCAAACCCGTAGGTGGTGGAACAACACCGGTGGAACGCTTAAAGGAATTGGTATTGGAATGACCATTAGTGGGACGATTAAAGAAGTTGCTGCTGGAACGGAGGAGGAACAGTGAACTCAGAAACTGTTGAGGCATAGAACAGAGGTAAGGGGGTGTGCGGGTTATAATTAATTAGAATAGGACTTACTGTCTGAGTCATTGGAATAATTTTGAACCGAATGAGACTTGATGCCGAGTAAAAACTGTATGTGTGTATGAATATGTATGCATGTATTTATGTGCACACCGATCGGTTTAGGATCATGTGAATATTTGTTATGAATGTATATGGATGAATGAGAACACCGATCAGTTTCTGATCGTGTGTGTGGCATATTCCGAGTATGGAATATTCCGAGTGAGATTTAATTATTTGATGCTGTGATAAAATGGGGCTGTGAAAATTATGTGCATGTATGTGGACACCGATCGGTTGAGAATCGTGTGTGTGTATGTGTAAATCTGATTGAAATTAAAATGATGCTGTGACAATCAGTATTTTGTGGCAATGTAGAGTCGGGTTTGACAAGCAGGTCACCCGAGTGATGTTATTAATGAGTCAAGTTTGACAAGCAGGTCACCTGAGTGATGTTACTAATGGCCACTTGTGAAATGTGAATGTGATTGTGGTATGGGACGACCGACGGTATATGTTACCCTCATTTTTGGCTTCAGTGGTCAAGCAGGACCCAGTTGTGCTAAACACTTACCCTTGCTGTGGTTTACATTTTTAGTAACCAGTGACAGGGAAGAGGTTAGAGCCATGGAGGTGCGCCAAGCGGAGGACTGATGCCAAGGCACCGAGTGAATTTGAATGAATTGTGTAATATATGTATATATTGAGTTTTCCGAGTGTTTGATGCTACAATGTGTTCTGTTTTGAATTAAAATTGAATCGGTTTATTTTATGAGTGCATTTGCATTGCTGTAGCATGGTTGATTACCGGGCAAAACTAACCGAGTGGAATTATTCTTATCCGAGCAAGGGCCGATTGGATTAGTGCCTATTTCCAGTCAAGAGAGTATCCCTCATTTTTGAGTGAAGAATAACCGAGAGACCCACTTTCGAGTGGAAGATTAGTGTGTCACTGAGTGAGCTGTGGCTGAGGGAATCATTTCCGAGTAAAGTAAGATGAGAGTACTTCCGAGTGAAGATATGAGTGAACTTTTCTGAGTGAAGGTTAAGCTGCTACCGAGTGAAAAATGACCGAGTGGGCTCCTTTTTCCGAGTGAAACCCGACTTGTTGACTTCCTTGTATATCTTGTCCGCTCAGGCTTAAGAAGTAGTATTCGCTCAAGCGAGTCGGATCTCGCCTAAGCGAATCAGAGTCTCGCTTAAGCTATTAACCCTGATTATGATTTCTTCCTTCCGCTGATTCTAAATCCTATTTTATGATGAAATATTCTGATCGGTTATTATTTTTAATATGCTTTTATTCAAGGATTTATTTCAGTCGGTTAATACTATTTTAAGTATGATTTTATTATTTTGAATGTAGTTGAGAAAAGTAAATGTTATTTTATATTAAGACCGAGTGAAAATTTTATTAAATGCGAAAAATCTATTACGAAAAATGAGAAAAATGACGCAAGTCATCAGAGAAGAAGAAGAAGAAAAAGAGAATCCTGATCAAAGCTGCAGACAAGGAGAAGTCTTCTGCTAGTGACTCTCCAAGGAAATGCCAGAAAACTCTAGCAGAGTCTGACATGAAGAAAGACAAGGGGAAGAAACCTGTTCTCTCTTCCTCTGCCCCTCCTTCACACACTGGCTCAGAGACGGGGTCGGAGAGTTTACCTCCCCCTGCTAGCTCTCCTCCGAAGGAATCTTTCCTCTCTCCCTACCTTTGGTTCCAGGGGTCCATGCCTCCCACACTCCTTAAGGCAAGGTACTACCTCCGCCCTTCTCTCGAGGCTGCAGAAGTTCAAGGCACATGCAAGGCCAGCCGTTGGCAACTAGACAAACTTTCCAGTTTGCTAGACTCCCTCAGCGACAAGGTGGATTATATGGAGAAAGTTGAAAAACTTGAGGCCGACATTACCATGAAGGAGGCCTGGGCGGCCAAGCAAGCTGAAACTGCCAGGGGGGTTGAATCAAAGTTGAAAAATGCTAAGGAGCTGCTGGAGAAGAAGACCGGAGAAATAAGCCAGCTCCATTTTACCAAAAAATCATTGGAGCGGCAGGTGTCTAAACTGCAGCAACAAAATAAGTCCATTCCCCTCCTGGAGGAAGAACTCCAGCTTGAGAAGAAGAAGACCGCTAAACTGAGTGAAGATCTCTCAACAGTGGAGGTCGGTCACAACAAAAGCTTGGGAGAGTGGGAGGCCCTCAGGAAGGAGTTGCAGGCTCAGATTGAAGAGCTGAAGAAGGGGAATGCGGCCACTGGGCCGTTGGAGGAAGAGGTCACTAAACTTCAGAAAAGGCTAGCTGCCTCCAAGGCTAAGGCTGCCAAAGCTTTGGAAATATGCAAGAAGATGGCCTTTGAGTCCTTCGGCCTAGCCCTTCGTCAGGTCTTCTACTGTAATCCTGATGTGAAACTCAACTTGTACGGGCTGGATCCGTTCTACGAGTTCCATGGAGGGAAACTTGTTGTGGTGAAGAGTGATGGCTCACATGTGGATCCTCTGGATTCTCTTTATGAATTACCTCCTCTTCTAGAGGGTCAGAGCATGGGACCACCAACAGTCACTCTGGGACCTGAAAATGTTAATCTGGAGGACATCCAAGCTGGCCAAGAGATCAGAGCTGAGAGGCCTTAAGGTGAAGAAACCAAGGAGGGGGAAACAGATGTGCCTATAACGGAGATTCAGACACCTGTTCCTTAATTTTGTGCTTTTATTTAATAGTTGTGTGCTGGGATCAGCTCCAACTTCAAATGAACTCACATGTATAAAATTTTCCTTCAAATAAATGAAATTTTCCTTCACTTTGCCTTTACCATCCACGAGAAGTGTATGATTGTCACATAACTTGTAGATATATGCTATGTTTTCATCTTCGCATTGTACTTCGAGACCGCTCTATATAACTGTATCAATATTGATAACGTAGTGTGCACCCCAGAGAAAGTAACAAAGATCTTAACAAATAGATAATACGACATTGAATTGTTCATACGCGTTTTGTCCCCAAGCATGAGTGTTTTGGGAAGCAAATATCTGTTGTGACATGTTACCTTTAACTCCTTGGAGGGTGAAGAAGTCTACTCGCTCTCTATAACGTAATATTGTAGTGTTAATAACCATCCGTCCTGTGGGAATTACTTCAAAGATGAGGACGGCGATTGTACTTGGAGTTTGGTTCAATCCTACAATCCAAGCCTTCCCGTGGGGTTCAGTACAACCTTGAAAAAGGTTAGATCCTACAACCCATTTCTTGAGGTTCGGTTTAATCCTTCAACTCAAGTCTTCAAATGGGGTTCAGTTTAATCCTACAACACATGTCTTCGAATAGTTTTCAGTTCGATCCTACTAACCACACTTGGGGTTCGGTTTAATCCTACAATCCAAGCCTTCAAATGGAGTTCGGTTTAATCCTACTAACCATACCCAAAGTTCAGTTTAATCCTACAATCTGGGCCTTCAAATGGTTTTCGGTTCAATCCTACTAACCATACTCAGAGTTTGGTCTAATCCTACAATCCAAGCCTTCACCGGTGTTTAGCCAAACTTACTAACCGTACCCGGAGTTTGGTTAAATCCTACAATCTGGGCCTTCAAATGGGGTGCGGTTCAATCCTACAACCCATTTCACCCCTCAAGGAGTTACATCGTCAATTCACAGAATATGAGATTGAGATCATTCGTCCTGGGGGTCCTTATGCGCAACGGCCTATGGCTAAGAATCACAACATAGGAAGGAAAAGGTGAGAGTGGTAGATTCATAATCTATATTCTCATTAAATTGAATGTGTATTACAAAAGGAGCATAGTTGGGGTCATGCCTCATTAAAACCTTCTTGAGAAAACTCAATGGGAAAAAACTCAAGTGAGGAAAAAGAGTACATGCTGTCTTACTAACTAGTTGTAGTAAATACGTAAATTCTGGGTGTTCCACTTATTATGGATTGGTGTTCCATCGAGCTCCTCAAGCCGGTATGATCCCTTTCTAGTTACCTCAGAAACTCTGTAAGGGCCTTCCCATGTTGGCGCCAATTTTCCTTGGTGAGCAAACTTATTCCCTACACTCGCTTTCCTCAAAATAAGGTCTCTCGTATTAAAAGCTCTATATTGCACACATTTATTGTACTGGAGGGCTGCCTTCGCCTTTATCGCCTGGTCTCTAACAAAAGCTTCTTCCCTCAACTCATGGAGGACGTCTAGATCTGATGCCAATTTGGCGTCATTGTCCCCAGCTGAAAAGTATTCCACTCGAGTCGATCTGGTCTGAAGCTCCACTGGGATCATTGTCTCGACCCCATAAGTCAACCGATATGGGGATTCGTTAGTGGAAGAGTATGGCGTAGTACGGTAGGCCCACAGAACATGGCATAATTGATCAGTCCATCCTCCCCTTGCTTCACCAAGGCGTTTCTTCAACCCCTTCAACACCTCTCTGTTAGCTACCTCAGCTTGGCCATTCGTTTGAGGGTGTTCAATAGATGAAAAGATTTGGACTATCCCCAGTCCTTCAAGAAACTCTGTGAACTTCTTATCTGTGAACTGGGTGCCGTTGTCAGTTACAATCCGCCCTAGGACTCCAAATCGAGATATGATATTTTCATAGACAAAACGTCACATCTGCGCTGATGTGATATGAACTACCGGCTCTGTCTCAATCCACTTGGTGAAGTAATCAACTCCCACGATCAGATACTTAATGCCTCCTGGAGCTGTGGGAAATGGACCCAAGATATCAAGGCCCCATTGATAGAAAGGCCATGACACTACGGATGAAGAGAGTTCTTGGGCCGGTGTGTGGTGAAGATTAGAAAATCTCTGGCAAGCGTCACACTTCTTCACAAAATCAATTGAGTCCTGCTTCATTGTGGGCCACCAGTACCTAGCCCTGAGGACTTTTCTCAATAAGCTTCTTCCTCCGGCGTGGTGCCCGCATTGCCCCTCGTGTACCTCCTCCAATACACCTTGTATTTCGTTCTCTTTCAAACAGATGAGATAAGGCACTGAGAATCCTCTTCTGTACAAAACACCATCAACCATAGTGAAATATGGCAATTCCCTTTTCACTCTTTTTCTCTCCTTCTCATCAGTGGGAAGCTGTCTGTCAGCCAGATAACAGATAAATAGGATAACCCAGGTGATCCAGTCCTAACACCGGTCCCCAAGAGCATGGCTTTAATGCTTTGCCAGGTCAGTATTTCGAACGAGGTAAATACGCTTCAAATACGGAATATATACGACGAAGGCAAGTAACTCCGCCTAGGCATGTCACTCCGCCAAAGCATGACACTCCACCTAAGCATGTTACCCTGCCAAGGGTCATAACTCCGCCAAGGTATGTCACTCCACCAAGGAATGATACTCCGCCAAGGCTCATAACTCCGCCAAGGCTCATAACTCCGCCAACGCATGTTACCCCGCCAAGGCGCATAACTCCACCAAGGCATGTTACTCCGCCTAGGCTTGTAACGCCGCCAGAATGCATATTACTCCGCCAAGCCATAGGCTCAACACAGGTGGAATATTGAACTTCCCATACTGCACAGCGAACCCATACTCATAACCCCGGCACGAGGTTGACTTTGTCTTGAGAGGTTAATAATGGGAATCACGCTGTCACGCATAAAGGGAAATAACAATAAAATAATGAAGCATTCACGCTTCCCAAGTAAGTGGAAATACCTACTACACTAACGGTGCCCGTGAACAACACAGGGACCCACTGTCTTTCTTGCTTTATGCTAGAAAACAAGGAACGGGCCCTACCAATAATGCAGCACCAGTAACAGGTATATAAACTTCAGCAAAAAGGTATACAGGGGCTCTCTCCCCCATTTTCTGAACCTTACTCTCTCTCTTACTTGCATAATTTTCTCTGACTGTTTTTCTAAGTCTTAAAGTATTCTGAAATACTGACTTGAGCGTCGGAGAACGATTGCAGGTACCACCCCCAATCGGGTCAAAGCTGAGGGGACTCCTCCAGGCGGACTGGGACACCGCCCAGTGTATACTGCACTCCGTGTCAAGACATAGGAGGCAATTCCAGGCGGACTACTACATCGCCGTAGAGCGAGTTACACTCCGCCCCAGTATGGTTCAGACTCCGCCTCACCACACGAAGACACTCCACATCTGAACATTTAGGCACATCACTTTGTATCAGATTGAGCTGTCTCAGGATCGTAACTTTACACCCCCCGTAAAGGATGGATCACCAGGAGTTCTCGTAGGGGTAACTAACCATTATAGAATTAAGAGAAGGGAACATAGGAATGCTAGGCGATGTCAGCGTACTCTGAACCATCGTCATTGTACTACCAGGTTACTTTGTGCTTGCAAGTCTCGACAAGATGTCTACTCGGGTATTCTCTTCTCTAGGCACATGCTTGAAGTCTAGCACGTCGAATCTCCCCTTCAACTCGTTCACACAATTCAAATATAATTGAAGTTGGGGATCATGGACCTAATATTCTACTTGAATTTACGAAATCACCAGCTGTGAGTCGCTGCACAATGTCACTTCTGTTGCACTGATATCGATTGCCGCACGGAGGCCGGCCAAACATGCCTCATATTCGGCCTGATTGTTGGAAGTTTTGAAATTAAATCGGAGAGAGATCTCCAAATGCACATCGTCATCGCTTTCCACAACAACACCAGCCCCACAACCTTTATTATTTGACGACCCATCAATATAAACGGTCCAATGTGCTCGTGGTGCAGCTGGGTCTGACCCTTTCATTTCTACAACAAAATCCGCCAAGACTTGGGCTTTAATGGCTCCTCGTGGTTTATAAGAAGTTTCGAACTCAGAAAGCTCAATCGACCACTTGATCATCCTACCAGCGAGGTCCGGTTTACTGAGCATGGATCGGAGTGGCATATCCGTTTTTACCAACACCGGATGTGTATGAAAATATGGTCTTAACCGTCGTGAAGCCCATACAACTACAAGATCGGCCTTTTCTATTTTTTGGTATCTGCCCTCTACTCCCTGGAATCTCTTGCTAGTGAAGTACACTGGCCTCTGTCCTTTTGGAGTTTCCTTGACTAACGCTACGCCCAAGGCGTCATCAGAAATCGCCAAGTACAGGATGAAGGTTTCACCAGGGTCTGGCTTTACCAATATTGGTGGACTTGACAGCACGGCCTTGAGTTGCTAGAACACTTGCTCTTGCTCCTCTCCCTATTTAAATTTCTTATGCTTCTTCAATGCTTTGTACAAATGAAGGGACCTATGTGTCATTTTGGGCATGAACTGAGCCAGAGCGGCCACCTTTCCATTCAACGACTGTACCTCCCTCAAGCTCTTGGGGCTTTACATATATAGAATCGCCTGACATTTACCAGGGTTTGCCTCGATGCCGCGCTGGGTCAACATGAAACCCAAAAACTTCCCAGCTGGGACTGCAAAGGTGCACTTTAATGGGTTCAACCTCATGTTGTATTGTCGCAACCGAGTGAACACTTGGCGTAAATCTTCGACGTGGTCACCTCCAGTGGGAGTCTTAGCGATAATGTCATCAATATATACCTACACCAACTTGGTGTACATGCCTTCGAACACTTTATTGATCATACGATGGTAAGTAGCTCCAGCGTTCTTCAAACCGAAAGGCATGACAGTGTAGCAAAAGACACCGCAGTCATTGACAAAAGTCGTCTTTTCTTGATCCTCATCCCACATCAGAATTTGATTATACCCCGAATAAGCATCCATGAAACTGAGGTACTGATAACCAGACGAATAATCAACCATACGATCAATATTTGGAAATGGATACGGGTCTTTCGGGCAACATCGATTGAGATCTACATAATCTGTGCACATCCTTCACTTGCCGTTGGCCTTCTGCACCATGACTACGTTGGAGAGCCAAGATGAATAACGGATCTCTCTAATGAAACCAGCCTTCAACAATTCTTCTGTTTGCTCACACGCTGCTTTCTGTTTATCCAGCCCCAATCTCCTCTTCTTCTGGGCAACCGGTCTTGTCTCTGGAAATACAGCCAACTTATGACAGCAGAAATCAGGGTCCATCCCAGGCATGTCCGTAGCAGTCTATACGAAAAGGTCTTTAAACTCTTGTAGGAGAGCCACCAGGCGCTGCTCGATGATCGACTCCAGGTTATCATTAATGTGCGTGACCTTTTCTGGGGAATTCCCTAAGATGATGTCCTTAGAACCACCATCTGGTGTAGGCTTTGAGGGATTGAGAGGGTCAATCTTCAATTCCGCTCTGGGGTCCAGATTAATCAAACTGACAGACCCAGCCGCTGTTCCTCCATCGTTCAGCTTCCTCTTCTTGTTGAATGCTTCCAACTTAACCATATTGAGGCTCAGGTTGTAACAATACCTGGCCATCTCTTGATCGCTGCGGAGGGAAGATACACAGTTGTCCTTGTCAATGAACTTGATAAGGAGGTGTGGAGTAGACACAATTGCTTCCATCGCGTTCAGGGTAGGACGGCCTATGATCCCATTGTAGGGGGACTCCACATCAATCACCAAGATTCTAGACTTCACCGTTCTCGCTCCAGGTTCGCCCTCAAAAAAGATGAGGGTATCAAGATACCCTTTGGTGGGTTGCTTCACTCCATTGAACGCTATGAGCTCTTACGTATATGGTTGCAAATCTGCATCATTAAAACCCATTCTTTTGAAATAATTATAAAAAATTACATCACAAGAACTTCCCTGATCGACGAGAATTCTCTTGACATCCTTGTTGGCTATGACAGCGATGATAACCACTGCATCATCACCTCCTGGGATCGTTGGGCCAAAATCGTCATCTGTAAATGATACCACCGGTGCTGCCACATCGTCCCTGAAAGGGCGGTTATCTCTGGGCTTCCCCTGAACCGACATGATCATTCGGTGGTGATTCTTCCTAGCTGTGATTGACGCTCCTCCTCCAACAAATCCTCCAGCTATCATCTCTATCACCTCACGCCAGCCTTGCCTTTGCTGTTGAGGCATACCGTCCTGTTAAGCTCCTCCAGCGATAACTACTCCCTTCTATTTCTCTATGGCTGTAAACCTCCTGACCGGATTATGACTGTTATCACCTTCATTATCTGGATCTCTCCCTCTCTTATCTGTCCTATCTGGCTCATCTAAGGACTTCTCCTTGAACAAATACTGCTTCAGTTTTCCCTCTCTAATAAGAGTCTCCACCATATTCTTCAACGCCTTACACTCATCTGTGTGATGGCCAACCTACTCGTGAAAGGCACAGTATTTACGTGAGTTCCTAGATCTTTTCATTGGAGGAGTTTTCCTTATCCCATAGACATTGAGCGTGGGCCAGCCAACTTCCCTCAGGATTTGGGAATGTCTGGAGTTCAACAGGGCGTAGTTACTGAAAGCGAAGACGCGTCTGTCTCGCTGCTGAGGTCGAGTGTTCATAAAATTATCCCTCGAGGCATACTTCTCTAGCCTTACCCTCTCCTTATCTCTTCGTGGTTGCTGTGAGGGTGCTGGTGACTTTATTCTAGCTGCAGTAGCTTCCAAGTGCATCTCTATGCCAACATACTTTAAAGCTTTCCTTCGGAACTCCTTGAAGGTTGTTAGAGGACTTTTTGATAAAGATAGGGTAAAAGCAGACCCAGGTTGCAAGGCCTCAACCACAATATGGAGCTGTATAGCCTCCATGAAGTTAGGCACCAACGCAGCCTCCTTATAAAATCTCTTCAAAAACTCCTTGAGAGTTTCATTCTCTCCCTGCCTTATCTGGGCCAATGTATGTGAAGTCCTTGGAATATCTTTAGAGATAACAAAATGGCTTTCAAATGCAGCTGCCATCTCTTCCCAGGAATCTATAGATAATAAGGGTAAGCTCTTGAACCAACCAAGAGCTTCCTCCTCAATGTTCTTGGGAACATTCTACACATGACATCCTCATCAGCTCCTAGATACATGGCCTCATACACATAAGCATCAAGGTGCTTAGTGGGATCAGTCTCCCCATTATATCTCCCGATTAAAAGTGGCTGGGTTGTTTGCAGGTGTTTGGGGATAATGACGCTCATGAGTCTCCTTGAGAAAGGAACACTGAGCCTGTATGCCCAGAAGTTACCACTGTTTGCTCTTTCCTTCTTGTACTGACTCTATCACCAGAGTTCTGAGTCTGCTCCCTCTCCTTATAAGTAGGGATCTTCGAATATTAGAGGGTAGTGGATTTTTCTCTCGTGGATGCATGATGAGCATCCTCCGCCTGAGACGTTATTCTGTCCCTCGCTCCTCTCTTCTCCCTTCTCAGCTCCATCAACTCCTCCCTGAGTTGCCTTAAACTTCGTCTCGAGGGTCAGGGGTTGCCACAGGTACCATCCTCCTCGTGTTGGTTATAGGAGATTCAAAAACGAGTCTCATTCCAGCTTGCTGATGGGTCACATCCTCCACGTGACCATCAACAAAATCGCGTCCATCTCCTTCCATATTGAACTACCAAACTTCTATAAAAAGTGGGAATAACTCTATTGGGTCCCACTGGGCGTGCCAATGAACTGGCCTGAACCGGGGTCTACGATCTGGTGTGGGACCAGCCACAAAAGTATGTATATTTTAGTGTTTGTACACCGGTACAGTGAATATCTGGTATTGTAATCCGGCCTCTCAGTGGGAGAAACCGGTCTCGTTATATTGGAGATCCTTTACACCAGAGTTTTGCATTGGTGTGGGCGAAAGGTGGTGCCACCTGCGAAGATTCTCCGACGCTCAAGTTAGAAGAGTGTATATGAACTCAGTGAATACTTTAGCAAGTCAATAGTAAAATGAGAGTTAGAACAACGTAACCTTGCATGTGTATTGTAATATGCTATTTATAGTTGGACGTGGAAAATGAATCATTGGATGTAGGTGGGCCCATAGGCTCTGATACCGTGTACAAAGTGTTAATCACAATGGCTCAGTATTCAAAGAGTGACAGTGGGTAGGTCAATTATCAGTGTACGATCCTGACACAGGGATGGGAGATAATCACCTTTTCCGTACATCACGCCTGCGATCGTACCTACTCCTTTCTGTAAGTGATATTGGCACATTCCGCTGTACAGAGTATCTATACTGATAAGTTATAACCCCTCTTATCTCATTGTGACATTGAGGTAAACAGTTATATGTGACGGGGGAGTGGGGACGGATGAAGTATCTAAAAAAGTGAGAACGGATAACCGGTGTGAAGATACTGCCCTGTGATACCGGTTGTCCCTCTGAACAGTCATGTTGACGTCACAACTTATGGGGCCGGTATCTAGACCGGATCAGTTACCTTGAGTAAGGACGACACACACTATTTTCTTTGTATGAGCTAGTGAATCCAAATACTTCACACTATAAAAAGAATTATAATGTTGAAGTAACATATTTGGCAGGGAAACAAGTGACAAATGAAGTGAAGTAACCCCCTTTTTATAAGCAAGGTTGGGGTTCAAAAGGGCACAAGAACGATTACAATGCAATAATGACACTTGCATGTGTGATGCTTCACATACCATCTAACAGGCATGCAGGGCTTGAAGCCTCATGCCAATCCCCACACGCCATGTGTCCCGTTAGAACCTTACCTACCAAAAGGCGCATTACATCGATCTTCAGGAGCCTAACTCCGATTACATGCAAGAAATGAACAACCATTAACAACATCGGATTACGCCACCTCAAAGCAAGCACATAGCTTATTGAAGTAACTCCCAAGTCACTCCAATAGACTAAGGGGCAAATGATCCGTGTAACATCCCTGATGTTTTAATAAAAATTATGAAATGGGAAATGTTAGTAAATATTTTAGAAGTTTTATTTAATAATTGTTCTGTGCGAGCCAAAGGTTGGAAAAGCCGGTGTCGAGGGCGGTATGTGAAATGCGCACAGGCGGAAGGAGCGGAAGTGTGGGAGAAGAACGGACAGGGCTAGGCGGTCTGGTCCTACCGTTGTGGGGAGAGCGCCTCACACGGGGTCACAGTCCGGATTAACCTCATAATGAGGGAGAC
This sequence comes from Clitoria ternatea, assembly GCA_037962975.1. Lineage (NCBI taxonomy): Eukaryota > Viridiplantae > Streptophyta > Magnoliopsida > Fabales > Fabaceae > Clitoria > Clitoria ternatea. The sequence goes on from CM075674.1 coordinate 59,090,550, forward strand.
AACGGATATAAGTAGTCGAGAGGTGAGCACGGATAAAGTATCCAATCTCGCAGGTTGTTGCTCGGATTTTCGAGGTATGAACATTAAGTTAGGACGGCGGGGTCGATATTTATATCGGACCTATACTCTGGCAAATTATTAGAGGAGTATAACTACGTGGGCGTTGAAGGGATAAACACGTGTAATTGATTGATGACTAAGCAATAGTTTAAAATAGTTAGAATACAAATAAAATTAAGGAAAAGATAATCTTGCCCATGAGCCATATATATAAGAAGATTCCCTTCCTTCTTCCTCATTTTACACAAGTTACCATTACTATCAGTTTGTTCCTTCTCTTCCACTTGCTTCTTCTCTCTTAACGCTGAGCTGCATGTACTGGAGTGAAACTCCATTTGTGTTTGAACTACAAATTAACTTCATTCCTGTGATCGAGACTTCCAGGTGAGTCTACTGATCCAACCCGATTGTGATTCCCTTATTTCTTTCATTCTTTAGCTGTTAAGAGCCATGCATGGCTATGTTCGTGACTGTTCTCCACTCCTCTGGCGAGTGTGAGTCCAGAGGTTGTCCATGAACTAAGAACGATGAAGTGATGAAGTTGTACTTCATGATCCGTAGGTAGTAGACTAAGCAACGAAAGACTGAGAGAAGGAATTGAGATTGCAGAACCGGTGCTCAGAGGAAGAAATCGGCATAAAGAACAGATCATCGAAGCTTGGAATCAGAGTAAGGGGGGTGTTCGGGTTATAATTAATTAGAATAGGACTTACTTCCTATACCGATCTGTGAAGTAACTTAAATATACTATAGAAAAATGTTGTTAAACATAATTATGTGTTTATACTTGTGCATGTGTGATAATGTACATTGATGAGTTAAGAACTGTGTTTGTAGTAGAGTTATCATGCATGCTCTTGAAATATTTCGTATTAATGTAATCAGTGTTGTGAGACTCTGGGTTAGCAAGCAGACTGCCCGAGAGATGAGAAAATTGATATCTAATGTGGAATGAGCAGTGTTATATGACTCCGGGTTAGCAAGCAGGCTACCCGAGGGATGAGAAGATGGATATTATTATGAAAGATAAATTGTTGAATGATTATGTGGTATGGGATGGCCGACGGTATATGATAGCCCCTCATTTCTGACTCCCGTGGTTTTCGTGCCCAGTTGAGCTACCCAGTGGTCAAGTAGGACCCAGTGGTCGAGGTGGAGAGTCAAGCAGGACTCAGTGAACCAAGCAGGGTTCACGGGGTGTCAAGTAGGACCCCCAGCTGAAGGCCAATCCTTTAGTATCCGGATACTAGGAGTCAAATTGCATGAGAGTCAGTTGTGATTATGATGTATGTAATGTGATACATGTAATGAATGTGATGCATGTGATGAATGCGATGAATGTGAAGAAATAGATGAACTGTGTGTTTGGTTTAATACAGTTACCGCCTGATATATTCTATGTTTCGGTGGGTTTATTTAGAAGTAATGATTGAGGTGTATGTATAGATATGCATACATATTTGTTAAAATCCGTTCTAGATTAATTATTATGCCAAACACTCACCCTTGCATATTTTTTTTAGTAACCAGAGTCAGGGAAGGGGAGGGAGCCGTGGAGCAGCGCCAAGGGGAAGAACGGTGCCAGGGTCCGGATGAAGTGGAGTGACTCTTTATAGAGTCTTATGTATATATACAACTTGTAATATGAATTATTGGTGATGTTTAAGTAAGACCGGATTGAATGAAAATACATTTCAAAAATCTATTACTGATTATTTGCATATGCTTTTATGGTAATTCTGTGAGTTCGCGAAACCATTTGCTAGAACGGAGATTTGAGAGTCCGGTTGTATGTTAGGCACAATCCGACGTGCGAAAGGTGTTCGTTCACGAACAGCACCTCGTCTAAGTGAGAGTCCGGAATCTCGCTTAGACGAGTAGGGGCCTCGCTCCAGCGAGACGCCCTGATTCCCCTTTCTCTCGTCCGCTATGTTTAATTAAAAATGGTTTTTCTCTAAATATCAATTCCTTTTCATGAAAAGGAAAAATTTATTGTAAAATGTGACAGTTTGAATAAAAATAAATGTAAAAATAGAAGAGGACGTAACACTTGGTATCAGAGCGGTTCTTTCTAGAGCCGGTGTGTGGGCCAATCTAGTGATTATGCTAATTTTATGATAGTTGATGGTGTTTTGTTGTATTGAGATTACGTGTGGTCTGGCACCGTTCCCTTGGCACTCCACTGGCGTAGTATTCTATGAATATAAGGTAAATCTATAATCCCCCGACTGATCTTGGTTATTAATGGTGATGTGTTTGCCGTTGTAGAGTTGCTAAATGGACGGAGAGACTAGTTCTGGGGGAGGAGATGATTTCTTCTCTAAATTTACTCAGTTGATGAGTAGGACCGAGTCCGGTCCCACTCTGGATAAATTCCTAAAAAGGAATCCTCCGACTTACAAAGGAGGACATGACTACGACGGGGCATATATCTGGATTAGGGATATTGAACAAGTTTTTAAATATTTTGAGTGTTTTGAGGAGCAAAAGGTTTTATTTGCTTCATATCAATTGAAAGATGAGGCTAGAGTGTGGTGGTCTCGCGTGAAGGTGCAAATGAACGCCGCCAATGAGCCGTTAGTATGGGTGAATTTTCGGAGGAGGTTCCTTGTTAAGTACTTCCCAGACAACTATAAAATCTGGAAAGAAATGGAATTTCTGAAGTTAGAGCAAGACAGGATGTCTGTAGCTGAGTACACCAGCAAGTTCGACGAGCTGTGTGATTTTTACCACCCTTTCTCGTTAGAAGGGACTGAAGGCAGCAAGTGTGCTAAATACGAAGCTGGACTACGGATTGAGCTCCGTAGTGTAATCGTACCAATGGAGATCAGGGACTATCTGACCTTGGTGAACAAAGCAAGGCTAACAGAAGAAATGCAGTTGCAAAGGATGTCTCAACCTAGAGATAAAAAGCCATTGAAGGCAAAAGGTTTCAGCTTCAAGAGGATGGGTCAATTCTTTCGAGGTGGCAAATCCTTTGCTACCTCTTCATCCTCCTCTGGTCGAGGTTCCACTGGTCGATCGGGTAATCCCCCTGGGAATCGTACATACTACAATTGTGGTCAAGAAGGACACATTGCCAAACATTGCCAAGCTAATCAGATTGTGTGCTTCCAGTGCGGACAACCAGGGCATCTTAGGCCCGATTGCCCTCAGAGGCAGCAACAGGGCAGAACGGATAACCGGACTAACCCTTCTGGAACCCGGGGTTCCAACTTCATGAGAGGAGGTCGGAATGGAGCTGGTAGAAGGAACCCACAAGCGGAAAGATATGACGCTCAATCTAGTGGTGCCCAGAACGCCATGACTGGACGTGTATTCGCATTTGATGCTTCCGAGGCTACGAGAAACGACAATCTGGTACAGGGTAAGTGCCTCATCTGTGGTTATCTAGTTGATGTGATTTATGATTCAGGTGCAACCCACTCCTTTATTTCGGAAAGCTGTGTGCGACGACTTGGGCTGCCAATCAGTTTGATGGAGAACGCTCATGTTGTTTCCACTCCAACTGGTTCTACTTTCCGTGCAACTACAGTATGTAAGGAATTACCGATGCAAATCGAAGGCCGTACCTTTCGAGTGAATCTTATTCGTATACCCTTAAAGAACTTAGACATTATTCTAGGTCTTGATTGGCTTGCTGCTAATCATGTGTTGGTCGACTGCTATCGGAAGAGTATTGTTTTCTCACAGGAACTTGACGTGAAGGACGGGGTGAGCAATGTCCTAGCCACGTATGTCGTTTTATTCACTTTGGAGGGTCGATCTGACCTTCTGCTAAATGATATTCCGATTGTTTGTGAATTCCCTGACGTTTTTCCGGAAGAAATTCCGGAGCTACCTCCTAGTCGAGAGATTGATTTCTCTATTGACTTGATTCCCGGAGCAGAACCGGTGTCCCGAACGCCATATAGGATGTCTTCGGTAGAATTAACCGAAGTGAAGAAACAAGTGAATGAATTATTAGAAAAGGGCTTTATCCGACCCAGTGCTTCACCTTGGGGCGCTCCGGTGTTGTTAGTAAAGAAGAAGGACGGTAGCATGCGCATGTGTATTGATTATCGATAGCTGAACAAACTGACGATCAAAAATAAGTATCCACTACCCCGGATTGATGATTTACTGGACCAGTTGCGAGGCGCCGCTGTGTTCTCTAAGATTGACTTGAGATCGGGATACCATCAAATCCGAGTGAGGTCGGAAGATATCCCAAAGACAGCATTCCAGACTCGTTATGGGCACTTCGAGTACGTAGTAATGCCCTTTGGAGTAACCAACGCCCCTGCTATTTTTATGGATTATATGAATCGGACCTTTCAACCGTACTTGGACCAGTTTGTGGTGGTCTTCATTGACGATATTTTGGTATATTCGAGGTCGAACGAGGAGCATGCTCAACATCTTTGACTTGTTTTACAAGCACTTCGCGAGAAGAAGTTGTACGCTAAATTATCTAAGTGTGAGTTCTGGAAGAGTAGTGTGCAATTTTTAGGGCATATAATTTCTCAGGAAGGAGTCTCAGTCGACCCGACAAAAATTGAGGCGGTTATGACTTGGGAGACACCGAAGTCAGTAACTGAAATCCGGAGTTTCCTTGGATTAGCTGGATATTACCGACGTTTCATTGAGGGGTTCTCTCGGATAGCCCTCCCTCTGACTCGATTGACTAGGAAAGGAAACCCTTTCGTGTGGTCGGAGAAATGTGAATTAAGTTTCCAAACTCTGAAACGGTGTTTAACTACTGCGCCCGTGCTTACACTGCCCGATGTGACCAAAGAATTTGAAGTATATTGCGATGCGTCCAAATTTGGAGTAGGGTGTGTGTTGATGCAAGCGGATCGAGCAATTGCCTATGCTTCAAGGCAATTGAGGCCACATGAGGAGAATTACCCGACTCACGATCTGGAACTTGCAGCAGTAGTGTACGCGCTAAAGATTTGGCGCCATTATTTGTATGGAGCTCGCTTTGTGGTATTCAGTGACCACAAGAGTTTAAAGTATTTGTTTGATCAAAAGGAGTTAAATATGAGACAAAGGAGATGGATGGAGTATTTGAAGGATTATGACTTCGATTTGAAGTATCATCCGGGTAAAGCAAATGTTGTGGCAGATGCATTGAGCAGGAAGGTATTACATGTAGCTTACTTAATGGGCAGAGAACAAGAATTGCTGGAAAGCTTTAGAGATTTGAATATTGGAGTGGTCATGAGTGCGCCAAATCGAATGACGATTGGAATGTTAAAAATCTCCAATGAATTTCTGGAGTCTATGAGGGCGGCGCAGAAAGACGATGAAGAGTTATTGAAGTTGATCGACACTCAAACCCGAGGTAAAAATAAAGAGATAACTCGAGGTGAGAATGGCGTATGGAGGTTCAGGAATCGAGTCGTGGTGCCTGCACATGGAGGCTTCAGGCAGGCGGTGTTAATAGAAGCACACAAGAGCTCTCTAAGTATACATCCAGGAGTGACAAAAATGTATCATGACTTAAAGAAGGAATTCTGGTGGCCAAACATGAAGAAGGCAATAATCGAGTACGTGAAATCCTGTGTTATATGTCAGAAGTGCAAGGTTGAACACCAATGACCTCCGGGTTTGCTTCAACCTCCTGAGATTCCGATCTGGAAGTGGGAAGGTATTACCATGGACTTCGTGTCCGGACTACCCTGTACTCAAACCGGATACAACGCTATTTGGGTAATTGTTGATCGACTAACCAAAAGTGCGCATTTCTTGGCAATAAATATGAAGTGGTCGTTAGAGCGATTAGCTAGGCTGTACGTTGCTGAAGTCGTACGACTGCATGGTGTGCCATCAAGTATTATCTCCGATCGGGATCCCGATTTACTTCAAGGTTTTGGGGGAGTTTGCAACAACAATTGGGTACTGAGCTTAAATTGAGTTCGGCTTACCATCCCCAAACCGATGGTCAATCAGAACGGACTATACAGACTCTTGAAGATATGTTAAGAGCATGTGTACTGGAACAGGGCGGATCATGGGAGAAATACTTGCCCTTGGTGGAATTTGCATATAATAATAGTTACCATAGCAGCATTGGGATGGCTCCGTATGAAGCTCTTTATGGTCGAAAGTGTCGTACTCCGTTATGTTGGAATGAGGACGGCGATGCCCTTCATTTGGGTCCTGAGATGATTCAAGAAATGAACGAACAGATCGCGTTAATCCGGGAGAAGATAAAAATTGCCTAAGACCGTCAGAAGAGCTATTATGAAAATAGGCATAGACCTCTTGAATTCCAAGTGGGTGATTGGGTGTTTCTAAGAATTTCCCCAACTAAAGGTGTAGGTCGAATTTTGAAAAGTCAAAAGCTTAATCTGAAGTATATTGGACCATATCAAATACTAGAGCGGATTGGCGAAGTCGCATATCGGCTGGATCTTCCTCAATCACTGACTAACATCCACAACGTGTTCCACGTATCGCAACTTCGAGCCTACATTCCATGCGATACAATGATTGTGCCAAGTGATTCCATTGAAGTGAAGGAAAATCTGACAGTGGAGGCTGTACCCGTTAGCATTGAAGGACGCCAAACTAAACGTTTAAGGAACAAGGAGGTACCACTAGTGAAAGTGAAGTGGCAGAATTTACATTGGATGAACTACACTTGGGAGTTAGAATCCGATATGAGGCGGATGTACCCTCATCTTTTTCCACCAGAGCGCTGATTTCGGGGACGAAATCTCCTTTTAGGGGGGGTGAGTGTAACATCCCTGATGTTTTAATAAAAATTATGAAATGGGAAATGTCAGTAAATATTTTAGAAGTTTTATTTAATAATTGTTCTGTGCGAGCCAAAGGTTGGAAAAGCCGGTGTCGAGGGCGGTATGTGAAATGCGCGCAGGCGGAGTTAAGGAGCGGAAGTGTGGGAGAAGAGCGGACAGGGCTAGGCGGTCTGGTCCTACCGTTGTGGGGAGAGCGCCTCACACGGGGTCACAGTCCGGATTAACCTCATAATGAGGGAGACAACGGATATAAGTAGTCGAGAGGTGAGCACGGATAAAGTATCCGATCTCTCAGGTTGTTGCTCGGATTTCCGAGGTATGAACATTAAGTTAGGACGGCGGGGTCGATATTTATATCGGACCTATACTCTGGCAAATTATTAGAGGAGTATAACTACGTGGGCGTTGAAGGGATAAACACGTGTAATTGATTGATGACTAAGCAATAGTTTAAAATAGTTAGAATACAAATAAAATTAAGGAAAAGACGATCTTGCCCATGAGCCATATATATAAGAAGATTCCCTTCCTTCTTCCTCATTTTACACAAGTTACCATTACTATCAGTTTGTTCCTTCTCTTCCACTTGCTTCTTCTCTCTTAACGCTGAGCTGCATGTACTGGAGTGAAACTCCATTTGTGTTTGAACTACAAATTAACTTCATTCCTGTGATCGAGACTTCCAGGTGAGTCTACTGATCCAACCCGATTGTGATTCCCTTATTTCTTTCATTCTTTAGCTGTTAAGAGCCATGCATGGCTATGTTCGTGACTGTTCTCCACTCCTCTGGTGAGTGTGAGTCCAGAGGTTGTCCATGAACTAAGAACGATGAAGTGATGAAGTTGTACTTCATGATCCGTAGGTAGTAGACTAAGCAACGAAAGACTGAGAGAAGGAATTGAGATTGCAGAACCGGTGCTCAGAGGAAGAAATCGGCATAAAGAACAGATCATCGAAGCTTGGAATCAGAGTAAGGGGGGTGTTCGGGTTATAATTAATTAGAATAGGACTTACTTCCTATCCCGATCTGTGAAGTAACTTAAATATACTATAGAAAAATGTTGTTAAACATAATTGTGTGTTTATACTTGTGCATGTGTGATAATGTACATTGATGAGTTAAGAACTATGTTTGTAGTAGAGTTATCATGCATGCTCTTGAAATATTTCGTATTAATGTAATCAGTGTTGTGAGACTCTGGGTTAGCGAGCAGACTGCCCGAGAGATGAGAAAATTGATATCTAATGTGGAATGAGCAGTGTTATATGACTCCGGGTTAGCAAGCAGGCTACCCGAGGGATGAGAAGATGGATATTATTATGAAAGATAAATTGTTGAATGATTATGTGGTATGGGATGGCCGACGGTATATGATAGCCCCTCATTTCCGACTCCCGTAGTTTTCGTGCCCAGTTGAGCTACCCAGTGGTCAAGTAGGACCCAGTGGTCGAGGTGGAGAGTCAAGCAGGACTCAGTGAACCAAGCAGGGTTCACGGGGTGTCAAGTAGGACCCCCAGCTGAAGGCCAATCCTTTAGTATCCGGATACTAGGAGTCAAATTGCATGAGAGTCAGTTGTGATTATGATGTATGTAATGTGATACATGTAATGAATGTGATGCATGTGATGAATGCGATGAATGTGAAGAAATAGATGAACTGTGTGTTTAGTTTAATACAGTTACCGCCTGATATATTCTATGTTTCGGTGGGTTTATTTAGAAGTAATGATTGAGGTGTATGTATAGATATGCATACATATTTGTTAAAATCCGTTCTAGATTAATTATTATGCCAAACACTCACCCTTGCATATTTTTTTTTAGTAACCAGAGTCAGGGAAGGGGAGGGAGCCGTGGAGCAGCGCCAAGGGGAAGAACGGTGCCAGGGTCCGGATGAAGTGGAGTGACTCTTTATAGAGTCTTATGTATATATACAACTTGTAATATGAATTATTGGTGATGTTTAAGTAAGACCGGATTGAATGAAAATACATTTCAAAAATCTATTACTGATTATTTGCATATGCTTTTATGGTAATTCTGTGAGTTCGCGAAACCATTTGCTAGAACGGAGATTTGAGAGTCCGGTTGTATGTTAGGCACAATCCGACGTGCGAAAGGTGTTCGTTCACGAACAGCACCTCGTCTAAGTGAGAGTCCGGAATCTCGCTTAGACGAGTAGGGACCTCGCTCCAGCGAGACGCCCTGATTCCCCTTTCTCTCGTCCGCTATGTTTAATTAAAAATGGTTTTTCTCTAAATATCAATTCCTTTTCATGAAAAGGAAAAATTTATTGTAAAATGTGACAGTTTGAATAAAAATAAATGTAAAAATAGAAGAGGACGTAACAATCCGGGCCTGATACTGGCCCAGAGAAGATAGACGTAGGCATGGTGTTCTATGGCGTAGGATGCCTTCTATGAGCGCCTCTTAACACTAATCGAACCATACACGATATTGACCTCTTGACTGAAGTCTTTAAGGATTGGAGTCAATAAGAGAATGAAGGATTTGTTAGGGGCAATATCAGTATTTAACCCGCAAAAGGTGTTAAAAATGTTTATATCCGTGGCAGCTTTATCTGCCTTTTACGAATTCCGTACCAACATATATCACTATGATGTCCTCACCATCCAAATCTATAAGTACCACATGTTTATTCCTCGTTAAGGTATGTTTAGCAACCACGCTTGAGCTCTAATATTGATTTAAGCAAGATTGACTTGAGTATCGGGGTGCCTTTATAGGTGACATTTTGTTTCATCTCTTAGCGCGAGTTATTTATGTGTTGGTTGGACGGACGCACTACATAACTTTTAGATCCCCAAGATATAATATCAGATCTTCACTGAACCAATGTAATATATAAGAAAGGAATTCATCTGGTCCCGATACTGGATGTTCAGCCCCTGCATCAAACAGATCATATATAAATATCACTTTATCAAAAAAATTAGAATGCAATCAATGTATATATCTATGCACATAAAAATATATATTATTAATTTTTAAATTTAATAAAATATTTTAAATTTAAACTTTTAACTTTAGTTTTATGTTATGCAAATACATAGTAATTAAATTATTTTTTTAAAATTACAATAACTAGGCTTTCTGAATAAGATGATATTTCTAAGAAATGGATATAAATAATTCATGACTTATATTTTATGATTTTATGTCATTTTTAGTGTTTCATATTTTGTTGTACTTAATGGTAGGAGGTTTGATTAGGCATTTAAAGGTTAAAGGTTATAGTCACTTGCCTTTAATGTGTGTATGTATTATAGGATAATAATTGACCTTTTTTCTGTTAATTTAAATACTATATGAATTATGAATTATGTGATTCCATATGATAAAGTATAAAATCAGTTTATTTATATTTTTACATTAACACATCCACATCAGATTATATACTTTGAAAAATATAATCATTAAATATATTTTTACATATATTTATAATTAAATAATATAATCATAATATATATAAATATAATTTTATTATATATTTATCAGCAAAGATTTTTTTAAAATATTTCAATAATAATATATTTATTAAATAGTAATTTTATAATAATGTTTTTAATAATTATATTCTCAATAAAGTTAAAGATCATTTTATTTTACATTATTCGTATGATTATAAAATACTCATAAATTAATAATATTTTGAAAGTGATATTAAAGAAAAATAGTAGCATATAATAACCCAATTATAATTGTAAAAAAAAAGCAAAAACCGTAACAATCAAACATCAAAAAATAATACATATAGAAAAATTTAAATTAATTTATAATACAGATTTATTTTTTGTAAAAATTTATAAAAATTACAGTATTTATTTGAAGAAATAGCAATTTATAAATTAATATATTATATAATAAAAATAACTTATGAAAATTCCTAATATAAATAAAAAACTAAAAAAATATAATATCGACATTTATTATATAATAAAAGGTATATGATTATAATATCATAATTTATTTGTCTTGCATACCGCTCTCTCCTCTTCTTCCTCCTCGTCTCTTGTTCCCGCTCTTTTCTTCTTCTGGTTTCGTGCGGGAATCACACAGAACATCACCAGCACCAGTGTCTGTGTTCGGTGTTCCCTTTAATGGCTGATTCCTCTCCAAATGCATCTCCTTCTAACCAAACCCGATCATGTTTTCTACCAACGGTAAGCAATTACTCTCTCTCCCTCCTCTTTCTCCTTTTTGATGTTTTTTCGTCGGTTTGCGAAGGTCTCCTTATATGATTGGTGGCTGATTAAAGCTCAAAACGACTTCCAAGGAAAGCGTTTAGCTGTCTCCGGCATCTCATCAAGAAAGTAAGACTAGACTCTCCCCTCCCTTTTCATGTTAGGGTTTTCTTCTCCATTGTCGTTTCACCTTAAAATGCGAGTGTTTCAGTGTGTAGTTTCTGAATTACTTTCAAAAATGTCGCATTGGATGCTATAATCGTGATGATGGAGTTCTGTGATCAGTGTAATAACACTTTTAATTTTGTGACTCAGCTATGAAGCATTGCGAGTTTTTGTTTCTGGTCCTATTGTCGAAAGACATGATTTGTTTTCCCTGAAGACTGCGGATGGAGTATATGTTCTCATCAACGGCCTCATCAACGAGCAGCATACACTCGAAAATGGCTTTCGTCGTGAGGTTTGTAGTGTTTGTTGTCTTTTGCTTTCCAGTGCTCTACTTTGGATGCGTCAGGTTTGCGGCTTAGTTAACTGCCTGTTAAATGAGCTTTTTCGAGGGTTTATGCTATAAATTTGACAGCCAAGTTTATTGGAATAAGTTAAAAATTTTATTTTGATAGGGCATATCAAGAAACTTATTGAGATAAGCTAAAAGAGCTTCTGAAAGTCATTAACTCTCCACGAGTTCTTCTAAGTGCCCCCTTAATACGCCTTGTTCTAGAAATCCAGTTTATCATATCATAAGGGTCAATGTTTATGATAGTTGGTCTTGCAAATACTATTGTTTAAGATGGTAAATTGGTAATTATTCTCTTTCGATGATGTAAAGTCTGTCTTATTCCCATGGTTATGTTGATTTTTTTCTCTTTCATTTTTTTTTCATTTATTTTTTTCTATATGACTAGGTTTTCAACAAATTTTTGTTTGGCTTTCCTCCAGACTGGGAAAGTTATGCTCTAGATTGCTTCAGAGAAGAATCTACCCCTGATAGTGATCTGGGACGTAGTGCTGTTCCTCATGACTTATCAGCAAATGGTCCAGGGCCAGAAAATTTATCTGATGGTAAATATTTAGTTGATCCTCTTGTAAATGATTTGCATTTATGTTTATTCACATCTTATAGCTGTTTGATGTTTTATTAATTTCTATCTATCTAGTTTCTGTATAGACATTTAATTGCTTTTGCAGGTGTCGAAAAATCTATTCCTAATCCTTTGGTATCACCAAAGGAAGCCACAAAAGATCAGGGGAAGCTGTTTCCTGAAGACGAATGGAATGTGTTGGAGGGGACGGGTGGAAATAATGTTGCTTATGGTAGTGGCCGAAAGAGATGTAGTGCTAGGTTGCAGAATGTTAAAGTATGTCAGCAAAAGAAGCAGCTGGCTCGTGGACGTCCTCCAAAGCATCCAGATAAAGAGCAGCATTCTACATCTGCAGCATTGGAAAATTGTTGCAGAGAAGAATCTACTCCTTGCAGTGATTTTGGTAGTGTCCCTCATGACATATCAGCAAGTTGCCCAAAAAACTTATTTAGTGGTAAATATTTAGATGATGCTCTTGTAAATGATTGGCATTTATGTTTATTCATGTCTTATATCTGTTAGTTGTTAGATGTTTTATCATTTCCTATCTGTCTAGTTTATGTTTAGTTACTTAATTGTTGCTGCAGGTGTAGAAAGTTCTATACCTAATCCTTTGGTGTCACCAGAGGAAGCCACACAAGATCATGAGAAGCTGTTTCCTGAAGACAAAGGCAATGTGTCGGAGGAGGTGGGTGGAAATAATGTTGCTTATGGTAGTGGCGGAAATAGACGTAGTACCAGGTTGCAGAATGTTAAAGTATGTCAGCAAAAAAAGCAACTGGCTTCTGGACGTTCTCCAAAGCATCCAGATAAAGAGCAGCGTTCTACCTCTGCAGCCTTGGAGAATTGTAATGAAGAGGGCCTGAAAAGTCCAGAAACACCCATTCAGTCACAATCACAGAAACAAATCAACACATCATCTGGGAATCTAGTTAACAAATACACATCAAGAATTTCTAGAACTCTGTCACCAAAGAGTGAAGGGTGTTATAAGAAAAAGAGAGTGACAAGTGAAACAAAAGTGGTCAGGCCTAAGAAAAAACTGACTGAATCTGCATCTTCTGTGAAAAGTCTGCAAGAAAAGGATGTAAGCCCCTTAGTCAGGGGAAGCAAGCAGAAAATATCCTCAATTTCTCCACAATCATTGAGCTTCAGAACATCCAGATCTGGTAAAATTTTCATTATTTTCTAGGCACAAACTACTCCATCTTATTAAGCTTACAGATATTAATATACGTTGTGATTTTCATGCATTCTCATTCATGTTATCTGGATGTCTTTCCCAGTTGTTTTGTTAGCCTTCTTTGATATGGTAACTTGAAAAATATTTACTTTAATACTATATTTTGTATGCTTTGGCTATGTTGTAGGTAGGTTGCTGCTGCCTCCCTTAGAGTTTTGGCGGAATCAAGTACCAGTTTATAATGCGGTATGTCATATGTGATAGTTTGGGTGACTGTGCATATATTTTCTTGGCAGCCATTAGCTCACATCTTAAAACCAAATCATATGTACATCTGTAGCTTTTTAGGAATGCAGACATAGGATTTGTTTTCTTTGTGAGGTGGGACAAGATGAAGATTGAAAGTTTACTGCTGATTAATTTCGACTGTTTCTTTTAAAATGTTATCAACCAGGACCATGAGGTTACAGAAATTCAGGAAGGTGCATCTCTGGTATCACCTTGTAGAGGTTCTTCATCATTTAGCAGGTACATCTTTTGTTGTTAAGAAACATATTCCTATTAAATTTATTGAATTAGAACTTTCCATGTATGGATGGTGTTTCCGTAGATCAAAATATCCAAGCACATGTTGATTTTCATCACATTACCGCCCTCATGGAGGTGAACCCTATCCTCAATGTCAAAATAAGTTTGCAGCACCTGCAACGTTTCCAAATAATCGGAACATAAAAATCAAATTGATTGCTATCAGGTATTGTGGAAGAGTATATTATCACATGCCCCAAATCTGTAAGGTTGTCAGTCCAATGTAAGCCACAAACACAGCTGCACAGGTAGTATTGAAGGACCTTAACACCTTAGCCAGATATGAAACCATAAAATGGTTTGAATGTATCTGATAAAACCATATACTGATTTTAGATTAGACTCATTGAATGGAAATGAGGGATTTAGCAAAGAAATATTCCATATACATCTTTCCTTTCTCCTTATATTCTACTTATGTCTTCTTTTCAAAACTTCTCATGTGTCCCTGAGTCCAATTGTAACTAGCATTGAGCTGACTAATTTTCCTTAATGATAAATTAAAATGATTATTTTTAATCTTGACAGATATTATAAGGAAGCACTTAGTCTTGTGTGATGGTATTAGGGTGTGTACTTGAGTTTGAGAATAATACCAATGCATTTGGCCTATCTTATTTGAATTCGTTGTCTTGTTGAAACAGGTTTAGCAATCCGAGGTGTGCAAGATGATACGGGACAGGGAGTTAAAGGCCTAATGCGTGGTATTGATATTTCCTGTGAATAGTCCCTTTTTTTGTTATGGTTTGGTAACTTTTTCTTTGATAGTGTCTGCTAACAGATCAGATGTGAAATGGTTTAGTTATACCATGGTTAGACTTACCTCTTGTATATGTATATTATTTTGGCTTGTGAACTTTGGAACTAAAGCTAAACTACCCAAACTATTTACCACTAGGTCGATCCTAGTAGGTTCATATCATACCTCAGATAAGCCTGCAAATTAAGTTTGCCTCTCAAGTTAGATGTCTTATCCAATTTTATTGACCACATCAAAATTACTAAGACAACATTGGAATTATCTAATAAATGTGCACAGTTCATCCGCCAAACTGCTCTGAAGTTAGACTTGAATGATTGATGTTGAATAAATACTTTTCCAAATGGTTAAGATAAAGCCTGTTAATACAAGATGACAGTAAACTTAGTGAGAATGTTACAAATAGGATACACGCTGTGGGTGATTGAAATAGAGGAAGACTTTAGGAGTTGAATTGATGAATTTAAATGAAAGTCTTATTGGACTACTACAGGACCAAGAAGCTATGTGGGAGTGAATGTTGGGTACTGAAAGGTCAGCAACATTAAATGAGGGTAGCTGAGGTGTAAATGTTGAGATGGATGTGTGAGTGACCTTGTAAAAAATGATAGGATATGTAATGATCATATCTGAAGTTGAGTTAGTGTGACACCTATCAAAGAGAAAATGTTAGAAAAGCGTTAAGGTGGTTTGAGCATGTGTAGAGGAGATTGTTAGAGATGCCTGTAAGGAAGGTTGAGTAGATGATTTGTAGCCACATGATGAAAGGTCGAGGAAAATAAAAATGAACATTTAAAGAGGTTATTGAAAGGGATTGTATGGTGAATTACACCCCTAAGGAGTTGGCAAATGATAGAGTATAAAAGCATGATACAATCCATGTAGTTTTATCACACCTAATGGGATAAGATGTTATTGTTAAGATGAAGCCTGCATGCATGTACCCTAAATGGAGCTCGTGTGGTTAAAAATGTTGGGGGACACCTTGTGCAATAGGGATTGATCCCTTGCCACCCTTTCCCCTTCCCCAAATCTCCATCCCCCTCCCTTGGACAAAAAGTGATGCAGTCTGCATTGAAGTTCGTAGGAAATATTGGAAGAAAATAGTAAAAAAGAAAAATTGCTATTAGGATACTATTTTAAGGGTAAATTATATCCCCTTTTGTTAAACTTTAGCAAAATTTTATTTGATACTCCTCTACTTTGTTAACTTTACGCAAGTTTAATTTATGTAATAACAGGAATACCCTTTGGGTGAGAGGAAGGAATGGTAAGGGCATTGCTTTTTGGCTCACCCATAGCGAAAATTTGTAACTACTCCTTTTTGTTAGAACAAGCCTTTCACGATTTGCTAAATTATATAGGTGAAAGGTAGCTAATGTAATGTAAAAGAAGGGGGCTATCAAGAATTAAGTAGATTTAAAGAAAAACTGGTATTTATGTGTAATTTGTTATTTTTAGTGTAAAAGATCCCTTTAATGGTATGTGTAAAGTGTAATTTGTCCCTTTTAAAGAAAAATTGTTAATGATTTAAGTAGATCTATGGAATGAAACTACGCAGGTTGAAAATCAGGGATAATAGTTAAAGACTAGACTCTGAAGTTGTGATAATTATCAATTTATAACCAAATATATTACTCCCTTGATTTATTTATTTTTTACTTAAAGGTCATTTTCAATTTATAATGTATATTTATTAGTTTGTCACAAATATACCTTTATTAACTATATTTTTTTTCCTAAAATCAATGGAATATGACAACTTTATTTCTTTCCTGATGAATATTAAGGATAATTTGAAAACACAACAAAAATATTAGTATGTTTTAACTATATGTTTTAATTGCCGTGATGTTTTTATTCCCATTAGTATGTTTTAACTATATGTTTCTACAGAGAACTACTTTGAAAATATTGTAAAACATGTGAGATTAAATTACACAGAAAATAATATATAAGACGAAAATTTTAACAAGCAATATATGGACATATGTTTTAGCCTAAATTAATTATGCTTCACATACTTTTTCCTCTACTTTGTTGTTTGCTGATCTTATGTGATTGTCCAAATTTTCAGACATGTCATTATTAGTTCCTTACAACCAAATTAAAAAACGATTGACGTCCATAAAAATTTGATCCCTTCGAAATAGGGGAGTGAATTGAGCAAGTTCCCACGATTGTTAATAATACCTTGAAATGAATTCAGATTGATCTAAAAATTATAATCTGATACCATATACACGCGATTTAAAATGTCTCACAATGGAACAAAAGCATCATTTTCCCTTCTATCAATCCCCAAGTTATGGGAACCAATTAGAAAATTACAACCTTGACCCAGAACAAAAAAATCAAGTAGATGAGATGAAAAATCTTCCAGTCTACACCACATAAAAATTGTGAGGTTGAAAATAAATTTTTCCACTTCTTATCCCTACTATAATAAACTTGTGACAAGGAGTCCATGCAGTGTGTTGTTAGAAGAAGCTATGGTGATTTTTTTAATGTAACATAGCTTCATGAGTTAGTAGGTATCTTGACAAGAGAGACAAATTAGACAAGTATTTTAAAGTTGTTTTATAGTCAAGTTTAAGATAAATCTCTCAACATTTGATTAAGGAAGATAATTTTTTTCATTCAAACGCACCAATACTTGTTATAAGACTTAGTATTCATATTAAATATCACTTATAATAGTGTTACAAGATGATTACTAGAACTCAAAATAACTCAAATTTATAAAATATATATCTGATTTCTTACGTTTATTTTAGGTTTTGGTTCCTTATATTTTGAAACGGTTTCAAAATGATTATTTCCACTAAAAAGTTAACGGAAGCTTTCATTTTTTAAATTGGTTTTTGAAAAACCGATTTAAAATATATTGTTTAAATCAATTTTTATTGAAAACCAATTTAAAATGTATACTTTTTAAAATGATTTTGTTATTAAATAGCGTAAAATGTTAGATTTAAAATATATTTTTTAAATCAATTCTCAATAGAAACCGATCTAAAAAACATATTTTAAATCGGTTCTGCGATAACCAATATAAAAATGTACTTTTCATTAACTTTTTTCACTAGAAAGACCATTCTAAAACCATTTTCAAATTTAGAGGACCAAATTGAGGGAAAAAAACATTTGAGACCAAATTAAAATCTAAAATAAATGTAAGTGTCTAGACATACATTTTATTTGATATATGAGATAGTATGATAACTTTTATTCAAGTTAACAAATGTAAAATATTTGTATACTTTATATTAAAACTAATTTTTTAGATATATGGTAATTATAATTTTTTAATTTAAGTATATTACACATGATCCCATCAGGCAAAGCTGTAACCAAAACAACAAATGAAAAAGTGTGCGTCCACACTCCCACAGACTTTTCCTCAATCGCTAATGTTAACATTTTCTCAGTTTAAAAATATAGTCAAAGCACATTAAAAAAATTACAATTTGTGAGTATTAAAAATGGATAGACCTAGGAAACAGAAATATCATTCCCTTTCCTAAAGTAAAGAATAAATTTTTAATTATTTTTGATTTATCTCAAATAGTTTGTAAACTTTAAACAAACTTGAGATGAGAAATTTGATTCGAGTAAAATTTTAATGGGTGTTAAAATTCATTTTCAACTCTAAAATAATAACTGCAAAGAAATAAGATTTGAAATCAAGATGATGCAAAAAATAATAGTAGAAAAAGTGAGATTTTGAAAAGTCTTCTCCCACTAGGAGAGAAACTTCTGAGTTCCCACTGTCACTGTATTTATATGCAAATACCAACAATACCCAATGAACATTCATTCAACTCCAACCACACTGAGTCCACAAAACACACTCATCTTTATCTCTTTCAAACCCACCCCACCATGTCCCAGCCGCCAGTTTGCTCTCCGGAGCAACTGGCCAATTACTTCGGCCCAAACGCCACAAACGCCGCCGCCGCCGCCACCTTCATCTGCGACCAATTCACCGCCATAGACAACAAGTTCACCGCCACGGGCTTCGCCGTCGACAACACCTACCTCCTCTTCTCCGCCTACCTCGTCTTCTCCATGCAGCTCGGCTTCGCCATGCTCTGCGCCGGCTCCGTCCGCGCCAAAAACACCATGAACATCATGCTCACCAACGTCCTTGACGCCGCCGCCGGCGGTCTCTTCTACTACCTCTTCGGCTTCGCCTTCGCCTTCGGCGGCCCCTCCAACGGCTTCATCGGAAAACACTTCTTTGGCCTCAAGAAAATCCCCGATACATCCTTCGACTACAGCAACTTCCTCTACCAATGGGCCTTCGCCATCGCCGCCGCCGGCATCACCAGCGGCTCAATCGCCGAACGGACACAATTCGTTGCCTATTTAATCTACTCCTCTTTCCTCACCGGCTTCGTCTACCCCGTTGTTTCGCACTGGTTTTGGTCCACGGACGGCTGGGCGTCAGCATTCAACACCGGAAACCTGTTGTTCCGCTCCGGTGTAATAGACTTCGCCGGATCCGGCGTAGTCCATATGGTCGGCGGGGTAGCCGGCCTATGGGGAGCGCTGATAGAAGGTCCACGCATAGGACGGTTCGACCATACTGGTCGAGCTGTGGCTTTACGTGGACACAGCGCATCCCTAGTGGTTCTAGGAACCTTCATGCTTTGGTTTGGTTGGTACGGTTTTAATCCAGGCTCCTTTAACAAAATCCTCGTGACATACAGTACTAACCATAGTTACTATGGACAATGGAGTGCGGTTGGGAGAACCGCGGTTACTACTACTTTGGCGGGGTCAACGGCGGCGTTGACCACGCTCTTTGGGAAGCGCGTGTTGTCAGGTCACTGGAATGTAACGGACGTGTGTAACGGTTTGTTAGGGGGTTTTGCTGCGATTACCGCGGGGTGTTCAGTTGTGGAGCCGTGGGCTGCGATCGTGTGCGGTTTTGTGGCGGCGATTGTTTTGATTGGTTGTAACAAATTGGCGGAGATATTCAAATTTGACGACCCGTTAGAGGCGGCGCAGTTACACGGAGGGTGTGGCGCGTGGGGGGTGATATTCACGGCGTTGTTTGCGAAGAAGGAGTATGTGGATCAAGTGTACCCGATCGAGGGTAGAACGGGAAGACCACATGGGTTGTTCATGGGTGGCGGAGGGAGGTTGCTGGCGGCGCACGTGATTCAAGTGTTGGTGATTGTGGGGTGGGTGAGTGCTACGATGGGGCCATTGTTTTGGGTTCTGAAGAAGATGAAGTTGTTGAGGATTTCTGCAGAAGATGAACTTGCGGGGATGGATCTCACGCGCCACGGTGGGTTTGCGTATGCCTATGAGGATGATGAGCACAAACATGGAATTCGCTTGAGGAAGATTGAGCCTAATAACTCTTCTTCCACTCCCACCACTGATTAATCATCATTGTTACAATATCGTATTGTTAGGTTCGGCGACAGAAAAAATCTCTGTTGACCATTTTTGTTATTTTTAATAGGTTTTTTTTGGGTTCTGTATTATGGGGGTATTGTTGTAATGTAATGTAATATTAAGACATGATGGGGTTGTTGAATGCTGCAGTAAGTATAAATATTTTACCCAAAAAAATATATGTTTTACTTCTTACGAGGATTATTTGATGTCTAAACTCTAAAAGTTGTTTTTTATGCACGAAGTTTGATTCCACCGTGGAAGATTCGTAAGGGTGAGCAAGTACTGGATTGGATTGGATTTCGCGCAAAAAACAATCCGATCCGATCAAATTTCATTGGATTGGGTTGGATTGGATTTGTGTAAATTTTTTTTGAAATCCAATCCAATCCGATCCGATCTAAATTGGTTTGGATTGGATTGGATAATTGGATATCCGACTAAAAAAAATTTATTATATTTTTTATGAAACCACAATATAAAAAAATTTCTAACATCTTAAAGTCCATGTCAAACATCACAACATAATACTTACTAGTATTTAATAACACACATAATCAATAAAAATATAAATCAAATCCATTTTAACAATGTATTTAAATTTAAAATAAAATGAGAACAGTAGCTATGCCATATCTTTTTATTAACGTGGGTATGGATTGAGTATTTCTATTTTTTAACCTTGGATTGGGTATTCCCTTATTTGCTCTAAAGGGAAAAACATGAGTATGTGAGAAAAAAATATTAATATTAATATATATATATATATATAATAAATAATATAAAAATAGGTTGGGTACTCATCGAGTACTCGGATTTTTAAACGTCAAATCCGATATCCGATCCGATTATAATTGGATCTTGGTTGGATTGGATTGGATTTGATCCGATGACCAAAAAAATCCAATCCAATTTAATTGGATTGGATTGGATAATCGGATTAAACGGGTAAATCCGACCCGCTGCTCAGCCCTACGTAAAATACAGAATACACGTGAAAAAAACTGAAGTGGGTTAATTTGGAAACCATACAAAGTTGTCCTAAACCAAAATAGGAATTAGGCTACTATAGAATAATGGCCCTCCACATTTTCCTTCAAATGAGTTTCTACCTTATTTTTAAATCAAAGAAGAAAGAGTGGCTTATTAATTTGAGATAGTGGTAGAGATTAGTTTTTTATACAACATTTTAAACAGAATGAATGAAATATTAAATAGGATATTGTGATCATCGATGATCATAAAGATAATGGACCCTTAAAATCAAATCTCAAACATGAGAATAATTTTTTGTTGTCGCAGACACCTTTATTTTTACTTTTTTTTATGTAAATTACATTAGATTAATCAAAAATATTTTTCACTTGAGTTGAAATGACACTCCACCTTACTTTTTAAATAAAAAGACAACTCCAGCATTCTCTTATAATTAAAACAGTTAAAAACAACATATAAAAATCTACAAATTTTTAAAACAAGATGGAATATAATTTTGGCTCCACTTTAAGATGTATTGTGTCTGATTTTATTTTAAGCATACTACAAAACTTATTTCTATCCACAATTTAAGGTGAAGTTAATAAGTTGAACCAATAAATTAGATCCATTTTGTCATTCATAATCTTCATAAAGTTATTCCTTAAAAATGTTGACCAATTTCATTAAACTATGTTTTTATTTGTTTTTAACGGTTAGATTTTGTCACACTAAATATTTATAATTTATTTCTCATCTTCTAGTACTGGTACTAGCTGTCATCTTTGACCATTTTTGTCGGGATACAAAAACTTTTTGTTTTTATTTAGGGTAGTTATTAATGTTTATAGGCCCACGTTTGATTTTTATTTTTTATTTTAATTATAAAATTGTTATTATTTTATTTTACAAATTTGTACAGAAAATAACTTTTTAATTTTTATATAATTTTTTAAAAATAAAAAAATAGAAAAGGTAATTTTTTTGTTTTTATTTTCTAACAGCACAGTTGATCGTGGGGATTTTGTTTGTAAAACTTTTTAAAAAATATTATCCTTGAAGTAAATTTTATTTTTAGAAATCATTATTTTATTTTTTAATATTATTCTTGTTAATCGATTACATCCAACATTCCAAAAACATTATTCTTAAATGAAAATCATTATTTAGCTTTTGAATACTCAAAGTCATTTTCTTTCATTTCCCATCCTATATATCACACCATTTATCTTTCTCATAAGACATGATGTATAATTTGATTTCTCCAATATTTTTCCAAGTAATAGCCAAAGATGCTTTAAAATATCATATTATATATTGCAAATTACTTGGATGTACACCATTATCGAGTTTGATTAAACTAGGGAACTCCATCACACCACATGTTCAGTGACTTTCCAAAGGACAAGAAGCAATTTTGTCATTAAAAGAATTTCTGTTATCGAGCTCAATGATTTGTTTCATAGAAAGAGTACTTGACTTGGGGTCTCTTGAGTAACTTTAAAAAATTAAATGAACAAGTCAGTGATGGCTGATTCAAAAATTATGTTAGTATCTGTTTCGTATGTAATTGGAAAAATAGATATTAAAGACAATTAAAACTCTGTTTTAACATGTCATTTGATTCCAATAAAACATGTATACGTGTAGTTAACAAAAATGATCAATAAAATAGTTTGTAATTAGTTAATGAGTAAGCATCTAAGATTCTTAAAAATCAATTAATCGATCTCCAATGACAATTTTTCTTGTGGTATATTTTGTTGCTTTCATTGCGAAGAGAATCTCCAGCACTGTTTTTGTAGTTTTCAGTTTTCACGTTACGCTTCGCAAGCTAGTGTACGGGGAGAGAAGGGTGGTGAAAAGTAAAACTCTCCTATTACCGGTACAATATATGAAAATGTGCATTAAGTATACTTATAATCCAATTCTACATTAATTTAATAAATTGTGAAACATAAACGTAACCCTCTTAACCAGTAAGATATTATTAGAAAATACTTGTCTAATTCAACCTAAAAAGCCTTATAAACTGTCTATATTCGTAATGGATATGAGACTTATCTCAACATTTTAATACACCTCTCATTTCTAGGACTAGAGATTTGGAGCAAGAAGTTTACAAGGCTGAATATGAACGAGTGACCAACATTCAAGGTAGGTCAAACTATAATGTCATATTAGAAAATGACCGGTCTAACTCAACCTAAAAATTAGTTTAGGAGTTAAGAATCACATTAAACTTTATAAAATGGATACTAATTATATTTCTGATTTTCTGAAAATTTATTTTCATCATAAAAAAAAGGATCATGTGCAAAGCTTAGTTAGTTAGGTACGAAACCATGCACACTTGCTTGTTAAAATCTGGCTAGTGGTATTAAACAAAATGGGTGCCTCCGATAAATAACTATTGTTCGTATGTGTTTGCTGAAGGATTTTGAAATTGGAAACACGTGCATCCATGTGTATGTCAGTTTAGTGAGGTGGAATGTGTTGCCCCATGTTTTTTCAGGAAACTATTATATTTCCTTAATTAATCTTATTGTTTACAAGTCTCAATGAATTGCTCCATCTCTAGCAATTTTCCATCCAAAAATATACATGGACATAAATGACTTTCCACATTTGGGCAGTGGATCTTTTTACCTATCAATTGGATTAATGCATTTTCCGCATTTCCCTTCCTTCACGTGCTCGCACAAGAGTGTTTCCAAAGAAAGAAAAATTAAGATAGATGATTTTGCTTTCCACTAAAAGAATAAAATCATGTTTTAGAGTTCTTTTCAAAGTATCCATTACAATCAAGGTTAATGTTAATAGAATCAGGTAAGTCAACACTGTATGTAAATGTTCATGTAATGTTACTTAGCACAATGTGGTGGACGGATATATCTATTTTTTAGTGTTAGATGTTGTTGACCCTAAGTTCAATTTGACTTAACGTCAGATCAAGTCGACACTACATTTAAATATATTAAGTGCCGAACTTTCCCCCCTCATTTCTCCATCTTCAAAACTCAAACTTCTCATAACTTTTCCTTCTCACTACTCCCTTAAAATCAAGTTAATATTGATAATCGAATAACTCAGTTAGTCAAATCCAGATTTTGTAACTAGATACCAAGCAAACACATTGTCTTTCAAGTTCCAAAGAATATCAGGTTTAAGAATGCTCTTTTGTTTGTAACATCTCAAGAATAATGGCAAAACAATCATTAGTCAAGCATGTAGATTCTAGAGGCTATGTCTTGGACCAACCAATCAAATCCCTCGAGCAGACCTTGACCAGTGTATGCACTACAGCCAACTATGTTCCAGTGCCGAGATTTATCCATGGCTTCCAGGTTCAGCACCTGCATATGAGCATATTAGAAAATCAACTTCTGAGAAATGATTACATATTAAGCTAGGGGTAAGGGTAATTAGCTCGACCCCTTCTCATTTTAGTCTTCTCAGGATTCGACTGTGTAATTTATTTATTAATTTTAATTATTTTTTAAAACACTTAGCTCCCCCTTTTTCCTGAAAATAACTTCCAAGTTTTGCAATACTTATCAACTTCTTGAGCAGATAGAACTAGAACCTAACATTTTAAAATTAATTCAAAGGTATTGAAATATATCATACTCAAGAATGAAACTTTCTGCATAATAATCTTTTCCATTCTCAGCACAATAGTTTATATGTTCACAGAAATAACTGCTCTAGAGTCTAGACTGTCCATCCTAACAGAAAAAATTGTAACTGGCCTAAACTGTAGAAATGGTATTTATAGAAACTATCCATTCAAAGAAATTACAATCACAGGATCATAGGATTATCCAAATAAGAGAAACTAATACACTAACAGGTGGCCGAAACCTGAAAACACTAAACTACTCATTATCTAAGCGTAACAGTTGACAATGATAGTTTAAACTTGGTTCTTCCTTTCCCTTTGTTGGTAAACCTTGTCAAAAGGCACTACTTTAGCAACCACATTCGGCTGATAAGAAAAGCATTGCAAATCACTTTAAGGATTTGTTTTTAGCACATCTCAGAGTAATTTTGGGTCTCCATATGTTGTCGGATGAATTATGTATTAACTATTTTAGTTGAGCGGCTTTATTTTGTAAATGCCTCATACATATTTAATGGTGTAACCGTCACATCTGCAGGATTGAGGATATGTGCATGATGTTGACAATCAGATTTTACTCGATAGCATTGTTTGAATAGGATATCACAGATCAGTTAAGCATATAATACTCTGTTAGCAAATGCTGTACTGTTTCAAGTCTTAACTAAACACTTGATATTACAAAACATCTAAGATTGGTTATACAATTTCTTTGATTGTGGCTATTTACATGAGTAGCTCAGTAAGTAATTACTGAAGAACTGGAGTAAGATAGAAGTAAGATAACTACTAGTATTTAGTAAAAGGCCAATCCACTAAAAAACATCAATTATTTCACCAAAAGTGATGGGAAAATGTGAACATTTTGTTTTATCAGTCATACCCTAGAGCATATTATATAACTTAGATGAAGGAAGGCCCCCTCTCCCGGGGTCACTAATACCTTTGCTATTTCTTCGGGAGTAAGGGCACCTTTAATGTCCTGTTTGTTTGCTAGTATCAGTAAGGATGATCCAGATAGCCTCTGTCATACAAACATTAAGAACAAAAGAAGATTTGAAAATAATACCAGTTGACAAACGCTCAAAAAAAGGAGAAAGGGAAACAATAATCACTTGAGCATTCCAAATTATTGATAATAAGAAATACTTATAGCTGGTTTAGCAAAACATAAAACATTTCATCTATGTTGTAAGAGTAACAAGTCATCACTAGGAAAGGAAAGCAACCACCAATGGAATAAATAGGATTTGAAATCCTGCATTGATTCAGGAAATTCACTTTAAGCAAGTACTGTGCCTAGATACATTAAGACAAACAATATAGACTAAAGATGTTCAATCCAAGATCAAACAATAGAGAGATGAATTCAATTGATGAATCTGTCAAAAATGACAGAACATCTACAGCTTAGTAAAACTAAAATGTAAGTCACTTGTTATGTATTAAACATTTGGATTAAACATACCTCTTCCTTTAGAAGGTTATCTAGCTCCATTTTGCAATCATCCAACCTCCTCAAATCCGAACTGTCAACTACCCAAACCAAACCATCTGTTTGCTCAAAGTAGTTTCTCCAGTAAGATCTAATGGTTTTTTGGCCCCCAACATCCCATATATTCAGAGTGTACCTACCATTATCAATGAGAAATACATGCCTTAACATTCTACAATATAGTAAATCACTGAAAAATACTTAAGACAAAACAACATTAAGAAAAGAAAAGACCAAGTGTGTCATGTCAGGGTAACAGTAACATGTCGGAGTAACAGTATCCTTAAACCCTAAACGCTAAATCGTAAACCCATCAAGTTAGTATTTAAAATTGTATAAGTCATGCATTCTAGTCTATAATAATTAAAAACCTAAATCTAGTCCATAACTTAACATAAAGACAAATGAATGAAATTTTACAATCCAGGAACTAATTTGTGGTTTTTAAAAAGGAAATTTCAGGAAGTATATCATCCCCATACAATTTTGATATCTAACTTGAAGTTTTATTCTAAACAAGCAAATATAATTTATTCATAAATTTTAAATAATCAAGAAACAAATAATTCCATGTTCTTAGAATACAGTAAAACTAAATTAAGATTTAAGATCCTAAGAAGCTCAAGTATGGTTTAAAATATGATCTAACATTAAATATTACAATTGAAAAGGGTTATTGTTATTGTTTAGCAGAAAGGTTAGTGTAGTGAAAAGGAAGAGGGGGGGATGATACTTTTGGTAAGTGATGGTTTTGATGTTAAAGCCAAGGGTAGGACTGATGACGCTAGTGTCCTCGCCGTTAATCTTCAAAACGATTGTCGTTTTTCCCGAATTGTCCAACCCGCTGCATAACAACCACACTGTTAAGGAATGTAATGGAATCTAGAATGAATGAATGAATGGGAAGTTCAACTTACACCATAAGAATTCGCATTTCCTTCTCTTTTCTTTTGATTTTGCGAATGATGCTCAGAAGACCCATTGTCAAAACACAAACCTTTCCCAACTCAAAGGAAAAGAAATGATGACATTGCATATAGTAATGGGCCACTCACACTTTTGTCTCTTTTTTATGAGTACCCTTAAGACATTGAAGCAATAAAAGCTGAAGTGCAAGGTTAATTGGTTATGCTATGGTTAAGATTGAATTGGTAATAATAAAATGTATTTTAAAATAGGCTTTGTTAATTTTTTGGATGAAGTTTTGTGAGTTGTTTCTGATGTCGTGTGTTTTTTTTGGTCAATATTCTGGTGTCGTTTTTTTTTGGTTAACTGGTGTCGTTGAAATTGTTCCTTCCGGGGACTCCTTTATTGGCAATGCAACTCATATGATAAGGCAAAAACAAACATAGAAAATGGACCTGACAAAAATCAAAATTTTATAAGCCCAAAAGTTAAATTGGCCCAATATGGCCCAAATCTGTTCTAACCCACTGACAACCCAAAATATAATTTGATCATAAATGGATCCAAAATGTAGCTTTTGGTTATCTTTGAATTGAGTTTTTTTGGTTGAAATACTTACTTTTTCAAGTAAAATTTAAATCAAATCCCATCATGAACACACCTACACTTAAGTTTTATCCTGTTTTAAGGATAAGTCTAATAGTGATTCTCATAAATTATTTAAAATATATTTTATATTATCTATCACCATTTTTACAGAGAAACTTGTTTTATTGTATACCATTCTGATATAATATGAAATATCCTTTGGATCCAATACCAGTGCACAAGCAGAGTTATGACCACAGAAGCTGTCAAAATAGCATTATTTGGTGAAAATAGCAACAACCAAAGTGGTGGCTTGTGAAATTCCCTTAAGCCAAAAACAAGACAACCAAAGAATGTAAATTTGCTGATGTTGATGAACATAATTCATCATCCAATTCAATCAAGACTACCACACAAGTTGACAAGTAACCTTCACAAAGTAACTGCTTGGTTTCTTTCTTGTCATCCGAGGAAGATGTAGAATATCACATCCAACTCATTCAAGCTTAAGATTAATGGAACAGACTATTACAACATCTTTGTCCATGTACCTAAAAATGGAAAAATAGCAATAAGTAACCGTAACAGCAAAGGTGTATCACTTTTCCCTTCTCTCCTACTCAATCTACCAGCTTCCATAGACATCCTTTGAGATCCTTTCGTACCACGAGACGACTCTGTTGCCGGTCTAGATCTTTCCAAGTCATCCCATCCACCGAAACTTGA
Organism: Clitoria ternatea; assembly: GCA_037962975.1. Taxonomy (NCBI): domain Eukaryota; kingdom Viridiplantae; phylum Streptophyta; class Magnoliopsida; order Fabales; family Fabaceae; genus Clitoria; species Clitoria ternatea. Next base: position 59,118,903 of record CM075674.1, read on the forward strand.
TGATGCTTCTGGGCTGCCCCTATCAACTGAACCATTATTCTGAATAACCCAAGACCGGTAGTCTGTCCTACCCTTCCTAGTTTTTGGTTTTTCTTCCGGTTCTTCCTCAACACTTATGCCATTCATGGTCCGTGATTTCCTCCCCATCCTGTTTTTGCGTTTTGGTTTCCTCTCAGACTGACCCCATAGTTTCTCGAATGCTAGAGCAAGCGCCGACTGACCAAGGGGAAGCGCTAATGCCATGAGGAAAGCTTTTGGGCCACTGGATAGCAACCACGATGCGAGGATGACAGGCAGTGTCCAACCATAGGATTTGAAAACCTGCATTTTGAGGAAAATGAAATACATTGCAATTCCTCATGCCAACAAACATGTTCAATGCATATGTAGTCATGGTTAAGATGCTTTAAGTTTGCAGCAACCTAGTGTTACAGATGGCCAGAAATATTTTAGCTTCTTAATTCATAATGAAAGCTTTTGGACAGTATTATACTTTTACAAAACACAGCAATCATGGCCCATATGTATCAGTATTATACTTTTGAACAGAATAAATCACATAAAATGTATCAGATGATTAGAGAGAGTTATGGATAATTTTACAACCAGTTTTATAAAGGACACTGAGAACATCAACAACTATATAATGCCTTAAAATATGGGACAACTACAGCTAAAGGAAAACAATAATGAAGGAAAACAAAATACAACTTTGAGATACCACAGACACTAACCCTTTAAGTTTGGATTAAGATTGATTGCACAACCAGTGGTAAAAATGCTTTAAATCTTCTCAGGAAAGCAAGCAATTCGGTGATTCTTATAAAACGTGATATCTCTGCTACGATGGTTTCCTGATTTATTGACAGTAACCATTGATAAGCTGTTCATCGTACTAGTTGTAATATGTCTATTCAACAGTAGCAGAGAAGGTTTCAGTCCCCCGATCTCAACAGTTAGTTCTATTTGCCTAGGATTGTAATTAAAAATTGCTACATCCATTAACAAATCATCACCTATTTACATCAAGAGAAACAATTGTGATTTAAACATACATTGTCTTTTCTCAACTAAATCAGCTCAGTGAATTGATGCCTTACAAATAGAGAAAACAGTTACATTTAGTATACATTGTTAATTAAAATCTGCATCATGGGTTTGGTTCTTTGATCTTTCACATATCTTAGTGAAGCAATAGTGTTTTGTAGTCTGTGTCTTGACTCATAATATCAAATCGAAATTATAAAACTTTAGGACTTCTGGTGGAAACGGAAACTGGTATCCATCACCATTAACAAAGTCTTTACCATACCATACACTATTAATCAGTAGGGATTTTTCCAATACAAATATCTGAACAAGCGTGAGGAACAATTTCTTCCTTTAGAACTCATACTGATACAGTTATATAATTATATTTCCAATTACATTGGTTTCAGGTTTGGAATTTTGATAAACTGAAAAATATTACTCCTTCCGTTTCATATTATACGCCCCTAAAATAAGAAATGAGGGTTTCATTTTATAAGCTTTTATAAAAAAAATTAGGAGCATTTATTACATTTTTCATGTGTACCCTTAAGCATTAAATGTTTTTGCATTCGTGCATTTAATAGATGGTAGTGGAGTTTGACTTTATATGAATAGAAATTTAAAAAGATAAAATTATTTTTTAAAAGATCAAAGCAATAATTACTCTCCTAAAATTGTGTGTCATAGGAAAGAGGGACTTATAATATAAAAGAGAGTATTATTACACACTAGCATAAAGAAAGCCATGATTTAAGAACTATAAAACTTGGAGACTTAATTTCCATTATCCAATACCTTCCTCACTTCATTTATTATAAAAGATAAGAATACAACAGGTGTTTGCTAGACTCAAAAGTAAGCACATGTTTATCACTGAAAATAATCTGGTTTTTAGGCCATAATTTCAATACAGAACATAGACAACACAAGGTTTCCCCTAACCAAGGGAAAATTTATTGGATGATCCCGGACCTATGTCCCAATTAATATATAAATGACACTTGGCAACATTGAAGATATTATATTATTTCTCACTCCTAAATCCTTATCAATCCCACTATTGGTCAAATAGAGATTGGTTAGAACCATGGGTGATGTTGTGGATCTCGTATAACCTAACCAATGAATAACCACCCCAATACACTCATACATATAAAGCAATGTGTAAAAACTGCCACTCCATTCAGTGCAGTTCATGATTTAATGGTAGTAACGATTATTCTAGGTAGTCTGTGTGTATCTTACAGAACACTCTTTCCCTTTAAAGCCTTCCCCTCTCGTCCTCTCCAAACTCCCAAACATACCCTTAGTGAATATGAATACTACAAAAGAAATGCATTTATACTACTTTGCAAGGTCAACGAAAGCCAATAGCAGCATGTCCGGAAAATGGAACATCGATAGTATCTTTAACACCTATTCTCTAAGTCTAACAATTCTCCTACAACAAATACCCACCATGATTTAACCATAAACAGATGCACGAAACTAATTTAAAAACAGTAGCTTAGTAAGACACAAAATATAGTACTCTTTTACTTACTCATCTTTCAATATGCTTTCATCCATATCTGTAAATTTTAAATAAAATCCATTCTCTAACAATTCTCTCACTTTAAAGTCATCCTATGAAAAATACCTTCCATGATTTATCACGAATGGCAACTGGCAAAAAAAACAAGGACACACAAAATCTCTTTAAATGCATTAACCTCGACCCTCGAGAATGATCGGCTGAGTTCAAGTCATCAAAGTTGATAATTTTTTTCTACTGAAAAGAATGAATATATTTATAACAATTTTATATGTTTTCATGAAATTAATATTATAGTTATTACTTAACATGGTGCCTATTTGTTAAAGATAACTTAAAACTTACTTAGGAGCTTATAGTTTTTTAAAAGTTAATAAAACTATTTGGTAAACAAAAAATAACGAAAGTTTAATAACATTTCAAAAGCTAAAAGCTCTCAACTAATGAAAAATTACTTAAAGCTATACGCTTTCTCATTAAATGTTGACTTGTTATTTTTATCCTTATAATTTTTTAAAAAAGACGGTTTTTATACATAATTACAGCATGGGTCTTCTTAACTACTAACTAGTGCTTTAAGGCATTGTTCAAAGGAACAGAAGCTGAAATTTCTTATTGTAAATTGAGTTGAAATTGATTAGAAACATTAGTGATGTTTTTAAATAAAAATTTTCCTTTCTGAGGTCATCAACTAGTGGTGTTAGGGAAGCTGTTAGCATTTTCATTGAAATATCTTATGTAATTTAAAATCATGTAACAAAGTTAATTTTTATCAATCAACTCTAATTCAACAGCTATAAACTATCCGAAAATCATGAGCTAGAGACTATAGCCTTAACAAAACCCTTGCATACAACAATTGATCGTTATTCAAGTCCGAATAAAGTATTATTTTCTTTAAAAAAAAAACTCTTTAACAAACTAGTTACACCTTCCGCATAAAAATTCAAACAAGGAAAAGAGAAAAAAACGAAAATAGTTGTACCTTGAGAATCCAGAAAGTATCAATGAGTTGTTCCCAAAAGCCACTAGACGAAGATGGTTCTTCTTCTTCATCTTCATCATCCTCGAATTGTTCATACTCATCAGACCACCACCGCCTCTTCCTCCCATTTTGTTGTTGTTGGTGTTGCTGCTTCTGCTTGGCACTGGCACTGTTGAAGCTGAAATTTCGGGGTCGAAAGGTTTCGGCATTGGAATCCCAGCGAGGATTGGAGCAGCAGATTCGAGAAGGGTGAAGGTGTGGCCATGGAGAAGGAAGGTGGTGGTGAGCAACGAATATGGAATGGCTTTCCATTTCACACGCACCACTTCATTATCTTCCTCCAATTATTTTCCCCCTAATTTATAAAATCTTAATCTTATACTCAAATTGAAAAAACAACAAACCAAGATCATGACGTGGATACATCCTGATCCTCCAAAATAATAATAAAAAATTCTCTTAACCAATTTTTTTACACGGTAAAGAGATTTAAACACTGACAACATTCTTAAAATTTCGACTACTTTATCAACAGTTTGTGTATAGTGTGTTTGTTGGTAGTTTTATTAGTTATTGTTGGCAGGAAATTGATATGACAGTGAAAGTTAAAATTTGTATCGGAAAACACTTTATTTTTATTATGATTTTAAATAAAATTAATTTAATGGTTGATTCCTTAATTATTAGCTTTGAGTAATTAGATAAAAAAAAACAAAATAAGTTTTCCTATTAAAAATATTGGAATGGATGCACTAGTGAACATGCGTATAAAGTCATGGATTTCTTATGAATAAAAAATGATAAAATAAAAAAAAAAACATATTTCACTATAAATATAAGGAGTTGTTTGGTTTTCATATATTTTTTATTTTCACTAAAAATAAAAAAGTTAAAATATGTTTGGTTAAATTTTAAAAATTACTTTTTATAAAATTAAAACAAAATTAACTTAGACTTTGAGAAATATAAACGTATATTAATAATTTAATTAGTTTTGAAATAGAACTTTTAGCAGTATCTAACCATCAATCATTCATGCAACAGACCAAGTCATCAATAACTGAACTTGCTATTGATAATTCAAATAATCTTTGTTGACTTCTTCATTTTCTAGATGTTGCAATTTTAAATAGATGTTGTAGTTTCAAACCACAAGACTAAATATATAAATCAATAGGTTACTTAAATAGAAACATGTCTTTTTAATATGTTTGTAAATATTTCGTTATCGACTTGAAGGGAATGTATAATATATAATGGAGGAAGATTGAACTGAAACAACATCTTGAATCAAAATCAAAGTATTTTCCTTTCTCTACTGGATCGATGTCCATTTTTATGGCCACTTATTGTTCTGTTTCCTTTGGTTTTCATCTTCCTTAAATTTCCACATTCAACAATAAACAAATCATCAACACAAAATTTTGGTTCTTCTTAGGAAGCAAAAGATGCATTATGCATATATATTATAAAAAATAATAAAAAAGATAATAAATAAATAAATACTTCTATTTGCAAGAAGTTAAAGAACCCAGTTTTTAGATTTGCAACAAAGGCCCAAACCTTTTCTCAGTTAAGAATAAAATTCCCAGATGGGTAGAAAAATTCCATGCTTTGAAATCAAGTTTTGTATGTTTTTTTTAACCCCATATTTTGAGATGTAAAAATTAACGAAATAAATTTTATCTCTTGTAGACATACGGTATAATTTGACATATATAAAAAACTTAGTGATCTATCAACTGTATCAAACTTTGTTAGTTATTTAATACATATTAATCAAGTTCATATCAGACATCACGAACAATAAGATTCTTCCTTGTTAAGATATATCATTTACAATTTGATTCTCACGTCTTGAAGATTTAAGTGTCAACTATCAGAATTTGTTTTGAATATAGTCTATAAGGAGGCAAGCAACCAAAACTATATCACTATAAATATTTCTGCAGTGTTCAAGTTACCTATTCATAAATTTTGAAGCAAAAGAAAAAACAAAAGTAGTCTTGAAGTTTCTAATTTCATCATGGTATGAAACTTAACACCTTCAGCTTCAAGTGCTGAATATTAAATAGAACAGAACATGTGATTGAATAATGTATGAGTTTGAGTGAGCCAACAAGGAATTAATTAAGCAATTATATAGGCCAATGTTAGTATTAGCAAAAATGTTAAAACACAAAATTAATATAACAGGCATTATTGGGTCAGTAGATCTTTTGAAACTGGGAAAAACTAAAATAATTTATACACCACATGAAATTATGAAAAGGAATTCTTCAGCAAAGTGCATCATAGTAGGTACACAATCATCCCTTTCTCACCAATTTCTTTGGCACCAATATTGTTGAACAATATTTCAAAGTTTCTATTAACCTTGTGAACGTTTTCCTTCAGCCAAGCTTACACGGATAGCCCTTCCTTCTATTTCCTGAAGTGCACAATTTAGAAGCTATGAGCAAAGTATAACAACTTTCTCTGGGATTATAAAAGATTAATACTTTAATTAGAATATCCACAACTTATTAAATGAAACTGTAATTCTGATGAGAGAATAATATTAAAATACTTGAGACATTGCACCTAAATCCTATTTTATTTTTTCTAACCTATGAATTCATGTGAATAAGTTAAACCAGCAATTAATACAATTACTACCACTCAACCACACCCCCTTGAATTTTATGTTTCTAAAAGTGATAATATCAATTCCCGAGTCTTACCTTAAAATACTAAAAGTGATAAGTTTCCAATGAGAAAGAATACTATAATTACATAAGAAGTGTGTAGTCCTATAAAATTTTAAGATTTTCAGAGTATTCGTATTAAGCAGTTAAAAGGGTCTTTTATTTAATCTTCTGTTTACACAATATAGATATTCATACCACATCATTCAAGGCAGCAAGAGCAGCTTCCATCTCTGGCTTTGTTGCATAGCAAACAAAGCCATAGCCACGTGATCTACCAGTTTCTCCATCAATCAACACCCTTGCTCCAACCACATTTCCATATTCTTGAAACACTTGTGTCAAACTCTCTGATGTTACTGACCAAGACAAGTTCCCAACAAATAGCTTGTACTCAGTTTCAGGGTACAAGGGTTCTTTTGCTTTTGGTTTGTTTGAGTAGTTCACCCTCAATGTTCTCCCCAAGAACTCCTGACAATTTCATTCACAAAATTCAGCATGCATAACATCATGTGAACAAATTCATGCTATGCTAGACAAAGCAGAATAAGAGGAACCAATGATCAATAATTCTTACTTTTCCATCAAGGTTTTCTATTACTGAATTACAATCTTCAATACAACTCATTGTCACAAATGCAAAGCCTCTACTCTTTCCAGTTTCCCTGTCGTATAGAACCTAAACATATACACACACACAAAAAAAATCATTAACATTAATAATATTAGGGAATGCATTCTAATCTCATAACATGCAACTTGGATACCAAAGACTTGTATGTTGGAGGGATGCATAGCAACAAAGAATTGCCTTATGAAGTGACAATATGCAACCGACTATGGTGGAAAATTTTCAAGGAAATCCTTACTTTAGTCCTTATTATTGTATGAGTGGAACAATTTAGTCCTTAAGATTTTAAAATTTCCTATTTTAGTATATGATTTGTAAATCAACACTTACTTTTGGTCCATTTGTACTTATTTTGATTGTCTTTTTGTAACTTTTCAGTGTTGTACTTGTATTAAAAACGATTAGTGCAAAGTCAGAACTAAAGTGGAGTTTTTAAAATGTTAAGGACTAAATTGCAACTCATAGAACTCGGGACTAAAATGAAGGTTTACTTTTAGTTGGCTTTCCTTTTCTTTTTTGTTTTTTCTTTTTCACATCATTCAGTAAAATATTTTTAGATAAACATGGCCAAAATTTCAATTAGAAAATATCTTGCTAAGTTGCAAATTTAAATGCATTTACATGTTTTACTTATCATTATTTATTATACAAATTATAGTCTCGAGGGAGTGTGAATCTGTAACTGTGATTAATAGAAGGTCCCAAAAAAGAAACAATGGCCTCATTTATGAGATGAGAAGAAAAAGACAGTGAATTGTGCAGAAATTGGAAATAGAAAATAAGCAGAAACCTCTCCTCCCCCTCCACCTTATGAAAGAAACATTTAGACAGAAAACTGTGAAGGCATTACTCAGGAAGTTGAAGCCCCTTTCAGATTTTATCCCACTCAAATAAATCAGTTATCAATAAAATAATGACAATGTTGAAGCTAAAAGCCATGATATTTAACACAGACTACTTAGTGTACCATTAAGGTAACCTTCAAAAAGACATTTATCATCCCTTAGACAACATCAGAATCATCCACAATTACTTTCTACAATCCAAAATAGATAAAATGATCAATTTAAACAAAAGCACAACAAGCATTATTTTTAGGAAATATTTTTACTGGCGGTTAACATCTCCCATTAATGTTTTTGTAAATTCTTAATTACCACTCATCACTCCTAAATCAAATTCCCTTACATTCTATTAACTAAGAGTAAATGTTTTTGCACCATTGAAGCTCAAAACCAAGAGAGGATCTATGTAATCATCAGTTACACACCCCATCATCTGAAAGCCTTTCAACAACTAAAATCACACCATGCACAAACGAAAAAAAATGGGATACAGCCATAAGCCATAAGTTCTTATAGAAATCAAAATTATAGTAATTTAAATTGAAGAAAAGAAATTTACAAACTTGCTCCTACCAACTACCATACTTATAGTTCTCTAAAGAATCAAATTTCTAGCTACTTAATAGGTTCATCATGTAACTAAAGTTGTAAAATTGTAAATACATATATAGTTATATATAGAAAAGAATACCTCAATTAGTTCTGCACTACCATAGTCCTCAATTAAGCCTGCAAGTTTAGCACTGTCAACACTATAAGGCAAATTCCCAAAATAAAGCTTGGTGTTGACAGAGGATTCAGGGTCTTGTTGAGCCACAAGTTCCTCCTCTTTGTGTTCAGCCACAACCGCCTCTTCTTGTGCAACGGCAGCAGAGATTCTGCGCAGCCACAGCTTGTGAGGGATGGTGGAACCAGCAAGGGACAAAGGCTCCACAACAACATAGGAGTGTGCAAACATGCGGTTCGAGGAGGATGATGGTGTCTGGTCTGTGAAGAAGCTGTTCTTGGAAGGTAGACACTTGACAGAAGTGTTTATGGAAGATGAAAACAAAGAGGCCATCATCATCCCAGCACCAGCTGTGGCACCCATGTTGGTGATGATTTGATGAATGAAACACTCAACTTGTTACAAAGTTGGTCACTAGTTTAAGACATGATCTTGATGAGTGAGTGAGTGAGAGAGATGGATTGTGTGTGGTGATTGTGCTGATGTGGCTTGATTGTGTCCACTGTCCAGTGATGTAGGAAAGGATATCTCAAGATAAGATGGGAACTTATGACTTTATATTATAATAATATGATCCAGCATGGGAATATACATTACATATAACTTTATGTTTTATGTAGCAGTAGTAATTAACAATGTTTTTGGAATCGAATTTGATTTTCAACTATGAAAAATATCCATTCAAAATTAATTATGATTAAATTATAGATTAAACCATCATTGAATTGATATTAATAAAAAATTAATCTAGACTTGACATCTAACTAATATCAAATTCATTGGTTTAGTTTGAACAATAGAAATTAATTAAAATATAGAATCTTTTTTGCAAACTGATTAGAAAAACTCATTGAAGTTGGGTCTCAAATTTAATGTTTAAATTCTATATTTTAATGAACAGGTTCAAGTTAATCTGGTTGGGTCAAAAGATTTTGTTGTTTTTTTTATTAGCAAATTTTGTTGTATCTATATGGAGTAAGTGAATGAATTGAAATATTGAGAAAATGAAAAGGTTAGTTCCAGTAACTTTATTATAAGTTACTAACTAAATCTTTTTTCATAAAAATAAGTTACTTTTGTTTTAAGAAAAAAAAAACATATTTCAAAGTTTGGTATATTATAAAGTCAGACACTAATCAAGACTTGTAAAATCTGTTGGCAATTAAAATGAATTGTCTAGTTGAAATTGAGATGCTATGGGAAGAAAATAAGAACACTCAAAGAGCAAAATTTAATTTCACTATAATATTTGTATAACAGGTACACTCAAGTTTTTTTAGCTTTGTTAAAAGCTAATACATAAACACAGAACACTCAAATAAAGCTTGTTGAAGCTTTCTCTCAATCTTTTCTTCTCACTTTCTTCTTCACTCAAGGCATACTAATAACTAAGGCAAGGTATCCTATTTATACTAAATTTTGATGTCACTTTTCTAAGGAAAATTCAAGTTGAAACTTACTTCCTAAGTTAGCAAAATTCAAGTTGGATTTTGCTTCCTAAGGTAGAAGAGTTCTAGTTGAATTTTACTTCCTAAGGTAGAAAAGTTCTAATTGAATTTTGCTTCTTGAGGTAGAAGAGTTCAAGTTGAAATTTGCTTCCTAATCTTAATCACTAAGCTTTTAGCAAATCAAATGACTAAGTTTAATTTCTAACATTCTCCCTTAAACTTGGCTTCATCATCCCAAGTGTATTCTTCAGCTTCAAGTATAAATTTGTTTTGAGTGGCTTTGTGAAAATATCTGCTACTTGATTTTCTGAAGCACAATACTCCATCACAATTTCTTTGTCTCTGATCAAGTCACAAATGTAGTGGTGCTTGATATCAATATGTTTGCTACAACCATGAAAGACTGGATTCTTTGTCAAAGTAATTGTTGATTTGTTGTCACAAAATATTTTTGTTGGCTCATCTTGTTGATGTTGTAACTCGCTTAATATTCTCCGCAACCAAACTGCTTGAGTAGCATAATTTGTTGTTGCGATGTATTCTGCTTCTGCTGTTGACAAAGCAACTACTTGTTGTTTCTTGGAGGACCAAGAAAATACACCTGTTCCAAGATAAAAGGCATAACCTGAACTGCTTTTTCGAGTTTCAGTTTCACCAGCCCAATCACTGTCTGTGTATCCGATCAACTCTGGTTTGCTAGAACTTGAATACAAGATACCTTTATCAATTGTACCTTTAACATATCTCAAAATTCTCTTTGCAGCTTGTCAGTGAGATTGTCTTGTTGATTCCATGAATCTACTTATGAGCCCAACTCCATAAACTATGTCAGGTCTTGTTGCTGTCAAGTACCTGAGGCTTCCTACTAGCATTCTGAAATTTGTTGAATTAACAAGATCACCTCTACTTTCTTTTCCAAGCTTTAATCTTTCTTCAACTGGTGTCAACATTGGTTTACATGCCTCCATCTTGAATTTCTTCAAAACATTTGTTGCATATTTTCTTTGAGAGATAAAAATCCCTTCATTTGTTTGCTTCACCTCAATGCCCAGAAAATAAGACATTAGGCCCATATCTGTCATCTCAAATTGAGAAGACATATTCTCCCTAAATTCAGCTAGCAATTTTGAATTATTGCCAGTGAAGATTAAATCATCCACGTATAAACACACAATAATAATATCTCCAGCTTTGTTTGTTTTGACATATAACACATGCTCATATGGACTTCTATGAAATTCATTGCTCATAAAGTATATGTCAATACGTGTGTACCAAGCTCTAGGCGCTTGCTTTAATCCATATAGAGCTTTCTTTAATTTGTAGACCTTGTCTTCAGCTCCTTGTTGTTGATAACCTGGTGGTTGCTCAACATAAACTTCTTCTTCAAGTACACCATTCAAGAAAGCAGACTTGACATCCATTTGAGAAATCTTCCAGTTATTTTAACCAGCAAGGGAAAGAATCATGCATACAGTGTCCAATCTAGCAACTGGAGCAGATACTTCAAAATAATCAATACCTGGTTTTTGTTTGTACCCTTTTGCCATTAATCGTGCTTTGAAACGATCAACCTCTCCACTTGGATTGTACTTTGTTTTGTACACCCACTTTACACCTATTGGCTTCTTTCCTTCTGGAAGTATTGTTAACTCCCATGTGTTATTCTTTTCAATTGCATGAATTTCTTCATCCATTGCTTTAATCCAGTCATCATTATTGGTTGCTTCCTCATATGTTACTGGATCACAGTCTGCAAATAAGGCATAGTAAGTAACTTCTTCTTCTGTGTCTTCTGGACCATCATCTCTACCAACTTCATAATCTTGCAAGTGTGGAGGCGGACGCCGCTTTCTTTGTGGATATCTTTGAGGTGGTGAATCTGGTGTTGAATCAGCAGATAGTTCTTCAGCTTTACCATCTACTTCTCCATGTATAACGACTGGTACAGGTAACAATTCTTTTTCTTTTTCTGACCAATCCCATGTTTTATCTTCATCAAAAGTAACATCTCGACTGATGATTACCTTTTGGGTTTCTGGATTATACAACTTATAGGCTTTTGTATCTTCACTGTATCCTACAAAGATGCATTTTTCTGCTTTGTCATCGAGTTTCTTCCTTAGTTGATCAGGAACATGTGCATAAGCAATACAGCTAAAAACCTTCAAGTGACTAAGATTTGGCTTTTCCCCACTCCAAGCTTCTTGTGGAGTTTTATCACGAACACTTTTGATAGGATACCTATTTAATAGGTATACTGTACAGGCCACAGCTTCGGCCCAAAAACCTTTTGGTAATTTCTTGCAATGTAACATGCTTCTCACCATATCCATAATTGTTCTGTTCTTCCTTTCTACTACTCCATTTTGTTGAGGAGTGTATCTAGCAGTCATTTGATGTTTAACACCATGTTTCCTCAAGAAATCATTATAAACAATATACTCTGTTCCCTATCAGTTCTCAAGGTTTTCAGAATATAACCACTCCGTCTTTCAACATATGCTATAAAACTTTTGAGCGTATCACAAGCATCAGATTTATTTTTTAGAAAATAAACCCACGTCTTCCTGCTAAAGTCATCAATAAAAGTAATAAAATATTTATTACCTCCATTAGATGGAACTTCAACATAACATAAATCAGAGTGCACCAACTCAAGTGGTTTTGTGGCTCTCCAGGCACGTCCATTAGGAAAAGGATCTCGATGTTTCTTGCCAAGCTTCACATAGTTGATCAAGAGCTTGGATAATAGGAAAGCCAGTGACCTATTTTTTATTTGCAAGAAACTTGATGCTTTCAAAATTGAAATGTCCAAGCCGCATGTGTAACATCCCGGATATTTTAGAAAAAATTATGATGAGTGGTGATCCGGTCTCAATACCGGTATCCGATCTGCTATACATATTTCAATGTCTTTGATAAGACATCTACGTGTAACCGGTGTCATCGGTATACATCCGGACTGTAATTCCGTATCAGGCGTTCTCCCTATACCGGTTATCCAGGATAACACCATGACATCGGATAATACACACGTCACTGTGCAAAAGACAAGGATTGTTACTACAGGGATCGATCAATAATTCCCTGCACTACGAGCCAAATTCTGCTCACGGGAATGGTCAACTTGTTCCCTAATCCTAGCCTACATTCTCTACGCTCAATATAAAATAGCCACTTGACCCAATCATGCAGGTAAGTGCGCAATATAATAATGCTAATGGGAGTTGGTGGTTCCCCACCAACGAGTCCTCGTTAATCGAGCCAATCAGGTATATGAACTAACTTCATGATTGAAGTTAAGGATCTTCATCTCTTCTTCAGCTCTTTTACGACTGAATCTTCTCTGAATACATTCCTGACTTGGAATATAATCACTGACTTGAGCGTCGGAGAATCTTTGCAGGTGACACCACCATTCGCCCACTTCAACGCGTTAGGTCGGTGTGAAGGATCTCCAGGACGCCCAATCCGCTCTCCTCATTCAGGGATAACGGATACACACATCGGATACTCATACATCCGGTATATAATACGGTATTGACATACTATTCGTGACTGGCTTGAGATCGGATCTCTTGACCCCGGTCCAGGACAGATCATTGGCACGCCCAGTGGGACTCGATAAAGTTATTCCCATATCCTTTGACAGAGCAGGTAATCTACCATGCAAGGCGAAGCACAAGACTCCATCGAGAATCAAGCTGAAGGCAGAACCAATCCTAATGCCTACAGAAAACTCAACCTTGATTCTCATGGGGGCAACTCAAAGAAGATAGTAACAGTGTCTGATCCTGATCCTCGTGATGAGTTGATCAAACAACTTCAGAGGGAACTCGCTGAATTGCGAAGAGAAAAAAGGCAAAGTGAGGATAAAGAGTCATCTCGCACGCGAAACACTCCCCACACAACTGATGGTGAAAAGTCCACCACTCTTCAGTACTCAAAGATCCCAACCTTTGAGGAGGGAGAACAAACTCGCGATTCTGAGGATGCAGCTTCCCGAAGGAAGAGAGATTCAACAACAACACCCCCATTGTCTTACAATCTTAAGGTTCCTTTTTCAAGGAGACTTATGGGCATCAGCATCCCCAAGCACCTTCAAACCACTCAACCACTTTCCATCGGAAAGTATAATGGTGAAACTGATCCAACTAAGCACCTTGATGCTTATGTGTTTGAAGCCATGTACTTGGGGGCTGATGAAGACGTGATGTGCCGAATGTTCCCTCGAACATTGTCAGAGGAGGCCCTCGGGTGGTTTAAAGGCTTGCCTTCTGGATCCATAGATTCTTGGGCAGAAATGGCAGCTGCCTTTGAAACCCATTTTGTCATCTCCAGAGACGTACCCAAGACGTCTCATACCTTGGCTCAGATTAAGCAAGGTGAAACAGAGGGCCTAAAAGATTTTCTGAAGAGGTTTTATAAGGAAGCAGCCCTGGTTCCTAACCTCACAGAATCTATCAAGCTGCATATCGTGATTGAGGCATTGCAGCCAGGATCAGCTTTCGCTCTTTCATTAGCAAAGAGCCCCCCGACAACTTTTGAGGAGTTCAGGAAAAAAGCCTCAAAGTATGTGAGCATAGAGATGCACTTGGAGGCAATGGCTGCAAAGAAAAAGCCACCAACACCATCTCCCCAAACCCAGAAGGGTAAGGAGAAGACGAGGTCAGAACGCATGGAGAGGCCATTCACCAATCCTAAGGTGGATAACCGCCCTCCTCGACCTCGAGAAAGGCATGTCAATTCTTTCAGCCATTATGCACAGTTATCTGCCAGACCATCTCAGATTTTGAGAGAGGTCGGATGGCCAGTCTTTAGCACATATGGCATCAGGAGACCAGCCCCTATGAAAAGACCAGGAAATTCACGAAAGTACTGTGATTTTCATGAACAAAATGGTCATTCCACTGATGAATGCCAAGCTCTAAAGAACGCGGTTGAGACGCTAATTAGAGAAGGCAAATTGAAACAATACCTGTTTAAAGAAAAATCCTTTGACAGGGCAGAACGGAATGAGAAAAGAGAAAGAGATCCCGACGATGGGGATGACAACAACCCCAGTCCGGTTCGAAAGTTCACTGCTGCAGAGAAGCAAAAAGGTGTAATGACCGATAATGCAGCACAGAAAGACAGCATGCCCCAGCAACAACGTCAGGGCCGACGTGAAGTCATTGACATGATTGCTGGAGGGTTCGCTGGAGGAGGAGCTTCAATTACAGCCCGAAAGAATCATCACAGAATGATTCTATCCGTGCAAGGGAAAGTCAAAGACAATCGCCCTTATAGAGGAGAAATTGAGGCTCCCATAATCTCTTTCTCTGATGAGGATTTTGGCCCAACCGTTCCTGGTGGTGACGATGCTGTAGTCATCACTGCTGTGATCGCCAACAAGGACGTCCGAAGAATCCTTGTTGACCAGGGAAGTTCCTGCGATGTTATTTTCTATAATTGCTTTGAAAGAATGGGTTTTAAAGACTCAGACTTACAGCCTTACACGCAGGAACTAACAGCTTTCAATGGCGCAAAGCAATTAACTAGAGGGTATCTTGATACCCTTATCTCGTTTGAAGGCGAGCCAGGAGCCAGGACGGTTAGGTCTCGGGTGCTAGTGATTGATGTCAAATCACCATTTAATGGCATCATAGGCCGTCCTACTCTGAATGCAATGGAGGCAGTTGTATCAACCCCACATCTCCTTATCAAGTTCATTGACAAGGATAATGCTGTGTCATCTATCCGGGGTGATCAAGAGATGGCTAGGTACTGCTACAACCTTAGCCTCAACATGACAAAGCTGGACGCCTCCAATAAAAAGAGGAAACTTAATGATGCTGGAACATCGGCTGGATCTGTAAGTCTTGTCGACCTGGATCCTAGAGCGGATTTGAACATTGATCCGTTCAACCCATCAAAGCCCACACCGGATGGAAGTTCCAGGGACATTGTCTTGGGAGATTCTCCAGAAAAGATCACCCATATCAATGACAAGCTAGATGCTGAAATAGAGCAGCGACTGCTGGCTCTCTTACAAGAGTTTAAAGACCTCTTTGCATGGACTGCAGCCGATATGCCAGGCATAGACCCTGAATTCTGCTGTCATAAACTTTCCGTCTATCCAGAGACGAAACCTGTGGCCCAAAAGAAAAGACGATTAGGCCCAGAGAAACAGAAGGCAGCTTGTCAGCAAACTGAGGAATTGCTGAAGGCCGGATTTATCAGGGAAATCCGATATTCCTCTTGGCTTTCAAATGTGGTGATGGTCCCTAAATCCAATGGTAAATGGAGAATGTGCATTGACTACGTGGACCTCAACCGCTGCTGTCCAAAAGATCCTTATCCTCTTCCTAATATAGATCGGATGGTGGATGATTCCTCTGGTTATCAATACCTGAGCTTCATGGACGCTTATTCTGGTTACAACCAAATTCCGATGTGCGAAGAGGATCAAGAGAAGACAGCTTTCATAAATGATCGTGGTGTCTTTTGCTATACAGTCATGCCCTTTGGCCTGAAAAACGCTGGGGCGACATATCAGCGCATGATCAACAAGGTTTTCGAAGGTATGCACACCAAACTTGTTGAAGTATACATTGACGACATAATAGCAAAGACACCGGTTGGTGGCGATCATATTGACGACCTGCGCCAAGTATTCACCCGTTTGAGACAATTTAACATGAGGCTGAACCCAATGAAGTGCACATTTGCTGTCCCTGCTGGGAAATTTTTGGGTTTCATGTTAACTCAACGTGGTATAGAAGCCAATCCAGGGAAGTGCCAAACGATCCTAGACATGCAAAGTCCTAAGAATCTCAAAGAAGTCCAATCCCTGAACGGCAAGGTAGCAGCTTTGGCACGGTTCATGCCGAAGATGGCTCACAGGTCGCTCCCTCTGTACAAAATACTGAAAAAGTCCAAGAAATTCGAGTGGGGACAGGAACAAGAAAAAGCTTTCCAAGAGCTTAAGGAGGTGTTGTCCAAACCTCCCATTCTCACAAAGCCTGACCCCGAAGACACACTCATTCTGTACTTGGCTATTTCAGATGAAGCTTTGGGCGTTGCCTTGATAAAAGAAATTCCTGATGGACAAAGACCGGTCTATTTCACTAGCAAGACCTTGCAAGGTGCTGAGATCCGGTATCAGAAAATTGAAAAGGCCGCCCTCGCTGTTGTTTGGGCCTCACGACGGTTGCGTCCGTACTTTCACGCCCATCCAATCATAGTGAGAACGGATTTGCCACTCCGTTCTGTCTTAATCAAGCCCGATCTTGCTGGGAGGATGATCAAATGGTCTGTTGAACTCTCTGAGTTTGATATATCCTACGAACCCCGCAGCGCTATTAAGGCTCAAGTCCTGGCTGACTTTATTGTGGAAATGACAGGGACTGATCCGGATTACCCTCGAGTCCATTGGACCATTTACGTTGATGGTTCATCAAACCAAAGAGGCTCTGGAGCAGGTGTAGTTCTCGAAAGTGATGACGGAGTACACCTGGAGATCTCCCTTCGTTTCAATTTCAAAACATCCAACAACCAAGCTGAGTACGAAGCTTGCTTGGCCGGGCTAAGAGCTGCGATTGACATCGGAGCTTCTGAGGCGACACTCTGCAGCGATTCACAGCTGGTGATTTCGCAGATCTTAGGAGATTATCAAGCTCGCGAACCTCAACTCCAGTTATACTTGAACTGTGTCAAGGAGTTGACTGAGAAATTCTCCAAAGTGGAGTTCAAGCATGTTCCACGTGAAGAGAATACGAGAGCGGATATACTCTCCAGGTTAGCAAGCACTAAACGACCGGGTAGCACTACTACTCTGGTTCAAAGCACGCTAACGTCACCCAGCATCCCTCTTTTCCCTTCTCTAAACGCCATAATGACTGACTCCCTTTACGGAGATACATGGATGGCTCCTTACATCCGTTATTTGGCTGATGGACAGCTACCCACAGATGAGAAGGAAAAGACGAGGTTAAGGAGAGAATTACCGTATTTCACTATGATTGATGGTAATCTCTACAGAAGGGCACTCTCTGTGCCCTATTTAATTTGTCTCAAAGAGGATGAGGTGCAAGGTGTATTGGAGGAAGTGCATGGAGGACAAAGTGGACACCATGCCGGAGGAAGAAGCTTGATGCGAAAAATCCTCAGAGCTGGATACTGGTGGCCCACAATGAAGCAAGACTCCATTGACTTCGTCAAAAAATGCGACGCTTGCCAAAAATTCTCTAACCTACACCACACACCGGCGGAAGAACTCTTCACATCCGCTGTTCCATGGCCTTTCTACCAATGGGGATTAGATATTCTGGGCCCCTTTCCAACTGCTCCTGGGGGCATCAAATATCTCATTGTAGGGGTCGATTATTTCACTAAGTGGATAGAAGCAGAGCCGGTGGTGCATATTACTTCAGCCCGAACTCGCCGTTTCATGTATGAAAACATCATAACGCGGTTCGGGGTCCCAGCACGGATTGTCACAGACAATGGCACCCAGTTCACGGATAGAAAATTCACTGATTTGCTTGAAGGGTTAGGAATAACCCAAATATTCTCATCCGTCGAACATCCCCAAACTAACGGTCAAGCTGAAGTGGCCAACAGGGAGGTGCTTAAGGGATTAAAGAAGCGCCTTGGTGAAGCCAAAGGCGGATGGACAGACCAGCTGTGTCACGTCCTATGGGCATATCGGACAACGCCTCATTCATCCACCAATGAATCCCCATATCGCCTAACATACGGGGTCGAGGCAATGATACCTGTGGAACTGCAAATTGCTTCCACCAGGGTTAAGTACTTCTCTGAAGAAACCAACAATGCTAACTTGGCATCCGAAATGGATGTCATACAAGAACTCAGAGAAGACGCTTTCATCAGGGATCAAGCCATCAAAGCCAAAGTTGCTCTCCGGTACAACAAACGAGTCCAATCAAGGACTTTCAACGTTGGAGATTTGGTTTTGAGGAAAGCAAGTATAGGGAACAAATTCGCCCATCAAGGCAAATTAGCCCCAAACTGGGAAGGCCCATACAGGGTATCCGAGGTCACTGGCAAAGGCTCTTATCGCCTTGAAAACCTTGATGGCACTCCAATCCGAAACAAATGGAACACCCAAAACTTGCGCATCTACTATAGCTAGCTGTTTCTACACTCTCCTATCCTAATCTTGGATTGAATACTGGAGAATTTACTTTCACAGCTACGCTCTCCTTGTAATTCTTATTTTTGATTTAATAAGAATCTGTCATAACGATTTAACTCTTTCGAGTTTTTCTTATGCTGTGATTTTCAGTTTATCCGGTGTACAAAAGCATATTCAGGACGGATGATCTCAGCTACTTATTCTGTAGTTGACGATGTAACTCCTCGAATATGCGCAACGCACAAGAACATACTCAGGACGGATGATCTCAATTACCCATTCTGTAATTGACGATGTAACTCCTCGAGTGTGTAAAAATTGAAGGCCCAGATTGTAGGATTAAACCGAACTCTGGGTACGGTTAGTAAGTTTGGCTGAACACCGGTGGAGGCTCAGATTGTAGGATTAAACCGAACTCTGAGTACGACTAGTAGGATTAAACCGAACGTCGGTGAAGACCTGAGTCGTAGGATTAAACCGAACCTCAGGATATGGGTTGTAGGGCTGGCACTTTTTTAAGGCCACAAACCGAACCCCATTCAGAGATTACATGGGTTGTAGGGCTGGTCCTTCTTCAAGGCCACAAACCGAACCCCATTCGAAGACTACATGGGTTGTAGGGCTGGTCCTTCTTCAAGGCCACAAACCGAACCCCATTCGAAGACTACATGGGTTGTAGGGCTGGTCCTTCTTCAAGGCCACAAACCGAACCCCATGCGAAGGCTTGGGCGCAGTAAGCTGGTTTTTCTTCAAGACCACGCTGAACCCCAAGTGACGGGCGCAGTAGGTTCAGGATTAGCCCTGATCTGAACCCCGTATCGAAGGCTCGGATTGTAGGATTAAACCGAACTCTGAGTACGACTAGTAGGATTAACCGAACGTCAGTGAAGAATTGTCATTGGATAAAACCAAAGACCAATTGAAGAACGGCTAGTAGGATTAAACCGAACGCCAAATATTACATGGACAGTAGGATCAAACCGAACTCCAAACACAACAAGTAAGTTATACTGAACTCCAAATTAATACTCTCGTGAAGTTCTTTATTTGGAAGTTTTATAGCTTATAGTTCTGAGTCATCAATTCTTCAATTGAGACCTGACTTGTAAACTCCAACACAAACAATTCACTCGGGTACACCACAATCTAAGGTATATTCACCCGAAATTTCTCAGTCGGAAATATTTGAAGAGGAATTTCTATTTTAAATCCTCACTTTTAAAAAAGCTCTCACGAGAAAATGACACTCAGTTTATTCAAATTCATAATCACCCAATGAAACTGGGGGACAGCATCAACGGTTTAACGAATATCTTGAGGAATGAACTCTCGTCTAAACGATCTCACAATCATTCCCCTTAGGCCGTTCTTGAGACACTGATGTGTTCCCCCACAAGCGGTGGTTTTATTATGGAATTCATTTCGCATGTATATGTCCGGTATGGAGATTTTGTTTTACAATCCGATCTTCATTACTTAAATCCGGAATAATACAATACACATGCAGTCCCTCTATTAAAGTTGTTTTTCACTAAACAAGAATGGAGGTAAAAAACTCTTTTATTGATTCAATAAGAATTACAATTCGTGTAATAATCCGGAGCTGATCCCGGAACACAGCGAATTCAAATCAATAAAACGAAAAAGCAAACAAGAAAGGCGATACTCTTTCCGGCTTGAGTCTCCCTCCTTCCCCTTGCCTTTGTCTCCGGTCTTGCCTCCTTCAGTGCGAGAGCTCGATCCTGTACTCGAGGGTTTCAAGAGGGAAGGTCTCATTGATTGACCTTTAGGTAAGGGAGCAAACTTATAAGGTGTTCTAGGCGGACTCTCTTGACGATTGTCAACGATGGCCACCAGTTTCCCTTGGTGAAACTCATAGAACGGATCAATACCGTTCAAATTAAGTGACACCTTGGGATTCCGGTATAACACCTGACGAATTGCCAACCCGAAAGCCTCCTTGACTGCTTGGTCACACATGTTTACAGCATCGTCCAGGTCTGCTTTCAGGGTCTTGACTTCGCCATTCGAATCCGCCAGCTTTGATAGCAGCTCCTTTTCCTTACGTGTCCAATCATCCACTCCCAGAGAATGGACGACCTTAGCCTCCTTCAACCCCTTTTCCAGCTTTGAAGAGCGTTCCTTCTCCGTGCAGAGATGAGCATTGAGGTCAGCATTGATTTTCTTCTGATCAGAAATTTGACCCTCTAGCTCCTTGGCAAGACTCTTCAACTTGGCAATTTCTTCATCCTTCTTCTGATTTTCTTCTTTGGAAGTTTTTAATTTTCCTTCTAATTGGAGGATGATTGCCTTGTCCTTGCCAACCACCGAGGTGAGCCTCTCATTTTCTTCTGTGAGCTCGCGAACCGACTTGAGGAGCTCGGATAAATCAGCCAAGTGCTTCTGTCCGTCGTCGCAAGCTCTGATCAGTTCTTCGTTCTTTAACGAGGGCTTCACCTTAGGTGAGGATTCAGGAACGCCCTCAGGAACGGAGCCCTCGTACACCGGATGTTGAACAAGACCGGAATTACCTTCAAGAGAGCAGGGGGCTTTGGGCGCGAAGTAGGTCGTTATTGGCTTCGCCCCACAAGTGATTACACTGCCGGGGGCATCCGGAGTGGGTTCTTCCGCTCTCTTTTCTTTAGCAGGCCCTGGCTCAGCAGCCCCTCTTGAAATTTTTGGCTTTTTGGGTGAGGATTGACGGTCTGAGGTCTTCAGAGGATCACGCTTAGTCCTTTTCTTTTTCTCGACCACCTTCTCAGATCCGCCCTCAATCAAAGGAATATCGTCACCAGCAGACGAAGTTAATATTATCGTCTCAGCAGTAGCCTTCTTCGAGTTCCGCTTTGCCTGAATGTCATTTTCAGCTGCAACGGAAGTCTCTCCGGCCTTGAGACCTTTTAGTCTATTCATCTCTGGTGATCCGCTCTGAATTTCACCTGCACAATTCAAAGACACGATCAGAAACGAAAAAGTTTCAAGACATGACATAATAACGCATGAAGAATGGCAGGGAAATTACGTAAATACTCCTCGCGAGTAGACTTTGATCCTAACAAACGCCTGCAGGAGAAAAATTGGTGTGAGGCTGTGTAGGACTGCAGAGCCGAAAGAACTGAGATTGAAGTTGGGCTCAGTTCGTCCTCCTCGGTATAGTACGCTTGGGAGGTTAATAAAAAATGTTCGTGCGTCCAAGTCAGTGGGAACTTCGGAATCCCCTCTTCGGTTAACCAAAAAATTGATTCATTCGGATGGACGCTAATCTTCGTGAAATAGGATTTGAATGAACGCCCATCAACTTTGGCAGAGTCAGTGTACGCCTCGAAGTTGATGATCTTGGAGATAGTCCGGAGGGATATCAAGCTCACTCCTCCTTTCTCCTTATTCGCACGGCGGACCACTTGAGTGAAGTAAAAAAGCATGGCCACCGTCGGTTTAAAGTTGAAGTGCTCCCCAAGCACTTCAAGAGAGCGGACCAATCCCCATCCATTAGGGTGAAGTTGCGAGGGGGCGCAGTCCAAGAATCTCAGGACTCCCATCTCAAACTTCGTCAGGGGGAAACGCACACCCAAGTTCAGAAATATAAAATCATACATAAACAAGGACCTCTCGTCCGGTGTGTGGCATATCCGAACCGATGGAAGGGGAGCATATACATGAAAGCACCATTTGTATTTGTCCTTCTTCCATAAGGTAAACCGCGGCTCCAGCTCCCCTTCATCCTCCCGAGCATGGACGGACGGTGTCTCACGAAATTCCTCAGCCACCCAGCTGAAAGGGCGTTTCTGTTGGAATTTCACCCAGTCTATCCGGTGTGCAACCACATTGCAGAGGCCGGATTGGGTCTTCAAGATATATTTCTCGGAAGAAGATCCCCCTTCAGATGATTTCCTCCCAGTCGCTTTCTTCACCACCATTGTGAAAGCTTTTACACTGCGGTAAAAATCCACATCGTCAGATACATACAGGTCACCGCTCTCAGCACTCTCACTAGAGGAGGATTCTGAAGAGGGTATAATCGCCTTTCGCCTCTGATACGGCGACGCCTCCCTCTCTGAACTTAGTGGCTTCGATTGAAAGACCACTGGAATCCTCCCACCACGAACTGTGGGGTTTTGATTGAAGGCCCTTCCTCCTCTTCCTCTAGGGCTGATACCACTAAAACTAACGCCTTTCCTAGACATTTTCAGAAATTGAAACAAGACACAAAGTATGGAAAGAAAGTGGTTACCTAAGGATGGATGAGGATAGTGAATTAAGATTCACAGAGGCAGACACGATAATCTTCTCGAAACTTTTGCAGAAGTTCGTCAAGAGAATTAGAAGAAATGGTAACTGAGATTGCCAAATATGCCTGTATCAGGGCACCAAAATTTTTCAAATACCACTAAACATAACCTGTCGTTTACCCCCAAACGACTCCCCGTTTAGTGGATCAAAATTGTCGTTTAGTACATCAAGGCGCGAAAATGCCATCGTTTCGTCACAGAGCTTTCTAAATGGGCCTACTAAATCAAAATTTTTGGCCCAACAAGCCCCTACGTGACGGTTATTAAGACATGCGCATTTAACGCAATAATGGCGCACCCACGTGAATTAAGGCATTAAATGTCCAATCATTAGAAACGTGGCCACCATTACTCGAATACCAAGGGTTGCGAAATTCGATAAACTTCTGATATTCTCATTGTCGAATCCGCCCTTAAAATTTCGTCACTCCGGAACATGGTTCCTAGAGCGGATATTTACACTTCGGTACAAACCCGAAATCCAGACGTACTACGACCAATATAGCTCATATGAGCAAGTCAACTGCTTCCTCACATCAGCTAGGGGGCTAGTAGAGGTAAGACTCGGATTTCGGATGGAGTGAAAATTGCCAATTCAATCCGCACTCCCTTGATTGGAAAAATTCATCAGGACGGATGATCTCAATCACTTATTCAGTGATTCGATGATGTAACTCCTGGTACGAAGAGCTCCACTAATCATTCCAGGACGGATGATCTCAATCACATATTTTGTGATTCGACGATGTAACTCCTGGTATGAACAATTCTCATCATCATTCTTACGATGAAAGTATTCACTCAATCCGTACTCCTACGATTGAAAAATGTCTCCAGGATGGATTATCTAAATCACTTAATCTGTGATCTCACGATGTAACTCTTGACGATGTGTACTTTTCCAGAACGGATAACCTCAGTCACCCATTATGTGATATGACGATGTAACTCCTAACGCGGTGTACCTGCCCAGGACGGATGATCTCAATCACCCATTCTGTGATCTGACGATGTAACTCCTGGCGCCACACACACCCAAAGGACGGATGATCTCAATCACCTAATATGCGACCTGATGATGTAGTTCCTGGTATTGTACACATCCCCAAGACGGATGATCTCAATCACTTATGAAGTGATTTAATGATAAAACACCTGGCATGATCAATACTCATAATCATCTTTATGATGGAAAATTCTGAAAGTCAGTCCGCACTTTCGCTTTCTAGTGGTATTCTCCCAGGACGGATACTCTTTATCACCTATTCTGTGATACAACGACGTAACTCCTGGTGCAGAAAAAACTCCCATCATCATCCTTATGATAAAGGGCTCAAACACCACTTCCTTGCAGTTCCCTAAACTTGGAACAATATTATCATCTCCTGTAAGAAAGCAGTCATCCGTCCTGTTACACTACTTTGCTAAACAGCGGATCGACCCATCTTTCCCCAAAAGAATTAAGGATCATGCCCCAAAGACAGGCACCTTCTTCTTAATACGCACTTGGGGACATGTATATATTTATCCGTTCTAAATTTTATTTGTTATTTAATCTTCCTAGGCTATTATTTCAATCCGGCCTTAAGATTAATTATACTGAACGGATTAATAATGATTTATATATACATGAAACAATGAAGACAAATTTCTTCAACCAAAATTCATTCATTGAAATGAAATTACATACAATAGTTTAAAATCCGGAGTTGATCCCGGTATACAACTATACATATAAATGAAAACGAAATTACAGAGGAGGAATCTGTTCTTCAGTTTTTTGCGCCTCCTCAGCACCAGGCTCTTGTCCCCCTTCCTTTGGAACCTCCGCAGGAGTCTCACCTCCAGGAGCCTCAGCCCTTTCCTCAGAAGAGGGAACCTCGGGCACAGGAAAGACATAATCCGGTCCCATGGTTTGACCCTCAGGAAGAGGAGGCAAACCATACAGGGACGTCGGTGGATCTTCGTGACGACCATCCACCACTGCGACTAACTTTCCCCCATGGAATTCATAGAACGGATCCATTCCATAAAGGTTAAGTTTCACAGTGGGGTTGCGGTAGAAGACTTGGCGTATGGCTAGGCCGAAGGACTCTTCAACAGCCCGGCTGCATATGTCAACAGCTTCTTCTCTCTCAGCTTTCGCTGTAGCCAATTCTCCCCGCAACTTGGACAGCTCCTCACTAGACACCTCGGACTCCGCATTCCTAGCCTTCAATCCCTCTATCTCAAGAAGGAGCTTCTTCTCCCTTTGAGACCACTCCTCAGCATCAGCTTTATGTTTATCCTGGCTGCTGCGGAGTTCTTCCTCCTTCTCTGCCATTTTGCCTTCCAAATTTTTAAGATCGACTTTGAGTTTGAGATTCTCTTTAGTGATGAGATCCCCAAACTCCTTAGACTTGTGAAGACGATCTTCCATTAACTTCACGGCGGCTTTGTCCTTTTCCGAGGAAAGCTTGAGTTCTTTCAATTCGTCGCTCAATTCCTCAACTTTGTCGGCGTTGCTAGCCAACTCGCTGATTGAAGAAAGCACTCCAGCAAGTTCGGCTAGCTGCCACCTTCCGGCCTCACACGCTTCCGTAATTTCTTTAGGACTGAGTGTAGGCCGGAGTTTGTACATCGGAGGAGGAAGAGTGGCTGGAGTAGAACCTTCATAAGAGAGGAAGGGGGTGAGAAACGAGGTAGTTGGGAAGGAGGTCGGCTCTGATCCAGAAACCCCGGCAGCAGGATCCTCCGAAACTTTTTGCTTCTTGGACTGACGCCTTGCAGGATCATTCTGGATCTTTCTTCTCCTTTCAGTAACGGGAGGCTGACCCGAGGTTACACCAACATCGGACTTACCGCCCTCAACCAGTGGGATGTCCCCTTCAACATCCGAGGTCAAGATGATCACCTCAGGACGATCCTTAGTTGAGGGCCTGGGCTTTACTTCATTCTCTCGAGCAACGGATTTACCAGCCGCCTTGAATTTTTTCAGTTTATCCATTTCCGGAGTTTGCTGTTCTATTTCACCTACATGAACAAACACAAGATGTCAGCAACTGCAAATATTCTATATATATTTGATAAAGGAGGAAAGATGAAATAAAACGAGAAGTACGCAAATATTCCTCCCGGACTCCGCTTGAGCTACTTAGCAGACGCCTACACGAAAAGACGTGACGACCCGTAGTGTGCGATTCAAGCGCGAACAACACTCTCGATGTCTCACGAGACAGATCGGATTGATCAGTGTAGTACGCGTGAGAGCTCAAGAGGAAATGCTCGTGTGTCCAGCTCAAGGGAAATTTGTCAACGTCCTCTTCATCCTTCCAAAATTTTGGTTTGCCCTTCTTGATGGAGATGCGAGTGAAGTAAGTCTTGAAGGACTTCCCGTCGACCTTGGCAGAATCTGTGTAAGACTCAAAGTTCACAAAGGAACAGAGAGTCCGGAGTGTCACCAGACCAACTCCGCCCTGCTTATTCGCCCTTCTAACTACCTGAGTGTAGTAGAACAGCATCGCTACTGTTGGCGTGAAATTGAAGTGCTCCCCAAGCACTTCGAGAGCTCGGATGAGGCCCCAACCGTTGGGATGAAGTTGAGAGGGTGCACAGTTCAGAAACCTCAAAACACCCATCTGGAGTTCGGTTAAAGGGAAACGAACTCCCAAATAATGAAAGATGAAGTCATACATATATACTGAGCGGTCGTTAGGGACGAGATGGCATATCCGCTCTGTCAGAAGTGGTGCGTAAACCCTGTACCACTTTTTCGTCTCTTCATCCGAACTCAGCGTGAACCTCGGTTGAATCCGAGATCCCTCCTCATCCGCGTGACGAGAGGCAAGGTCCTTAAACTCGCTAGACACCCAACAGAAAGGCCATTTAGCCTGAACCTCCTCCCAATTTAGTCTCGAAGCAACTACGCTGTAGAGACCTTCTGCTGTCTTTGAAATGGCACTGTTTCCAGAAGATCCTTCTCCAGTTGCCATTGGAAATATCTAGACCGAACTCCTTAATCTACGATAAGGAATAAAATGTCGTCAGAAAGTTGCAATCATTACTCACTGCATTTTTAAAGCAACTACAATCAGAGGGCGACTCTGAGAAGGGAAAGGTCACTTCCCGCAGTGAATAAGATCCCCTTTCTAAGCGACGCGGTTCAGTCTTAGGAAGAATCACAAGGATTCTTCCCCACGACTGTTAGGGTTGAGGGAAACGGATTCCCCCCCCCTTAGATGAAGCCTACTTTCTATAACTACGAGTAGCAACTCAAAACGAAACTAAAGCGACAAGGAAGAGATAGTTACCTCAGATAACTGTGATGAATTTGAGGAACAAAGAGACCCTCGCAATGTAGGCGATAAACTTCCTTGCAAAATTTCTGCAGAGTTTCGTTGAGAAAGCAAAAGCAAGTGGAACTCAGAATCCACTAAGTATTCCTTTTATAGGAAACAAAGAGGACCGGTTACCTCCTCTTGAAGTTGTGTCGTTCTCGATAAAACGCACCTGTTCACAAGCGAAACGACACAACCGTTCCAAATTCTTAAGCGCCAAAACGATAGCGACTCAGCAAAGGGCTATCCACTAGGCCCAAAAGTTTTGAAAACTTCAGGCCCATTAAGCCCAAAACTACGGTTAATGAGATTTTCATCTCAGGCGCAATAATTGCTTGCCCACGTGATTAAAAGCATTAATGTCTAATCATGCAACGCAATTTACGCTTTACAGCCGTTACACGAACTTCAAGAGCTTTCAATTCCAATAAACTCTTGAAATTCTCACACAACGAATCTTTGTCTGAATCCGTTGTGGCAGTACCGAAAGGTCTTTTCTATTAAATTCAGAGCGGTTCTTTACGAATGACAAAAGATGCTAAGGAACTGTTACACACGTAAGCTTACCGATATTAAGACCTCTCGCAGGTTGAGTAGCTTATGTGAACAACCATTCGGTCCCTCACACAAGCTAGGGGACATATGATCCGGTCTCAATACCGGTATCCGATCTACTATACATATTTCAATGTCTTTGATAAGACATCTACGTGTAACCGGTGTCATCGGTATACATCCGGACTGTAATTCCGTATCAGGCGTTCTCCCTATACCGGTTATCCAGGATAACACCATGACATCGGATAATACACACGTCACTGTGCAAAAGACAAGGATTGTTACTACAGGGATCGATCAATAATTCCCTGCACTACGAGCCAAATTCTGCTCACGGGAATGGTCAACTTGTTCCCTAATCCTAGCCTACATTCTCTACGCTCAATATAAAATAGCCACTTGACCCAATCATGCAGGTAAGTGCGCAATATAATAATGCTAATGGGAGTTGGTGGTTCCCCACCAACGAGTCCTCGTTAATCGAGCCAATCAGGTATATGAACTAACTTCATGATTGAAGTTAAGGATCTTCATCTCTTCTTCAGCTCTTTTACGACTGAATCTTCTCTGAATACATTCCTGACTTGGAATATAATCACTGACTTGAGCGTCGGAGAATCTTTGCAGGTGACACCACCATTCGCCCACTTCAACGCGTTAGGTCGGTGTGAAGGATCTCCAGGACGCCCAATCCGCTCTCCTCATTCAGGGATAACGGATACACACATCGGATACTCATACATCCGGTATATAATACGGTATTGACATACTATTCGTGACTGGCTTGAGATCGGATCTCTTGACCCCGGTCCAGGACAGATCAAGTGGAAAATATTAATAAATGTTTTAGAGATTTATTGGGTATTTTTATGAATTATTATTAAAATAAAGGCAATTATGAATAATTCACTATTGTGGAAATAAATAAAATTTATTTGATTGATTAATTTTAAAAGGGTTAAATGAGGTGTGATTAGAAGAAGGTAAAAGTTTAATTAAAACTTTTAATGAAAATATAAAAGAAATAGGGAAAAGCCAGTTTTGCCCCTGAGCTTTAAATAATAAAGATTTCCTTTCTCCTTCCTCATTATCCACGCGAGCCCACTTCTTCTTCTTCCGTTTCTGTTTTTTCTTCTTCTCCTCATTCCTCACGTTGCCGAGCTGCATGCTCTGGGGGAAGGTCCATCTAGCGCTGAAACTTTGTGATAACTACATTTCTGTGACCGTGGTTTCGAGGTGAGTCTAATGAACCGTTTGATTTGAGTTATCTCGTCTCTTTTCATTTTTACTCCCTGACCGAATGGCCATGCATGGCAGAGTAAGGTTCTATTTTCCACTCCTTT
The DNA here is from genome assembly GCA_037962975.1 of Clitoria ternatea. Classification (NCBI taxonomy): domain Eukaryota; kingdom Viridiplantae; phylum Streptophyta; class Magnoliopsida; order Fabales; family Fabaceae; genus Clitoria; species Clitoria ternatea. The sequence goes on from CM075674.1 coordinate 59,148,443, forward strand.
GGTGAGTGTAAGCTCGAAAATGGTCTTTAGACTGTGAGGGCGGTACGACGTTAACGAGTTTTACATTCCGACCCCGTAGGTAGCAACACAAACATCAGAGGACTGATTGACGAAGCTGGTGCTGGATTCGAAGGTGGAACCGTGAACCCAGCGCTTAGAGGACGTAATCGGCACCAAGAGTAGATCGTTGAAGCTTGGAACCGAGGTAAGGGGGTGTTCGGGTTATAAATAATTAGAATAGGACATATTTTGGGTCCAAGTCGCTGAACTGATTGTGAACATGGTAAGAAATAATGTTGGATGAAAGTTGTATGTGAATGTATGTGTATGAATGCATGTATGAATATAGACACCGATCGGTTAAGGATCGTGTGTGGCTTATGATGACAGTTTAAAATACTTGATGTTGAAATAAATTGAAGTGTATAGTGGCAATATGATGCCGGGCTTGACAAGCAGGTCGCCCATTTGATGAGTATATGTGTTGTTGATGGCCACTTATAATATGATGAGAAATGTGAATATGTATGATTGTGTGGTATGAGACGGCCGACGGTATATATAGCCCCTCATTTCCGGCTCCCATGATTTTTGTGCCCAATTAAGCTACCTAGTGGACAAGCAGGACCTAGTGGTCGAGGTGGAGAGTCAAGCAGGACTCGGTGAACCAAGCAGGGTTCACGGGGTGTCAAGTAGGACCCTCAGCTGAAGGCCGATCCTTTAGTATCCGGATACTAGGCGTCAATTTTGTCTGAGAGTCAGTGGTAACAATTGATGAATTTAGTATTGTGATGAGTATGATTTGCTATATTTGCCGAGTGCAATTTGATATATTTGTCGAGTATGATTTGATATATTTACTGAGTACAATTTGATATATTTACCGAGTATGATTTGATATATTTGCCGAGTGTAATTTGATATATTTGCTGAGTATGATTTGATATATTTGCCGAGTGCGATTTGATATATTTACCGAGTATGATTTGCTATATTTGCCGAGTGCAATTTGTTATATTTACCGAGTGTGAATTGCTAAATTTGCCAAGTGTGACTTGCAATATGATGATATAGTAATCGGACGGAGTTATATGCATGTAATTTGTTAATTTCCGTTCTAGATTAATTATGATGTCAAACACTCACCCTTGCTGTGGCTTTCAATTTAGTAACCACTGATAGGGAAGAGGTCGGAGCCCTGGAGGTGTGCCAAGCGGAGGATTGATGCCAAGGAACCGAGTGATTTTGAAATGAATTATGAGTGTAATATATATATAATGAGTTTTCTGTATATGTGATGCTACAACATGTTATATGTTGAACTAATTTCGAATCGGTATGTTGATTAATCGGATATGAATTTATGTTGCTATGTGATCGGTATTGATTTTCATGAGTGAATTTGTTTGCTGTAGTAAAGTCGATTACCGGGCGAATCTCGCCCGAGCGGATTCAGTCTTGTCCGAGCGAGGGCCGGTTGATTTAGTGCCTATTTCGCTCAAGTGAGTATCCCTCGTCCCCTTCCGAGTAAAGATTAGAATGTTTTCGAGTGAGTTATGGCCGAGAGAACCTCTTCCGAGTGAAGTAAGGTTAGGGTGTTTTCCGAGTGATACATGACCGAGAGAACCCTTTTCCGAGTGAAGGTTAAGGGGTTCCCCAGTGAGATATGACCGAGTGGACCCATTTCTGAGTAAAAAACCGATTTGTTAATTTTCCTTGCATGTCTCGTGTTTTACTCAGGTTTGAAATGTAGGATTCGCTCAAGCGAGTCGGAACTCGCCTAAGCGACCCTCTCGGGTTTCGCTTAAGTGAATCAGGGTCTCGCTCAAGTGAGTGACCCCTGTCTTCATCTTTCTCCTTCCGCTGATTCTAATCAATCCCATTTTATTAATGGATCTATTTCCGATCGGTTATTATTTTGAGTATGCTTAAGAAACGTAAATATTATTTTATATTAAGACCTAATTAATTTTCATTAAACGTGAAAATTTATTACGAAAAATGATTAACCAGGTGTAATTAAATGGTAAATTAACGCGGGGTGTCACAGTTGGTATCAGAGCGGTTCTTTCTAGAGCCGGGTGCATGGGTCAACCCAGTGATTTGTGTGAGTCCTATACTGGGCTGTTTTTACATTCTATTGCATTGTGCTTGTGGTTGTTTGTGTAGCTTGGCATCATTCCCTTGGCACTCCAGCAGCGTTGTATTTCATGTGTGAGGTAAATATTCGACTCCCTGGTAGAGCATTGGTTATTAATGGTGATGTGTTTGTTCATTGTAGAATTACATTATGGCTGAAGGAATTAGTTCTGGTAGAGGATATGACTTCTTCTCAAAGTTTTCTCAATTGATGAGTAGGACCGAATCTGGTCCCACTCTTGATAAATTCCTTAAAAGGAATCCCCCTGCTTATAAAGGAGGGCATGATTACGATGGGGCGTATGTTTGGATAAGGGAAATCGAATAAGCTTTTGAGTATTTCGAGTGCTCGGAGGAGCAAAAGGTACAGTTTGCTACTTACCAGTTGAAGGACGAGGCTAGGATATGGTGGTCTAGGACCAAGTTAAGATGAATACGGAGAGTGAACCCCTGGTGTGGGCGAATTTCCAAAGAAGGTTTCTTGTCATGTACTTCCCGGATAATTACAAAATCTGAAAAAAAAATGGAGTTTTTAAGATTGGAACAAGGCCGAATATCAATGGCCAAGTATACTACTAAGTTTGACGAGCTGTGTGACTTCTATCACCCTTTCTCATTGGAAGGAACCGAGGGTAGTAAGTGTGCCAAGTATGAAGCGGGATTGCGAATTGAACTTCACAGTGTTATTGTGCTGATGGAGATTCAGGATTATCCAACTCTGGTAAATAAGGCTAGGCTGACTGAGGAAGTGTAATTATAGAGGACATTTCAGCCGAAAGATAAGAGACCGCTGAAAGTAAAAGGATTCAGCTTTAAGAAGATGGGCCAGTTCTTTCGCGGTGGTAAGTCTTCCACTACGTCTTCTTCATCTTCTGGTCGGGGTTCTACTGGCCGTTCTGGTAGTCAGTCGGGTAGCTGTGCATGCTATAATTGTCCGGCCAGTCAGATCGTTTGTTTCCAATGTGGACAACTGGGACACCTTAGGCCCGATTGCCCACAGAGGCAATAACCGAGTGGGCATGGTAACCGAGCCAACACTTCTGGGACTTGGGGTGCTAATTTTTCGAGAGAAGGTAGACACGGTGCTGGTCGTGGAGGCCAACACTCGGGGAGGTCAGATGCTCACTCCAGTGGCGCTCAGAATGTTATGGCCGGGCGAGTATTTGCCTTTGATGCCTCGGAGGTTGCAAGGACCAATAACTTGGTGCAGGGTAAGTGCCTTATCCATGGCTATCTAGTAAATGTCATTTATGATTCGGGTGCGACCCATTCTTTTATCTTTGAGAGTTGTATACGACGGCTTGGTTTGTCGGTTGTGTTAATGGAGAATGCTCTTAGTGTCTCCACTCCTACTGGCTTCACTTTCCGTGCAACCACTATGTATGGGGAATTGCCGATGCAAGTTGAAGACCGTACCTTCTTGGTGAATCTGATTTGTATGCCATTGAAGAACCTAGATATTATCTTAGGTCTCGATTAGTTAGCTGCTAACTATGTTATGGTGGACTGCTATTGGAAGATCATCATTTTCTCCCAGGAACTCGACACAAAGAACGTGGTGAGTGATGTCTCCGCCACTTATGTTATTTTATTTACTTCAGAGGGTCGGTATAATCTTATGCCGAGTGATATCCTGGTAGTGTGTGAATTCCCTGATGTATTCCGGAAGAAATTCTGGAGTTGCCTCCCAATCGGGAGATTGATTTTTCAATTGATTTAATTCCCGGGGCCGAGCCTGTGTCCCGTGCGCCTTATAGGATGTCTTTGGTAGAATTGACTGAAGTGAAGAAACAAGTGAACGAGATGCTAGAGAAGGGGTTTATCCGACCGAGTGCTTCACCGTGGGGCGCTCCGGTACTATTGGTGAAAAAGAAGGACGGTAGTATATGGATGTGTATCGATTACCGACAGTTGAATAAGTTGACGGTTAAGAATAAGTATCCGTTGCCATGGATCAATGATTTATTGGATTAGTTACGAGGCACTGTAGTATTTTCTAAGATCGACTTGAGGTCGGGATATCACCAAATACGAGTGAAGTCAGAAGATATTCCGAAGACGGCATTTCGGACTCGGTATGGACACTTCCAGTATGTTGTAATGCCCTTTGGAGTGACAAATGCTCCTGCTATCTTCATGGACTACATGAATCAGATTTTTCAACCGTACTTGGATCAGTTTGTGGTAGTGTTCATCGATGACATATTGGTGTATTCGAAGTCAGTTGAGGAGCACGCACAACATCTTCAGGTTGTTCTGCAGATATTACGTAAGAAAAGGTTGTACGCTAAGTTATCTAAATGTGATTTCTGGGAAGGAAGTGTACAATTCTTGGGGCATGTGATTTCCCGAGAGGGCGTATCGGTTGATCCGTCTAAGATTGAAGCAGTTATGGCTTATGAAAGGCCTAGGTCGGTAACTGAAATTAGGAGTTTCCTCGGATTAGCTGGGTATTATCGTCGTTTCATTGAAGGATTTTCTCGTATAGCGCTTCCTTTCACTCGGTTGACGAGAAAGGAGAGTCCATTTGTATGGTCGAAAAAGTGTGAATTGAGTTTCCAGACTCTTAAACGGTGTCTGACGACTGCCCCTATACTTGCACTACCTGATGTGACGAAGGAATTTGTGGTGTATTGTGATGCATCTAAGTTTGGTTTAGGGTGTATGCTGATGTAGGCTGACCGAGTGATCGCCTATGCCTCAAGGCAATTGAGACCGCATGAATAGAATTATCCGACTCATGACCTTGAGCTTGCAGCAGTGGTGTTTGCGTTAAAGATTTGGCGCCATTATTTGTGTGTTCTCGCTTTGTGGTATTTAGTGACCACAAGAGCTTGAAGTACTTATTTGATCAGAAGGAACTCAACATGAGACAAAGGAGATGGGTGGAATACTTAAAGGATTATGACTTTGATTTAAAGTACCATCCGGGTAAGGCAAATGTTGTTGCCGATGCACTGAGTAGAAAGGTATTGCATGTGGCTTTATTGATGGGCGGAGAGCAAGAACTTTGGAGAGCTTTCGGGATATGAACATTGGGGTTGTTATGACCGCTCCGAATCAAATGACAGTCAGAATGCTGAAGATCTCCAATGAATTTCTGGAATCTTTAGCTGTGGCCCAAAAGGACGATGAAGAGTTATTGGAACTGCTTGACACTCAAGCAAGAGGCAAAAATATGGAATTAACCCAAGGCAACAATGGAATTTGGAGATTCCGAGACCGAGTGGTGGTGCCTGCAAAAGGTGATTTCAGGCAAGCCGTGCTAGCTGAAGCACATAGGAGTTCTTTGAGTATTCATCCTGGTGTTACCAAGATGTACCACGATTTGAAGAAGGAATTCTGGTGGTCCGGAATAAAGAAAGCAATAACCGAGTATGTGAAGTCTTGTGTGATATGTCAGAAATGTAAGGTTGAACACCAGAGACCCCCAGGCTTGCTTCAACTTCTGGAGATTTCGATTTGGAAGTAGGAGAGTATTACTATAGATTTTGTATCCGGGTTACCTCGTACCCAATCCAGGTGTAATGCAATCTGAGTGATTGTAGACCGATTAACCAAGAGTGCTCACTTCTTGGCTATGAACATGAAATGGTCATTGGACCGACTGGCTAGGTTGTACATTACAGAGATTGTACGGTTGCATGGCGTACCTTCAAGTATTATTTCCAATCAGGATCCCCGATTTACTTCCAGATTTTAGGGAAGTCTGCAACAGGAATTGGGTACTGAACTAAGACTGAGTTCAGCTTATCATCCTTAGACTGATGGTCAGTCGGAGCGAACAATTCAGACTTTGGAGGATATGCTTAGAGCATGTGTATTGGAGCAAGGCGGTTCATGGTAAAGATACTTGCCATTGGTGGAGTTTGCGTATAACAACAGCTACCACAGTAGCATTGGGATGGATCCATACGAAGCTCTATATGGTCGGAGGTGTCATACACCTTTGTGTTGGAATGAAAATGGTGATGCCATTCATTTGGGGCCTAAGTTAATCCAGGAAATAAATGAACAAGTTACTTTGATCCGAGAGAAAATGAAGATTGCCCAAGACCGACAGAAAAGTTACTATGACAATCGGCATAGACCACTTGAATTTCAGGCGGGTGACTGGGTATTCCTGAAGGTTTCACCTATAACACCCCGAATTTTTAAAATAGGAAGATAAATTAGGAAAATAAATATTGGATAATTAACTTTAGGCTAATAAATATCCCTAAATTCTTGAAATAATTTAAAGAAGGTTTTTCGAAACTGTTGGTGAAATATGGTGGTCAGATGAGCTGAAAACTGACCCGGATAAAATATAGGTGTCGGACCAAGTATCTCCGATTGAGATGCCGTTGGTCAGGGCCGTAGATAATGTTAATGGGATTCCGAATTTATATTCGGAATAATTTTTAGAATATGTTTTGGGCCCGAACGGCGAACCTGTTTGTTAAAAAACGGAAGAGTTAATGAAGAGTTAATAATTTAAATGCTAAATTTTTATTTTTCCCATTCAAGAGGCGGTTTCACTCTTTCTTCCTCACGTAGACACCCTTTTCTTCTTATCTTCTTCATAATTCCTCTTCTCCTTCCTTTTGAGTTATAAATTAAAAGGGAATATATCTTCCTTCTCCATTAACAACCTTCAAGAGACTTCAAGGAAGTTTGGAACTAAAGTATTTCCTCCTCCTTCCTCCTCAAATTCGTGTGAATCTCTTCATCTTTTGCAAACTTACTCTCTTATTTCATTGAGGTAAGATTATGATCATTTTCCATGTACATAAGTATATAGTTGAAGTTTAGTTAAAGTTTTGGTGTTAGAACACACTAAATGTATGGGTAATGTTGGAGAAAGTTTAAAAGTGGAAATCTAAAGATAAGTTGACATAAATACAAGCTTATGAATGATTAATGAGGTAGTTATAACTATGATGAGAAAAGAAGGAGGTATATGAGCATTTATGAAGGTTGGTGGGTTGGTGAAAACCTTAAATTTGAATCCTAGGAGAAGAGGTAAGATATTGAAGGATATTGCAATTAATGAAGAAATTAGCATTTGTTGATGGGAAGAATGATATAAATGAGGTGGTAGACACATTAAATGATGATAATGTTAACTTGAAGTTATAATAGGTGGAAACTCACCAAGGTGTTGGTGGAGACCGACTAGGTGAAATAACCTAATAATTAGGTTGTAGCCTTTGATACTAAGGGATCGTAATTCAAGGAAAGGAATTCCCGAAGCCTAAGTAGGCAAACGAATGAAATTGGTAAATAGTTTTCACATGATAAGAATCATGTGTACACCTATGTGTATATATATATATATATATATTGAATTGGTGTTTGAATAAATAATTGATGTGGCCCTATAAATAATTGGTGTAGGGCTTGGCAATATTGGTGAAGCAGGAACATCAACCCCAGAGGTCTACTTCTCTTGAGGTAGGAGAGAGGTGTATTTTCTAAATGCATGAAAACTGTACTGATAATATATGTATTAATGTAGTATGACATGTTTGAGTGGTTAAAGGTGATGTTATGTGTATGTGAAGTGAATTGTGTATGATGATATGAATTTAGTGTTTATATGATGAAGCCTGTGTGTGGCTATGGATGACTTATTATGCGTGGTACATGGTTGAGTTCATATGAAGATTGATTCTTGTGTATGAGTTGATGGAAAATTGTGTGGTTGAGAATGAATATACCCTAGATGAAAGGGTAGGATAATCCAAATGAGCTTGAAGCATGCATGAGTATTTTGTATACATGGCATGACATACATATTATGATGATGTTGATAAGTGGTTGCGATCACTTGATGTTGAAATGAAAGGCCCTGCAGGACCAATAAGATTGAATGCCCATGGTTGCGATCATGAGGCGGGAGTACCCCTTGCGAGGAGGGAAACCTATATGAAATGTTTATGAGGCGGGAGTACCCCTTGCGAGGAGGGAAACCTATGTGAAATATTGACTGTGGTTGCGATCACAAGAAGCACCTTGTGAGGTTGCTAGAGGGAGTACCCCTTGCGAGGTGGGAAACCATTGAGAATGAGTATGTGATATGGTGGTTGCGATCACCCGAGAAAATGAAATCGGATCCGTGCATATGCATTTTCATGACATTAGCATGTGCATCAGTTTGAAAGCAGGGTATAGTGTGATACTTTGATGATGAGATATGAATGGAAACTTCCTTTTTAATTACTAAATTGTGATGGTGGATTGATTGATAGAATTCTGAGAGAATCAGGAAATAGTTGTGTTGGAATAAAAAATTGTTGATTGATTGATTGATATTAAATAAACTCCTCTTGAGGAGGAGATAGTTGTATTGCATTCATGCATATATTGTTCTATTTATTGGATTTTCGTCATTGAGAAAGTATACTCACTCTCCCTGTGGTATATTTTTTTTTAGCTCCTATGTTGTAGGTATGGCTTTGGAGCTATTGTGGAGGAAGAGTGTGAAGAAGGCCCCTTTTTGGTAAAAAATGCCTTGGCCGGCAATATTTTGGTTTACATAGATATGTGGGTTAGATGTAATGTATATAGTACAATATATGTTGACATAGTGTGGATTTAGAATGGATAAATGTATGAATGATAAGTTTGGGAGGTCATGGAGGAAAATGAGATCTTTTGTTTATGACTCATTTTCAATTATGACCCTATGAATGAATGAATGATGAAACTCTCCATATCTTGATGAATGACTGAAGTTTATATATGAAATGTTAGATTTATGAAATGGAAGAGTTAGTGAGTTAATTTATACAATAGATGAGCTGTAATGGAACTTGATAAGAATGACTTATTAGAACAAGTCTCAAATGTGGAATATGATATATATGAAGTGTTGAAATAGGGTAAATTTGATTAGAATGAGTTTTGGTGTTGAGAGTTGGATGATTTCTGCATTTCCCCTGTTTTTCTGTCAAACTCGCTCAAGCGAGAGGGCTTTTCGCTTAAGCGAGAATGCTCTTGTGTTGAATTTTGTTTTCTGGATGATTCTCGCTCAGGCGAGATTGAAACTCGCTCAAGCGAGAATGCCCCTGTTTCAATTTTTGGAATCTAAACGAGTCTCGCTTAAGCGAGAATGGGACTCGCTCAAGCGAGATCGTCCCAGCATCAGTGTTGGGACATTATTTCATTTTCGCTCAAGCGGAGGCACATGTAGCTCAAGCGAAATTGTAACATCCCTATTTTTAGAAACAATTTTATCCTTGTAAATTTTCATTATGGAGGGTTTGTAAGCAAGAATAAGTCAATATATACCTTGTTGATGGTCTGTAGTACCTCAAAAATGTCATTTTTGCACGTAATAATAGAGTTTATATGGAATATTAGTGAAATTATGCAAAAACCGAGTGAAAAGGGCTCTGTTCCGAGTGACAGAGAAGAATTCTGAGTGAAGGTTTAGAAATTCTGAGTGAAAGAGAGAATTCCGAGTTAGTATCATGTTTTCCGAGTAAAACATGACTGAGAAGGCTGCCACCGAGTGAAGTTCTGACCAGAGAAGTAATTCCGAGTGAAGAGTGATCAAAAGAATCACTTCTGAGTGAAAATCCGAGTGAAAATACCCTAGAAAGGCTTGGTTCCGAGTTGAATGCTTCCTATTCTGAAGGAGACTACACTGGTTGAAGTATTCCGAGTGAAAAAAAGCTTAAACACTCAAGTTTATGTTGATTTGATGCTTCTTACCGAGTGGAACGTGTTATATGGAAGTATTCCAAATGGTTTCTTATGTAATTGCTTAGGAAACTGAGTGGAAAATGGTGGAGGAAGTCAATTCCGAGTGAGATACACTCCACTGGACCAAAAACCGAGTGAGAGAAGTACGAGTGGGTATTGGTCCGAGAGGTAATGGTCTAAACCGAGTGAATTGAGTGAAGGAAGACTCGGATTTCCGAGTGAAGATTCTGAGAAAGGGAGGACTCGGTCTAAAAAGGTTTTACCGAGTGAGAAACCGAGTGAAGAATTGCAATTTAGACTCGGAAGTGGGAATTCCAGTCGGAATTCACTGTCAGAAGTGTTAACCGAGTGTAATTACACTCGGTATTCACTGACAGAAGTGCGTTTTGACTTCAATTTTGTCTTTTCATGATATTTAAATCCAATCGTGCGCATTAAGGATGGTGGACGACCAGGAATGGACACTGACTCAGTATATATAATTGTTTAATCTCCACTGACCCTTCTGACTCAGCTTATCACTCACAAATGGGAACTGACTCAGCTTATCACTCAGAAATGGGCACTGACTCAGTAGCCCACTCGGAAAAGGCTGTCTCCCACTTGTCTTCCACTCACTTCCTTCCTATTTAAATGAGTTCAAGGTCCTCAGACCTCACACCACACACACGAACCAAACACTTCATCACTTTTCTTCCCAGCAAGCTCTTTCCCTCTCATTTCCCCTCTGTTTCACTCAGAATTGAAGCAGGACAGTGAAGGGAGCCTCTTTCTTCTCCTCCAGGAGCTTCATTTAAGGTAAGGGGGTATATTCTTGGGTGCCTTGTGGGAAAACCGAGTGGAGGACTGATTCAATGTGTATAAAATGCTTTAAATTATTATCTGTATATGCATGTATATATATATATATATATATATATATCTGTTACCGAGTGATGAATTGTGATATGACATGTATTTATGGGACTGAAAATACTAAGAAAACATGGGTACCGTGTGATTTCCAGTGAAACAAATATGATAATAGGTTATTTTACTCGGTTTTATGATAATCCGACCGGTTTTACACTTATTTTACTCGGTATTGCTTATTTATACTCGGATAATATCTTTCCATTTAATTTCACTCGGAAAACATAGTATTTCACTCGGTAAACACTCTATTTCTCTCGGACAGCATCTTACAAGTCTTGTTTTACTCGGAAATTTCCTTCTTATATTATTTTACTCGGTTTTGACTTAATTTCACTCAGAAAGTATATTTACCTTTTACTCAGAAACCCTTTTTAGTAAATGCACTCGGAAAACATCATATTTAACTCGGACAGAAGCTTCCCAACCTTATTTCACTCGGTAAACACACTGTTCCACTCGGAAAGTATCTTATTTTTACTCAGGAAACTCTTTTCGTATTGATTCCACTCGGAATCATAATTAATTTCATTCAGAAACTCATTTTCACTCAGAATTTAAGTAGCTTCACTCATAAAAACCCTTCCCAGTGATTTTTAACTCGGTAAACCTTTATTTTACTCAGAAAACTCCCTTTAGTTTATTTTCACTCAGAATACATAGTTAAAATAACTTAGAAATCTCTTATCAACCTGATTCCACTCGGAATCAGGATTATTTCACTCGGATTGATGCCTATTTTATTCAGAAACTCACTTCAACCTGAATTTACTCGGTATTTAAACTCATTTCACCCAGAAAATTTATTTTTCACTTGGAACGGATTTATTTATCTCGGATGATTCAGTTTCACTCGATATTCAACCCATTCCACTCGGCAAACTCAATTTCTCACTCAGTATTAAACCTTTCTTTCTCAAAAAGTTTAGAAATCAACATTTTTACTCGGATATAATTTATTTCCACTCGGATTCAAGCTGTCCCAGTCGGAAAACAGCATTCCACTTCATTTCACTCGGATTTAAATTTATTTCAGTCGGAAAATAGCTTTTCCAGTGTCATTTCACTCGGATTTTTAGCCAGATCGCTTGGAGAACCCTTCTCTGTATGATTCCACTTGGAATCATACTCATTTCACTCGGATTTTCCTCTGTTCCACTCGGAAAACTCTATTTTTAGTGTTTTTCACTTGAATTTTTAATTGGAAACTAATCTTTACTACTATTTAAGTTATTAGTAAGTTATAATTATCATTCTTATTCTATTTATTGTCAAAATTAATATTGTTATCATTATTATTAGTTTTATTATTATTATACATTGTTAATATCCAAATTATGCGTATTTACATAAAGAATATATTATTTACTCTTTATAAAAGAATATATATAATAGATATATTTCTTTAAATAATAAACGAATATCTTACAAGGTTTAAAAGATTGAGGAAATTCAAAGAAACTTGAGAATGTTATGATGAGACTGGAAACACATAAGATACCCAGGAATCAATTGATAAGATAAATGCATTTCGCATCATGAAAATATTTTTGAAGAGGAAAAACCTCTAGAGCATACACTTGGTACAGTGGAGGACACTCACGTTCGATCTCCATGAAGAATCTTGGGAGTACAACTGGAACGGCAACCCAATGGCATCAGAGTCGCGCCTGATAGCCGGGTGAGACGATGCAATTCTAGTGTACTTTGACTAAATGACGGAGTGTAACTATGATCGTAGGGATCCAAGTTCCAAAAATATTTAAATTAATGATGAGAACCAATGAGTTCATTTGTACCACATGGAACTTGGGCGGACCCTGATCGCTCTAGATGATTGGAATGGTGATATTCCACAGAATGAGAAGAAGATGAAACGATTTATTGGGCCCACATGCATCATGAGACTTAACCAAAGATAAATCATAATAAATCCGAACTCATGCATTCATTCCAGCATATTTGATTGTTATAATTGTGAATATGTTATATGTACGATTTATTTCATGATAATATGCTTGATTGTTATAATTATGAACATGCTAAATATACGATTATGCGATGACAACATGCTTGATTATTTTAAACATGCTAAATGTATTATCTATTTGACATTGTATGTTAACTGGATTATGTCCGCATCGGATGAACCAATCAGGGTCTTGGGTTATACTCACCCTTACTGTTGAACATTTTTCAGAGGAATTAGAAACTCAAGAACCCGAGTGTGAAGATCAGCAATACGCTGAACCCGTTGAGAATAATCATTAAGGATAGAATATTTATAATCAGACACCGGATGACTGTATAATATTTAAGGGTGCCTGCGTGCCCCATTCTGTTAAGAGTACAATTATTTACAGTTTGTGAATGACTATGTGATATATACAATATTACTTCCGCTGATTTGCCACGTATTTATTTAAAAAAAAATATTCACTTTTTCTAAAAACTGTTAACACTCTCAGTTAAATGGGATGAACCTACAGAAGGATTTGTCTTATCTAACTCCCCGGCCGCTTTTCAGGAATGAACGACTGGCCCCACAGACCAACACGAAACCTTTCCAATGTGCTTTTGTCCTCACTCACACATTTCCTGAGAACTTCCCAGGAGGTCACCCATCCCAGAATTACTCCAAGTTAAGCACGCTTAACTTTGAAGTTCTTAAGTGATAGGCTACCGAAAAGGCTAATGCATTTGTTGATATAGATAGTAACATCCCTGTTTTTAGTAGCAGTCTTATTTAGTAAAAATTGAAGTTTAGAAGGTTTGTAAGTAGTAATAAGTGAATATACACCCTGTTGATAGTCTGTGGTATCTCAGAAATGTTATTTTTGTACATAATAATGGAATTTATATGGACTATTAGTAAAATTATGCAAATTCCGAGTGAAATAGGCCCTGATCCGAGTGACAGAGTGAAATTCTGAGTGAAGGATTAGAGAAACCGAGTGGAGGATGAAAATTTCGAGTGAAGGATTAGAGATTCCGAGTGAAAGGTTATATTATCCGAGTAATACATGACCAAGTAGGTTACTACCGAGTGAAATCTTGGTCTTAGAGACAGCTGGAGTGAAGTAGGTTCAAGGGAACCACTTTTGAGTGAATATTCCGAGTGAAAATACCCTTGAGAGACTCATTTCCGAGTCAAACCTTGCCAATTGCTTCTTTCTTGAATGACAATTTCTATGATACCGAGTGAATAGACTCAGTCAGGGATATAACTGATGCAATCCGAGTGAAGTTGTCCAAGTCAGACCTCCCTAATAAGATTGAAGATAGCAATCCGAGTAGGTTAAAAGCCATTTTGAGTAGGACTTAATATGTAGCCTTTCCGAGTGAATGGGTTTGAATATTCCCGAGTAAGATATGCTAGAGTGGAAAATAATACTGAGTAAAATGTGTGTATAAGAATGAATTTGGATATTTCCGAGTATAAAATCCGAGGGAAGATTGGTTATAATGGCTTAGATTAGAAAATTTCTAAGTATATGATAAACCGAGTGAAAGATCCATAAATAAACCCGAGTGAATGCTGAGGAGTTCCGAATGAATGAATGCATAGGTGTTTTATATTAAGTTGATGTTTCTACCGACTGAAATGAGTTATTAAAAATTAGTTGGGGAGTGTTGATGGAAGAAATAGTTATGAATTCCGAGTGGTTATATATATATATATTGTATGGTTAAAAGCATTACTTGGCTTGAATATGGGTGGTGATGAATGAATAATGCTAATTGAGTAGATACCGAGTGGAAAATGGTATTTGAGAACCCATTCCGAGTGAATTGTAGTAGGTAGGGCCATTTTCCGAGTGAATCTATGAGTATGACTCCTCTTCCGAGTGAGATATACTCTATTGGACCAATTCCGAGTGAAGACTTGTATGTGTAAGTCTTTTCCGAGAAGTGAGGGCCTTAATATGTTCTGATTGGAATTGTAGTTGAAGAATTTGGTTAAAACCGAGAGAGAAATATGAGTAAACCGAGTGAGTAAAGTTTGAGTATTTCCAAGAGGTAAATCCGATTGATTCCTTTCTAAGATATGAATTGGTGAGAGTTTGAATGAATTCCGAGTGATTGAATAATTAGGAGAGAGAGTCGGGTTCTAGAAGAAACACTTCCGAGTGAGAATTTTAAGTCTATGCCGAGTGATGAATGTGAAGTACATTCCCGATTGTGTTGAAGTAGCATTCCGAGTAAGTGGATGACTTTTACCGAGTGGAACAGTGTATGTAGAGATTCGGATTTGGAATAAAAACTTCGAGTAGAAGAAACATAGGAAAAGAATGCGAGGGAGTCGGTTTTTGAAGGACATTACCGAGTGAAAAAAGACTAGGCTTGGAATGATTTAACCGAGTAAGAACCATTAAGAAATGACCCGGATTTGGGATATAATACCGAGTGAAAGGCCAAGCAAAATAGGAGTCGGTGTGGAGGTGAATTACCGAGTGAAAGATAGGAAAGATGAGTCGGTTTCAAAGAAATGCCGAGTGAAGAATTGCAATTGTGACTCGGAAATGGGAATTCCAGTCGGAATTCACTGACAGAAGTGTTAACCGAGTGTAATTTCACTCGGAATTCACTGACAGAAGTGCGTATTGACTTCTATTTTGTCTTTTAATGATATTTAAATCCAATCGTGCGCATTATGGATGGTGGACGACCAGAAATGGACAGTGACTCAGCATATATATTTGTTTAATCCCTAGTGACCCTTCCATTATCACTAACTCAGCATACCACTCAGAAATGGGCACTGACTCAGCATACCACTCGGAAATGGGCACTGACTCAGCATACCACTCAGAAAAGCTGTCTCTCACTTGTCTACCCACTCACTCTCTCCCTATTTAAACGAGTTCAAGGCCCTCAGAACTCACACCACACACACACGAACCAAACACTCTTCATCACTCTCTTCCCAGCAAGTTTCCTTCTCCTTTCCCTTCTGTTTCACTCGGATTTGAGGCAGGATAGTGAAGGAAGCCTCTTTCTTCTTCTCCAGGAACTTCATAGAGGTAAGGGGGTATATTCTTGGGTGCCTTGTGGGAAAACCGAGTGGGGACAGATTCAGTGTATATGAATTAAATGCTTTATATTGATGTCTGTATATGCATGTATATATATATATCTGTTACCGAGTGATGAATTGTGATATGACATGTACTTATTGGATTGAAAATGCTAAGAATCATGGGTACCGTGTGATTTCCAGTGAAAAACTATGAGTTTAATGATAACAGGTTCTGTTTTAGGCCAATCCGATCGGTTTTGGTATCATTTCAATCGGTTTTAGTATAATTTCAATCGGTTTTGGTATTTCACTCGGAAAACATAGTATTTCACTCGGAAAACACTCTATTGCTCTCGGACAGTAGCTTCCCAGTCTGATTTCACTCGGCAAACACTTTATTTTACTCAGCAAGTGGTTATTTTACTCGGATTTATATTATTTCATTCAGACAGAACTCTTTTCAACTAATTTCACTCGGTAAACTCATGTTTCACTCGGAACTTATCTTATTTTTACTCAGGAACCATTTTCATGCTGATTCCACTCGGAATCAGATTTTATTTCACTTGGAGACACATTTTCACTCGGATTCACAAACAGTTTTACTCATAAAATTCCTTTTAGACTAATTCCACTCGGAATCCTATTTTATTTCACTCAGAATTATATTAATTTCACCCAGAAAACTGTTACTTCATTATGTTTCACTCGGAAGGCATTTTAACTTCACTAAGGAAACTCTTTCAGATTGATTTCACTCGGATTTAGAACTGTTTTACTTAGAAGACTCCCTCAGCTTGATTTTATTTGAAATCGTGCTTATTACACTCGAAACCTTAATTATTTCACTCGGTATTACACCTATTTTACTCAGAAAACTTGTATCAACCTGATTCCACTCGGAATCAGGAATTATTTCACTCGGATTTACTTCAATCGAAGGTATTACAGTCAGCAGAATGATTTTCACTCGGATTCATAGCTATCTCATGCAGAAAACTTATTTTTCACTCGGATTCGAGTTGTTCCAGTCGAAAAACAGCATTCCACTTCATTTCACTCGGTTTTAAATTGATTTAAGTCGGAAAACAGCTTTTCCAGTGTCATTTTACTCGGATTTTAAACCAGAACGTTTGGAGAACCCTTCTCAGTATGATTCCACTCGAAATCATACATATTTCACTCGGATTTGCCCCTGTTTCACTCAGAAAACTTTATTTTTAATGATTTTTGCTTGGATTTTCATTTAGAAACTACTTCTTAATACTTTTTAAATTAAAGTTATGATTATTATTATCCTTATTCTATTATTATCCTAATTATTATTAATCTTAATATTATTATTAGTAGTTTTCTTGTTATAAACCTTGTCAACATTTTAATTATGCGTAATTATATAAAGAATAAATTATTTTGCTCCTTATGGAAAATACTATATATAATAGATATACTTACAATGTTTAAATAATTGATAGAATCCAAAGAACTTGGAAATGATATGATGAGACTGGAAATACATAAGATACCCAATGATCAAAGATAAAAAGAATACATTTCGCATCATGAAAATATTTTGATGGAGAAAAAAGGAAAGAAAGAAGAAAAAAAATATATATATGTCTAGAGCATACACCTGGTACGCTGGAGGACACTCACGTTCGATCTCAGTAGAAGAATCTTGGGAGTACAACTGGAACGACAACCCAATGGCATCAGAGTCGCGCCTGATAGCCGGGTGAGACGAGGAATTCTAGTGTACTTCGACTAAATGACGGGGTGTAACTATGATCGTAGGGATCCAAGTCTCAAAATGAAATATATATTAATGAGAACCAATGAGTTCATTCGTACCTTATGAGCTTGGGCGGACCCTGATCGCTCTAGACAATGGAATGGTGATATTCCATAGAATGAGAAGAAGAAATGATTTCTTGGGCCCACATGCATCATGAGACTTAAATAAAGATAAATCATAATAAATCCAAACTCATGCATTTCATTACAATATATTTGATTGTTATAATTATGAATATATTATATGTACGATTTATTTCATGACAACATGCTTGATTGTTATAATTGTGAATATGCTAAATGTATGATCTATGTGACATTGTATGTTTACTGGATTATGTCCGTACCGGATGAACCAATCAGGGTCTTGGGTTATACTCACCCTTACTGTTGAACATTTTTCAGAGGAATTAGAAACTCAAGAACCCGAGTGTGAAGATCAGCAATACGCTAAACCCATTAAGATCAATCATTAAGGATAGAATATTTAGACACCGGATGACTGTATAATATCTAAGGTGCCTGCGTGCTCCATTCTGTTAAGAGTACAATTACTTACAGTTTGTGAATGACTATGTGATATATACATTATTGCTTCCACTGATCTGCCACGTACTTATTTATTTAAAAAAAAATATTCACTTTTTCTGAAAACTATTAACATACTCAGTTAAATAGGATGAACCTACAAAAGGATTTGTCTTATCTAACCGAGGGTGTTACAAGGTAATAAGTCAATATATACCTTGTTGATGGTCTGTAGTACCTCAAAAATGTCATTTTTGCACATAATAATAGAGTTTATATGGAATATTAGTGAAATTATGCAAAAACCGAGTGAAAAGGGCTCTGTTCCGAGTGACAGAGAAGAATTCCGAGTGAAGGTTTAGAAATTCTGAGTGAAGGAGAGAATTCCGAGTCAGTATCATGTTTTCCGAGTAAAACATGACTGAGAAGGCTGCCACCGAGTGAAGTTCTGACCAGAGAAGCAATTCCGAGTGAAAAGTGATCAAAAGAATCACTTCTGGGTGAAAATTCGAGTGAAAACACCCTAGAAAGGCTCGGTTCCGAGTTGAATGTTTCCTTTCTGAAGGAAATTACTATGGTTGGAGCATTCCAAGTGAAAGAATGTGAGAAAGCTTCTATTTATGTTGATTTGATGCTTCCTTTCTGATTGAAGTATGTTGTAGAAATAATTAAGAAGGTTTCCGAATGGTTTTGCTTAGGAAACCGAGTGGAAATGATGGAGGGAGCCAATTCTGAGTGAGATACACTCCACTGGACCAAAAACCGAGTGAGAGAAGTACGAGTGGGTATTGGTCCGAGAGGTAATGGTCTAAACTGAGTGAATTGAGTGAAGGAAGACTCGGATTTCCGAGTGAAGATTCTGAGAAAGGGAGGACTCGGTCTAAAAAGGTTTTACCGAGTGAGAAACCGAGTGAAGAATTGCAATTTAGACTCGGAAGTGGGAATTCCAGTCGGAATTCACTGTCAGAAGTGTTAACCGAGTGTAATTTCACTTGGTATTCACTGACAGAAGTGCGTTTTGACTTCAATTTTGTCTTTTCATGATATTTAAATCCAATCGTGCGCATTAAGGATGGTGGACGACCAGGAATAGACACTGACTCAGCATATATAATTGTTTAATCTCCACTGACCCTTCTGACTCAGCTTATCACTCACAAATGGGAACTGACTCAGCTTATCACTCAGAAATGGGCACTGACTCAGCAACCCACTCGGAAAAGGTTGTCTCTCACTCGTCTTCCACTCACTTCCTTCCTATTTAAACGAGTTCAAGGTCCTTAGACCTCACACCACACACACGAACCAAACACTTCATCACTCTTCTTCCCAGCAAGCTCTTTCCCTCTCCTTTCCCCTCTGTTTCACTCAGAATTGAAGCAGGACAGTGAAGGGAGCCTCTTTCTTCTCCTCCAGGAGCTTCATTTGAGGTAAGGGGGTATATTCTTGGGTGCCTTGTGGGAAAATCGAGTGGAGGACTGATTCAATGTGTATGAAATGCTTTAAATTATTATATGTATATGCATGTATATATATATATATCTGTTACCGAGTGATGAATTGTGATATGACATGTATTTATGGGACTGAAAATACTAAGAAAACATGGGTACCGTGTGATTTCCAGTGAAACAAATATGATAATAGGTTATTTTACTCGGTTTTATGATAATCCAACCGGTTTTACACTTATTTTACTCGGTTTTGCTTATTTATACTCAGATAATATCTTTCCATTTAATTTCACTCGGAAAACATAGTATTTCACTCGGTAAACACTCTATTTCTCTCGGACAGCATCTTACAAGTCTTGTTTTACTCGGAAATTTCCTTCTTATATTATTTTACTCGGTTTTGACTTAATTTCACTCAGAAATTATATTTACCTTTTACTCAGAACCCCTTTTTAGTAAATGCACTCGGAAAACATCATATTTAACTCGGACAGAAGCTTCCCAACCTTATTTCACTCGGTAAACACACTGTTCCACTCGAAAAGTATCTTATTTTTACTCAGGAAACTCTTTTCGTATTGATTCCACTCGGAATCATAATTAATTTCATTCAGAAACTCATTTTCACTCAGAATTTAAGTAGCTTCACTCATGAAAACCCTTCCCAGTGATTTTTAACTCGGTAAACCTTTATTTTACTCAGAAAACTCCCTTTAGTTTATTTTCACTCGGAATACATAGTTAAAATAACTTAGAAATCTCTTATCAACCTGATTCCACTCGGAATCAGGATTATTTCACTCAGATTGATGCCTATTTTATTCAGAAACTCACTTCAACCTGAATTTACTTGGTATTTAAACTCATTTCACCCAGAAAATTTATTTTTCACTCGGAACGGATTTATTTATCTCGGATGATTCAGTTTCACTCGATATTCAACCCATTCCACTCGGCAAACTCAATTTCTCACTCAGTATTAAACCTTTCTTTCTCAAAAAGTTTAGAAATCAACATTTTTACTCGGATATAATTTATTTCCACTCGGATTCAAGTTGTCCCAGTCGGAAAACAGCATTCCACTTCATTTCACTCGGATTTAAATTTATTTCAGTCGGAAAATAGCTTTTCCAGTGTCATTTCACTCGGATTTTTAGCCAGATCGCTTGGAGAACCCTTCTCTGTATGATTCCACTCGGAATCATACTCATTTCACTTGGATTTTCCTCTGTTCCACTCGGAAAACTCTATTTTTAGTGTTTTTCACTTGAATTTTTAATTGGAAACTAATCTTTACTACTATTTAAGTTATTAGTAAGTTATAATTATCATTCTTATTCTATTTATTGTCAAAATTAATATTGTTATCATTATTATTAGTTTTATTATTATTATACATTGTTAATATCCAAATTATACGTATTTACATAAAGAATATATTATTTACTCTTTATAAAAGAATATATATAATAGATATATTTCTTTAAATAATAAATGAATATCTTACAAGGTTTAAAAGATTGAGGAAATTCAAAGAAACTTGAGAATGTTATGATGAGACTGGAAACACATAAGATACCCAGGAATTAATTTATAAGATAAATGCATTTCGCATCATGAAAATATTTTTGAAGAGGAAAAACCTCTAGAGCATACACTTGGTACAGTGGAGGACACTCACGTTCGATCTCCATGAAGAATCTTGGGAGTACAACTGGAACGGCAACCCAATGGCATCAGAGTCGCGCCTGATAACCGGGTGAGACGATATAATTCTAGTGTACTTTGACTAAATAACGGAGTGTAACTATGATCGTAGGGATCCAAGTTCCAAAAATATTTAAATTAATGATGAGAACCAATGAGTTCATTTGTACCACATGGAACTTGGGCGGACCCTGATCGCTCTAGATGATTGGAATGGTGATATTCCACAGAATGAGAAGAAGATGAAATGATTTATTGGGCCCACATGCATCATGAGACTTAACCAAAGATAAATCATAATAAATCCAAACTCATGCATTCATTACAACATATTTGATTGTTATAATTGTGAATATGTTATATGTACGATTTATTTCATGATAATATACTTGATTGTTATAATTATGAACATGCTAAATATACGATTATGTGATGACAACATGCTTGATTGTTATAAATATGCTAAATGTATGATCTATGTGACATTGTATGTTAACTGGATTATGTCCGCATCGGATGAACCAATCAGGGTCTTGGGTTATACTCACCCTTACTGTTGAACATTTTTCAGAGGAATTAGAAACTCAAGAACTCGAGTGTGAAGATCAGCAATACGCTGAACCCATTGAGAATAATCATTAAGGATAGAATATTTATAATCAGACACCGGATGACTGTATAATATTTAAGGGTGCCTGCGTGCCCCATTCTTTTAAGAGTACAATTATTTACAGTTTGTGAATGACTATGTGATATATACAATATTACTTCCGCTGATTTGCCACGTATTTATTTTTTTTTAAAAAAAATATTCACTTTTTCTAAAAACTGTTAACACTCTCAGTTAAATGGGATGAACCTACAGAAGGATTTGTCTTATCTAACCGAGGGTGTTACAGAAATCGCATTAGAATCAGAGTTTGGACCTTGGTTGGTGTTCGCTCAAGTGAGCTAAGGGTTCTCCCGAGCGAGAGGGTCTTGCTCTCAGGTTTTGCTCTCGGGTTTATCAGGAAATTGCTCTCGGGACCAATCTCGCTTAAGCGAGGATAGTGTCTCCCGAGCGAGTGAGCGTGGAAGGGATTCTGGGCGTTTTTCGCCTTACGCTCGCTGGCTTCGCCCAAGTGAGGTTTGTGTTACTCGCTCAAGCGGGTTAGGTTCGCTTGAGCGAAGTGGCTCTGAATTTCCCTTTTCTTCTTTCGCTCAGCATTTTAAGGTTCGTCCAAGCGTGCTATGCGAAGCTCACTCAAGCGAATTGGGATTTCGCTTGAGCGAGAGGGACCTGATTCTCCCAAAAAGCTTGAAATATATTATTTTTCTTTTTCTTCATACTAATCCATGATTCTATCTTACTTCATGATCACTTTGGGATAACCTTGGCTATTAAATTTCAAATGAATGACCTCTTAAGAATTTAATTCCATAATGTTATTTTACTAAAGATTCTTCCGCTATTATTAATTATGGATTTCTTAAGAGTTAATTTCTTTAACTTACCTTCTCATATCTTCATATATGAGATAGGTCTCTGATAGATCCAGGGAATTTGTTAAATGGCTTCACCACCCTCATGTTTTAGAGATTAATAATAATAAAAATGTGAAAAATTTACCCTTATTTTTGGGATGTCACAATTTGGTATCAGAGCATTATTTGCTCTGCATTACTGTGTTTAGCCATTGCTATTACTGGAAAGTGATATATGATTGATGAATCATTGTTATTGTTGATTGATTGCGTATGAATTGATGATGAATTAAATGTGATTTTTATAAGTCCGGCCAAGCTTCTTCACACTATCCTCCATCAATGAAGAATCTTATGTATTATGAATGCATACTATGTTATGATATGATGATGCTGCCATATGGGCTTTAATATGAAATGTTGCTATTGGACTCCATGGGGGAGGGTCATAATTTAAATTTTATAATAAAATTCTATAGTATGAACTCATAGAGGAATTTTATGAACGAGTTTACTGATATTGGTTGAATTTTATGTTGTGGTTTTAGATATTGTGATGGCCCGACGTCGTCAAGATAATGATGACGCCATAGCTAGAGCCTTGAATCGTTTTGTGGACTTTCTCGAATCGTAAAACCATGAGAGACAAGAGGCAGAACGACCATCTGCTCCTATTGTTGTTCAAGGCACTCAAGGCCTTGACATGTTTTTAAAGCGAAAACCTACTAAATTTCATGGTGGATTTAGGCCTGAGCAAGCCTATGGTTGGATCCGGAATGTTGAGCGGATCTTTGATAGCTTTGAATGTAATGAGCTCCAGAAAGTGGAGTATGCTGTTTTTATGCTGAGGGATGAAGCAGAGACTTGGTGGAGACTCGCCAAGAATAGAATGAATGCTGTTGCGATTCCCTTAACTTGGGAGAACTTTAAACGAGAACTTATGAGGAAATATATGCCCGAAAGTTATAAGAGCAAGAGAGAACTCGAGTTCATGGAACTCAAGCAAGGCACGCTGACAGTGGAAGAGTATGCTTCCAAGTTTGAGGAGCTTTATGAATTCTACCCTCCTTTTCAACAAGAGGGAACTGAAGTGTCAAAGTGTGTGAAGTTTGAAAATGGGTTACGCTCCGATATTCAAAGGGCTATATGTCACCAAGAGATTCGAAGTTTCACGGTGCTCGTGAATAAGTGCCGTATCTATGAAGAACATGCTTCTTTTCAACACTCTAAATTTGACTCTAAGTTGAAGGGTCAAGCTTCTAGTTTCAAGAGGAAAAGAAGTTTTAGAAGAGAACGCTTTCTGAGGGGTGCTTCTTCTAATGTCCCAGCTAGAGGTGGTGGACGTGGTAATGTATTTGGCCGGGGTAATGTAAATATCAATGGACCGAGATGTTATAGATGTGCAGGACCTCATTACGTTCGGGAATGTGTGCATCGTGAGGATGTTATATGCTTTAATTATGATCAGGTGGGGCATATCCGTTCTGCATGTCCTATGCTTGTGAGGCCGGCTCTGGTACAAGCTAATGTTCCTAATCGTGCTAATGCACCTACTTATGTGAACCACGGAGGTTATAATGGTGGTCGAGGCCGTGGTAATGGAAATAATGGTGGTCGACGTGGTGGCCGAGGTGGCTATAATGGTGGAAGTGTTGTTCAAGTGGCCTCAATACTCAAGAGGGGGGGTGAATTGAGTTATAAAACTTTTGCTTGGAATGCCTTTGAAATTGATTTCTATAACCAAGTTTATGAGATTGTGCAAGTGAAAGCGAGTAACAATGATATGCAATGCACTACAAGAGGTAAGTATTGTTGAGACAATTTAGCAAACACTTGGTGTGCAATATCTAAAGTAAAGCAAATTAAGCAAGTTCAAGTGTGTTCTTCTTAGCCAAACAATACCAATCAGCAAATATGCAATATATGGAAGTAAAAGAGTAAGGAAGAGAAGCTTGCAAACCGATGTAACGAGTTCCACCCAATCCGGTGTACGTCTCGCCTCTAAGCAACCCACTTAGAGGATTTTCCACTATTGTAGACTAGAGATACAACTTTGAGCAATTGCGGCTTCCTAGTGTCCCACACTCAAGAACCCAATCCTCACAAGTATAAGGGTAACCCACCCAATCTCTCAATCTCACAATATCCCAAAGGTTGAGTCCACAACCTTTGTAACCACTCAATCCTAGAGTGAACAGCCACTCAACCTAGAGTGAATAACTTTGTGTGTTTGGAGTTTGTGTTTACAATCAATATACTCTCTTGATAGAGCAGATATACAAGTGAAAAGCTCTCCAAATTCTAATCTCTCAAGATGAGAGGATATACAATTGAAAGTACAAAAATGCAAGAGATAGGCTTACAAAGCACAAAATAGAGCTATGAATTGTTGCTTCTTGGTTGTGTGTTGGTTGCTCTTTGTGCTTGTGTTCTTCCTCCATTTATAGAGCCATGATAGCAGTTGAGGTGTGCCCTAGTTCCTCATAGCCGTTGCAGTTAGTGGAAATTTGAAGAATGGTGGAGACATGACCTGGTTTCCCACTTAAATCTGTTTTTCCACTAGCGTAATCGATTACATCCTCGCGTTGTAATCGATTAGCTTCAAGTCAGAGAGTCACTAATCGATTATCTCATTACCTGTAATCAATTAGCATCTTGTACCTGATGCATTTAATTTGTCTTCGCAGCATCCTAATCGATTAGCATGTCTTGCAATCGATTACCTTAAATTCCAGTGGCTTCCTAATCGATTATATGGCTCTCTTAATCGATTAGCATGTGTACCTGATGCATTTAATTCCATTTTTGATTGCTGTAATCGATTAGTCTTAAGTGTGCAATCGATTATCTTAATTCCAGTGAGTGTCTAATCGATTGTGAGGCTTCCTTAATCGATTAGCTTCGGCTCTGATGCAATTTCTTTCAAGACAGAAAGCTTCTAATCGATTAGCATCTATGGCCTAATCGATTAGCTTCAACTCTGATGCAATTTCTTCCAAGACAGAAAGCTTCTAATCGATTAGCATCTATGGCCTAATCGATTATCTT
The DNA here is from genome assembly GCA_037962975.1 of Clitoria ternatea. Taxonomy (NCBI): domain Eukaryota; kingdom Viridiplantae; phylum Streptophyta; class Magnoliopsida; order Fabales; family Fabaceae; genus Clitoria; species Clitoria ternatea. Next base: position 59,174,201 of record CM075674.1, read on the forward strand.
CGCTGTTTCTTCAATTCTGATTTCATGTCTTTGTTTTTGCATTGTTTCTTCAAGAGTACTTGTCATTATCAAAATCCTTGCACATCTTTTGGACCTGTTTAACATATTCAAACACATTCTCCCCCTTTTTGATGATGACAACTATGTTCATCTCTTGAGGGTTGTTAGTTTAAAAAATATAGGCTTATCTTTTGCAAAAACAACTCTGCTACATTATCTCTTTTTCAAATAGCAGATGACAATTTTCAAAAAAAAACAATTCAGCAGCCAATGTCTTATCTCATTTTATCCATTGTTTATTATTTCTTATCTATAATTCTCCCCCTATCAAAAGGATTTTAACAAACAGATAAGATTTTGCAATTTGTTAACAAAGCATCATCTATTATCCATATTATCAGAGCATATTCAGAAATATTCATATCAGAGCATTATCCAACATATGAACATTTATTCTTCTCCCCCTTTGTAATCATCAAAAACAATTGGAGCAGTGAAGAGAAATTGTATAGACTCAAATAAAATACTTTTATTAAATATCAAAGGGAAATACAAGAAGTAAATTAATTCAAAAAGCAGAAAATCAACAAACAGAAATCAACATAACAACAAAAAGAAATCTAATTGTCCGGGTTGAAGAAGCGGATTTCTGAAATTTGGTGAGCCAGCTCCTCATAGCGCTGCTGCATCATTTCAAAATGTTGCTGCTCAGTCATGGAAAACTCTTGGAGGGAGTTCTCAAGACGATCGAAGCGGCGATCAAGATGAGCGTAGAGAGATGCAAAAGGGTCAACTTGTGGGGCAGAGGAAGAGGCTGCAGCTTGTGGTTGAGGTGGAGAAGGAGGAGGAGCAGGTGCTTCTTCAGCAGGAGCTTGGAAGGGAATGTTGGCATAAGCGCCCTCCATGCGTGAGTACCATGCTCCATTGGTGAAGACAAGACCCATTTTGGTGAGGTGATGGGTGCCAATGCAAGCTCTAGGGGGCACTTTCTCAGAGAGTTCCCCTGCTAAGTCTACTCCACAGAATTTGAAAATTTTGGTGAGGAGGATACCATAGGGGAGCTTTTGTTGGTCCTTGGCATGGCGCATGTGGAATTTGATCAACTGAACCCAGTTAATCTCTTTGTGGTTCAGCATGGCCCACATTAAGAGGACATCATCCTCTTCAACCAGAGCATAGTTCCCACCACGGGGAACAATCATCTTGACCAAGAAGAAGTGGAGCAGGCGGTTGTTCATGGTCAAGTGGCCAACTAGTTTGTGGTTGCTCCTTGGACGGTCAGCCTTCCATAAGGATTGGCGAGCAGTAAGAGCATTGAAGCCCCATTCATCCTCGGGTTCGCCTCCATCAAAATCAGCATTGTTGAGAGGCAGTTTGGAAATCTCTGCAAACTGGGCATTGGAGAGTTTGATGGTGGTGTTTTTCACTTTAGATTCAACCATCCCATTGATAAGGCGGAGGTTGCAGTAGAATACTCTCATAAGCTCAGGATAGTATTCTTCTTCTTTGAGGGATAGGAAGGGGAAGAGGTTGTAGTGGTTGAGGCTTTGGGTGAAGGTAAGGCTTGGGTTGTCAAAGGTCTCAGCTATGGTGTAGTGAGGGGTCATAATCTCCTTTTCAGAAAAATTTTTCATAAAATTCTGAAGGTCTCTAGGAGAAGAGAAAAACCTTGAGAAGTCAAGGGGATTATGGGCTTGAGCTTGAGCAGCAGAGGACCTAGCCCTTTTGACATTCCTTGAGGAAGACATGGTAAAAAAAAGCTAAAAGAGGAGATGAAGAGAGATGAGTGCTAGAGAGTTTTGAGAGACTTGGGAGAAAGGAGGTAGTGTGAGATGAGAAGGTGAATGAGGGGTTATTTATAGTTGAAGATTAGGTTTAGGAAGGAGGAAAGAGAGTTTAGGGAGGAGTGAAGTGAGTTAAGAGAGGGAGAGTTTCGAGTGAGCCTAGGAAATTGGAGTTTTGACCCATCAGAACGCATGCTAATCGATTACATGGCAGGTGGTAATCGATTAGATCACTGTTACTGGGGAATTTCAAACGTTTTGTGCAGAGGGTAATCGATTAGAGGATTACGGTAATCGATTAGTTTAGAAACAGAATCGTCCTAATCGATTGGGGCAATGTGGTAATCGATTATGAAGAAGAGGAAACGTTTTGAACTGGAAACAGAAGCTTCGTAATCGATTATGGATAATGTATAATCGATTATCTTAAAAACAGAATGATTGTAATCGATTATGGGTGAGTTCTAATCGATTACCTTCGAAACAGAAGCTTAGTAATCGATTGGGATTATCAAAGTAATCGATTATGGAGTCAAAAACTTCAAATATATCAAACAGCAAGGTTCCAAACATGAAATGTGATGTATATCATACATTATGCCATTCAACAAAGTATTCAAACACAATTGGACATGTCCAGAATGCCTAATTCTCTTCTTATGTGAATGAATTGCTCTCTAGCCAAGGGTTTTGTGAAAATATCAGCTAGTTGCTGAGAAGTTTCTACATGTTCAAGTACACAATCCCCTTTTAACACATGATCTCTAATAAAGTGATGCCTAATCTCAATGTGTTTGGTTCTAGAGTGCATTACTGGATTCTTGGAGATGTTAATGGCACTTGTATTATCACATTTAATGGGGACTTTATTCAAGGCAATACCAAAATCAAGAAGTTGTTGTCTCATCCAAAGAATTTGAGCACAACAACTACCAGCTGCTACATATTCTGCCTCAGCTGTTGACAATGCAACACTTGCTTGTTTCTTGCTATGCCAAGAAACAAGGGAACTACCAAGCAAATGGCATGTACCACTAGTGCTTTTTCTATCAAGCTTACACCCCGCAAAGTCGGAATCAGAATATCCTAAAAGATTACATTCAACGCCTTTGGGATACCATAAACCAACGCTTTGAGTACCCACAAGATATTTCAAAATCCTTTTTACGGCAGTCAAATGTGATTCTTTGGGACATGCTTGATATCTAGCACACATACATACCGCAAACATAATATCAGGTCTACTCGCAGTTAAATATAGTAAGGATCCAATCATACCTCGATATTTGGTGATTTCAATGTCCTTACCCTTTTCGTCTTTGTCTAGATAGCAGGATGTGCTCATTGGTGTAGCTATCTCATTTGCCTTGTCCATTCCAAACCTTTTAAGTAGTTCCTTACAGTATTTGGTTTGGCTAATGAACGTTCCATCAATGGCTTGTTTTATTTGTAGTCCAAGGAAGAAGGTGAGTTCTCCCATCAAGGACATTTCAAACTCATTCTGCATAATCTTGGCAAATTCTTGACAAAGATTTTCATTAGTAGCACCAAATATTATGTCATCTACGTAAATCTGTACCAAGAGGATGTCATTTTGTTTGCGTTTTATAAACAATGTAGTATCAACCTTTCCTCTTTCAAAATTGTGTTCTAAAAGAAATTTGCTTAATCTCTCATACCAAGCTCTTGGAGCTTGCTTCAAACCATATAAGGCTTTTCTCAATTTGAAAACATGATTTGGAAATTTATGATTTTCAAAACCTGGAGGTTGATCTACATAAACTTCTTCTTGAATGTAGCCGTTTAAGAACGCACTTTTGACATCCATTTGATACAATTTGAAATTCATACAACATGCAAAAGCCAGCAATAATCTAATGGCTTCTAACCTAGCTACAGGAGCATATGTTTCTTCATAGTCTATTCCTTCTTCTTGGTTGTATCCCTTTGCTACTAGTCTAGCTTTGTTTCTAGTTATTATTCCGTTTTCATCTAGCTTATTTCTAAACACCCATTTGGTGCCTATTATTAGATGATCATTGGGTCTTGGCACAAGTTCCCAAACTTCATTTCTTTCAAATTGGTTTAACTCTTCTTGCATGGCCAACATCCAATGTTCATCAATAATGGCTTCGTCAATATTCTTGGGTTCTATTTGGGATACAAAAGCCAAGTGATTGCATGCATTTCTAATGGCGTTTCGAGTACTTACCCCTTTGGTTATTTCTCCAATGATCTTGTCCAAGGGATGATCCTTCAAAGTTATCCAATCTTGTTGTTTCTCAACTTGTGCTGCACCTCCATCATGGTTGACTTCTTCTTCTTTGTCTTGTAAGTTCATTTCTTGAAAGGTACCTACAAGATCATCAACATCTTCCTTTCTCGGAGGGTTATGGCTATTTTCATCAAATTTGACATGAATAGATTCCTCAATGGTATTTGTTTGTTTGTTGAAAATTCTATAACATTTACTTGATTGAGAATATCCTAGGAAGATTGCCTCATCAGATTTTGCATCAAACTTCCCTAGATTATCCTTTCCATTGTTGAGCACAAAACATTTACATCCAAAGATATGAAAGTATGCAATGTTGGGTTTTCTACCTTTGTAAAGCTCATAGGGGGTTTTCTTTAAAATAGGCCTTATCAAACATCTATTCATAACATAACACGCGGTGTTTACCGCATCGGCCCAAAAGTGTTTTGCAACATTGTTTTCATTTAGCATGGTTCTAGCAAGCTCCACTAAAGATCTATTCTTTCTTTCAACTACTCCATTTTGTTGTGGAGTTCTAGGAGCTGAGAAGTTGTGATTAATACCATGTTTTTCGCAAAACTTTTCAAAAGATTGATTTTCAAATTCTCCCCCATGATCGGTTCTAATGGATGCAATTTTTGAGTTTTGCTCATTTTGGATAATCTTTGCAAGTTTCTTGAATGCATGATAAGCTTCATTTTTATGAGCAAGAAACAGTGTCCATGTATATCTTGAATAGTCATCTACTATTACTAGACCATAGTAATTACCTCCAAAGCTTTTGATTTTGGATGGTCCAAATAAATCCATGTGCAAAAGTTGTAAAGGCCTTTGAGTAGAAACAATATTTTTGGATTGAAAAGATGCCTTTACTTGTTTTCCTTTTTAACATGCATCACAAAATCTATTTTCAAATTTAAGCTTTGGTAGACCAATTACTAAATCTTTAGAAACAAGTTTGTTCAAGTGGTCTACATGTATATGAGCTATTCTTCTATGCCATAGCCATGTTTCATCCTCTTTTGAAATAAAGCATTGTTCATCATTTGTAGACAAACTATCCATATCAATCATGTAAATATTATCGATTCTTTGGCCTACAAACTTGATTTCCTTATTAGTCTTATGCTCAATTATGCAACAATTTGATTCAAATAAGACTCTATATCCTTTGTCACATAATTGACTTATACTAAGTAAATTATGTTTGAGGCCTTCAACATACAATACATCACTTATGGAGGTGGAAGAGTTCTTACCAATATTTCCAATGCCTAGGATTCTTCCCTTAGTGTTGTCTCCATAGGTGACGCTTCCTTTTCGTTTGGGAGTGAATGATGTAAATTTGGTTATATCTCCCGTCATATGCTTCGAACACCCGCTATCCAAGTACCAATGGGTGTTGCTTGCCTTGAAGCATACCTGCAAAACAAAATCATTTTAGAGAACTAGGTACCCATTTTATGTTGGGTCCTTTAAGGTTAGCTTGTGGGAACGTTCCTTTGGGAACCCACACCTTTCTTAAGACCTTTGGTCCTAGTTTCCTAACACTACACTTATATGCACTATGTCCTTTGGTGCCACAATGATTGCATTTCATAAAAGGTGAGGAGGACTTGCTTGGTGGTGCAAAGAAGTTTTTGTAGTGCTTCTCCATTTTATGATTACTATGTTCTTGGTCATATCCTAGACCGGTTTTACTAAACATGCATTTTTGTTGCCCAAGTAGGATATTCAAGTTATCTCTTCCATTAGTGAATTTCTCTAGTGTCCTATTTAGGTCTTCAACCTTGGTTTCTAACACTATGCACTTCTTTGCAAAATCACAAGGTTTATCCCTAGAGCATGTTTGAACTTTCTCTAGTTCTTCTTTTAAGCTCTCATTCTCTTTACATGCTTCCATGAGATGCAATTCAAGAGTATCACTAGTTTTCCTAGATGCTTTGAGTTTACTAGAGATTTTTGTAAACTTATCATATAATTCCTCAAATGCATCTAACAGCTCATTTTTATCTAAGTCAAGAAGATTTACCTCATTTTCTTCTTCTTGATGATTTGCCATTAAGCAAAGATTGGCTTGCTCATCTTCCGAGTCGTCGGAGCTGCTCACATCGTTCTCATCCCAAGCAATATAGGCTCTTCTTCTTCTTTGTTTGTCCTTGCCCTTCTTTTTGAGGTTTGGACAATCGGCTTTGAAGTGCCCTTCCTTGCCACATTCAAAACAGCTTGGTGAAGATGAAGTTTCATTAGAGGTAGATTTCTTACCTTGGGGCTTAAAGTTCTTTTGGAACTTTTTGTTCTTCATGAATCTTCCAAATCTTTTCACGAACAGCCCAAATTCTTCTTCTTCATCTAAGTCACTGCATGATTCTTCCTCATGCATGGAGGTGGCTTTGAGGGCTAGCCCTTTCTTCTTGGTGGATTTCTCCTCTTCCTCGGCTAGCTTCAATGCTTTAAGTTCTTGCTCTTGTTCTTGCAATTTCCCAAAGAGAGTTGCAAGAGACATTTCATTGATGCTAGGAGATTGTTTTATTGCTGTGACAAGAGGTTGCCATTCCCTGCTGAGACTTTTCAAAATTTTGTGCACAAGCTCTTTGTTAGTGTACACTTTGCCAAGAGTAATAAGATGGTTAATAATAAGTGTAAACCTTTTCTGCATATCAACAATAGATTCTCCTGAATTTATCCTAAAGCATTCATATTGGCTAGTAAGAGTACTAATCTTTGAGTCCTTTACATCATTAGTACCTTCATGGGTTACTTGAAGAGTATCCCACATTTCTTTAGCGGTTTGGCATGTCATTATTCTAAAAAATTCGTCTTGTCCTAAAGCCATGGTAATGAGATTTTTGGCCTTGTAGCCATATTGGACTTTCTTTTCTTCCTCGCTAGTCCATTCATCTATGGGTTTTTCAACATTCTTGCTATCTATGGTATGCATTGGTATATAGGGACCATTTTCAATGGCATTCCATATTCTCAAGTCAATTGATTGAATGAAGATTTTCATTCTCTCTTTCCAAAAGGCATACCCTTCCCCATTGAAAGCGGGAGGTCTATTTATCGCACCACCCTCGGGAAAAACATTTTGAGAACTTGAGGCCATTTAATCTCTTGAAGCTGTTAAGCTTAATCTACCAAGAGTCAAGCTCTGATACCACTTGTTGTTCAAGTGGCCTCAATACTCAAGAGGGGGGGTGAATTGAGTTATAAAACTTTTGCTTGGAATGCCTTTGAAATTGATTTCTATAACCAAGTTTATGAGATTGTGCAAGTGAAAGCGAGTAACAATGATATGCAATGCACTACAAGAGGTAAGTATTGTTGAGACAATTTAGCAAACACTTGGTGTGCAATATCTAAAGTAAAGCAAATTAAGCAAGTTCAAGTGTGTTCTTCTTAGCCAAACAATACCAATCAGCAAATATGCAATATATGGAAGTAAAAGAGTAAGGAAGAGAAGCTTGCAAACCGATGTAACGAGTTCCACCCAATCCGGTGTACGTCTCGCCTCTAAGCAACCCACTTAGAGGATTTTCCACTATTGTAGACTAGAGATACAACTTTGAGCAATTGCGGCTTCCTAGTGTCCCACACTCAAGAACCCAATCCTCACAAGTATAAGGGTAACCCACCCAATCTCTCAATCTCACAATATCCCAAAGGTTGAGTCCACAACCTTTGTAACCACTCAATCCTAGAGTGAACAGCCACTCAACCTAGAGTGAATAACTTTGTGTGTTTGGAGTTTGTGTTTACAATCAATATACTCTCTTGATAGAGCAGATATACAAGTGAAAAGCTCTCCAAATTCTAATCTCTCAAGATGAGAGGATATACAATTGAAAGTACAAAAATGCAAGAGATAGGCTTACAAAGCACAAAATAGAGCTATGAATTGTTGCTTCTTGGTTGTGTGTTGGTTGCTCTTTGTGCTTGTGTTCTTCCTCCATTTATAGAGCCATGATAGCAGTTGAGGTGTGCCCTAGTTCCTCATAGCCGTTGCAGTTAGTGGAAATTTGAAGAATGGTGGAGACATGACCTGGTTTCCCACTTAAATCTGTTTTTCCACTAGCGTAATCGATTACATCCTCGCGTTGTAATCGATTAGCTTCAAGTCAGAGAGTCACTAATCGATTATCTCATTACCTGTAATCGATTAGCATCTTGTACCTGATGCATTTAATTTGTCTTCGCAGCATCCTAATCGATTAGCATGTCTTGCAATCGATTACCTTAAATTCCAGTGGCTTCCTAATCGATTATATGGCTCTCTTAATCGATTAGCATGTGTACCTGATGCATTTAATTCCATTTTTGATTGCTGTAATCGATTAGTCTTAAGTGTGCAATCGATTATCTTAATTCCAGTGAGTGTCTAATCGATTGTGAGGCTTCCTTAATCGATTAGCTTCGGCTCTGATGCAATTTCTTTCAAGACAGAAAGCTTCTAATCGATTAGCATCTATGGCCTAATCGATTAGCTTCAACTCTGATGCAATTTCTTCCAAGACAGAAAGCTTCTAATCGATTAGCATCTATGGCCTAATCGATTATCTTCGCTGTTTCTTCAATTCTGATTTCATGTCTTTGTTTTTGCATTGTTTCTTCAAGAGTACTTGTCATTATCAAAATCCTTGCACATCTTTTGGACCTGTTTAACATATTCAAACACAGGAAGATGTGGTAACGGTCGAGGAAATGGGAATGATGTTAATGATGGAAATAGGGATGGAGGAGATCGTCAACCTAATGCCGGGAGAGTATTTGCTGTGACCGGTGAGGAAGCAGCACGAGCAGAAAATCTGGTTGAAAGTAAGTGTGAAATTCTTGGACATTCAGTTCATGTCATTTTTGATTCGGGTGCGACCCACTCTTTTATATCTGAGGATTGTGTTCGGCGATTAAGATTGCCGGTGTGTCTTATGAAAAATGCTCTTATGATTACCACTCCAACCGGTACTTGTTTTAGATCGGTTACCCGGTGCGATAATATTGATATGCTCCTGGAGGGGAGAAAATTTGTTGTATCTTTTATTTGCTTGCCTATGAAGGGATTGGAGATTATACTTGGTATGGATTGGCTTTCTAGCAATAAAGTTATAGTTGATTGTCAACAACGGACCGTTATTTTTCCTTTTCTTGATAGGGGGCAGTTTGATGTACAAGGTATAATTCAACTTTGCGTGTTGTTATCTCTTACTGATGGGACAAGTAATCCTGGTCCCACTAATATTCCCGTGGTGTTTGAATTTCTGGATGTGTTTCCTGATGAGATACCTGGTTTACCACCTCCAAGAGAGGTTGAGTTTGCTATTGACCTAGTACCTGGTGCCGAACCAGTGTCTATTGCTCCTTATAGAATGTTTCCTATGGAGTTAATTGAATTAAAGAAGCAAGTTGAGGAGCTACTTGAGAGGGAATTTGTTCGACCGAGTGTGTCACCCTGGGGAGCTCCTGTTTTGTTAGTTAAGAAAAAGGATGGAACCATGCGGTTGTGCGTAGACTACTGCCAATTGAACAAGTTGACGATAAAGAATAGATATCCTTTACCTCGTATTGATGATCTATTGGATCAATTGAGAGGTGCGGTGGTATTTTCAAAGATTGATTTGCGTTCCGGTTATCATCAAATTTGGGTGAGAGCCGAAGATATTCCCAAGACTGCATTTAGAACGCGATATGGTCACTACGAGTATGTCGTGATGCCATTTGGAGTTACTAATGCTCCAGCTGTATTCATGAGTTACATGAATCACATTTTTCACGAATACCTAAATCGTTTTGTTGTGGTGTTTATCGATGATATCCTGGTGTATTCCAAGAGTCACGAGGAACATGAGGAACATTTAAGAGTGGTACTGAACATTCTTAGAGAGAACTAGTTGTATGCCAAGCTCTCTAAATGTGAATTCTGGATGACGAGCGTTCAGTTCCTTGGACATGTAATATCCAAAGATGGTATTTCTGTGGATCCTTCAAAGGTTGAAGCCGTTATGGCATGGTCGAGACCTACAACGGTTACTGAAATCCGAAGTTTTCTTGGACTTGCGGGTTATTATCGAAGGTTCATTGAAGGTTTCTCTCGTCTTGCGAGACCTTTGACGAATTTGACAAGGAAGAACCAACCTTTCGTATGGACGGTTGAATGCGAGAAATGCTTTGAAGAGCTAAAAATGAGACTAACTTCTGCTCCTATCTTAGCGTTGCCTGACCTACAAGAAGAGTTTGTAGTGTATTGTGATGCTTCCAAGCATGGACTTGGATGCGTGCTAATGCAGAAAGAACGTGTAATAGCTTATGCTTCACGCCAATTGCGACCTCATGAAATTAATTACCCGACTCATGATTTGGAGTTGGTTGCGGTTGTGTTTGCCTTGAAGATTTGGCGTCATTATTTGTATGGTTCGAGATTTGTGGTGTACAGTGACCATAAAAGTTTGAAATATCTTTTCAACCAAAAGGAATTGAATATGCGACAAAGAAGATGGGTGGAATTCTTGAAGGATTATGACTTTAAATTGATGTACCAATCAGGAAAAGCTAATGTTGTTGCGGATGCTCTTAGTCGGAAATCCTTGCATATATCAACCATGATGGTCAAAGAGCTTGAATTAATTGAAGAATTTCAGAATTTGAATGTTGGGACCGAAGTTCAATCTTCCAAGAAGTTATGTTTTGCTACTTTGAAAATAAGTAATGAATTTTTGGAACTTGTGAAAGAGAAACAAAAAGATGATGATTATTTACAAGAGGTACGAAGATCTCAGGATAATGGGAAAAATCTATTCCTTGTGGAAGGCGTTGATAGTATATGGCGAATAAAAGGTCGTGTGTATGTACCTTCATTCGGTGATTTGAGATGTACAGTGCTGGAGGAAGCACATAAAAGCATGTTTAGCATCCACCCTGGTGTAACAAAGATGTATCGCGATATAAAGAAGAATTTTTGGTGGCCTGGAATGAAATATGATGTTGCTAACTTTGTAGCTTCTTGCCTTACTTGTCAGAAGGCGAAGGTGGAACACCAAAGACCTTCGGGTACTTTAAGATCACTTGATATCCCTGTTTGGAAGTGGGACGCGATTGCCATGGATTTTGTGTCCGGATTACCAAGAACGAGGTCCAGATGTGATGGAATATGGGTGATTGTGGATCGTTTGACAAAGAATGCCCATTTCTTGCTAATCAGTATGGAGAGCTCTTTGTAAGATTTAGCACAGTTGTATATTCAGGAAATTGTGAGATTACATGGTGTGCCATCAAGTATTGTTTCTGATCGTGATCCCCGATTTACTTCCCGATTCTGGGGAAGCTTACATGAGGCGATGGGTTCAAAACTGAAGCTAAGTTTGGCATATCATCCCCAGACCGATGGGCAGTCTGAGAGAACTATTCAAAGTCTTGAAGACTTACTGCGTGCTTGTGTTTTGGAACATGGCGGTTTGTGGGAAAAATATTTACCTTTGATCGAATTCACTTACAATAACAGTTTTCATTCTAGTATTGGTATGGCACCATACGAGGCATTATACGGAAGAAGGTGTCAAACTCCTTTATGTTGGCTTGAAGTTAGTGAGAATCTAGCCTTAGGACCTGAGATTATTGAAGAAACTACTAAACAGATCAAGATGATCCGGGAAAAGATGAAAATTGCTCAAGACCGACAGAAGAGCTATTATGATAAAAGAAGAAAGCCACTGGAATTTCAAGTTGGCGATCATGTGTTATTACGAGTTTCGCGTGATAAAGGTATAGGAAGGGCCTTGAAGAGCAAGAAACTAAGCCCTAAATTCATTGGACCCTATGAGATTTTGGAGCGGATTGGGGACGTCGCATATCGAATTGCACTCCCTCCACAACTTGCAAATCTTCATAATGTATTCCATGTGTCTCAGTTAAGGAAGTATGTACATGATCCTCAGCACGTGATCTCTGTTGATGATCTTGAGGTGCAGGATGACTTATCCATTCTTCCCGTTTCTGTTCGTATTATTGAGCATTCCGTGAAGAGACTATGAAATAAGATGGTACCATTAGTAAAAGTGGCATGGAAGCATGGAGATATGGAAACATTTACGTGGGAACGCGAGGACGATATTCGTAAGCGGTACCCTCATGCATTTGAGTCCGGTAAGTTGAATTTCGAGGACGAAATTTCTTTTAGGGGGAGTGGATTGTAACACCCTGAATTTTTAAAATAGGAAGATAAATTAGGAAAATAAATGTTGGATAATTAACTTTGGGCTAATAAATATCCCAAAATTCTTGAAATGATTTAAAGAAGGTTTTTCGAAACTGTTGGTGAAATATGGTGGTCAGATGAGCTGAAAACTGACCCGGATAAAATATAGGTGTCGGACCAAGTATCTCTGATTGAGATGCCGTTGGTCAGGGCCGTAGATAATGTTAATGGGATTCTAAATTTATATTCGGAATAATTTTTAGAATATGTTTTGGTCCCGAACGGCGAACCTGTTTGTTAAAAAATGGAAGAGTTAATGAAGAGTTAATAATTTAAATGCTAAATTTTTATTTTTCCCATTCAAGAGGCGGTTTCACTCTTTCTTCCTCACGTAGACACCCTTTTCTTCTTATCTTCTTCATAATTCCTCTTCTCCTTCCTTTTGAGTTATAAATTAAAAGGGAATATATCTTCCTTCTCCATTAACAACCTTCAAGAGACTTCAAGGAAGTTTGGAACTAAAGTATTTCCTCCTCCTTCCTCCTTAAATTCGTGTGAATCTCTTCATCTTTTGCAAACTTACTCTCTTCTTTCATTGAGGTAAGATTATGATCATTTTCCATGTACATAAGTATATAGTTGAAGTTTAGTTGAAGTTTTAGTGTTAGAACACACTAAATGTATGGGTAATGTTGGAGAAAGTTTAAAAGTGGAAATCTAAAGATAAGTTGACATAAATACAAGCTTATGAATGATTAATGAGGTAGTTATAACTATGATGAGAAAAGAAGGAGGTATATGAGCATTTATAAAGGTTGGTGGGTTGGTGAAAACCTTAAATTTGAATCCTAGGAGAAGAGGTAGGATATTGAAGGATATTGCAATTAATGAAGAAATTAGCATTTGTTGATGGGAAGAATGATATAAATGAGGTGGTAGACACATTAAATGATGATAATGTTAACTTGAAGTTATAATAGGTGGAAACTCACCAAGGTGTTGGTGGAGACCTACTAGGTGAAATAACCTAATAATTAGGTTGTAGCCTTTGATACTAAGGGATTGTAATTCAAGGAAAGGAATTCCCGAAGCCTAAGTAGGCAAACGAATGAAATTGGTAAATAGTTTTCACATGATAAGAATCATGTGTACACCTATGTATATATATATATATATATATATATTGAATTGGTGTTTGAATAAATAATTGATGTGGCCCTATAAATGATTGGTGTAGGGCTTGGCAATATTGGTGAAGCAGGAACATCAACCCCAGAGGTCTACTTCTCTTGAGGTAGGAGAGGGGTGTATTTTCTAAATGCATGAAAATTGTACTGATAATATATGTATTAATGTAGTATGACATGTTTGAGTGGTTAAAGGTGATGTTATGTGTATGTGAAGTGAATTGTGTATGATGATGTGAATTTAGTGTTTATATGATGAAGCCTGTGTATGGCTATGGATGACTTATTATGCGTGGTACATGGTTGAGTTCATATGAAGATTGATTCTTGTGTATGAGTTGATGGAAAATTGTGTGGTTGAGAATGAATATACCCTAGATGAAAGGGTAGGATAATCCAAATGAGCTTGAAGCATGCATGAGTATTTTGTATACATGGCATGACATGCATATTATGATGATGTTGATAAGTGGTTGCGATCACTTGATGTTGAAATGAAAGGCCCTGCGGGACCAATAAGATTGAATGCCCATGGTTGTGATCATGAGGCGGGAGTACCCCTTGCGAGGAGGGAAACCTATATGAAATGTTTATGAGGCGGGAGTACCCCTTGCGAGGAGGGAAACCTATGTGAAATATTGACTGTGGTTGCGATCACGAGAAGCACCTTGTGAGGTTGCTAGAGGGAGTACCCCTTGCGAGGTGGGAAACCATTGAGAATGAGTATGTGATATGGTGGTTGCGATCACCCGAGAAAATGAAATCGGATCCGTGCATATGCATTTTCATGACATTAGCATGTGCATCAGTTTGAAAGCAGGGTATAGTGTGATACTTTGATGATGAGATATGAATGGAAACTCCCTTTTTAATTACTAAATTGTGATGGTGGATTGATTGATAGAATTCTGAGAGAATCAGGAAATAGTTGTATTGGAATGAAAAATTGTTGATTGATTGATTGATATTAAATAAACTCCTCTTGAGGAGGAGATAGTTGTATTGCATTCATGCATATATTGTTCTATTTATTGGATTTTCGTCATTAAGAAAGTATACTCACTCTCCCTGTGGTATATTTTTTTTTAGCTCCTATGTTATAGGTATGGCTTTGGAGCTATTGTGGAGGAAGAGTGTGAAGAAGGCCCCTTTTTGGTAAAAAATGCCTTGGCCGACAATATTTTGGTTTACATAGATATGTGGGTTAGATGTAATGTATATAGTACAATATATGTTGACATAGTGTGGATTTAGAATGGATAAATGTATGAACGATAAGTTTGGGAGGTCATGGAGGAAAATGAGATCTTTTGTTTATGACTCATTTTCAATCATGACCCTATGAATGAATGAATGATGAAACTCTCCATATCTTGATGAATGACTGAAGTTTATATATGAAATGTTAGATTTATGAAATGGAAGAGTTAGTGAGTTAATTTATACAATAGATGAGCTGTAATGGAACTTGATAAGAATGACTTATTAGAACAAGTCTCAAATGTGGAATATGATATATATAAAGTGTTGAAATAGGGTAAATTTGATTAGAATGAGTTTTGGTGTTGAGAGTTGGATGATTTCTGCATTTCCCCTATTTTTCTGTCAAACTCACTCAAGCGAGAGGGCTTTTCACTTAAGCGAGAATGCTCTTGTGTTAAATTTTGTTTTCTGGATGATTCTCGCTCAGGAGAGATTGAAACTCGCTCAAGCGAGAATGCCCCTGTTTCAATTTTTGGAATCTAGACGAGTCTCGCTTAAGCGAGAATGGGACTCGCTCAAGCGAGATCGTCCCAGCATCAGTGTTGGGACATTATTTCATTTTCGCTCAAGCGGAGGCACATGTAGCTCAAGCGAAATCGCATTAGAATCAGAGTTTGGACCTTGGTTGGTGTTCGCTCAAGCGAGCTAAGGGTTCGCCCGAGCGAGAGGGTCTTGCTCTCAGGTTTTGCTCTCGGGTTTATCAGGAAATTGCTCTCGGGAGCAATCTCGCTTAAGCGAGGATAGTGTCTCCCGAGTGAGTGAGCGTGGAAGGGATTCTGGGCGTTTTTTGCCTTACGCTCGCTGGCTTCGCCCAAGCGAGGTTTGTGTTACTCGCTCAAGCGGGTTGGGTTCGCTTGAGTGAAGTGGCTCTGAATTTCCCTTTTCTTCTTTCGCTCAGCATTTTAAGGTTCGTCCAAGCGTGCTATGCGAGCTCGCTTAAGCGAATTGGGATTTCGCTTGAGCGAGAGGGACCTGATTCTTCCAAAAAGCTTGAAATATATTATTTTTCTTTTTCTTCATACTAATCCATGATTCTATCTTACTTCATGATCACTTTGGGATAACCTTGGCTATTAAATTTCAAATGAATGACCTCTTAAGAATTTAATTCCATAATGTTATTTTACTAAAGATTCTTCCGCTATTATTAATTATGGATTTCTTAAGAGTTAATTTCTTTAACTTACCTTCTCATATCTTCATATATGAGATAGGTCTCTGATAGATCCAGGGAATTTGTTAAATGGCTTCACCACCCTCATGTTTTAGAGATTAATAATAATAAAAACGTGAAAAATTTACCCCTATTTTTGGGATGTCACATCACCGACCAAAGGTGTAGGTCAGATATTGAAGAGTCACAAGCTTAATCAGAGATACATTGGGCCATATCAAATTTTGGAGAGGATCGGTGATGTTGCTTACCGACTGGATCTTCCCCAGTCGTTAACTAATATTCACAATGTGTTTCATGTGTCACAACTCCGGGGGTACATTCCGTGTGACTCCATGATTGTACCGAGTGATTCTATCAAATTGAAGGAGGACCTGACGGTGGAAGTTACACCGATCGGTATTGAGGAATACCGGACTAAACGGCTAAGGAACAAAGAAGTGCCATTGGTAAAGGTGAAGTGGCAAAATTTAAACGGGATAACCTACACGTGGGAATTGGAGTCGGACATAAGACGGGTGTACCCTGATCTTTTTCAGTAAGGTACTGAACTGGTCTGAACCGGGGTCTAGGATCCGGTGTGGGACCAGCCACAAAAGTTCAGGTGTTCTAGGGTTCGTACACCGGTACAGTGGGTATCCGATGTGGTAGTCCGGCCTCTCAGTGGGAGAAACCGGTCTTGTTGTCCTGGAGATCCTTCACACCAGCGATTCGCATTGAGAGAGGGCAAAAGGTGGTGCCACCTGCGAAGATTTTCCGACGCTCAAGTCAGAAGAGTATATGAACTCAGTAAATGCTCAAGCAATACAGTAGTAAAGGGTGAGTTAGGACAACGTAACCTTGCATGTGTTTTAGGTCATGCTATTTATAGTTGAACATAGGAAATGAATCGTTGGATGCAAGTGGGCCCATTGGCTGTGATAGCGTGTGAAGTGTGTCAATCAAAGTGGCTCAGTACTCAGAATGTGTCAAGAGGGTAGGTCAATTATCAGAGTATGATCCTGTGATAAGGATGGAGGATAATCACCTTTCCGTATATTTCGCTGACACATGTACTTACTCTCTGAGGTAATTGACATTGACATATTCTGCTATACAGGGTATCTTCGCTGATAAGTTATAAGGAACTCTTATCTCATAATGATTCTGAGGCAAACGGCTATATAGACGTTCAGTGAGAACGAGTGAAGTATCCGTTGTAAAGAGAATGAGTAGAACGTCTGATGAGATAAGAACGGATGGAGGGATATCGGATATCCGGTGTGGCACTGCCTGAACTGTGACACCGGTTTCCCTCTCATGAAGTCACTCTGACGTCATAACTTTGGGGACCGTATCCAGACTGGATCAGGTACGTTGATTTCAGGGACGAAATCCCTTTTTAGGGAGGGTGGATGTAACATCCCGGATATTTTAGAAAAAATTATGATGAGTGGAAAATATTAATAAATGTTTTAGAGATTTATTGGGTATTTTTATGAATTATTATTAAAATAAAGGCAATTATGAATAATTCACTATTGTGGAAATAAATAAAATTTATTTGATTGATTAATTTTAAAAGGGTTAAATGAGGTGTGATTAGAAGAAGGTAAAAGTTTAATTAAAACTTTTAATGAAAATATAAAAGAAATAGGGAAAAGACAGTTGTGCCCCTGAGCTTTAAATAATAAAGATTTCCTTTGTCCTTTCTCATTATCCACGCGAGCCCACTTCTTCTCCTTCTGTTTCTGTTTCTTCTTCTTTTCCTCCTTCCTCACGCTGCCGAGCTGCATGCTCTGGGGGAAGGTCCATCTAGCGCTGAAACTTTGCGATAACTACATTTCCGTGACCGTGGTTTCGAGGTGAGTCCAATGAACCGTTTGATTTGAGTTATCTCGTCTCTTTTTATTTTCACTCCCTGACCGAATGGCCATGCATGGCGGAGTAAGGTTCTGTTTTCCACTCCTCTGATGAGTGTAATCTCGAAAATGGTCTTTAGACTGTGAGGGTGGTACGACGTTAACGAGTTTTGCATTCCGACCCCGTAGGTAGCAACACGAACATCAGAGGACTGATTGACGAAGCTAGTGCTGGATTCGAAGGTGGAACCATGAACCCAGTGCTTAGAGGACGTAATCGGCAACAAGAGCATATCGTTGAAGCTTGGAACCGAGGTAAGGGGGTGTTCGGGTTATAATTAATTAGAATATGACATATTTTGGGTCCAAGTCGCTAAACTTATTATGAACATGGTAAGAAATAATACTGGATGAAAGTTGTATATGAATGTATGTGTGTGAATGCATGTATGAATATAGACACTGATCGATTAAGGATCGTGTGTGGCTTATGATGACAGTTTAAAATACTTGATGTTGAAATAAATTGAAGTGTATAGTGGCAATGTGATGTCGGGCTTGACAAGCAGGTCACCCGTTTGATGAGTATATGTGTTGTTGATGGCCACTTATGATATGATGAGAAATGTGAATATGTATGATTGTGTGGTATGGGACGGCCGACGGTATGTATAGCCCCTCATTTCCAGCTCCCGTGGTTTTTGTGCCCAGTTGAGCTACCCAGTGGTCAAGCAGGACCCAGTGGTCGAGGTGGAGAGTCAAGCAGGACTCGGTGAACCAAGCAGGGTTCACAGGGTGTCAAGTAGGACCCCCAGCTGAAGGCCGATCCTTTAGTATCTGGATACTAGGCGTCAATTTTGTCTGAGAGTCAATGGTGACAATTGATGAATTTAGTATTGTGATAAGTATGATTTGCTATATTTGCCGAGTGCAATTTGATATATTTGCCGAGTATGATTTGATATATTTGTCGAGTGCAATTTGATATATTTGCTGAGTATGATTTGATATATTTGCCGAGTGTAATTTGATATATTTGGCGAGTATAATTTGATATATTTGCCAAGTGCAATTTGATATATTTGCCGAGTATGATTTGCTATATTTGCCGAGTGCAATTTGTTATATTTACCGAGTGTGGATTGCTAAATTTGCCGAGTGTGACTTGCAATATGATGATATAGTAATCGGACGGAGTTATATGCATGTAATTTGTTAATTTCCATTCTAGATTAATTATGATGCCAAACACTCACTATAACATCCTTAATTTTTAAAATAAATCTCAATAAATCAAATAATATTTTGTAAATAATTCAAATTTCCAAAACAGAATTTGAATTAAATAAATACAATGTCAATTTTACAAAAGCCGACCGGCTCTTTAAGTTTACAAATAAATAAATAAATAAAAACACTTGGTATTCAGGAGCCGGCCAAGGCTTCTACCCAAATACACTCCGAGCAGCATGAGTGACTTCTCATATCATGGTTGGGCCCTTTATTCACTGTAAAAATAACAACTGTAGGGGGTGAGCATAAACATATCAAATAACAGTTATTGAATTGGATAACAGTCCAATTAATAACTATATTTATAAAACAAAACCGATCACACAAAATCATTCATTTTCAAAACCGAGACATATACCTATACTCATCATAACAACATGTTATTCTCAATAGCACATAAATCAGTGTATACACATGCTCAATCAAATGGATCCAATCATTCATTTTCAATAATCATATATATCAACATCAGTACACATGATCAACCAAAATGGGATCATTATAATTTTTGTGTTGCAACACTGGCTCCCCGATCCATAATTCAACTTCTCGTTGATCCGGCCATTTTACAGGTACCAAACCGTTCTGCGCCCATAATGTAACACCGAGTACTACTCCCAGAGTGATAGCGGTCCTCTACTCAGTGCTACGGGCCAGCCTTGAGTCCCACTCAAAGGCGTCCGTGGTATATAGGAACCACCACAGGGTCTATGCCTTCATCAGGTCGTCCACAACTGGACCGGCATCACAGGCCCCCTGCAGTCCTGTGTGCGTCTCAATACAATTGATATATCAAACAAATATCAATCATACATCAACATAATCATCATATCATTCCACTCGGTAATACAATAGGCATAACACATAATAATTTCATGCCTATAATTCATACCACATCACCTTCATCAATCTCATATAAACTCAATATCATCACATGTAAACTCAATATGAATGGAAAATAATTAACATAAAGTATGTTATTTAATTGGGGTCTCAATAACATTTCATACATATATGACATATATCATATCAATAATACCCCAAATCCATTCATAAACCATCTATTTGAGATGTACGCTCCCCCTACCTGGAATAAAGAAGTTCTAGTAGCTCGTCAAGTGTTATCCTAGTCGCTGCTCAAGAATTCCGACTGGAATTGAACTTCTGCACCAGTCCCAAGTTTCTTCGTAAAGAGAAGGAAATGAAGACTTAATGTTCTTCCTCGTTTAATAGTTCCAGTAAAGATTGGAAATAAGAGAATTTTAGATGATAATTTCACTTTCAAAAGTTCTTCCATTAATCCAACAATGGAAGTATTTATATATATCTTTCACGTAGAAGAGACATGAATGAATTGAAGTATTCTGACACACGTCTCTTTAATGATAATGAAAGATTAAGATATTTTATGAAAAGGGGACAACACATTAAAAAGGGTCCCATTTCTTAGAAAATATCTGAAAAGGATCTTACTAGAACGTAGAAGAACAGGTTGATGTGGAAAGCATCCATAGTAAAATATTTATTAATTTCCGACTCGGTTTCTGCGTATTTCGACTCATTTCTGCATTCTGGGCATCTCTTTCCGAGAGGACTTATTAGAGCCTCTTTCCGCTCAGAATTCCATCATTCGGAAGCCATTCACTCGGAAAGGTTCCTTCTCATGAAACACTTGGCTTCCCTTCCTTGGAAATGACCCTTTCACAATTGTCTTATTCGGAAATACCTTAATCAGGCATATCTCACTCAGATATACCTTCTCCTGAGTCAAAGTCTTCCTCTTGCGTTCACTCGAAAGTTTCTCCACTGAAAGGTCACTCGGAATTTGGAGTCCACTTCCTTTCTCGAAAATCATTCCTTTTGAAAGGATTACTCAGATATTTATCCTCCTCAGAATTATTTACTCACAAATATAGTCAGTCGGAGTTCAAGTCTTTGTCCAAAAGCACTCTTTCTAGAAGGACTCACTCGGAATGTATCACTCGGAAATGTCACAGTGACATTTCACTCGACAACCCATTCACCCAGATATACTCCACTCGGAGATGTTTCTGTTTCACTCAGATTGGCCTCACTCAAAATTAGGCAGAGCTTTTCCTCACTCAAAAATTACTCTCTCGATCATGTTTCACTTGGAAACATCTTAAATTCACTTAGAATTAATCTTCTGTCTTATTTTACTCGGAGTCATACTTATTTCACTTGGAATCTGATTAATTTCACTCGAAAAATCTTGTCTCATTCATTTTTTACTCTGAATTTCATTCAGAAATTCTTCTTTAATTCTTTTTAAATTATTTTTCTAAAAATTATAAAAATCGGGATGTTACACTCACCCTTGTTGTGGCTTTCAATTTAGTAACCAGTGACAGGGAAGAGGTCAGAGCCTTGGAGGTGCGCCAAGCGGAGGATTGATACCAAGGAACCGAGTGATTTTGAAATGAATTATGAGTGTAATATATATATAATGAGTTTTCCGTATATGTGATGCTACAACATGTTGTGTATTGAACTAATTTCGAATCGGTATGTTGATTAATCGGATAAGAATTTATGTTGTTATGTGATCGGTATTGATTTTCATGAGTGAATTTGTTTGCTGTAGTAAAGTCAATTACCGGGTGAATCTCGCCCGAGCGTATTCAGTCTTGTCCGAGCGAGGGCCGGTTGATTTAGTGCCTATTTAGCTCAAGTGAGTATCTCTCGTCGCCTTCTGAGTGAATATTAGAATGTTTCTGAGTGAGTTATGGTCGAGAGAACCTCTTCCGAGTGAAGTAAGGTTAGGGTGTTTTCTGAGTGATACATGACCGAGAGAACCCTTTTCTGAGTGAAGGTTAAGGGGTTCCCGAGTGAGATATGACCGAGTGGACCCATTTCCGAGTAAAAAACCAATTTGTTAATTTTCCTTGCATGTATCGTGTTTCACTCAGGTTTGAAATGTAGGATTCGCTCAAGCGAGTCACAACTCGCCTAAGTGACCTTCTCGGGTTTCGCCTAAGCGAATCAGGGTCTCACTCAAGCGAGTGACCCCTGTCTTCATCTTTCTCCTTCCGCTAATTCTAATCACTCCCTGTGAACACCTATTTTTGTCCGGTGATATATATTAAAAAAAAAACAAGAAAAAAAGAGTTTTTTTTGTCCTAGAGTCCGGAGTCAATGTTGACTGCATTAACCGGGGTCCTAGCACGGTTTCATGACCGGTGTTACCTTATTAGTTCTAAGCTCGTACAGCCTCAGTGGAGTACGGTATTTTACACCTCAGTTCAAAGGGAATCCGAGGTTCTTCAAGTTAAAACTGATGTGTTAATCCGTACTTGAACTTCAAGACACACCGGAAGTACACCTGCAGGAGAGTCCCCAATGCTTAATATTTAACCGAGGTGAAGAGAAATGTCTATAGTTGACCAATGATTTCAGACCCCGGTTATGACTTACTAGTTCTCGTTGGTGACGCGGTACAGTGCTTAGAACCCCGCCCAGTCCAGATTGCCACCCCGGATCATATTAAAAAAAAATAATATTAAAAATTGCATAGTGACCGTTGGAATAGTAACCCTTCCCCATCTCTATAAATACCCAATCCCTCTTCATTTCCTACCACACCTCTCATTTCATCAATTCTCTTCATTTCTCTCAAGCAATGGCTGATGGATGCCGAAGCCAAGAGGAAAGAATAAGGGAGGGAAGACGATGTTTTGTGACTACCTTTTTACTCCTTATAGTGTGGGTAGTAATTTATATTTATTGGATATTTTATATATTTCCATATATGTAATAAATAATTTATGTTTCCATTTGTACCTTTAAATAAAAGGCCAAAAAAAAAACGAAAAATAAATGGGCAAAAAAAAATCAGAAAAAAAATAAATAAAAAAAAGCGAAAATAAAATAAAAATAAATAAAAAGGGCCAAAAAAAAGAAAAGAAAAAGAAAAAAAAGAAAAGAAAAAAAAGGGCCCAAACAAAAAAAACTAAAAAAAAAACTCAAAAAGAACAAAAAAAAAGAAATGGGCCCAAAAAAAAAGTCCAAAAAAAAAAATTTTTTAAAAAAAACGAAAATAAAAAAAATTAAAAAAAAAGAAAAAAAAGAGGAAAGTCACGGTGGTTTTAGTGGTGGGCCCGGTTTGGTTGGATAATTGGAGAAAATTGGGGAAATTGACATCAAATTTGGACAAATTAAAAAAGTAGAAAAGTGATGTCATTTATGGAGAATCCAATGCCAATTTTCTTCTATAAATAGAAGGTGATATTGAGGCATTTTGGAGGAAGAAGAGAAAAAAGAGGGGAAAGAGTGTTAAATTTTTGTGAGAATTTTTAGAAGTTTGGGTTTTCAAAAATTACTTTGTGTAATCCTAGTTAGGAAAATGAGTGCACAACTCTTGTTTGTCTTAGTATGTGAGTTTTTGTGAGCTAAAATACTATCCAAGTGTTGTAACCGGTATCCAAATACCTTCAAATCAAGTCCAAACAAAGCCAAAAACAAAGGAAATCTACACAAAATTGATTTCCCGACTTCCGTTCTAGTTTCTCTGTAATTGATCTTGTACCAAGGTATTTTTTTATTAATACAAAGTTGTTTATTTATATTTATTTATTCGTCTTATTTAATTGTTATTTATTTTTCTGCACTTTTATTTTTCTTTATTTAAATTCAAGCACTTTATTTTCCTGCACTTTATTTTTCTGCAGTTATTTATTTGTTTATTTATTTTTATGCATCTCCATCTTTATTTATTTATTTGTACCTTTATTTTTCCTTATTTATTTTTTTTTACACTTTTATTCCTCTTTATTTACTTTTCTGCACTTTTATTATTGTTAATTTATTTTTCTGCACTTTATTTATCCGCACTTTATATTTCTGTAATTATTAGTTCATTTTTTTATTTTTTACATTTTTATCTTTATTTATTTATTTTTATGCCCTTTTATTTTATTTATTTACTTTCCGTCCCTTTATTTTTGTTATTTACTTTTCTGCCTATTTATTTTCATGTATTTACTTTTCTGCCCCTTTATTTTTGTTATTTACATTTCTGCCCCTTTATTTTTATATATTTACTTTTCTTCCCCTTTATTTTTGTTATTTACATTTCTGCCCCTTTATTTCCATGTATTTACTTTTTAGCCCTTTTATTTTGGTTATTTACATTTCTGCCCCTTTATTTTTGTTATTTACATTTCTGCCCCTTTATTTCCATGTATTTACTTTTTAGCCCTTTTATTTTGGTTATTTACATTTCTGCCCTTTTATTTTTGTTATTTACATTTCTGCCCCTTTATTTTTGTTATTTACATTTCTGCCCCTTTATTTCCATGTATTTACTTTTTAGCCCTTTTATTTTGGTTATTTACATTTCTACCCCTTTATTTTTGTTATTTACATTTCTGCCTCTTTATTTTTGTTATTTATATCTCTGCCCCTTTATTTTATGTATTTATTTTTTTTTTGCTCTTTTATTTTTATGTATTTATTGTTATGTCTATTTATTTTTATTTTTATTTTTTTGAACTTTTCATTTATTTTTTTTCTACCTTTATTTTTTTTATTTTATTATTATTATTTATTCTCTATACTTTTTATTTTTAGTTATTTATCTTTTTGCTTTTATCTTTCTACACTTTCTATTTATTTATTTACGTTTGACCATTTTAATAGTTTATAAATATGTTATATATATACATAATTATCCATTTTTATTATGGTCATGATTTCCTATTATTTTCTCTTAGTAACCTTTTAATAATTAAGAAGAAATTATTTTCATAAAAAAATAAAAAAAATCAAGACTAATAAATAGTGTGTTATTTATTCATTCATTTTTCTCTTAAATTTAAGATGAGATTAATTTAGATGAGACATCTTATTAATCTTATTTTCTTAAAAGATAATTAAATAATATTCCGTGTCAATTTTAATTAATTAAGTGTATTATATTTCTTTATCTTCATGTTGATGTGTTTAATTTTATTTTTTTTCTCTTATCTTTATTTATTTATTTATTTATTTGTTTTGAACTTTATATTTCTCAATAAAAATCAATTTTTTGTACTAGAAAATAAGTAAGACAAGACGTCTTATTGTTTTTTTATCTTTTTATTTTTATGGTCTTTTAATCATTTGTTTATTTATTTTCTTAGAACTAAAAAACAACAAACTTAGGAGATGTATTTTTTTTACTATCTTTGTTTTATTCATATTTATATATTTTTTTATTGTGTATATTATTTATGATTGTTTTATGAAGGATGAAATATTTGATAATCATTTTTTAAATTACGCATGATCAATTTGGGTAACCGTTTTTTACGGACAGTGTGGGGTGCTAATACATTCCCCACCTGTAATTCGACTCCCGGACTAAACAGAATCTCATTTTTTTAAAAAACAAAAAAAAACCAGTGCTATTTAAAGATTTTCCTAATATTTTCCTTAATAAATATTGGTGGCGACTCCTTGAAACCTTTATTTTTTAGGCTTCTCAAGAGCCTCACTTCAATGCAGTTTCAATTTTCTTTTATTTGTCTTTAACCAGTCCGCGTCGTGCGCCGGGACCCCGGTCGCGACAGATAGCGACTCCACTGGGGATATTTTGAGAGTCAAGCCCGTTAAATTGATCTTGTGTATTTTGTTGATTGTTAATTATTTCATCCTTTATATTTATTTGTTATGTTATTCTTGTTGTTTATCTAATCTTCCATTAATTTTAGATTTTATACTATTTTTTTTTACTTCTTTATTGCCTTAATTTAGAACCTTAGGGTAGAAGACATGTGATATTTATTTTGCTTTATGTTTGTTCATTGTGAAGAATGGGTAAAAATCCAGGTATGAATGCCCCACACACTTCACATTCACCATAATGCACACACTATTAGAAGGGACCCTATTCCCGGGCCCCGCAAAAGACATAGGCTAGGGGAGATTATTAGCGGTGTCATTTAGGACGAGACGTCCTACCATGATTCGCGTGAAAATCTCAGCCGGGGTGTTATCTTAGTTATGATGTCCGCACTAAGTAGGATTCCCTACTTTTTGTATAAGACTCATAGCTAAAGATCAGAGCTCCGGTGACCTTCTTAGAACCAATTAGAACAATTACATTTTGAAGAAACACGATTAAATAGTCTTAGAGCCAATTAGGTGGTTACCTTGTCTAAGACACAATTGGGCAAACATTCCTTTTATCTTTTATTCATTTGCACAAAGTTTTTTTTTAAAAAAAAAATCATCAAAAATGTATCTTTTCTATACTCAAGTCATGATAAATACTATCACTCTTATGTGAGGATATTTATCAAACTGTTTTCTTTGTTAATCTGATTTATTTATTTCTTTTGTTAAAGGTGAAATTTAAACATCGGTAAGTATCACTAAAAATGGAATTTAATATGAGATCAAGTGATCAAGAAGTGAACGCAACTGGTCTAAAAAATTTGTTACACCTCAAAGTCATCAGATCAAATACTAGCAATCTGTTGTCCTTAAGCAAAAGGATGGATATTACCCAGAAAATGACCTTTACAAGGAAGTATGGAAAGATCTTAAAATTCTTAGAGGTCGAAGTGCAAGAAGGGGCCCTTACTGCTCTAGCTCAGTTTTATGATCCTCCTCTCCGTTGTTTTACATTCAAAGATTTCCAGTTAGCTCCTACTTTGGAGGAGTTTGAACAAATATTTGGCTTGCCATTAGAAGATTTGAAACCTTATCGTCGAACTGAACATCATGCTTCAATCTTCAGTGTAGCTCGCATTCTTAAGATGGATCCTGAAATGCTTAAGAAGGCTCAATTAAACAGGAACCAAATTTCAGGATTCGCACTAAGCTTCTTTGAGCAGCAACTTCTCAGTCAGGTAGGGAAAGGAGAATGGGACGTGTTTGTTGACATTTTGGTGTTGGCCATCTATAGTGTGATCCTCTTCCCAAGCCTTGATAATTATATTGATTTCAAGGCAATTGATGTTTTCCTAGCTAGAAAGCTTAGAGGTGAAAGTTCCATGACTGCTGTCTTAGCTGATATCTATTGTACAATGGATTCCTGTCATAACCGGAATGGGAAAAAGATCGTCTGTTGTCTACCCGCCTTGTATATATGGCTTACTTCTCATGTCTTCAATCAAGTTGGCAAGGTTGAATGTTCTATCTCTGATTTGAAGCTCCTTAGGTTAACCAAGAAGACTAATAGGGAGTGGGCAGGACATCTGGCAGGATTATCTGCTAGCATGATTCGGTGGTACCCTCAGTGGATGAACGTAGATTCCATTATTTATTGCTGTGGAAAATTTCTGAATGTGCCTCTCATGGGAACTCAAGGATGCATCAATTACAATCCTAGCATTGCAAAAAGACAACTTGCTTATCCTATGATACAGCCTCCAGAAGAAGAAAGAGTAACGCCTTTCCTTCATTATTATATTGAGGGAAATAGTGCCCCTGTTATTCAAACTGTCATTGATGCTTGGGGCAAGGTTCATAGTAAAGGAAAAGAATTGGGTGTCCGAAGTCATGCCGCAAAAGAAAGTTACCACCAGTGGATTTCAAATAGGGTAGCCATTGTTAAATTACCCTTTAAAGATCACGGTGCTCATGTGAGAAATCCAGTTCCCGATGAAAGCAAAGAGATTGAAAATTTGAGGAGTGAGTTGGCTGAAATGACAAAGAAAAATCAAGTTTTGGAGGATGATTTAATCAAAATTCAACAAGACAATGCTTCCCTTAAGAGAAAAAGGTGTGAATTAGAAAATGCCTTTGAAGACATAGGTAAGAAGCAGCGAATTGAAAGAGAACATATGATGCAATTGGATCAATGCCTCCAAACCGCGAACAGCCAATTGAAGACCAAAGAGAAACAAAAGAATGATATATTGGCTGACAAAGGGCGGTTACGAGAAATTCTAGCCAAGACAAAAGAAGAAGCTCAAGGTGAAAAGAACCTTATGCAAGCACGAATTGATGAACTGGAACGACAAGTCAGAGATGTCGTCAGTGCTTGCGAGCATGAAATAAATGAAGAAAAATGGCAAGCCATGGAAGACAAGGATAGATATGAAGAGATTATACGTTTAATGACCCTAGAAAGGGTTGAGTTGGAAAGTCTTGTCTATTCTTGGAGAGACCATTTTTCTAATCTAGTCGGTCTTGCTAATGGAACACTTAGAGATATTCCTCACCTGTTGAAGAAGGCTGAAGCAATGATGAATCCGCTTTCTACACCGGAGGAAATTACAATATTCATCCAATACTGCAAGGGGCAATTGGATGAAATGAAGGTCTGGATTGCTAAAGCAAGAGAGAATTGATTTTGAGTTGTTGTAACAAACAATGTATCAGAACTTGTTGATCAATGAATAAATCTCATGTTGAATTTGTATTTTTCTTCTAACTTAGTACTTTAGAAAAAGACATTCTAAAAGAAAGGTTTATCTTTACTTACCGATATTTAAAATTCATCATGTATTTACTTTACATCTCTTTATGTCATTTAACAATACTTGTTCTTGTACCAAGGGGGGTTTCTTTGTATTTATTCACATCACGGGGAGAAGGGGCTCAAAGCATCCTTATCAAACTAGACTGCAAACAAGACTCATGGCAGAGCCGGAAAGCGCAGTTGAAGAATTAAGGAATGAAGTTGGCCAGATCAAGGAGCAGATGGCAGAAATACTTAAGCTTCTTGAAAGAAGAGGTACAGAAAGGGGATCTTCTGCAGGAAATGGGGAACAAACATCCACTCCTCAAGTTCAAGCTCAAGAGGGGAACCCTATACCTTTAAATGATCCTGCTCCAGTCACTGAAACTCCATTCATCTCACACCAACCTTATGGTATGCCATTGCCACCTTTTGTTTCCCAAGACGGGAATGTTCAGCAAGCATATGCTTGGCCTCCATATGGCTTACCTCAAGGATATTACACCATGCATCCTAATCCCAATCAAGAGAATCCTCCTGCTGTTCAACAAATTCCCAATCCTCCTGTATCTAACCCTCCAAATTTCAACCAATCAACAGCAATTCCCCAAAACACTCAGGCTCCACCCAATGTCGCTCCACCCAATGTCACTCCACCTAATACAATTCCACCACAAAATCACCAGACTCTAAATGATGCCACACAACAAAACCCATAAGCAGTGCCATATTATTTCCCTTATGGTTGCACAATACCACAGGCAGGTGTTTCCCAAAACTTGTCACACAAAGCTCAAGTCCCTCCACCAAATCCTGATCAGCCAGCAGCGCCTTTGTCAAAAGGGCAAATGGAAATATTGGAAGAAAGGTTGCGTGCAGTAGAGGGAAGAAGTGGCTTAGGCGTAACAAATGTTTCTGAATTATGCCTAGTTCCAGATGTGGTAATTCCTCCCAAGTTCAAATTGCCGGAATTTGATAAATACAAAGGAACAACTTGTCCTCGTAACCATTTGACCATGTACTACCGAAAGATGGCTGGGTATGCTTATGATGAAAAGTTACTGATCCATTTTTTCAAGATAGCCTTGCTGGGGCAGCGTTGAGCTGGTACACTCACCTTGAACGAACTCGTATTCGTTGTTGGAAGGATCTAGCCGATGCCTTTCTGAAGCAATATAAATACAATATGGACATGGCACCAGACCGGCTACAACTTCAGAATATGACCAAAAGGAATACTGAGTCCTTCAAAGAATATGCTCAACGATGGAGGGAAATGGCTGCACAAGTTGAACCACCTCTGATAGAGAAAGAGATAGTGGCAATGTTCATTGACACTCTTCAGCCACCGTTCTATGAAAGGATGCTTGGGAGTGTATCATCAAGCTTTTCTGATATGGTGGTAATAGGGGAAAGAATTGAAAGCGGTTTGAGAACAGGAAAAGTTGTCCAAAGTTCCCCATCAATAGGAAGACCTATGACAGGGGCAGGAAGAAGAAAGGGTGAGGAAGCAAATGCTGTAATGGGAAATCAAGGTCAACATAATCAAAAAATGTTCCAACCTTCCCCTTTCCCTTTCCCACCTCATTATCCACCGTACGGACCTTACCCTTATGTAGCTGCTACTTCTGGAAATTCATTTCCCCATCCTCAATCATATAGACCCCCACCCGTCCATAATTTTAAGAATACACCACCACCTCCTCCCCAACAATGAATGCAAAATCCCAACCCAAATCTTCCACAAAAAAAACCAAACAATGACCGTCCTTCTGTCCAATTTGATCCAATTCCTATGACATATACTGAACTTTTGCCTCAACTTCTCAAAAGTTCTCTTGTTGTACGATGTCCTTTAAAACCCGTAGGGCCACCCTATCCTAAGGGGTATGATCCTAATGTGAAGTGTGATTATCATGCTGGGGAACCGGGGCATTCTACAGAAAATTGCATTGCCTTAAAGTTTAAGGTACGTGATTTGATAAATGCCAAGTGGTTGGATTTTGAAGAAGGCTCCCCAAATGTGATTAGAAATCCTTTGCCTAATCATGGACATACTGGGGTAAATGCAATAACACATGACTTGGGAAGTGATCATTGTCCCCCTTGCAATGATGTCAACATGATCCATGGGTAGCATAGTACAGACTCAGTAAGCCCAGTTACCCCTGTTCCTTTGGTGGTCTATTACACCAAGAAACCTTTGACCGAACCAGTCATAAACCATCCGTCCTTGACAATTAGGACCCCATCTCCATTTTCATACAAGGATACCCATGTAGTACCTTGGAAGTATGAAGTGGATGTAATCCCTCAACTCCTAAAGGGATCGTCATCCTCAGTAACCAATATTTCTGAGACAAGTGGAATGACTAGGAGTGGACGAGTTTATGCTCCTGAAAACTTGAGAAAGGAGGATACACCTGTAAGTGAAAAAGAAAGTCGTGGTAAAGAACAAGATCCTCCCCAAAGAATAACAGAGGAAGATGCTTGTGAATTTTTGAAATTCATTAAGCAAAGCGAATACCAGGTCCTTGACCAGTTAAACCACACTCCTGCAAAAATATCCTTGTTATCTCTCTTATTGGACTTAGAACCACATCGTGGAAAGTTATTGAAGGTCTTGAATAAAGCACATGTTGCGAAAGATATTTCGCCTGAAAAGTTTGAAGGGATAGTAGGGCATATTGCCTCAAATGACTACTTAACTTTCACCGACGAAGAGATACCTGCTGAAGGAAGAGGTCATAATAAGGCATTACACATCTCTGTCAAGTGTCGGGATCATATCGTAGCCAAGGTCCTAGTTAATAATGGCTCCTCTCTGAATATCATGCCAAAGTCCACTTTAAATCAACTACCTTTTGATGGGTCACATATGAAGTCAAGCTCAATGGTAGTAAGAGCTTTTGACGGTACTCAGAGAGAGGTCATTGGAGATATTGAGATCCCCATCCAAGTGGGCCCATGCACCTTCAATGTATTATTTCAAGTGATGGATATCAATCCTGCTTATAGCTGCCTATTGGGGAGGCCTTGGATACATTCTGCCGGTGTGGTTCCATCTACCCTTCATTAAAAGCTTAAATTTGTGGTAAACAACAAGCTAATCATTGTTTCTGGTGAGGGAGATTTCCTTATCAGTAAGCCTATGTCAACTCCATATATAGAAGCGGCTGAAGAAAGTCTTGAGACTTCCTTCCAATCATTGGAAATTGCTCACACCACCTATGTGAGCGAAGGGTTACAACTAGCTCGTCCTTCTAAAGCTTCTATGATGGTAGCTAAAGTGATGATGAAATCTAGATTCCAGCCAGGGAAAGGGCTTGGGAAGATGCTTGATGGAGGAGTAGACCCATTATTGGTTAAGGAGAATAAGAACGGCTTTGGGCTGGGGTATCATCCATCTCCAATGGAAAGAGCGAAGGTTTTCGCAGATAAGAGAGAAAAGCGACTTGCACGGTTAGAAAACTGAGAACCCCTAACTGCGAAGATCCCTATCTGTGACCTTTACCAAAGCTTCAGGAGTGCAGGCTTGACATCTCCAGACCAAGTGGCAGTCATCGATGATGAGTCCAAGAGAGAAGAAGACTTAATTTACCCTTGTCCTTTAGATACTAAGTTGTGTAATTGGGAAGCCGTTGAGCTTCCAGAGATCATTTCAAAGTAATTATTCACTTTGTAGGTTTTGTTTAAATCCTTTGGCTATGCCTAAAGCCTTAGGATGAGTTTTAATAAGGGCAAAACATGTTTTCTTTATCATTTTCAATAAATAAAAGTTAAGTTCGATTATCATTTTTCTTATTTTACCTTTTTATATTAAATAAATTGCAGATCTGAAATTGAATTCCAAAATAATAAGATTGCTTTCTCCCATCATGATTTTAATCCAATAAGCGAAGAGGATGAAGAGTCTGATGAACCTTCCCCTGAATTACTAAGGCTGCTAGATCAGGAAAATAAAGAAATTTCT
Source organism: Clitoria ternatea (assembly GCA_037962975.1). Lineage (NCBI taxonomy): Eukaryota > Viridiplantae > Streptophyta > Magnoliopsida > Fabales > Fabaceae > Clitoria > Clitoria ternatea. The sequence goes on from CM075674.1 coordinate 59,206,567, forward strand.
CCCTATCTAGAAATTGTTGAAGTCATAAATTTGGGGAGTGAAGAAAACAAACAAGAAGTCAAGATCGGCACCTCTTTGAGTAGAGAACATAAGAGGGAATTAATAGAATTATTGGTCGAATTCAGCGATGTGTTTGCTTGGTCGTATCAGGATATGCTGGGATTGGATAACTACATCGTTGAACACAAGTTGCCATTGAAACCCGGTTGCATCCCCATAAAGCAGAAGTTGAGAAGGATGAAGCCAGAAATGCTCTTAAAGATTAAAGAAGAGATAACCAAACAGTTGGATGCCGGGTTCTTGGCTGTCTCCAAATACCCTGAATGGGTGGCCAACATTGTTCCGGTCCCGAAAAAAGATGGGAAGGTGCGAATGTGTGTTGATTACCGGGATTTGAATAGAGCTAGCCCAAAAGATGACTTTCCATTGCCACATATTGATGTTCTTGTTGATAACACGGCCCAACATTCCATTTTTTCATTCATGGATGGATTTTCTGGGTACAACCAAATCAAGATGGCACCCGAAGACATGGAAAAAACCACTTTTATTACTTTGTGGGGAACCTTCTGCTACAAGGTGATGTCTTTTGGATTGAAAAATGCCGGTGCCACTTACCAAAGAGCAATGGTAACTCTATTTCATGACATGATGCATAAAGAGATAGAGGTTTATGTGGATGATATTATTGCCAAATCCAAATCTGTTGAAGGTCACTTAATTGACTTACGAAAGCTCTTTGAACGCCTGAGAAAATTCAAACTCAGATTAAATCCGGCTAAATGCACTTTTGGGGCTAGCTCTGGAAGGTTGCTTGGTTTCATTATCAGTGAGAAAGGTATCGAAGTGGATCCCGATAAAGTAAAGGCAATCATGGAAATGCCTGCTCCTAGCACTGAAAAAGAAGTACGAGGATTCCTTGGAAGGTTGAATTACATAGCTCGTTTCATTTCTCAACTAACAGCTGTATGTAATCCAATCTTTAAGTTGCTTCGTAAAAATCAACCATCACAATGGAATGATGACTGCCAGGAGGCCTTTGACCAAATAAAGCAATACTTGCAATCCCCACCGATCTTGGTTCCCCCAACCCCAGAAAGACCACTCCTGTTGTATTTGACGGTGATAAATGAGTCTATGGGTTCTGTACTGGGGCAACATGATGAGTCTGGGAGAAAAGAGCATGCTATTTACTATTTGAGCAAGAAGTTCACTGAGTGCGAAGCACGATATTCCACTATAGAACGAACTTGTTGTGCATTAGCATGGGCTGCTCGTCGCCTAAGACAATACATGTTATCTTATACTACTTGGTTGATATCTAAGATGGACCCAATTAAGTACATCTTTGAGAAACCGGCTCTGACGGGAAGAATAGCTCGTTGGCAGGTTCTTTTGACTGAGTATGATATCATTCATGTCACCCAAAAAGCTGTAAGAGGGAGTGCTTTAGCTGATCACTTGGCCCACCATCCCCTAAAAGAGTACCAACCAATGTCATTCGAATTTCCTGATGAAAATATTATGATGTTGTTAGAAGAGAAAAATTGTCCTAATAGAACTTGGATTTTGATGTTCGATGGGGCGTCGAATACACTGGGGCATGGGATTGGGGCCATCCTAATCTCACCAGATAACAAGCTTTTCCCATTCACTGCTAGACTTTGTTTTGATTGTACCAATAATATTGCAGAATATGAAGCTTGTGTTTTGGGGATTCAGGCGGCACTTGAAGCAAAGGTGAAATCTCTACAAATATACGGAGATTCTGCCTTGGTGATTCATCAACTGAAAGAAGAATGGGATACTAGAGATGGAAAATTGATTCCTTATCAAGCTCACATCATGGAACTAATCAAAGGGTTTGATGAAGTCTTTTTCCATCATATTCCTCGGGATGATAACCAATTAGCCGATGCTTTGGCCACGTTGGCCTCCATGTTCAACATAAGTAGGGATTGTGACATGCCCTTCATCGAGATTGAAAGGCGTCTCGAACCTGCATATTGTCATGAGATAGAAGAAGAGCCCGATGGGAAACCATGGTTTCATGACATCAAAAATTATATTCAAAATCAAGAATATCCTCCTGGTATCTCAGAAAATGATAAAAGAACCCTCAGGCGCCTAGCCATGAATTTCTTTATGACTGGGAATACACTCTATAAGAGAAATTATGATTCTGTTCTCCTTCGTTGCGTAGACGTGACGGAAGCTAACAAAATCATGAAGGATGTTCATGAAGGGCCTTTCGGAATACATGCAAATGGGCACTCGATGGCAAGAAAAATTCTCCGATCTGGATATTATTGGATGACAATGGAGAATGATTGTAATAACTATACCAAGAAATGTCACAAGTGTCAAACCTATGCAGACAACATTCATGCACCACCATCTTCTTTGCACATTCTAACAGCGCCTTGGCCTTTTGCTATGTGGGGCATAGATGTTATTGGTCCCATTGAACCAAAAGCATCGAATGGGCATCGCTTTATTTTGGTGGCCATTGATTACTTCACCAAGTGGGTTGAAGCAGCTTCCTACACCAACGTGACTAAAAATGTTGTGGTCAAATTCATCAAGAGAGAATTGATTTGTAGATATGGTTTACCAAATCAGATCATCACTGATAATGGTACAAACCTGAATAATAAAATGATGGATGAACTCTGCGAGGAATTCAAAATCAAACACCTCAATTCATCTCCATACAGACCTAAGATGAATGGAGCAGTGGAAGCTGCTAACAAAAATATAAAGAAAATCATACAAAAGATGGTTGAAACCTACAAAGACTGGAGTGAGTTACTTCCTTTTGCTTTACATGGGTATCGTACCTCTGTACGGACTTCGACAGGGGCAACACCCTTCTCATTGGTGTATGGTATGGAAGCTGTTTTACCAATAGAAGTGGAAATTCCGTCTTTAAAAGTAATCATGGATGCCAAATTAGAAAAAGCTGAATGGGTTCGGTCCCGGTATGATCAATTAAATTTAATTGATGGGAAAAGGTTAACCGCTCTCTGTCATGGGCAGTTATACCAAAAGCGTATGAAGAAGGCATACGAAAAGAAAGTGCGACCTCGTCAATTTCATGAAGGTGATTTGGTACTGAAGAAAATCTTGCCGAATCAAAATGATCACCGAGGCAAATGGAAGCCAAATTATGAAGGACCATTCGTCGTAAAGAGAGTCTTTTCTGGAGGAGCTTTGATTTTGACGAACATGGATAGTGAGGAGTTATCTTTCCCAGTCAATTCAGATGTAGTCAAGAAGTATTATGCTTGAGCGTACTCTAAAGGGATAGGGTAGTCTTTATGTCCTCTAAAAGTTTGGATTAAAAATTATGATATAAACTTGTAATTTTCCCAAGTAAATATATGGAATTTTCAATTTCAGTTCCAATCCTGGTCTTGTCAGGTTTCATTTGCATGCATTTTGTGGAAAATATTAAAAAAAATCATGAAAGGCATATTTTTAATCTCAAACAAGCTTGATACTTCCCAATTACACAGACCTTGGAAATCAGGATATTCCGCTCTGCCATGAGTAATAACAAGTCCTATAAGGATTGTGGTAGTCACCTGGAGGAAACAAGATCTTTGACCTTTGGTTTTCCACTTGACTATTTCTTCCATGCAGGTTTGAGGGTACAACAAGGACAAGCGCTCCCCATGAAGAGTCGAGATCAACAGTTTCAGCCTATCACCTAACTCCAGTCGGGATGGTTTACTAAGATGTGAAAATGCAATCCTTGTATTCACTCAGAACCCACACTAAACCAGAAAAGTCAATCTCAGACACATTCTTCTTGAGCATAAATCTCATATAATTCTCTACCATAAGTCATTATGGTAGAGGTATCTCCCATTAGTCTTACTTCATGTCCAAGCCTAAGGTATCCATTCCTAGGCTACTCAAGATCAAATCAGGGGCATTTCCCCAGTCATTTAGTAAACATGTCAAAGCCTCAGGTATCCATCCCTAGGCTATCTCAATCAAAATCAAATCAGGGGCATTTCCCCAGTCATTTAGTTTCATGTCAAAGCCTCAGGTATCCATCCCTAGGCTATCTCAATCAAAATCAAATCAGGGGCATCCCCAGTCATTTAGTTTCATGTCAAAGCCTCAGGTATCCATCCCTAGGCTATCTCAATCAAAATCAAATCAGGGGCATCCCCCCAGTCATTTAGTTTCATGTCAAAGCTTCAGGTATCCTTCCCTAGGCTATCTCAATCAAAATCAAATCAGGGGCATCTTCCCAGTCATTTAGTTTCATGTCAAAGCTTCAGGTATCCTTCCCTAGGCTATCTCAATCAAAATCATTCAGGGGCATCCCCCTGTCATCTATTTTATGTCGAAGCCTCAAATACCCATTCTTAGGCTCCTCAAAATGTCAAGACAACTTCATATTTTTCCAAAGCTTCAGGTATTAACCCCTAAGTTATGCCATTTATCTTCCTGTCATGTTCCAAGTGCCTCTCCTTAAACTGTCTAGCATTGGGACAACACCATTCGGCTATTTACTTCTTGTCAAAAGTTGCCGGGTATTCTTAGTGGTGTTCACGTCTTTACTTTCTTTTCACATCAATAATATGAATATGTCTCATATTCTTTCATGAAAAGAAGTAAAGAGGGGCATCTGTGAACACCTATTTTTGTCCGGTGATATATATTAAAAAAAAAAAGAAGAAAAAAAGAGTTTTTTTTGTCCTAGAGTCCGGAGTCAATGTTGACTGCATTAACCGGGGTCCTAGCACGGTTTCATGACCGGTGTTACCTCATTAGTTCTAAGCTCGTACAGCCTCAGTGGAGTACGGTATTTTACACCTCAGTTCGAAGGGAATCCGAGGTTCTTCAAGTTAAAACTGATGTGTTAATCCGTACTTGAACTTCAAGACACACCGGAAGTACACCTGCAGGAGAGTCCCCAATGCTTAATATTTAACCGAGGTGAAGAGAAATGTCTATAGTTGACCAATGATTTCAGACCCCGGTTATGACTTACTAGTTCTCGTTGGTGACGCGGTACAGTGCTTAGAACCCCGCCCAGTCCAGATTGCCACCCCGGATCATATTAAAAAAAAAATAATATTAAAAATTGCATAGTGACCGTTGGAATAGTAACCCTTCCCCATCTCTATAAATACCTAATCCCTCTTCATTTCCTACCACACCTCTCATTTCATCAATTCTCTTCATTTCTCTCAAGCAATGGCTGATGGATGCCGAAGCCAAGAGGAAAGAATAAGGGAGGGAAGACGATGTTTTGTGACTACCTTTTTACTCCTTATAGTGTGGGTAGTAATTTATATTTATTGAATATTTTATATATTTCCATATATGTAATAAATAATTTATGTTTCCATTTGTACCTTTAAATAAAAGGCCCAAAAAAAACGAAAAATAAATGGGCAAAAAAAAATCAGAAAAAAAATAAATAAAAAAAGCGAAAATAAAATAAAAATAAATAAAAAGGACCAAAAAAAAAAGAAAAGAAAACGAAAAAAAAGAAGAGAAAAAAAAGGCCCAAACAAAAAAAACTAAAAAAAAAGCTCAAAAAGAACAAAAAAAAAGAAATGGGCCCAAAAAAAAAAGTCCAAAAAAAATTTTTTAAAAAAAAACGAAAATCAAAAAAAATTAAAAAAAAGAAAAAAAGAAAAAAAAGAGGAAAGTCACGGTGGTTTTAGTGGTGGGCCCGGTTTGGTTGGATAATTGGAGAAAATTGGGGAAATTGACATCAAATTTGGACAAATTGAAAAAGTAGAAAAGTGATGTCATTTATGGAGAATCCAATGCCAATTTTCTTCTATAAATAGAAGGTGATATTGAGGCATTTTGGAGGAAGAAGAGAAAAAAGAGGGGAAAGAGTGTTAAATTTTTGTGAGAATTTTTAGAAGTTTGGGTTTTCAAAAATTACTTTGTGTAATCCTAGTTAGGAAAATGAGTGCACAACTCTTGTTTGTCTTAGTATGTGAGTTTTTGTGAGCTAAAATATTGTCCAAGTGTTGTAACCGGTATCCAAATACCTTCAAATCAAGTCCAAACAAAGCCAAAAGCAAAGGAAATCTACACAAAATTGATTTCCCGACTTCCGTTCTAGTTTCTCTGTAATTGATCTTGTACCAAGGTATTTTTTTATTAATACAAAGTTGTTTATTTATATTTATTTATTCGTCTTATTTAATTGTTATTTATTTTTCTGCACTTTTATTTTTCTTTATTTAAATTCAAGCACTTTATTTTCCTGCATTTTATTTTTCTGCAGTTATTTATTTGTTTATTTATTTTTATGCATCTCCATCTTTATTTATTTATTTGTACCTTTATTTTTCCTTATTTATTTATTTTTTTTACACTTTTATTCCTCTTTATTTACTTTTCTGCACTTTTATTATTGTTAATTTATTTTTCTGCACTTTATTTATCCGCACTTTATATTTCTGCAATTATTAGTTCATTTTTTTATTTTTTACATTTTTATCTTTATTTATTTATTTTTATGCCCTTTTATTTTATTTATTTACTTTCCGTCCCTTTATTTTTGTTATTTACTTTTCTGCCCATTTATTTTTATGTATTTACTTTTCTGCCCCTTTATTTTTGTTATTTATATTTCTGCCCCTTTATTTTTATATATTTACTTTTCTGCCCCTTTATTTTTGTTATTTACATTTCTGCCCCTTTATTTCCATGTATTTACTTTTTAACCCTTTTATTTTGGTTATTTACATTTCTGCCCCTTTATTTTTGTTATTTACATTTCTGCCCCTTTATTTCTATGTATTTACTTTTTAGCCCTTTTATTTTGGTTATTTACATTTCTGCCCCTTTATTTTTGTTATTTACATTTCTGCCCTTTTATTTTTGTTATTTACATTTCTGCCCCTTTGTTTTCATGTATTTACTTTTTAGCCCTTTTATTTTGGTTATTTACATTTCTGCCCCTTTATTTTTGTTATTTACATTTCTGCCCCTTTATTTTTGTTATTTATATCTCTGCCCCTTTATTTTATGTATTTATTTTTTTTCTGCTCTTTTATTTTTATGTATTTATTGTTATGTCTATTTATTTTTATTTTTATTTTTTTGAACTTTTCATTTATTTTTTTTCTACCTTTATTTTTTTTTATTTTATTATTATTATTTATTCTCTATACTTTTTATTTTTAGTTATTTATCTTTTTGCTTTTATCTTTCTACACTTTCTATTTATTTATTTACGTTTGACCATTTTAATAGTTTATAAATATGTTATATATATACATAATTATCCATTTTTATTATGGTCATGATTTCCTATTATTTTCTCTTAGTAACCTTTTAATAATTAAGAAGAAATTATTTTCATAAAAAAATAAAAAAATCAAGACTAATAAATAGTGTGTTATTTATTCATTCATTTTTCTCTTAAATTTAAGATGAGATTAATTTAGATGAGACATCTTATTAATCTTATTTTCTTAAAAGATAATTAAATAATATTCCGTGTCAATTTTAATTAATTAAGTGTATTATATTTCTTTATCTTCATGTTGATGTGTTTAATTTTATTTTTTTTCTCTTATCTTTATTTATTTATTTATTTGTTTGTTTTGAACTTTATATTTCTCAATAAAAATTAATTTTTTTTACTAGAAAATAAGTAAGACAAGACGTCTTATTGTTTTTTTATCTTTTTATTTTTATGGTCTTTTAATCATTTGTTTATTTATTTTCTTAGAACTAAAAAACAACAAACTTAGGAGATGTATTTTTTTTACTATCTTTGTTTTATTCATATTTATATATTTTTTTATTGTGTATATTATTTATGATTGTTTTATGAAGGATGAAATATTTGATAATCATTTTTTAAATTACGCATGATCAATTTGGGTAACCGTTTTTTACGGACAGTGTGGGGTGCTAATACCTTCCCCACCTGTAATTTGACTCCCGGACTAAACAGAATCTCATTTTTTTAAAAAACAAAAAAAACCAGTGCTATTTAAAGATTTTCCTAATATTTTCCTTAATAAATATTGGTGGTGACTCCTTGAACCCTTTATTTTTTAGGCTTCTCAAGAGCCTCACTTCAATGCAGTTTCAATTTTCTTTTATTTGTCTTTAACCAGTCCGCGTCGTGCGCCGGGACCCCGGTCGCGACACTCCTATTTTATTAATGGATTTATTTCCGATCGGTTATTATTTTGAGTATGCTTAAGAAAAGTAAATATTATTTTATATTAAGACCTAATTAATTTTCATTAAACGTGAAAAATTATTACGAAAAATGATTAACCGGGTGTAATTAAATGGTAAATTGACGCGGGTCGTCACAGCATGTGCCACAACCAGTTGTCATTAATAGTTGTAGCTTTGCAGCATAAACCAGCATCATAGGAAATAGACAATTCCTTGACATGTTTGTCATTGCTATCAAGCCCATCTCAGCATCATTTATGGTGCAACCTTTCTTGTTGAATTTTAAGTCATAACCTTTTTCGGCAAGTTGACTAATACTTAAAAGGTTCTGACATATACCAGGTGCGTAGAACACATTAGAAATATAATTCAAAGATCCATCTTTCAATTTGATGGCAATCTTTCCTTTTCCCAAGACTTCAAGCTTTGAGTTATCACTAAGCTTGACTGTGGTGTGATAACTTTCATCGAAGTTAGAAAATAGCTCTTTCTTCCCATTTAGATGATTGTTGCATCCTGTATCTAACAACTATTGGTTGTTATTTCTATCAGCTACTGCATGAGTTGTTGTAAGCACCACCTTCATACCTTCCTCACTTTCTGCAACTCGGGCATGACTTTCTCTAATATTCAATGCTTTAGCATGACATTCTCGACTATAGTGACCAAACTTATTACAGTTATGGCACTGGATATGAGATTTGCATTCAGATTAAAAATGTCCGTACTTTTGGCATTTGTGACATTGAATATTAGATTTATTTGGAAATGACCCATTACCTCGTGTGGCTTGATTTGAGTCAACTTGAGGATTCCTTCCTCTTCCTTTGAAATTCTGACCCCTTTGATGGTAGTTGGCCCTTCTTTGCACAGGTCCCTCATTTCTAACATTTGTTTGAGCTTTTAATGCTTGCTCAACTGTCCCACTTGACCTTTCATTCATCTGCATCCCACTTGACAGATCAGAAATAAGGCTTTTTCATTAAGTAGACGATTTTTCTCTACTTGTTGCATATCAGCTTTTCCTTTGTCTTCTTCAGTTGGTTTAGCAAAACCATCTTTAATGATTTCACTATAACCATTGGTTTTTAAGCAAAGCTCCATGAGGCGTTTCCACATGGCAAAATTTGATCTGCCATCAAACTTGACAACAACTATTTGTACTTGTTGAACTTGACTTGCTCCGGTGCTGGAACTTGCTGCCATTTTGATACAACAAGCTCTGATACCAGATGTTGGCAATTAAAATGAATTGCCTAGTTGAAATTGAGATGCTATGGGAAGAAAATAAGAACACTCAAAGAGCAAAATTTAATTTCACTATAATATTTGTATAACAGGTACACTCAAGTTTTTTTAGCTTTGTTAAAAGCTAATACGTAAACACATAACACTCAAATAAAGCTTGTTGAAGCTTTCTCTCAATCTTTTCTTCTCACTTTCTTCTTCACTCAAGGCATACTAATAACTAAGGCAAGGTATCCTATTTATACTAAATTTTGATGTCACTTTTCTAAGGAAAATTCAAGTTGAAACTTACTTCCTAAGTTAGCAAAATTCAAGTTGGATTTTGCTTCCTAAGGTAGAAGAGTTCTAGTTGAATTTTACTTCCTAGGGTAGAAGAGTTCTAATTGAATTTTGCTTCTTGAGGTAGAAGAGTTCAAGTTGAAATTTGCTTCCTAATCTTAATTACTAAGCTTTTAGCAAATCAAATGACCAAGTTTAATTTCTAACAAAATCACAGTAGCTAAATTGTTTTGAGAATCAGTTGGAGGGTTTGTTAAAAAAAATTAGCTACCATTAACTATGTTTTTGTGTGAATAAATACTCACTTTATTCCATAAAATTGTAAGGGTACATTGATTTCCTCCTAAATTTAGTTTCGATGTAAACCCAAGTGTATAATTTATTTTTTTTATGATTCAATACTAATAATAATAATAATAATAATAATAATAATAATAATAATAATAATAATAATAATAATAATTATTATTATTATTATTATTATTATTATTATTATTATTATTATTATTATTATTATTATTATTAATCTTATTGAAATCAAACGGGTAAAATTGTAGTTTGATGAGTGGTTTTCAATACCCCTTGTCTTTCTCTTTTATTAATTAATAACTTATTAAAATATCTATTGATTAAGTGGATATGAGATATCCTCGTCTTAATTATAATAAACGTAATGTAATGAAAAACATTACGAATAAACAAATTAAAGAGATTATAAAATAAATTAAAAGTTGGACAAGTAAAATTTAACCTTCCAAATTTTCTTAGTTTCTAGTCTTGTAGGAACCAAATTTCGTATTATAAAAATAATGAGCAATAAAATATAGATTCATTACATTAGAAATGGAAAATAATGTCATAATGACAATTTTTTATGTTGTTTATTTTTTTTATTTTGAATGTTATAATGATAATTTAGAGACATGAAAGAATTTGTGAATGGTTAATAACAATTTAAGAACATAAAAATATTTATAAGTAAAAAAGTTTACATATGACTTCTTAGTATTACATATTTTTAACACATCATACTATAGTATTGTGTACTTTTGAATTTATATATTATAAATAAAATTTGTATATTTGATTTTAAATTTAATTATTATTAATTAATATTTCTGCAACTTTACTACTTGTAAGTTAAAGTTGAGAACAACATTAATTGATAATTATGAGGTTAAAATTTAAATAGATACTTTTAACAAGTCCAAATCTTTGAGGGTCATAAATTATAAGTTAGAAATTAAATAGATATATAAATATACTTTTAAAGGTTTTAACCTCAAACTTAAGTCATTTAAAATAGAAATTTTTTATTAAAAAATAACATATTTTTATATTCTTATTTTGTGATTCAATAAGTACATTTTAAAAAAATAACTCAAATTTTAGAATTAAGGCTAACAAAACTTTAATAGCAAAAAAAAGTCAACAAAACTTACATTTATTTCTTTGGAAATCAATGTATCTAGTGTAAAACCGGGTGATAAAAGCCGACCCAGTTCATTTACACTCGTTACTCAATCATTCAAAACCCTTTCAATCAATTTGGGTTAGTGAGGGTTTTACCACATGCGGCGGAAAGCAACTGCTGTTTCCGCCTACCTCCGCCGCTTCTCGACGGCGGTGCGGCGCCGCGCTGATGACGAAGGTGACTGGCTATACTCCTCCGAGTGGTGGGGCTCCGACCCCGGCGATGGCAATACAGTTCTCCGATCAACTTCCGGCAAGGGGAACGGCATCGTTTCTGTCGTTGCTCACCCTTCCTCCAAACCCGTTGGTTTTTTCTCTTTCTCTCTTAACACCTTTTGTTATGCCCCGTTCTCATGAAAGCATTTTCAATTTTCCAATAACAATTTCAAGTTTGACAAAACTCAAATTAAATTAAGCTATAGCGGTTCATTTTCTGTCATTTGCAATTTTGTTTTAAATTAAATGAAAATAATCATGAGTAAGAATATATCGAGCAGCTGTAATTTGATTCAATTGAATTTTGCAAGTAAACTCCTTGAATTAGTTTTCAAATTTGTAAAAGCTATACCATTTATTCCTTAAATTTTAGAAACCCTTCTTTAGTGTATAATTTTTAAAAATGACACTCACTTTAGCTTTTCGTATTGCAAAATGACAATGGAAAATGACATAGAAATTATACTAAAATAAATATTTTTTAAAATAAAAGTGACTGATAGAGGGTTTTCAATTTTTCTGTTACAAATTCTATTTATGATTTTGTTTTAAATGATTCATTTCTTTAAAATAAAGCCTTGAAAATTTTTGCTTTTTTTTTTTTGTTTGCTCAGATACCCATTTGCTTTCCGCATGATGTTGACAATGGAAGTTGGGATTTGGATGGTTTCAGAGTAGAATGCACTGGTCACGAACGGAGAGATGGCTGCAACAGAGGTGCGAGGACGTGCATCCTGGATATGGGGATGCAGGGAAACTGAAGGTACTTGGATATCAATGGCGGGTGCTTCGTTTTAACAATGTTACTCGCCAGAGCACCGCTAAAGTAATGGCTACATACCGTGAAAAAGAGCCAGGTGTTGTCTATCTCATGCAGCAACCACATTGCTTGGCTGTTCCTTGTATGTTTCCTAACCATTCTGCCATGTGAGTAAACTTGTAATTGTGATGGAATTGTCTACTAGCCTAGGGTCAGTTTGGTGTTCAGCGAGTTAGGCTTTATATGAAAAACAGTACACAAGGAAATAATGGATATCTGAATGACTTGTAGGGATAGGGCTAGTTTCTAGTCAGTGATTGCTATGCAATGCTGTAAGATTAAGATAAAAGTAGTTGCTAGCCTGCTTAGAATGATACCAGTCAGGTGATTGATATATCTAAAATAACTATTAATTTGAGCAATCTTTGGGTGACATGGGATGGTTTTTGAATTTTAAGCACCAAATAAGTTTTATACATGCATAATCATTGAATTCAACAAAAGATCCTGCATGCAATTTGGAGACAGTGACTTTGTAGGCTACCTAGAAATAATCTTCACATCTGCCAAGTAACTTCTTGTGCTCTTAGATAACTTATTTTCTTGCATCACTCCTTGAAAGGATTTGCTTTATGCACACCAGTCCAATACGTTGGCCATTTGATACTATTAGCTATAGGTAATTATGAATTTTGATTTTCCATTTTTGGTCATGGAATTTATTAGGAAAGTTCTAACAGTATTTCTCAGTCATGATTCTTGATTTCTACTTCTTTTATCATCTCTTTCCTTGGAGTTGGTTTTCAGTTCATGTTCAACTGAATCTAAAGTATAATATTATTTATTTATTTAATGCTATGTGCAGATGTGAAGAGCATGGTATCAGCTGGTTTGACTGCCATAGCTTCATGTAATTTTGATATTATCAGTACACTGCAAGGAAAGAAAAATATGCAGATTTTATGCATTGGGCATGGTGGGGGAAGTTTACCACTGTTTTTGGCAAGTAAAATCCAAGGTGAAAATCATGCTACTACTATCTGGTTTTAACTTTTAAGTGATAAATTGAATCTTCTGAATTAGAAGTTGTTGCTTGAGTGGGAAAATAGCATGGAAATATATAATTATATTTTAAACTGAGTATGCTGTGGAAAATTGTTTATGGGAAGAGAGGATGATTAATATTCTTATTAATCATTATTCATATCCTCCAGTATGAAGGATATTGCATGGATAATGTCGCTTTCATTGGTGAGCTTTTATGTTAATGGAAATGAACTGAAACATAGGTCTGGGCATGCTGAGTCACAAAACATGGCTACTTCATTTGCTTGCTTTCCAATTGACTGTTTTTCCCAATGTCTTTGATTTTCTTCCTTGTAACCTTATATGGACAAATATCTGGTTGTAATTGATCCTTAGACGCCTTGCTTAATCTTCTGTGCTCTTTCCAGGTGCCATTGTTCATATAGTTGAAATTGATCCCATTGTTATCTCAGCCTCGATTCGTGCTATGGGGTTCCCAGCTTTCTCACTCATGACAAAATCAGGTGATAGGGCTGTTGCCAAACCTGATGTCATCAATGAGATTATGTGGAAAGGCACCCATGAAAGGATTCACCTTCATGAAGCAGATGCCGAGGAGTTTATTATAAAGAATACCAATCTATACGATATGGTCTTTGTTGATGCTTATGATGGTGATGATATATTCCCACACAAGTTATGGGACCCAGATTTACCGTTCCTTAAGGCCCTTAATAGTCAACTTCATCCCAAACATGGCACTGTTGTGGTGAACCTGCATTCTGACTCTGATATCTTGAATCATGATGGATCCGTTCCATCTGTGCTTGAGCAAATTTTACCAATGGGAAACTATGTATCTCAAGTTTGCCGAGCATACAAAGATGTGCTTGTGGGAGAGGGGAGTTCCGGTATTGCTTTTACTGTTGCAGTTCCTTGGGTCTGTAATACCTCCCTGATTGTGTGTAGAGGCAATGGTATAGATAGTGAGTATTTTAACCGGGAATTGGTTATTAACTCCCTCATTTCCAAATCCCTTGAACTGGAACATGTTATGGACTTGCCATTCTCATGTTTGGAATACATAAAAAGAGGTTTTGTTCTTGTTGACTAACTTGTCTACCACCATGTCAATGGTCATTGGTATTCTGTAAAATTCTCAACCAGTCTCATCTGGTATGGAACTTGTTCTCTTTTATGCTCTTTTGTCACTGGAAGCATATTTCTGTTGGGTTGACTAAAAGTTTTGTGGAGATTTTAGCATGAGCCTATGATTATAATTACATTGCCATTCAGATGAAGTTTGAAGATATATCTTAACCATCCAATGTTTGGTAATGGCATTACTGTATGATTTAAATTAATTAATTGATTGGATAAAATAAGAAATTAAAAGTTGGTTAGAAAATAATTTTAGGTCATAATCATAATCTCTAAAATTATGCTTATAGACTGTAATATGATTTTGACAAAAGTTGTCAGATTTTGACAAAAGTTGTCTTTAGATTTTAATTTGAAAATCAGAATATAATCTAAAAACTAATCCATATTAAAATGTACTAAATATATTAAATTATAATTTAAAAATTTATTTATAATTTGAATCTCAAAAGTTTTAGATTATGATATGATTTTAGGCTAATAGATTATTCTTTTGTCAATTTATATTTTTCTATTTTATCTCTATTAGCTAATTAATTTAAATACATATTCAATTATCTTCTAGTTGTGCAATTTTTTAACCTCAATTTTACTATTATTAAAAATAAAAGGAACTACTTATCACCCAATAGCCCTGAGTGAATTACCTAGATTTGTAAAATCAGCACTTTCTATCTTTTACCCCATTTTTTTTTTTTTGATATGATCTTTTCCCCCAATTTAACAAGTTCTTTTACTAGTGAAGAGTCAAGACCCAAGGAAAAAATCAATTTTAAGTGAGAAGCCCGATTGTTTAATGTTGCATATTTGTTAGAGCAGAAGTTATGGCAATACATCAAATTTGAATCACAAAAAAGTTCCCTGCATAATAGTCAATAGAACAATCGAACCAGGAGGCAAAAAAATTTTTTCTATAAAGATTGATTTACATCAAGAGTAGTTTTTGGGTCCTTATTTGTTTAATTTAGTCTTGTTTGTTACGACAAAACCAAACCAAGATGTTCCCATATGCATGATTTTCATAGACGATGTAGTCCATAGCAGTCAGTAGAAGAAATCAATTTCAAATAGAGTTACGACAACAAACCTTAAGAGTTTAAAGGTTTTTAACAGAGTAAGAGTAAAAACTAAGTATATGTAAGTCTAACAAGATACAAGTTAATAACAACTTGGAGGTGAAAGTTAGAGATCATGCTATACATCAAGTATTAAGGTCCAAAGTATTTGGGTTTGATAACACATGATGCTGAGATTCATGGTGATATTTCTCATAGGATACAAGCAGGGTGAATGTTATATAGGAGTGAATGTTAACAGTAAAAAGACAATATGAACAACAAATGAGTTGAGATAAGGATGTTGAGATGGATGCGTGGTCACACAAGAAAAGATCAAAGTATACATAGTTAACATTGTCTCTATTGAAGAAAAAATGGTAGAAAACTATCTAAGGTGGTTTGGATAGCTGCAAAGGAAACCTCTAGAAGTATATGTTAAGAGCGTTGAGCATGTGTTGGAATCCCATTCAGAGAGGTGAGGGAAGACAAAATAACACGCTCAAAAAAGTTATTGATAATGACCTTTTGATAAATGGCATTTCAAAGGAAGCTAGAAATGACAAAGCACAATAGAAGGTAAGTAGTATGTTAACGCTACTCTTACCCATGGATATATGACGACTAATGTGTACTCACAAGTAAAAGAATGATTACTTACATGTATTTATTAATATTTAATATTTTATAAAAATAACAATAAGAAAAAAAATAGTATAATGTAATAAATATAATATTATTTTAGTATGATATTGAGCCGGTCTGTATACCGCCCCCCTGTGCTAAGACGTCATTTTGGCTGTTCTGGAAGGTTAACCGGTATCACAGGTCAATATCCGTACTGTAAAGACATCATGTTAGAAGTCCTTCCTTCACCGGTCATTCGAGGTTGCACCTGAGACACCGGATACCTGATCCGTTCTCATTCTTCCGTCACGTATAACCGTTTGCCTCAGTGCCACGATAAGATAAGTGGAGTCATTACTTATCAAGATAGATACCCTGCACAGCGGAATATGTCTATATCATTCACTGAAAGGTGCAAAGTACAATTACAGGTGTGATATACGGAAAATATGGATTATCCTCATTCCTGTGTCAGAATCGTACATTGATCATTGACCTACCCTTTGTCGCACACTGAGCATCGAACTACTCTGATTGATACGCTACACACGGCATCAGAGCCTTTGGGCCCACTTACACCTAGGGATGGCAAAACGGGCCTACGGGCTGGGCCAGGTCAAAGCCCGTATAGGCCCGTCTAAATACGGGCCGGGACGGGCCATAATAGGAAAACGGGCCAAAAACATTGGCCCGACCCGTTTTCTTTATGGCCCGCAGGCCAAAACGGGCCAACCCTTTTCTTTAATATAATTATACAAAATATTTTTTATTTTAAATTTAAACTATTTTTAAATATTTTTTAAGAAAAATTAGAAATAAAAATTAGATTTCACCTTTCTAAAGCAAAATTTTTATAATTAATCCAATTTATTTCATTAAATAAAAATAATAAATACAAATAATTAAAATTTCAACCAACTAAATATTAATATTCTACATATAATATATTAATATATATTTTAATAAAGGCCCGCCAGCCCGTGACGGGCCCGTTGGCCTATTCGGGATAACGGGCCTCAAAGCTTGGCCCGGCCCTGCCCATTTTAATGGGCCAAATGGGCTAGCCCGCGGGCCTAACCCATATTGCCATCCCTACTTACACCCAACGATTCATTTTTCACAATCAACTATAAATAGCATATTCTCAAACACATGCAAGGTTACGTTGTTCTTACTCTCACTTTACTATTACATTGCTTAAGCATTCCTTGAGTTTTCATCTACTCTTCTAACTTGAGCGTTGGAGAATCCTCACAGGTGACACCACCTTTCGCCCCCTATCAACGTGAAACTCTGGTGTGAAGGATCTTCAGGACAACAAGACCGGTCTCTCCCACTGAGAGGTTAGATTATAATACTGGATACCCACTGTACCGGTGTACAAATATTTGAATCATCAACTTTTATGGCTGGTTCCCATACCGGATCTTAAGCCCCGGTTCAAACCAGTTCATTGGCACGCCCAGTAGGACTAGATAGAGTTACTCCCATTTTTCGTAGAAGTTCAGTAGCTATGGCTAGCTACTGAACTTCTAGTGAGAGTAAGAACAATGTAACCTTGCATGTGTTGGAGAATATGCTATTTATAATTGATCGTAGAAAATGAATCGTTGGGTGTAAGTGGGCCCAGCGGCTCTGATGCCGTGTGCCTACTGAACTTCTAGTGAGAGTAAGAACAATGTAACCTTGCATGTGTTGGAGAATATGCTATTTATAATTGATCGTAGAAAATGAATCGTTGGGTGTAAGTGGGCCCAGAGGCTCTGATGCCGTGTGCAGCGTATCAATCAGAGTAGTTTGATGCTCAGTGTGTGACAGAGGGTAGGTCAATGATCAGTGTACGATTCTGACACAGGAATGGGGATAATCCACCTTTTCCGTATATCAGGCCTGTAATTGTACTTTGCCCCTTTCAGTGAATGATATAGACATATTCTGCTGTGCAGGGTATCTATCTTGATAAGTAATGACTCCACTTATCTTATCGTGGCACTAAGACAAACAGTTATACGTGACGAGAGAATGAGAACAGATCAAATATCCGGTGTCTCAGGTACAACCTCGAATGACCGGTGAAGGAAGGACTTCTAACATGGTGTCTTTACAGTACGGATATTGACCTGTGATACCGGTTGACCTTCCAGAACAGCCAAGATAACGTCTTAGCATAAGGGCCGGTATCCAGACCGGAATATAAACTAACACTATATCATACATTCATAAATTAAAAATATTAAAAACTAATAAAATTTTAAATATAATTAATAAATAAATATTAATAATCATACAAATACATGTAAAATGGATAGTGCAATACCAATACTCATCATTTAATAAATTTACAGGTATCCACCATGGATAACCCATGGACTATTCACAAATGCAGGATTTTTTGCTACCCTAAATATAAAGAATTTGATCCATATAGTCAACCTTAATGAAATAAGGCTTTCTTCTTGTTGTAGTTGTCAATGGAAGAACATATGCATAGAACAACGAAATATTGTTGCGGAAATAATAAAACACATTTTTACATTCCTATCTCCAGAATTTGCTTGAGTGCTTACCCAATATCATCAACAAGCCATAATAAACATCAAATTAAATGGGATATGATATATCGTCTTTTTTATCCTAGTCATATTCTGATCACCAGACGCTTTATATTGACAAGTGATTAAAACATAAAAAAAGGACCTAAAATATAATTCACTAATTTTATAATATTATGGAAACCAATATCATGTTTAACTCAAAAAATATATCCCAACTCATGCCTCGAAATACAGTGGAGCGTGCAATGAAGCTAATCTAAGTCAGACCCATAACATGTGGACCTACAGGATTCCCGCTAGCAATGACAGTTTAAGTATGTCGTACCAAATGATCATTAATTGTACACAGATTTAAATCTAAAGTTTCAACTGTATCTTCCTAGTTCCTTTTAATTTAAAGACTCACAAGATTTACTTATTTTATTCTGAACTTAAAACACCGATGAATAAAAAAACTAGTTAGAAGACCAAATTACATACAAAATCATGTTAAATGATTTTAATCAATTGAAATTACATATAAAACCTAGACAATTCGATCCTGTCATTTAGTTTTCCTACAGCCCTAAGATGAGAAGTTGAAAATAAATTAAGAGCTTATATCTTGCACAGCATCCATGCTCATGGACCATAAGGTAGCACAGTTTTACATCAATATTCTTTTATATAAATAAAAATTGTAACCGAATATCCAGCATAGTTCTACGTCCTAAAAAATTTACACACTTGCCTCATTTCAAAAAGCAGAAACAATCTGAAGTAGGATGTGAGAATTCCCAGAATTTAGACAGCCAGCTTCATATCAATCTTCTGGTGAGGATCATAGCCTATTAGCTTGAAATCAGCGGCCACAAAAGAATCTATATCTTTCTTCTTCGGATTTATCTTCAAAGTCTGTATTGAATTATATTAGGTAAAACGACAAGAAGGGCTAAACATCACACATACTGGAAAAGGTTTTGGCAGGTTATTTAGCTGCTCCTGCAAAGGCTTCACATGATTGCAGTAAACATGTGCATCCCCAATAACATGGATAAAATCACCTGGAACAAGATCTGACACAAAAAAAGACATGGTATAAGGATTGGTTATTTTAAGCTGTATTTTTCTCCAGATATACTATCAAAACCAATAGCTTCTGAACCCTAAACCTACCTAGACCCATCCTTCAATTGTGAAACAAAAACTTGAAGATGAATTTCCGAAAACTACTAAAAGATCTATAAAAATGGTTGCCAAGTGCATTATGTAATAGGATATATTTCCAAAAAAAATAGAAAACATTGTTTTTTTGCAAGCAGAATTTTCGAAGTTACCAAAGAGGGAACATATAGATTATAGAACTGAAAGCAATCTCTACACACAACTAATGACTAAAATCATAAATAAATAAATAAATAGAAGACTTAAAAAGTCAAAATAAACCAACAGTGCCAAACTTTGTAGGATCAATCTCTCATTTTTAACAAACAAAACTAAATCATAATTGGACAAAGCTCAGCACATGGATAAGAATAACTATCATCTCCTGGCCCTTGGGCATAGAAGTAACGAGCATAATATTAAAGCTTAGAGAACAACCACATACAAATTAGCTTTAGCTTAAAGCCATATACAACCTAAGAAAATGATCACTTGACGACATAGTCCATAGCAAATGCTTTGACAATTTGCGTACCACAAACATGAGCAATCATGCATGTCAGGAGGGCATAAGATGCAATATTAAACGGCACACCCAGGCCCATGTCAGCAGATCGCTGATACATTTGACATGATAACTCCCCATTTGCTACATAGAACTGCAAGGTTAAAAATTAAAATTAAAAAAAAAAAATAAAGACAGAGAGAGAGATTTTCAAAGAGAAAACAAATAAAGCTGCAGACTTGTGCAAACATGTGGCAGGGTGGAATTGCCATCAATTTAAGATCGGCTGGATTCCATGCAGAGAGAATGATACGCCGATCATCAGGATTATGCTTTATCTTGTTAATAACGTCTAAAAGTTGGTCAAATCCTTGGCCGGAGTAGTCATTATGCATGTCTGTAAAATTCAAGAGGGGGAATAAAGAGCTGAGCAATTCCATATAAAACAATCTATTCTATTGCCTGTTGAGGAAAAGGTATAATCCACCCACCTGGCACCAAAGTGCCTCCACTGAAACCCATAAACAGGTCCCAAGTCACCCTCCTCCCTTTCTGTCAAACCAACACTGTAATAAAAAATTTAAAGCTAATCACTAACTGCAATATATCGGAAGTGTACAATTAAAAGTTAAAATATATAGTCATGCTTGCCCATCAAGGTATTCTCTGGATGCATTGCCATCCGATATACGAATGCCTTTTCCCTGCAGCACCTGTGAATAACATATTTTCAGAATGAAGTTTGTATAATAATCATATCTGTCATAGAAACATAACATTCCTTGATAAAAGAATAAGACACCTCATGCAAGTGTAATGTTGTGTTGTGATCAAATAACCCTTTATTTCTAAGACAACAATGAAAAAATAGCAAATAAGCAAGTGTAAACTGTGTTATCATCAAACCATCTTATCTGTTCTCCTCCAGACTCCAGAATCACAAATAAATTAACTCTTTTTTCATTCTACACCCTAAAGCCAGCTCCATCAACATCCTTAATGACCATCAGGCCTAATGCAACCCATCTTCTATACATCTGCAGAGGCCAACCTAGAAATTCTACCAAACAGTGACAGATGAGAGGCAGCAGCATACAAGTTCAGTGCTGCTATTGTCTGAATTTTAACTAACAACAAAAGAACCATGTAAAAATTCAAACAAACTCTCCTTGAGCATGTAAAAGTAAAACATTTACCACATTTTCTACATCTTAACATTCTGTCAAAACTATTTCTTTATACATTGAAAATAAGTGAATCATGTTATATGAGTTCAACAAAATTATAAAAAGTTACTATAAGCAAATAATACTGGGAACTAATATCAACTTGTTGGCAAACAAACTAATAAGAAGCCAAATAGGCCAAGTGTAAGGTGTGCGAAAATGATTGGCAGAACATATTATTACCTTGGCATTTGTTGAGCCACTGATAAACCACAGAAGCTCTTCAACGACCCCACGCCAAAATACTTTCTGCAGATTGAATTAAGATGTGACAGTCCCAGTCAATTTACCATTTAATACAATCGTTTAATCAATTTCGAAAACAATTTTTCACGCAAAAAGAAAATCAACTCGGTCTTAATATGAATTAATATTTACTTTTCTGAAATACATCCAAAGTATATAAGCATACTCAATATAATACTAATAACCGATCGGAAAATAATACATTAATAAAATAGAGGCGATTGGAAACAGCGGGGAAAACGAAGGCAGGAGGGTCATTCGCCTGAGCGAGACCCTGCTGCGCCTAAGCGAAATCCGAGGGAGTCGCTTAAGCGAGTGTCGACTCGCTTGAGCGAATGCCACACGGGCGAACCAAACTCACGAGTCGGGGTTTCACTCGGAAAAAGACCACTCGGTTACAGCTTACACTTTCATCACTCGGAAAACTCTTAGCTTTCGTTCACTCGGACATACCACTCTTGACTCATTCCTAACCTTCACTCAGAAATAGATCACTCAGTCTCAGCTCACTCGGGGATAATCTAACCTCCTTCACTCGGTAAGGTTTCCCCCCCGGTATCCCCACTCGGTCAATACCCTAACTTTACTTTACTCATAAAAGGCTCTCCCGGCATAAGTCACTCGGAAACGTTCTCACCATCACTCGAAACCTACTCTTTCTTCACTCGGAAACCTTCTATTCTTTCCTTACTCAGAAGAGAATCTCTCGGTTATTCTTCTCTTGGAAAAGAAACGAGGGATACCCACAGGAACGAAATAGACACCAAGCCGACTGGCCCTCGCTCGGACAAGGATAAATGCGCTCGGGAAATATTCACCCGGTACCAAACTTGGCTACAGCAACCATTTGTGAAAATGAATATCAATCATAATATAACATAGATTAACACTCGATTTAAACTTTGTTCAGCACACATGTAACACCACATATACAGAAAACTCAATACATATATATATTACACAAATTATTCAAAATCACTCGGGCCTTGGCATCGGTTCTCCGCTTAGCGCGCCTCCAGGGCTCCGACCTCCTCCCTATCACTGGTTACTAAATAGAAAACAACAGCAAGGGTGAGTGTTTGGCATCATAATTAATCTAGAACGGAAATTAACAAATTATATATATATATATAAGTCTCATCCGATTGCATTTTCATCACTTTGCAAATCACACTCGGCAATTATAATACATCATACTCGGTAATTAATTCACACCCGACAGTTACAACATTTCGCACTCGGTGAGTAAAGCATTTCACACTCGGCAGATACAGCACATCATACTCGGCAAACATAATAATCCACACTCGGCCAATATAACAAATTTCACTCGGCAAATATAACAAATTTCACTCGGCAAATATAACAAATTTCACTCGGTAAATATAACAAATTTTACTCGGTAAATATAACAAATTTCACTCGGCAAATATAACAAATTTCACTCGGCAAATATAACAAATTTCACTCGGTAAATATAACAAATTTCACTCGGCAAATATAACAAATTTCACTCTGCAAATATAACAAGTTTCACTCGGCAAATCTACACATCACAACTAATAATTCATCAATTATCACAACTGACTCTCAGATAAAATTTGACGCCTAGTATCCGGATACTAAAGGATCGGCCTTCAGCTGGGGGTCCTACTTGACACCCCGTGAACCCTGCTTGGTTCACCGAGTCCTGCTTGACTCTCCACCTCGACCACTGGGTCCTACTTGACCACTGGGTAGCTCAACTGGGCACAAAAACCACGGGAGCCGGAAATGAGGGGCTATATATACCGTCGGCCGTCCCACACCACATAATCACATATCATAATCATACAATCCGTTTACTAGAAGCCTGTCAGGAGCCGCTCCTTGCTCGTGCAACGCACCGGCGACCACTCCCCGCCCTCAACAGTATACGGAGTATCTCGTACACAATATGTAACTCAATATAACAAACATTATCAATCTCATGTCATACATAGCAATTACTTATCATACATATACAATTCACATTTCTCATCATATCACGAGTGGCCATTATCAACACATACTCATCACTCGGGCGACCTGCTTGTCAAGCCCGGCTTCACACTGCCACTACACCGATTGTCACAACATCAACCATTTTAAAATCATCATTATCATAAGCCACAATCCTCAACCGATCGGTGTCCATACTCACACATGCATAAACATACAACTTTCATTCAATAATATTTTCTCACCATGTTCACACAGCTCAACGACCCGGACGCGGAACATGTCCTATTCTAATTAATCATAACCCGAACACCCCCCTTACCTCGGTTCCAAGCTTCTATAATCTGCTCCTGGTGTCGGTTACGCCCTCTTAGCACTGGGTTCACAGTCTCTCTTCCGAATGCAGCACCAGCTCCTTCACTGCTACCTACGGGTCGGAATGCAAAACCCGTTAGCTTTGCACCATCCTTAACTCTAAGGACCACCTTCGAGCTCACACTCACTAGAGGAGTGGAGAACAAACCCACACACGGCTATGCTCATACCCACTCAGTCACCAAAGAAATGAAAGGGGCAGGGAAACACAATTGCAACGGATCAATGGACTCACCTTGAGGCCACGGTCACGGAAATGAGCTTGTTACTCGGTTTTGATGCAAACAGAGTCCTCTCCTAGAGCATGCAACTCAGCGATGGAGGAGGAAGAAGATGAACAGGAACAGAAGTAAACGAAGAAGAAGGGAGAGAAGCAGTAGCTCGCGTGTGTGAGTGATAAATGAGAGAGAGAGAGAGAGAAAAAAAAAAAAAAAGAAGCCTTTTAAAGTCCAGGGGTAACCGGTAACCTTCCCAACCGGTTACCACCCCACTTTCCTTCACCCATTCGCTCAAGCGTTTCCCCCCCCCCCCCCCCAACAAACCCACACACGGCTATGCTCATACTCACTCAGTCACCAAAGAAATGAAAGGGGCAGGGAAACACAATTGCAACGGATCAATGGACTCACCTTGAGGCCACGGTCACGGAAATGAGCTTGTTACTCGGTTTTGATGCAAACAGAGTCCTCTCCTAGAGCATGCAACTCAGCGATGGAGGAGGAAGAAGATGAACAGGAACAGAAGTAAACAAAGAAGAAGGGAGAGAAGCAGTAGCTCGCGTGTGTGAGTGATAAATGAGAGAGAGAGAGAGAGAGAGAAAAAAAAGAAGCCTTTTAAAGTCCAGGGGTAACCGGTAACCTTTCCCAACCGGTTACCACCCCACTTTCCTTCACCCATTCGCTCAAGCGTTTCCCCCCCCCCCCCCCCCCCCTCAAACTCTTCTCTTCCCTCAATCGGTCTTCACTTTATTATTAACCAACCAAATGATTTTATTTATATTCACAATATTTAATTACTCATAATTGTCCAGTACTTTATAAAAATACCGAATAATTTCAAAAACAATTAATAATATTTTCTACTACACATAATTTTCCTAAATTGTCAGGGATGTTACATAAGAAACCAAATCAAATTCTCTATCAAGATTTACAGATAGATATGTCTCTTCCCCAGTAAACATCCAAAGTAGTAAACACAATAATTATCTAAACCAAAGAAAAAAGAATTCATAGTTAAACAAAAGGCTAGTTATTTTATGCAGTAGATTAAACACGTCTTAAACCATAATCTCTGCTACATGCCTTAGTTGTCAGAAGAGGAAAGCTTCTGCGCAGATTGAACCTCATCTATGGAAACATATAGACGAAGTCAGTATATAATTTGTAGTAAGTCAGCAACCCTCAATATACCAAACAAAATGTTACCTGGCAACCAAATTTTGACAAAGTACCAGTCCCTGTCCTATCATCCTTAGTTGTACCTTCAGAAATGATGTCTTGAACTAGCCTAAGATAGATATACTCCTCATGTCTCTCAAAAATTGTTTTCGGAAGAAAAGAAAAATTCTTGATCTCAAATTTTATGGAATCTGAATTATTATCAACAGATGGATCATTATTCTGACTTGGGGGCTCAGTTGCAGAACTCCTTACACGCACATAAGTGGTGAAAGAATAACGGATGTTATTTTCCACTTTAGGAAAGGATGAGTACCATGGCCAAAATACAGTGGAATCAACTGGAGGCATAAAAGTGTCACACTCAATGCTTGATTGAATTTCTGTTATATGGATAGCTTCACATCCAGGTGCATTGAGAGCCTCTCTGTACAATGAAAATTTTTAGCTACACAGAGAAACAACTCAGCATCGAAGGGAATGAGTAGATAAAGAATAAAGATGTACCTAAATATCTGAGCACCTCCTATAACAAAAACTTTCTCAATTGACAGAGAGTAAGGAGAAGCAGCTAACAGTTCCAATACAGAAGACATACTTCCACATATAACAACATTCTCTGCTGTTGCAATATCAAAGCTTCCTGAGCGAGTGAGAACAACATTAAGACGTCCAGAAAGAGGCCTATACTCAAGAGGGATACTCTCCCAGGTTTTCCTCCCCATCAGAACAGCATTCTTCTTCCCAGGATCAGATGTTTTCATAGTAATTTCCTTAAAGAATTTGAGATCAGTGGGTAATCTCCAGGGTAGCTTTCCATCCTTACCAATACCCATATCTTGAGTGGCAGCCACTACCACTTGGTAAGTCCTCTGCTGGTTAGACAGTGAATTGACACTGCATTGTTGTCTCCATTGGAGATTACTAAAGAATCACTTGCCATTACACAACTCAAAAGTCTACAGAAACTTAAAGATGGCGTCTGAAAACAAGGATTGCACAACCAATTCTTTTGGAAGTGCAGTGAAATCTGAAATCCAAAAAAAAAGTAAAAAATCAAGACTAATAACAACAAATGGTAACAGTTATACAATAACAACAATAATAAAAGACATTTAAGAACTAAGTTGTTTTAAAGATGACATTGAAATTGATTTTTAAAGAGAGGGATATTAACCCCATTTTTCAGCAAGAATTACCGCAGCAAAAGCATGGATAAATATAATCAATTTGCATAATAGAATGGGGTAAACAGTAACCCTTAACATGTTTGATGCTCTCCCTAATCTTATGTAATGAAGTATGCGCTACTTTCATTCCATCTTGCACAATTAAATTTAAAATATGTGCACAACACCGCATATGAAAGAACTCTCCATCACATAACAATGACTTCCGAAGCACAAGCTGTCAACAATCAAAATAGAAGAAATTAAATAAGAAAAACGGGAAGCATACTCATACAAACGAGTACTATTCACTAAATAACAGAGAGCAGAACTCACGCGCGTTGTGTCGGGTCCGAATTAGAAAATGCCAAGCCAACAATGTTGTCACTCACTGTCCTGGGTGGTAATCGGAGGAGACGACAGAAAGAAAGAGGGAAAATGAAGAAGACCTGCGTTTTTCATACCAGGAGATCAGAGACGACGGAGAGGGAAGAGAAAGATGAGAGAGACGAAGGGACGCCGGAGAAGACGACCGCGAACCAATGATTGCCAAACATTGCCAAACAGGTCATTAAGGAAAAACTGAAACATAGGTGACTCGGATTGACTCAGTGCATCAACAATGTTGATCATATTAGACAAATTATTGACTTAATCACATATATTAACATTCCACAACCAACGATAATAAAAGTAATTTGATTAATATTGTCGCTCTTTTTTTAATTTTAAAAAAATTAGATGAGTTAATTTTAAGTTTATTATTATCTAGATATATCTCAAAGTTCGATAAGTTTCGTACTTTAATATTTGATAAAGACTTACTTATGTGTTGGCAAAAACAAATTATCTTATGTATAACTTTAATCCTTTAAAAAAAAGTATATTAAATAAAAATGTATTTTTAATTTCTTGGTGCGTGTCTAAAGAACATGCATTAAAAAAAACAATGTGTTAATTAATTATTGTGGGTAGTAATAGACACACAAATAGAAAATAGTAAAATAGAAAATAGTTAGTTAGCTTTTATTTTTTTTTGTCAGGCTCCTACATTATATAAGGGCTTACCTGTACACTTTTCACAATTATGGAATAAACCAGTTTTCATTCCTCTCTCAGCCTTTGTTCAGCTTTCACTCTTGATAATGTGCGTTAGGGTCTTTTGATGGTATCAGAGCCCGAACAAGGGCTCTGCCATCAAGATCGCATCCATGGTTCGTTCTAGCAATCACAATTCTTCTTCCTTTTCGTCGATTCAAGATCCGCATCTAAATCCTCTCAGTCCATATTATGTTCATCCAGGAGAATCCACCTCCGCCGCGTTGGTGAATCCTGTTCTTGAAGGTCGAAACTACCATGCCTGGGCGAGGGCGATGAAACGTGCACTAATTTCGAAGAATAAATGGATGTTCATCGATGGAAGCATTCCTGTACCAGATCGATTTGATCTGAGCTTTGGAGCATGGGAACGATGTAATAATCTTGTACACTCGTGGCTCGTGAGTTTCGTAAGCAAGTCCATTGGCCAAAGCGTGATGTTTGTTGAGTACGCATTTGATGTATGGAGAGATTTGAAGGAACGATTCTCTCAAGGAGATTCGGTGCGAGTAAGTGAGTTGCAGCAAGAAATCGATGGTTTCAAACAAGGAACCATGTCAGTAACTGATTGTTACACAGAATTGAATATCCTTTGGGAGGAATTGGAAAACTATTGGCCACTTCCTTTTTGTTCATGCTCTGTAAAATGCAAATGTGATGCTATTGAGAATGCTAGAGCCTATCGAATGCACGACTGTGCAATTCGATTTCTCATGGGACTGAATGACAGCTTTAATGTGGTAAGGTCACAGATCTTGTTGATGGAACCTTTACCAGGAGTTAATAAGGTGTTTTCTCTTGTTCTACAACATGAAAGGCAGAGT
The DNA here is from genome assembly GCA_037962975.1 of Clitoria ternatea. NCBI lineage: Eukaryota > Viridiplantae > Streptophyta > Magnoliopsida > Fabales > Fabaceae > Clitoria > Clitoria ternatea. The sequence goes on from CM075674.1 coordinate 59,235,123, forward strand.
GGAATACATAATAGTGATGATCCAGATGTGATTATTAACATGGCTAAGGGAAGAAGAAGCTTCGAAAGAGGAAGAGGATACAGTTCAAGCTGGAGATCTAAGCAGTGCATTTACTGTGGAAAACAAGGTCATACTGTAGATGTATGCTATAGAAAGCATGGATATCTGTAACATCCCAGATGTTTTGATAATAGAAAATAAATTGGAAATGAGTAAATTATTATTTGGCCTATAATAAAAATGGTATATGAAATGTTAAGTGGGAAAAAGGAGTTTTAATGGAATTTTAAGAAAAATGGCATCAGGACCCTGACGCGTAGCGTGGATGGGACGCGTAGCGTCAGGTGTGATTTAGTGAGCTGACGCGTAGCGCCAGGCTGACGCGTAGCACCAGCGTCGCGATCTGTTTTATAACAGGGTCACACAGAACAGAACCTGTAAACCCTCTCTTTCATTTTCTCTCTTCTCTGAGGCGATTTGGCTAGGGTTTTGAGGGAAACTTGGATTCTTGGTGGTTTTAAGCAATTTGGAACCAAGGTAAGGCATCTAGGGCCTCTAATCTTTAGTTTCTTCTCCTTCCCTTCATGAAATCCAAGTTTGCATGTGATGATTGGGGTTTTGATTCTGAGTTTCAGTGGTTTGTGAAGCTTGGGTAATGAGTTTGGAAGTATAAGGAAGGTAACGTACTAACTAATTTGATGTTTCGGTGACCGTAGGTGCCGGAACGAGTGTTAGGCAAGCGATTGACAAAGAGGAATTCGGAAGCGAAAGAGGAACGGTGAATCCAGCGGTTGTAGGACGCTATCCACCCCTTGAGCAAACTGTCGAAGCTCGGAATAGAGGTAAGGGGGGTGTTCGGGTCATAATTAATTAGAATTAATATGAAAACGGATTATGGGAAGTTTAAGAATTTAATAAGAGTTGTCATAAATACTATAAAGTAAATGAATATAGTAGTTGTGAATATATGAGTATGTGGAATGAGATTAAATGGCTGAATATGAAAGAGATATGTTGATTGAATTGATTATATAATGAAATAAAGATTAGAATGATGGAAGTGAAATATATGTGTAATATTCCCACTTTGAGTGGTGTATGTATATTTGATTATGAATAAAAATGTGAAATTTTGAATTATTGATGATATATGCCATAGCATTGTATGGATGGGTTTGACAAGTCGGTCGCCCTGTATTGTGAGCACATGCCAGTTTCTGGTAGTTGCACATGTGGTTTGTTGATGATATGCTATGATTATGAGATATGATATGTGAATATGTGGTATGGGATGGCCAACGGTATGTATACCCCTCGTTTTCTGGCTCCCGTGGTCTTTGTACCCAGTTGAGCTACCCAGTGGTCAAGTCGGACCCAGTGGTTAAGGTGGAGAGCCAAGTCGGGCTCGGTGAACCAAGTCGGGTTCACGGGATGTCAAGTCGGACTCCCAGCTGAAGGCCAGTCCTTTAGTATCCGGATACTAGGCGTCAAATTACATGAGAGTCGGTTGTGACATATGTGAATCTTATATTGATTTATGATGGAAAATGAATTATGAATTGAAAGTGTAATATGAATGAATGATGTGTGTGGATGTAATTGTATTGACGTGGATAAGTGCAGGAAATCGAAAGAGATTATGTAATAACAAAGAGCAGTAGGTATTGTTAAGTTTAATACTTCGTTCTATATTAATTATGATATTCCAAACACTCACCCTTGCTGTTGTTTAATTTTAGTGACCAGTGACAGGGAGGATGTTAATGCTGCGGAGATGCGCCAAGAGGAAGTTTGATGCCAAGGAATGGAGATATATATATAATGAATGTAATATTTTGAGTGTATGTGTTTAAGTGTGTAATAAGTAATGTATAAATATGGTGGGTGGTAGATGATAAAGTATGTGTGATGAACTTGCCATGATTATGCATGTTGTGGTTTGATGACTTATTGAGGAGGATGAATTATGGCACGGAGCCATTGACATGTGTGAATGTTGAATGTGATGGGCAGGTGTTGCATTGATGCATGATTGATATGTATGCTATGTGATTGATGTTAGGATGATGATTGGATTAATTTAGATAAGTTATGCATATAGTTGGATATTGAGTTTAAGGAACCGGATAGGTGAAATTAAGATTCGGTGGGTGTGAGAAACCCCAGAATGCATCAATAGGTCTTCCATGACATTTAGAATTTAGATGCATTGGCTTTTGGTCCATTGGAATCCATTTAGGATGTTTGGTGTAAGGGTTTTGCACCTAATTGGGTTAAAATGCATTTCGCGTATAACTTGCGCATATGTTGGAATTTTGGCGAACGGACAGCGCCAACAGTTCCGAAATGGGGAAAACAGGTGGCCCGTGAAGTTTCGTGGCAATCGGATCTGAAACGGGCCAATTGGATAGGTTAGAAGTTAGTAAAATGGCTTAAATGTGTAACAGCATCAGGTGCTGTCACTGACATGCCCACGCTACGCGTGAGGCTGGCGCGTAGTGTGAGGTGCGCAGCAGATGGCTGACGCTACGCGTGGGAATGGCGCGCAGCGTCAGGCCCCTGTTTCATATTTTTGATTTTTTTCTAAATTAGGGTTTACACACTATATAATTATTATTTTGAGTATGATTAGTGAAAATAAATATTATTTTGAAACGATAAATGATTAAATTTTATTAAATGCAAAAAATTTATTGTGAAAATTAATTAAATGGATATAAATAAAGGTAAATTGACGAAGGACGTCACAATATCCATCCACTTTCAAGTTTAAGGGAGGATCGAGCAATGCAAATGTTCTCATAGATAATTTTGAGAATGAAGTAGATGACAAAGGATCGGTTAAGGAAGAGAAAATGGAGGACAATAGAGATGTTACATTCATAAATGAACAGTTTAAAAGCATTATGACTATGCTTCAACAAGCAACTCAGCAAGGCTCCACTGCAGCCAATCATGTAACATCTTTTGTTGACACCCGAGGAGGTAACCACTTTGTTTTCAATTGTAGTTCACAGCACACACATACGAATTGGATTCTTGATTCGGGAGCCACAGATCACATTTGTGCACACAAATTGATGTTTGAGTCAATGAGGATCATACCTCCTCTTATTGTTCATCTGCCAAATGGACACAAGCTCACCTCCACACACAAAGGCACAGTCAAATTATTTCCAGATTTATTGCTGGAAGATGTCTTATACCTTCCAGAATTCACCTTCAATCTTGTTTCCATATACAAGCTTGTTGCTCAACATGCGTATACTCTGACATTTAGGCAGAACCTATGTGTGATTCAAGATCCAGCTTCCATGAAGACGATTGGTTCAGTTGAGGCTAAAAATGGGTTATATGAATTGAAGGCTTCCAGCAGCAAGGTTGATAAGAAGAGTATTGGTAAGGTGACTGGTAATTTGGTTGTAATACCTGATTCTGCGTTTTGGCACTATAGGTTAGGGCATTTATCCATTTCTAGGATGCAAGCCCTGATCAAGGATCATCCTTTTATTTCTGTAAATAAGGATTTAGTGTGTGATACATGTTTTGCAGCTAAACAAAAGAGGTTATTGTTTCCTTTGAGTAATAGCAGAGCCACAACTCCTTTTGATTTGATTCATGTTGACATTTGGGGGCCTTTATCCATACCTGGCATACATAAGCATAAATATTTTCTTACTGTCCTTGATGATCATAGTAGGTACATATGGCTTATTTTGTTGAAATTGAAGTCAGAAGCTACTGGTGCACTGCAAAATTTTGTTGCCATGGCAGAAACACAATTTAGTAAGAAAGTAAAAATGGTGAGATCTGATAATGGAGGTGAATTCATGATGCCTTCCTTTTATGCCTCCAAGGGTATTCTACACCAGAGGTCCTGTGTACAAACACCACAGCAGAATGGAAGGGTCAAGAGGAGTCACCAGACCCTTCTTGGAATCACGAGGGCTCTCTTGTTTCAATCTCATGCACCTAAATGTTTATGGACCTATGCTATGTGCCATGCTGCCTATTTAATGAATAGGGTACCCTACAGTGCCTTGAACAATCAGTCTCCCTATTTCATCCTTCATGGCAGCCAACCAGACTTGAGAGAGATCAAGATATTCGGATGTCTTTGCTATGCTTCCACTCTCAAGGAGCATAGAGGGAAACTTGATCCTCGAGGGAGGAAGGCAGCTTTTATAGGTTACAAACCTGGCACAAAGGGCTATGTTCTAATGGATCTTCACACTAGAGAGGTGTTCCTAAGCAAAGATATGAAATTTGTTGAATCTATGCTACCATTTAGCACCTCCAACAACAAGCCCATTTATACCTGCACTGATCCAAACCAACCTGATTCAGTTTTCAGTCCTATTTTCCCACCAGACTCTCCCAACATTGATCCTGATTCATCTACATCTCAGGCACTTGAGTCTGAAGTTACACCAGACATCTCATCCCCATCCATTCCTGTCAGAAGATCCACCAGAACCTCTCGAGCCCCTGCCCATCTCACAGATTTTCATTGTCCCACTCTTACATCTTCCACCTCACACCCAATTTCTACCAAACATTCTTACAGCAACCTCACTCCTAATCACAAGTCCTATTCTTTATCTATGATCAGTGAGACTGAGCCTAAATCCTATACTGAGGCAGCACGATATCCACATTGGATCACTGCTATGAAAGCTGAATTAGAAGCCCTGAACAGGAACGACACCTGGCAGATAGTGTATACTCCAGTTGGTGTTAAGCCCATTGGTCATAAATGGGTATACAAAGTCAAGAGACATGCTGATGGCTCAGTTGCTCGATACAAGGCAAGGCTGGTTGCCAAAGGCTACACCCAAGTTGAAGGTATTGATTATTTTGATACCTTCTCCCCTGTTGAAGAGATGACTACCATCCGGATTTTGCTTGCCTTGGCATCTGTTCACAATTGGCATCTTCATCAATTGGATGTGGATAATGCCATTTTGCATGAAGACCTTGATGAAGATGTGTATATGGAGATTCCAGCAGGTGTATGTGCTAAACCCAACCAATCCTGTAAACTTGTTAAGTCCTTATATGGCTTGAAACAAGCTAGTAGGAAATGGTTTGAGAAGCTGAGTTCCACTTGTCCAATTACAATTTTAAACCTGCAGCTTCAGATTCATCCCTTTTTCTAAAGTTCCAAGGCACCTCCTTCACTGCGCTAACTGTTTATGTAGATGATGTGATCTTAATAGGCAATGACTTAAAAGAATTCGCCTCTATCAAACAGCATCTACTGTAACATCCTATTTTTATCACAAATAGGAAATAGATATTAATATATATTTCTTGAGAAATACTTACTATAAGTTAGTTTATTATTATTATTTTTTTAAAATTTTGGTATTTATATTTGATCCGGTCCCAACACCGGTCCCCAAGAGCATGGTTTTAATGCTTTGCCAGATCAGCATTTTGAACAGGAGAAGTACGTCTCAAATACCTTATAATTACTTTTATACGGAGTACATACCGCCATGGCATGTAACCCCGCCAGGTCACGTAACTCCGCCAAGGCATGTTACTCCGCCAAGGCACGTTACTCCGCCAAAGCTTATTACTCCGCCAAGGTGGAAAACATTGAATATCTTATACACATGCATAAAGTATTTCCAATGCATATTACTCCGCCAAGCCATAGGCTCAATACAGGCGGAATATTGAATTTCCCATACTGCGTAGCGAGCCCATACTTGTAACCCCGGCACGAGATTGACTCTGTCTTGAGAGGTTGAAAATGGGAATCACGCTGTCACGCATAAAAGGGAACAATGAATAAAATAATAAAGCATTAACGCTTTCCAGGCAAGTAGAAACACCCACTACAGTGATGGTGCTCGTGAATGACACTGGGACCCACTACCTTTCTTGCATTATGCCAGAAAACAAGGAACGAGTCCTACCAATAATGGAGCACCAGTAACAGGTATATAAACCTCAGCAAAAAGGTATAAGGGATCCCCCCCCCAATTCTGAACCTTACACTTTTACTTGCATAATTCTCTCAGATTTGCTTTCTAAGTCTTACAGTATTTCAGAATACTGACTTGAGCGTCGGAGAATAATTGCATGTACCACCACCAATTGTGTCAAGGCAAAGGAGGTTACTTCAGGCGGACCGTCACACCACCCATAGTGCATTGTACTTCGCCCCAATATACCAGGACACTCCGTATTTGCATCTGTATAAATACCTCCTTGTATCAGATTTACATTACATGTACATTTTGAATTGTTCAACAATCACACCTTTACACCCCCTCTAAACAACAGTTCAATATTTTTATTATTTATTTTTTTTAAAATAATAATAAAAAAAATGAAAATATTTCTGAATGAGAATTTTAAAGTGACTTAATTAGTATTTACTAATTAAGAAAATTATATTAAGAATTTTTAATATCTTTATTGTTCACCATTTTTATTTTATGTTGTTATATTTTTGTTTTTTTACATATTTAAGATTTAACTCTTATTAGAATTTTAAAATAAAATTTTGAAGGAATTAGACTATGGTTCTTTTGAACTTTTTGATCTACATAATATTTATGATTTTCTGGAATTTTTTGAAATTTTTGAATTATTTTAATAAAATAATATATTTTAAATAATTTTAAATTCATATAAAGTTGCTTAAAATTAAAAATATTTACAAGAATGTAAAGTTAAATTATAAGAAAATTTTCTAAAATCCATTTCAAGTAAACTTATCTAAAAATTATCGGTTTGAGAAAAATCTTGATTTTTTCTAATCGTTAAAAAATTAGAAACGTATCAATAAATTTTTATTAACAGAAAATTTTAGATTTTTAAAATTTCAGCTTTATATTACTTATTATTAAATTAGTGAGGACTGATATAATATCACTAAATTTTAAAAAAGACTCATTTTGAATATTTAAAATATACCGAGTGAAGGGTTACTATTTGACTTAATAATTTTGCCGGTAGTTACTATACAAAACACTGTGTATGTATGAAATTTTCAAAAGATGCACAGTAACCAGGAATAAAAAATTCAAAAATACATAGTACTTTTATATTAAAATAATAGAATGCATAGTAAATTTTTTTCCTATAAATACCGAAGGATTTCTTCTTTAGAATTCACAATTTCAGATTAAGTTTTCTTAATATAGTAGTGCTAGTGAGATAGTGGTGGAAGTGAGAGAGAGAAATAATTTTTTTTGGAAGAAGGTTCTGCTAAAATTCTAAGGTACGAATACCTCACTTTTATATTTTTGGGTTATTTTCATATCGTTTTTAGAAATCTATTATTATACTGGAAATAATATTATTTTAAGTTACTATTCTGCATAGTAACACTATTTTAATAGTAAATTACTATTCAAATAGTAAATTACTATTTATTGTTACTATTTACCTTTACTGTTACTATTTACCTTTACTATTTATATTTTACTATTTACTATTACTATTCACGATTTACTATTTACTGTTGCTATTTACGATTTACTATTTACTGTTACTATTCACGTTTTACTATTTACTATTACCATTTACTGTTACTATTCACTATTCACTATTCACTATTCAAAATTTACTATTTTTTATTTTAAGTTGTAATCTTAATTTTCATCTTGTAATTATATTAAAATGAAATTGGTATGTTTTAGAACTCGGAGACGAGGCGCGCATGGATTTTCAATAACGAATCGGTATACAAGAGGTAAGAATAAAGGGAGGAGTCCTCTACTCCTTTTAAATTTAATAATATTATTATTTTAAAGTAATAACTTTTCAACTTAAAATTTATAATAAATTTAATATATTATGTAACTTATTCTGAAATATCTATACATGGATCTGAATTATTATAACTTATACGGACTGGACTAAACCTATGCAAGGACTTGGATTTTTATATCCTATATGGATCGAACTAAACCTATGCAAGGACTTGGATTATTATGACCTGTCTAGACTGAACTATACCTATGCGAAGACTGGATATATGGACTTATATAGACCTGTACGAGGAATGGACTATAAAGACTCAAAATCAAATCTACTAATTTAAATAACCATTAAAAATTTGAATTATATTTATAAGCGATATTTAGTTGATTTGACTTGATTATAATTAATTATATTTGATTTCGATTAATGATATTGTGATTTATAATATTAGACTGTGATTAATAATATGCAATTATGATTGATGATATTTGATTGTGATTGATGAGATTACTATACTTGATTATGGTTGATGAATGATTGATGACCTTATGATATGAAGTTTGAGCATATAGCAAGCATGACGAAAAGTTAAAACTCAGTAAGAATTTTCTTACCTTACTCTTTAAATTTTTATTCCAAGAGAAAATATTTTATAATTATTTTAGTCTTTTATTTCTTCTTAGAAATAATTTTTATTAACTTTATTTTTAATCTCTATAATAAAATCTAGTATTAGAAAGAAGCTATTTTATGAAAATCAGAGGTTGAGATAATTAATTATTGAATTAAAGAAAATTTTTATAGTTTTAAGTATTCTTAGTTAATGATTTTAAATTATTTTCTTTAGAAATTAGAAGTTTAAAGTAAATTATTTTGGTTTTCCCCAACGAAATAACTAAAGAATATTTTGTGGAGATTTCAAAAACTCAATCTAGTTAAGATTCAAATTGAGAAAGATTATGTAAATATGTGAAGATTTTTAAGAGAAAGCTTTGAGATATTTAAGGCTTAGAAACTCAATTTTGGTAAGATCTGAATTTGAAGACTGTACTAAATTATTTCAGTATAATAGAAGTTCAAAGAAGAACTTATAGAAATGTACAGTTTATTGTGATGATTTTGTGAACCTTTATGGTATTTAATAATTGAGTTTCTAAAAGCCTTAACCAACTAAATATGCGAGTAGTTCATGCATCATGAATCATTAAAGAGAAATGAGATGTGATATTGCCTGGGGACGGATTATAGAAACCGAGGATACATTAGAGGAGGCTTAATTGCGAGCCTTGGGATGAGAGAGTGTGAAAGGGTGCTTCAGGTGACCTGGGGTCGCTCCCTAGTGTCGAGTACTTTCACAATAAAAACTTTCTCAGTCTGACTAGTCTCTAAGTGTTTCCACGCCAGTTGAGCTGTTCATATGCCATGAAGGCATTTATGTTATTATTATCCAGAATTTATGAAACAGTGTAAACTCCTAGTTGGCCCAGCGCAAACTAAAATTTTAAGGGCCCACATGCATAAACTGAATGAGATAGTAGCATAAGCATTACATAACATTCATGTGATTGTGACATTCTATATGGATGGTTATGAATGAAAATATAAGTGTTATGTATGTGGAAACCCTATATTCATAATTGATTGTATATGAGATTATGACTAATATTACTATATTAGTTTGTGAAAACCCTTATGCTTATGTCTTATCTGTAATATATTATATTTTGTTTCTCACTCCTTCTTGTTTGAATTTTTGTGTCCAAAATATATGTTATATGATATATAGCTAGTAGTCCAAGATGGAAGTATATATAATTACAAGAGGATAAAGTGATCTCATCCTCAATCGATTAGATGAAGAGATATGACAAGAGTAGGATTCAAAAACTCGATGGTTCAAGGACTAGGAAATGATTGTTCACATTTGTAGTAGAGGTATAGTTTAGTTTTATTTTGCCTTATTACAATATCAAGTAGATAATTGTAACAAGGTAAAGGTTAAACTTTGATAAACTCTTTCATTCGGATATAATATTGTAATGATTTATCACTTATGATTTCTATAAATTATTTTGTCATTATGGACAAGTATTGAAAGACAATTTTTTTTTTACTTTCAATATTCAAAGGAAATCAGATGTATATACGTCCTTGTATACACGAGATAAAGAGTGATAAATATGTATATCTTTCTAAAAGTTTTTTTTTAAAAGTAAGAAGAATACATATATATCTCGTGTATATAAGGGGGTGTTACATCTGCACCATCACTTTGGCATCAAGGATCTTGGTCCTTTGAAATTTTTTCTTGGCCTTGAAATTGCTCGATCCTCGAAAGGCATTTCAGTTTGCCAAAGGAAATATTGTTTAGAGTTACTCACTGACACAGGCTTGTTGGGTTGTAAGCCTGTTTCTACACCACTAGATCACACGCTTTCTTTGTACAAGGATTCTGATGATCTCCATGTTGATATTATGGGATATCGTAGACTGATTGGCAGATTGTTGTATTTGACCACAACCAGGCCTGATATCTCCTTTGCTGTGAACCATCTGGGCCAATTTCTCAGTGCACCACATGCCAAACACTATACTGATGCTCTTCGGATTGTGAAATATCTGAAGGCCTCTCCTAGAAAGGGGTTATTTTTCCCAGCCTCTTCTTCTCTTCAGTTGCAAGGTTACAGTGATGCTGATTGGGGAACTTGTGCTCTTACTCGGAAATCCATTACTGGGTTTTGCTTTTTCCTTGGCAGCTCCTTGGTCAGTTGGAAATCTAAGAAGCAATCCATTGTTTCACAATCCTCTTCAGAGTCTGAGTACAGAGCACTCAGCAGTGCCTCCTGTGAGCTGCAGTGGATAACCTTCTTACTTCGTGAGATGCACATCTCTCCCTCTAAATCACCCCTTCTCTTTTGTGACAGCAAGAGTGCCATTCACATTGCATCTAATCCAGTGTTCCATGAACGTACTAAACACTTGGATATAGATTGTCATGTTGTAAGGGAACGCCTTCAGCAGGGCCTCTTCAAGCTGCTGCCCATCTCCTTCTCCAATCAAGTGGCTGATTTGTTCACCAAGGCCCCTTCTCCAAAGCTGTTCCATGCTTGTGTTGCCAAGCTTGGCATGGTGGATATATTTTCCCCCTTGCCAGCTTGCGCGGGGGGGGGGGGGGGGGGATGGTAATAGGCACACAAATAGAAAATAGTAAAATAGAAAATAGTTAGTTAGCTTTTATTCTTTTCTGTGAGGCTCCTACACTATATAAGGGCCTACCTGTACACTTTTCACAATTATGGAATAAACCAATTTTCATTCCTCTCTCAGCCTTTGTTTAGCTTTCACTCTTGATAATGTGCGTTAGGGTCTTTTGAGGTAGTACTGAAAAAACTTAATTTTTATTATAATATCATTTAACGGCAAAATAAAACAACAAAAATTGTTAATTTGACGAATGACTTAAAACGAAAGAAACGTTATATATTAAAGTCTTGCAATTTATGGATAAAAAAAACTTAAAAATTAAGCTGGAGTGCATTTAAAAGACTGTACTTCAAGTGAAATTTATATCAAATCAAATTAACATATATTCAACATCAACAATGATTTAATTTAATTGATTGAATTATAAATCAGTAAATGATTAATTTAGGTTAATTTTATATTATTATTAATTTAATCATAATTTAATTTTTAATTTGATCACGTTTTATTTGAATAGTGTAATTTGATTTTATTATTGATTCAACCAAAGAGGATCTATTTTCTGGACCAAAATTTATTATTAATTAGTTGTTGTCATTTTTAATTAAAAAATAAATAAATATGAGATAGTATTTTTTGAAATAATATTCAAAACCTATCGTGCACACATGATTTATTTTATTAGAAATACAAAATAAGACATTTTTTTTAAAATACAACACATGCGTTCTCCTCCCTCCCTCCTAATTTTTCTTAAAGCGCTTATATATACATATGTTTAAACTTTAAGATTAAAATAAATAATTGTTTTTATCATCAATTGAATAATTAAAACATTATTATATATATCATAACCTAAATATTCATACTAAACATTAATTGTATTAGTTTTATAGGATAAAATCTTCATTCTTGATAATAAAGTAATATCTAATTATGGTATAAATATATATTATATAAATAAAATGTATAAAACATTATTAATTTAAATTTACTTAATTTTTTGTTTCTCTAGACTGTCTAAATTGAGCTTTAATCTCAATTCATTTCATCAAATCCATCAATTAAATAAGATAAACTTATGGATTAAACAAGTTAACCCATTAATTATAATTTTTTTTATAGTTTTTATAACTTATTTTAGTGTTTTTACTTTTTGAGTTTGTAGGATTTTTAAATATAAACACATAGCTATTATAATTAATTATTTTTTGTTTGAGCTTTGTTTTTTTTGTATTTTTATTCACTTTAACTCATTTTAACATATATTTATCTTAATTTTCAGGTAAAGAAGTTTCCTATTCATATGCGTTATGGGTTGGGGAATGTGAGCCAGCAAGGTGGGCTAAGCCGCCCCCTCCTGTTTGTTTTTAATTGATTGCTTTGGGATTTGCTTGGTATAGTTGGAGGAACCAAATTATAAAAATAAAATAATTTAAAAATTAATATTGTTTGATCACAGGATTTTTCTTAAGTTGATTAAACCGAAATTTGAATAACCCTGATAGAGAACCAAATACCCCTTAATTGTTTTAATGGTAGATTTGAATTATTTGTTGATACTTCATATAAACTAAACTAATATTTATTGATTTTTAAAAAATAAAGATAACAAGGAGATTAGCTTTAGTGATTGAAAATGGCGTGGGGGTTACTGATAAAAACCGAGAACTTTGTTCCCGAAACAAGCGACAAAGCAAGTTTCTTTTTCGGGTTACATGAAGGGGAAATTTCCAAAACTACCACAAACAACGACTACCTACTCTACAAAGAGGTTTTGACGTATACATTAAAAATGTGTTAAAGCCAGAATAAGATTAATCTCTAAATATTTTGTAGTTTCTTAGGAAAAAAATGTTTTAATCCTTTAACTTAAAAGTTACTTTCACTTTGATACTCCAAATTTCAAAAACATCTCATGTCAATGTTAAATCCCGCCATTTTGCTTGCCTGAACCGGGTGGAAAACTCATTCTGTTCGAAAGAAAAGGGAAAAAAACACGGTAATGAAACAGTTCTAACCCTTGAAGGGCAAAAATACATCAAATTGAAATTGGAGAACCAAAATGAAACTAATATTAAAATTAAATATCCAAAACATTATTATTTTTTAGACAATTCATCTTTCCATTTAAAAAGCAATTGCAATGGAAACCTCAAATCAATTTATTTTCAATGAAGTTCCACAAACTACACGGCCTATTTCTGTAGCAAACTCATTCCAGAGCAGGTTTACAGAGGAACCAAAATAATTCTAAAACAGTTAGTGGAAGAACAATGGTTATGCATTACAGTCAACGGTGCTATGAATCCTAAGATGGAGATCATGGATTTAGAAGCTTCATCAAATTCATCTTCGTTGCATGACTTCTCAATACAGAAACACAATTCACTTGGACTACTTATATAAGCATTATAACCAGCACAGCTTAGAATGGGCTTTTTAACCCATGCAATTTTCTTTTCAATTCATTTGAATTAGTTGAATACTTGAATTATTATAATTTGTACCCGACAAGAATGGAGAGAACAGGTTTAAATTTCAACATGCAAAAGTAACCCCACGATTTCATACAAGAGAAGTAACAAACCAAGTGAAGAGACTAAAACAAGACAACAACTGGGTTCTGTGAGAATTTTGTTTTATTAGTAAGCAACCTATTGCAATTTTCTGGGAAATACTTAAAACTTGCACAAGCTAGAATCAACAAAATTCTGTAAAACATAATTGGCAGGCAACAGAAAAACAAGCAAAAAAGGTTAGTCGGCTAGGCACTAGTATCCAATAATTTGCAACTCAAAGCTTCACTCGCTGCAACTGTACTTAAGAATACCAGCAACAGAGGGTTGATCCCAATTCCCAAGCCCTTTTATGGTGACGAAATGAAGAAATCACCATTAAACCAGGCAACCAGCAAGCCAAAGCAAAAATAATAATAACCGCATACAGAGACAGACACAGTAAATACTTAGGTGATCTCCCTACCTTAAAAAGGATTAATCTTCTGTTTGGTTGAGGGATACCCTTAGCGCGAATCCAGAAATAAGCACAAAATACTAATAACTGCATACACACAGACACAACAAAGAAATCAACTGTTGGTGTTGAATGAACAACCTGGATGACAGACGCAGCTTCATCCATTATGTTTTAAATCAACAAACGATGGAGGAGTGGAGTTGGACACTGCAGAGACATTTGATTACTAAGTTTCATAAAAATATATAGACCATGTATCTAACTAAGGACATGTTTGGATAAATAATTTAATTGAACACCCATTCAATAAGCTGTTATTAAATAAAAGAGACCTAACTTCAAAACTTGATTGGGAAACTTAGTAGCATAAGTCAAAAGAAGTTTATTTACGTAGCTGTGGAGATGCTTATTAAAATATCACAAAAGCAGCCTCATAAAAAGGTCATAAGGTGCTTTCATAAGTGCCTCCAAAACACTCTCAAAGTGGTTGTTCAAGACTTGCATTGTTGATCAAGTTCTCTAACTAAAAAAGCCAGCAAGGCTATCTCAACCCTTGAATAAGATTTAATTCATTCAATGAATAACATGCCCTTTAAGGTTAATAAATCTAAGGCTAGAACTACAATAAGAATATAAAGGATGTATTTAGACGAGCTTACTTCGTGTGTATCAAGATAAGCTATCTTCAACTTAATTTGATAAGCTTCACAGTCAACCTTATAAATAAGCTTTAAGAGCTTATTAAGAACTTAATCATATAACTAACCACGCCCTTAATCCCATTAATTCATTTTAGACACCAAATTCATCACGTACACAAGCATCCTAGATCAATATAATTCATCTAAATTAATATTGTGTAAGAATGTACTTGAAGTCAATGACATTGTGTTCTTAAGTGCCTCGTGGTGATTCCCTTTACCTATTGCGAACTAAATATGTATAGGCTAGTAAAATAATATTTTAATATGGTGAAATCAGCTAAGAGATTCACTTGTAACATTCATCTTAGACACCAAATTCATCACACACAACACCAAACACCCTACATAACTCAAATTCCATATTATTCGATATAATCAGCAAAAATAATATATCCAACACAGCAATAAAAAGAAACCAAACTTAAAGTGCAATATCTCAGATGCTTAGAATACTGTTCTCTCCAATATAGAGTTCTACTCCGTAGCCCCAACACTTAAGGATCCTGAAACCTAAATTTTTCCCAATGAAAAAACAGACAAGCGGCAACCTAGAAAAATAAACGCACATCGCATCAACAGTTGCATTTGTCACTTTTTTCTTCTTCTAAATTCTCCTCGATGTAATATCACGAAACACGGAACATGCGAAGAAAGATCCAAAATAATTTCATGCATAAAACTTAAGAAACGATGAACATGAGAAAAATAGCGAATGATGAAATCAAGTGAGCTGAGGAGGGGGAGTTCCGAGGATGCTGGCCTGTTGAGACTCGAGGTCGTTGATCTGCTGTTCGCGGTCCATGGCGACGATGAGAGGGACGACAAGAACAAGGAAGGTGGTTCCGGCTATCCACGCCGCCTTGCCGGTGCTCCGGAGGAGCTTCTTGGCGACGAACGCGGCGTCTCCGGCGGCTTCCTTGGTGCGACGGACGACGGGGGAATTGGAAACGTTAGAGAGGGATAAGCGATTCTTCGCCATGATGAAAACTTCTCCGATACGATAGGGTTTAGCGAATAGGAAGAATGAGTTTGGATTAGAGAGAAACAGAAGTAAGGGTTTATGTGTGTTTGTTATCGTTACCCTCCTTCTTCGGATTCAATTACTATAGTATACCACAAATGTACTAAATTACCCTTCTTCTTTTCTCGGTGAATTCACGTGGCAGAAAGGGCTAGAAAGAAACCATATAAATTTTATTAATATAAGGTTATATAATTATAATATGATTTAATGATAAAAAAAAATATTTTATAAGAAAAATGAGGTATGATAAGAGATTATCTCATTATAAATAATGAAAAGGGGTGAGAGGAGGTCGAATCATGCATTTCCTATTTTTTTAAATTTCAACATCTATTCTATTTTCTTTAATGTTATTTTAAATTCTAACATTTCTTTTCATCCAAAAAAATGCCAAAGAATCACAAACTACATCAGAGCTTTTTTAAAAGTGTCTTAGGAAACTAAATACTAGTAAAATACCTTTAAAATTAGACAACAAAAGTAAAAAAATGAAAAGGTAAAAGTAAAAAGGGAGGGACACGTCATATAGAGAGAAACTAATGATGCGTTTAGTTCATAAGTTTTCTTAAAAAAATAGAAAATTATTCTTAGAAAAATTTAAAAAATAGAAAAACTGTTTATTTACAAATTATTTAAATTTTTTTATAGAAAAATAGAAAACTGATTTTCTATTTTTAAGAAAATCAGAAAACTCTTTTAAAAGGTTTTCAAAAAAAGTAAAAAAATAGAAAAGGCATTAACTAAACTACAAGATAAGGTAATTGAATTACAAGATAAGGTAACTGAATTACAAGATAAAGACTGCTGTAACCAAATAAAAATATAAAACAAACTGCTACTAATTCAAAAAGTTTTACTGTTACTATTTTGAAATATATTTAAGCACAAACTCATTTGCTCTCATTTTAATATTACTTTAAATTTTTATCATAATTTTTATGTGATGCATATACTATACAATATTGTGATAAATAATATATATATATATATATATATATAAGACATATCTTAATTAATTTGAATTAAATAATGTTTGAAAAAATTTAGAAAAATGAATGCACTTGAACAACTTTTTTAGTTTTTTAGTTTTCCAAATTGAAAAACTGTCACATTATCTAAACGAGTTTTCAAGATTTTTCTAGCTATTCTAGGAAATGAAAATTTTGGAAAATAAACGGAAAACTTTTTACAAAAAACTAGAATAATTTTCTGTAACTAAACGCAGCCTAAGGTTTTTGTATTTTTTTCACCTAGCCACGTGTCAGACTCCCTCCAATTCACATATAATGACACGTGTTTACCATCCATACATTTTATATTATGGACGTGTGAAATAGGGGTCGTTGACCAATAGTTCTTTCGGGTCAATGTATGAATTAGATGCCCCGGTCAAGCCACGTGTCTTGCATGTTTCACATGACAACTCTACGAATTCAGTGTTTCAATGTGAAATATAAAAACTGATTTGATATTATTTACCCCAAATATCTAATTATTTTTCTAACCACCCCTTTTGAAAAAAACACTAAAAGTACCCTATTTTCTTAAGAAAAAAACCCTTTGGATTATTTTTGATGTTGAACGCGCGACGAGAGGAATCGCTAAGGAGAGTGTCGGCGATTTGGCATCTAGATCCTTTTGCTGCACTCCTTCGATCCATTCCTTCTACAAGGTTCGTTTCAATCTCTATTACCATCTTCTCCTTTTTCTTTCAGGAATCTCAAGACAATTAAGACAATTACGATGAACATTTTGCATTCTTAATTGATGTTTAATTATATTTTAATGTTTTTGGGGTTTCATGTACCCTATTCTGGTTCCAGCATAGTTGGTCTGTTCTTGATGTCGTCTCTAGGGCTCGAACCAATGATTATTTCACTAAGGCCGTAATGTCTGTCTCTACTCAACATCCATGGTTCAACAAGCACCCTTCAAAATTCAGTAACTTCTGTCTTATCGTAACTATGATCCGTATAGTTGTGCAGAAAAAGAAATACTTTTAAGTTAGTTAACCCATGGATTAAATTGAGTTGATGGGTTCTGAATTTGATAAATAAGTCCCTAATAATAGGGAGGTTGATGAGTGTAGCAGCTTACCTTGCTGAATCCAATCTCAAGCTTCTAAACTAAAATCCTAGGGTCCTGATTGATAGAACCTTAGAAGGAGTATATGGTTTGAGTGTTATAATTGGACTTGAATGAAAATGATATTCTAGGATGTTTATGAAAATATGAAACATACTTATTATATGTGTATATGTACATAATCAGAGAAGAAAGTGGAAATACAGGTCCCTTAATTTAATTAAAATGTTGTGATAATAGTATTACTGTTTGTTTGCTTTTGATATTCCTCTGCTGAATGCAGACAACCTTAGCACTCTCAGTGACTTGAGACCAATCTGCACCCAACAATGCTTCTGGACAAGAATGCCATTCAGGAAACCCATTATGAGGTTCTCAATGTCGAGGAAGATGCAAATTATGAAAAAATCCGTGCTAGTTACCGCCGTGCCGTTCTCAGCATACATCCTGATAAGCTATTGAAGACATCTGAGACCTCATCCAACAGTAATCAAACAGATGGAGAGAGATTTGTCAAAGTACAAAAGGCATGGGAAATTTTGGGTGATTCAAGTTCTCGTTTATCTTATGATATTGAGCTGCGAAGTTTGAGGCGGGATGTCTTGGCTCCTGAAGTTGCAGAAGATTTAAGCTTGCAGGATATGATAATTGAAGAAGATGGAGAAGCAGTGGAACTGTTTTACCAGTGTCGATGTGGTGATTATTTCTCTGTAGACTCTTTAGAGTTGCAGAAAATAGGGTATTCCTTGTTGAAAGAGGGAAGTAGGATATCTATAGTGACTGTTGATACTTTACCAGGGTCAGTGATTCTTCCATGTGGATCTTGTTCGTTAAATGCTCGTCTAGTGCTCAGTGACAATTGACATTGTTACCAATTTTTTGGTATAAAAAATGATGAATGATATTAGCAACATTTTTCTTAATGAAGATGGCAATTACAGCTTCCAATTACTGGAAAGATTTCCATGGGCAAAAGTTCGAATGTGTCAAGAAAAGGTTTTGTTGTTGTATTACTAAAAAATGGATATGGTACAATAATACCGTACTATCTATATAGTCAACCTCATTTAGTAAGATAAAGTTTTGTTATTGTATGAAAAAAAATAGATTAAATTTCAAAAAATTATGCTTGAACTATAAGAATCACATTTATACTTGAGAGCCCAAAAAGTTGAATATTCAATGTCTGCATATCAGTACATAATTACATATGCAGAACCAAGTGAAATGGATCATGCAAGTGTTTATACCTTTCAGAAAGGAGAATATTATACATGTATACATTATTTGCAAAGTGATGATTGTTCCATACATGAAACTTTTTATTTTATACCATGAATCATAAATTTACTTTCTTTAGTTCCGATTGTCCAGACTACTTATAAACGATGCTTTGATTTTGTCTACTGGTATCTGAACTGGAGAATAAATCGGTCAGTAATTAGTTTATCCGAAAAAGTTGTTACTGAGGAGTTTAGCCATATGGCATCTTGTACCAGAGAATGAAGATCAACTTGGAATCACATGAATTATTTTACATGATATGCTTTGAAGCCATTCCATTCCATGGCTAGAAATTTGGTATAGATATTGCCATCACTTTTTAAATATGTAGGTAAATAGCTAGATCCATTGAAAATATTGCTTAGATTCAATCATCATTTTGAGGACAGGTGACGAAGTGTTTTATATAGGTATCAATTTCATTCAATTATCCGTTAACTATCCAATTCATCCACATATAATCTATCTAATCCATCTATTTATAAAATAAAAATATGATATAGGAGAGCATTAGGGACTTGGTCTTTGGTTCATTTCAATCTTCGGTTTCACTTTTTCAACAATTCTCCCTCTAATCTCAGTCTCACAATTCTCCCTCTCAGACTTAGTCTCTCACAGCCTTACACTCACTCCCTCTCAGTCTCACTCGGTGCTGCTCCCTCTCAGCCTCAGCCTATCTTTCTCACTCGGTGACTCTCACTCCATCGGTGCCTCCCGGTGGTGCCTCGCCTCCCTCAAATATTGTACATAAATATTTCTAGTTTTCTAACATTGCAAAGTTGGCTATGATACTACTGCTGAAAGATCAGTAACCTCTTGGATAATAGTGGATGATCTAAAACGATACCAATCCTGCACCCTTCTCAAAGCTTATTTCATTGGTCCCCATCAAGTGTCTGACATTTACTTGAGACTCAGATTGTGGTCATAATGTCAAAGAGTTGCTGGGCTTCGTTAAATCAGTTGCCTGCATTCCTGGGTAGAAATTGCTCTTTGCTATGAGAGGAACAAATGGGGATTTAAAGTTGGAAGTCATTCCTGGGTAAGCAAGGAGATTGAAAATTTAAAACAGTTAAATACCCATGTCAAAAGTACCCAACATCAAGCCTGTACATTTAAGTGCTACAAAAGATATATTTGTTTCAGCTGTTCGCCTTGCTGTGTCTATTGAGGAACCATGTTTTCCATTTGGAAACGAGCTACGAATCTCTGCTCAAGAGCAAGTTGACTACATGTTAGGAGAAGATGGAGACACCACAATCATTATGGCTGATAATGAAGTACAATCAGTAGTAAGAATGGGAATTTACAATATCATTAATTCATTTGAAATGGATTTGTCTTCTTTGCTTTTGGCCACTACCCTTGAGCTTGAGGGTGCATATAACAGGATTATGAAAAGGGTATCTGATCTTGAATGGATTTGTAATGTGCTCCCAAAGATGGATTTGATGAAGAATTTTGTTTCAAGCTGGGCTGCAATCTCCAGTAAAATTTTGGGGATCATTGAAGACAAGAAGCTTGACCAAGTCATGTGGGGCCTGAAAGTGAAGCTGATAGAAGTAGCATGCAAAGTTTTGGAAGCAGTTGGTTATGGTAGTGTGATTCTTCCTGCTCCATGTCGAGTGCAGCTGCTGAAGACCTGGTTTCCGTATGTTCGGAAGATGAAGCCCTTACTGGATTCAAGAGTCAGTCAGTGAGATTGGTTTTCCGTACAAGATGGATGAAGATTTGTGTCAGGCCATTGAGGGAGCAATTGTGTCATTGATACTGACATTGCCATCAAATGATCAAGCAGACATTTTGGCAGACTTGAGTGAGGCTTTTGAGGTCTGGTGTTATAGAACCAAGTCTGCCAAGAGGAGACTAGCAGAAGGATTAGATGACCACAGTGATGCTGCTATCAGCACCTGAGTATGACTCTGAATTCCTAGACTTTTCCCTTTTGAATATATTTTGGATAAATTTAGCACCACTATTGTCAAGGTTTTTGTTGTGATGTTGGATTGGGCTGTTGATTCCTTTTGGCACGGGCTAAATCAATTGAGTTACTCAATCCATCCACCTCTGATTCATTTCTTAGATTTCAGAGATGGTGTTGAACTACAAGCATATATGAACATTTGACTATTAAACTTCTGGCGACTCACCAATTATTTTAAATAGTTCGCATTTGGGTAGTTTCCATAATATATTACAACATGCGTAGGTATGATAATTTCATTTGATAATAAGCTCTTATAGATACTAAAGTAAACTAATTTACACAACTGAGACTGGTTGAGATTTCTAGGGGAAGAGAAAAGTTGAAGATTTCTACAAACTTCATCTGTGAATGAGGCTCACAAAGATCATAAGGACTGTGCATCATCACGTTTTTGGATGGAAAAACACACCCACTTTTATACATTGCTAAAAATCCAATGATCAAAACAACTATGGGATAATAATAAATAAACGTTGATACATTTTTAGGTAACTATTGAATTTGAATGTCCTATCAGCAGTGTGATAGCCTGCATTGATGTTTGCTTTAGGAGTACATATTAATTATGATTTATGTGCGAATTAATACTTTTTAAGTTTTAAAATTTATGAAAAACTTTTTATTTTCTTTTAAAATAACTAAAATGATTCCATAAAATTTAATCAATATATTTGTCACCCCAACAATGCATATCCGTGTATACAAAATATTTTTTTCTAGAAAATATTTTATTAGTTCAAATAAATAAAGCCTTACGAATTTATAACAAAATATTTTACCAACAAATTTTTTTAAAAATAATAATTTCCTCAAGAAAAAAGAATAAAGACATGCTCTTCCCTTTCTTAGTTTATGCTCAACTCATTTTATATTTATAGTAACTTGTAATTAAAAAAATTTATCAATGAAATTTAATGTAAACTTATTGCTTGTAAGATTGGACAAATCTAAACCATTCATTAAATATATTTTTAAAGTTTGATAAGCTCTATTAGGGTTTATTTGACAGACAGGATATGATAAGATAAATAAATAGGATATGACAGGATAAGATAAGTGTTGGATAATCTCTTATCTTATCCCGTGTTTGTGTACACTAAGATAAAGGTTAAATAAGTTTATTATTGATAATATTATTGTTATAATAAAATAACAATACTATTGTTAATACAATAATAATAATAATAATAATAATAATAATAATAATAATAATAATAATAATAATAATAAGCACATACAGACATCATGATAACAATATATAGATATGGTCTCATTCTATCTTTTCATTTTTAACCTAGTTATTTTTTCTCATTATAAAAATTACAAAGAGTTAACAAGATAAAATAAATAATAGGATATTGACGCCCCAAATATAGAATATATTATTTTATATTATCTTATCTTATCCACCAAATAAACTCTTACCGTTAAACAAGGACAAGATTATCAGGACAAAAAAATTCTATCAAATTTTAACACAATTGTCCAAACTGGATAGCAAATGTTAAATAAATAATTCATTACCAACTGGTCGATGAGTTTAGTGGGAGTACAACATCAGATACATAATACTTCAACTCAACACTTCTAATTAAATCAAAATATTAATCTGTCAGTTGACTTTTACATTTATCTGGCATAAAATTAGGCACAAAATATATAAAGTACAAGTATGTGAAATCTCGGTTTTGGAAGAGTAAAATAAAAATACAGCAACCGAGTGCATAAAAGGAGTAATGGTGCAAAACTCTAATTTTAGAAAAGTGATTAAAGAACATTTGAATAATCAGCATTACTCCTTTTATTATTTTTCTGTTTACCCTTTAAAACTTACCAAGCTTTTCAATTTCTTTGAAAGAAATGATTAAAACAGAAAAAAGAAACCAACAACCAATAAACTTTGGAATTGGACAGTTTGTATCGATTATTCGAGCTTGCGCTGATTCATCCATCATTTATGAGATTCAAAATCATTCGAATGGTTGACATGTGAAAAATCTCATCACGTTCACTAAGGAAGTAATGAAACATGTAAATACTTTTCTAAAAGCTGTCATTATCCAATTAGAAACCTTCACATCATGAACACAAAAGTTCAGAAATTCAAAGGACTTATTATCTGTATTACACCAAATTATCCATAACCATCGTTGTTAAAACCGGTTGGCTCACCACAGTTGACCTGACAAAAATAGCCGTTTATTGGTCCAGTTTAATTTTTTATTATTACCGATTTATCAGTTCAACCAATTCAGTTTAATTCTTTATTATTATCTATTTAACATTTCAACCAACCAATTCAATGACTAATTTAATTTTAAAAACATTATAATAAAGAATAATCAAATGTAACATTGAAATTAAATATAAATCAATAAATGTATTGTGCTGGTGATACTTTAAGACAGAAGCAAAATTTAGCATAATAGGGAGAACAAATCATGAAAAAATTAATCACTCCTCCTTTGAACACCAGGCATGATCTACACTGAATTTTCATACATGACAGTAAAAAGGGACAAAGAACACAAATGTTTGTCACGAAAGTGGTTAAGGTTTTACAATATTCTATGAACAATTAACTAAAGCAGTGAAGCACCACCACCTTAAACAATTATTAGAGGACCCTGGTGAACGCGTGAGCTAGATATTTCACACCCAAAAGCTACTAGAATAATAAACAAGATGGGATAATACAAGATAATAGAAACAAAAAGAAGAAAGAGATCACAAAAATTGAATGACACTATCTACTTTTCATTACGAGATTGCAAATTAAAGCACATACACTTATCTTTCATGGCTTCACCCTCACTTCCATACTCCTTAAATCTGTACTCTTCCTGCTTAAATGAAGAAGGCACCTTTCCCTCACTGTAGCATTGGCTACACAAACTAAAATGAGATTTCACTTCCTTAAACCGGGAACCGATAATTGGGTACCGGCAAACTGAGCACACCGTGCTGCCATGCCGGTTTCTGTCCCCGGTTTCAAGCTTCACTAGTGTAGGAAGGATTCCAAAACCCCAATCTGGATCATCAAACATGACTAGAAACTCAGAGAAAGACACCATTGAAGTGTCCGAGTCTCCGCGAACTTCCATTAATTCACTGCTAACCCCTTGGGAAGGAATGTAAACAGCCCTTAGCAACTTGATGTAAAAAGTGGCATCAACTTTCTTAATGTTGGTGCCATCTTCATTCATAGGACGCCACAAAAGTGCATCAAAGGCAATCCGTTTTCGTCTCTCCAGAGGACCACCACATATAGGAGCAAGAATGGCGAAAAACATTCCCAGATCAAGCCTGCCAGAACCATTCTCGTCCAAAACAGAGAGAATCCTCTCATTTATGACTTTTACAGCTCCCTGAAAAGTCTCTGGCTTAAGAAAATTGAGTAACCTGTGAAGGATTTCTTCCAAATTCGGCTTCCGGATGGACTTTTCAGGAACTCCACTACCAGAATAGGACACCGGCACATCATGTTCACTCATTTCCTTCTTCAAAAGCTCCACACTGCAACGACTCAACCTGGCAACCCTCTGGAGCGCTCTGATTTGCAGGGCAGTGGCCAGTTCCTGCCTCCCAGTGGTCCTTTCTCCGACAACCTTAAACTTAGATGGTTCAACTACAATAAACGAAGACTCCCCAGACACACCCCCATTGCCAGCCTTGGTCTTCTTTTTCTGCAGTTGCTTCAAATGCGATATTGAGTCATGCAACTCAACTCTATTTGTCATTTTCAACGCCTCCTTCAAAGCCCTCTTGGCTTCCTCGGTCTCCCCAGCACCAAGCAACGACACTGCCTTGTTCAGCTGCGCCCTCCAATGGTTCGGCCACACAGCCAAAACCCTGGTATACATCTCAGAAGCCCTCTGAAACCTACCCAGGTCCATGTACAACCCACCCAAATTATAAAGAGCATCCACATGACCAGGCTTCAAATCAATGGCTTTCTGAAACACCTCAATCGCCCTCTCATCCTCACCCATGGCGTGCAACGCTGAGGCCAAATCACAATGCGCATCGGCATAATCCGGCTTCATGAAAATCGCCTCCTCCAATGCCT
Source organism: Clitoria ternatea (assembly GCA_037962975.1). Taxonomy (NCBI): domain Eukaryota; kingdom Viridiplantae; phylum Streptophyta; class Magnoliopsida; order Fabales; family Fabaceae; genus Clitoria; species Clitoria ternatea. Next base: position 59,260,184 of record CM075674.1, read on the forward strand.
TCACTGCCGCCCTATACTCCCCTACGCCGAAAAGGGCACTACCTAAAAGCTTCAAAGCTCTAAAATGCGTGGGACAAAGAATAGCAGCCTCCCTATAATACTCACAAGCACTCAAAACCATGCCCTCACCCTCGAGGGAAATGCCAAGGTTGACATAAATCTGGGGCAACAAATAAGCCCATTGGTTTCCACCAGCCTCGGCAGATTCAAGCGCCAACAAGAACTCATCCTTGGCCTCCTTGTACCTACCAAGAACATACAAACAATTACCGGCCCGAAAATGAGGCCTAACATCAACAGGTTGCAACTCACAAGCCCTCTTGAAACTAACCAAAGCCTCCTTAAACAATTGATGCTCATACAAAACCCTTCCAATGGCCATGTGACCATCGAAAGCCTCCTCCCTTGATCTAGCACCATCAGCCCTACCTCTCAACCCTCCCAATTCCTTCAAGAACACAGCATAATCATGCCCTGTCTCCTCCCAAAACACCCTCTTTTCAGTAATTTCTGCAGAAGGCCCCAATTCCCGGGACCAACCAGCATCCGAATACGCATCGAAGTTATCATTTTTCAACTTTCCATCTTTAGATTGCTTCGCCTTCAACCTCTTCACCAGAATTTCCAAATCGTCCACGATCTTCCACGTGTCATCGAACACGATCCCGTGGTTCGGCGACACAGCCCATGCCGCCGTCCGCTGCTTCTTCTGCGTCTCCACGGCCATTCTCTCATCCACAATCGACGATGACGCCTCGGATGCTGCGCCGAGGGTCCCCTTCACGGCAGCTGAGGCAGCATCGTCGACATTAAGGTCGAGCCCGAGGGCGTCGAAATCACGGTCCACGTCACCCGCACCGTCGTCGTAGGTTCGTAAAAGACCCTCGTACGTTAGACCCTTGTCGCCGTCAATGAACTCGCCGTAGGTTCGGAAAACCTCGTCGAGAATAGCGTTGATTTGTTCGTCACTGAATTTCACCCTGGGGTTCACCGCACCAACCAAGGACGCCATTTCCTCGCGGTTGAGACCCCCATCACGGTTCCCGTCGAATTGCATGAAAATTCGACGAACCTTCTCCGATCTGGTGCCTCTCGTCGCCATTTCCGACCTCAAGATCGAAGCTTGGTGATGGTGGAGACGGTGGGTCGGTGTGGGTGGATGTTTTAGGGGAAGAAAATTAAAAAGTGGAAAACCCTAAATTTTTCTCGAGGGTTTGAAATTGGAACCCGAATAAATTGTTTTGGGATTTGGGGGTGGACTCAAAATGGTTACTTGTGGTTGCTGGTAATGAAGATAGGTGGGTGTGGAGTTGGGGTGACTCAAAGGGTACATTTCAGAAGGCCATGATTTTGTGAAATTGAAACCCTAATTTGATTTTGGAATCTTTGGTTTGAGATTTGGAGTTGGACTCGAAATTGTTTAACTGTTGATTGATGATGATGGGTGGGGGCTAAAGGCGATGATGATGGGACCAATTCTAAGGGCTATAAATTTTTTCAGGGTTTGAAATTGAACACCCTAATTTGTTTTTGAAATCATTAGGAATTGATTTGAGACTTTGTTTGAACCATTAGGTGTTTATCACTATTATAAGTTTTTTTTTTTCAGGAGATGATTTGTCAATCTTTGCTCAGCTGTAAAGGAAATACTCTCTCCCATTCTCTTTTTTTGGTGTTTAAAAAGAAAAACACTTTCATTCTCTCTCTCTATCAATTTCAATTCCTTTTTTATTTGCTTTTAATTTATGTCATTATTGCTGGATATTTGGTGCATGGTGGGGCTTAATTAGTTAATTTAAGTTAACTAATGATTGTTATAGGCAATGAATGCATACATCTGTCTTGCAAGCTTTTGTTTACAAATATAATAAAAATGTCATAATAGTTTTGTTTATAGAAAAAAAAGGTAACAAGTCTTTGTCTTTGTATTAATAATTAATTAATAATAACAATAAATAAATTACTTAGTGTATAACCACTAGAGTCACTAAGCTTCGATTTTTCTCATAAAAAAAGTTAATAGTTGTGTCCAAAACTAGTTCATTGACTTCATTCTATGTTTCAATAAAAGTTTATTTACATCACAAAAAAAAGCTTATTTGTGAATTTTAAATTTAAAAATAACTAAATTGTTGATATTTTTTAAAAGAATAATGTGCGAATAAAGATGAGTAAGAAGAAAGGAAATAAATATTAAAGTGAATACAGATAAAAATATCGTAATATAAATAGGTAAGATAGTAAAAACAAAAATTTAATAACATTAAGATTTGATAAATTTGATGGATAATTAAATCTTTTAAAATTATTTTTAAGGACTCGAGTCCTAAAATATGAGATTTAGACGGTGAATATAATACCAATAAAATGAAGTGAAAAACTTTTAGACATAAATACATTAGTATATAAATTTCTTTGTTAAAATAAAATTATTCTAAAGTTTTTCCATCTAATAAGTTATAAATATACTAGGCATAAATATGACACATTATACGTTTATCTAGAGGTACCATACTACTGCTATAAAATGAAAAGGAAAGTGTTAATTTTATGTTGATGCTATATATGTGTCAATTTTATTTTTTTTGGTGGAAATTGTATATGTGTCAATTATTACTTTTTTTTTGCTAAAAAATTATTACATGTTATTGAAATCGTTATGAATTTCAACTTTGAAAAAAAAAAATGGATAGAAAACTGGGCTTTTTTCATTAAAAGTGGGTCAAATTTTTTTTGTTACTTTTTTTTGGTTACTAAAAGTGGGTCAATTGAGCAAGCTGTTTCACCCATGTCTGAAGGAACGGGCCATAATCCACAGTCCAATACTTATATAAATTGCTAACCAATGAAATTTGGCATTTTGACCAAAAAATTTTGGCATAAATGAAATAATAGATACCTAAGTTCTTAATTTCTGATGTCAAAAGTTTCAATCATAATAATGTATATATAAAAATATTTTATTGAAAAATACAAAACTCATTCCGATAATTGACTAATAACAGATATTTACTTTTAAATTTTTATAAATTTACCAAATAGAGTCATTATCAAAATTATTTAGTTTTGTAATAGTTATATTAAAAATCATACATAGAATAATTTTTACCTAGTTAACGTGTAACTGTCTAACCAAATAATAATTGTACTGAAATTTTAAATCGCAAGTGTTTAACCTAAGAATATGCTTTTCTTACCTAAATTTATAGTATTTCTTTTATCTCTCTAAAGTGTTTATCGTTAAACACAATAACTACTTATTTTATCAATGTTGAACTTGAACGAAATGATTGTTAAGTGACTATGAAATATCATTATCAATAGGAAATATCATTATCAATAGGAGCTGAACTTTCACATATTTATTTAAACAATGAAGTGAATTACCATTATGACACACTTCATTATTTACTTTAAATGTAAATTGCGCTTCAAGAAAGTAGCTTCATACTAATTGGTCCCAATGTGTGTGTCTATATATATATATAATGTCATCTGATCTGGTCTGGACCGGGGTCTACGATCTGGCGTGGGACCAGCCACAAGAGTTAAGGATTAAATGAGGTTGAAAACCGGTTCAGTGTGTATCCGATCTATGTAATCCGGCCTCTCGGTGGGAGAAACCGGTCTCGTTGTCCTGGAGATCCTTCGTACCAAAATTTCACGTTGAAGTGGGCGAAAGGTGGTGCCACCTGCGAAGATTTTATGACGCTCGAGTTAGAAGAGTGTATATGAACTCTATTGATACTCAAGCAGTATAATAGTGAGAATAAGAGTAAGAACAACGTAACCTTGATGACATAGACAGCAAGTTCTAATTTTAAAGACTATGTGTACGTTTTGAATTATATTTCTATTTACTTAAATATTTACGATATCATCAATCAATCAACTGCTTTTCACTTTTATATAAAAGCCATTAAACTTCGTATGATGAGTTGGATATAATAAACAAATAACAATTTAATATAAGAACTCGATATGAGTTGGATAAATTCTTATTTTCTTTAATATTTAGTGTATATTAGGATAAAGATGAAATAAATTTATTATTAATAATATTATAATAATAAATAACTACATTATTATTATTATTATTTCCATGAAAATAATATATATATATATATATCATGAGAGAGATTGTTTTAAGTGAGAGAGTGGGTGAAGTAAATTTGATGTCGTATAATCATACATCATGTGTGTGTATATAGAATGTATCATATAAGAAAAACTCTTTTATGTGAGCGTGAAATGGATGAATCTCGGTTGTACAATCATACAATAGATGATTGATATTAATCATATGGGTTTTTAAAAAAATCATGTGACCTTTTAAGTGATTATGTGACTTTTTTTTTGAAAAACTTTTAATCTCAACCATTTATTATATGATTATACGACTCAGATTCACACACACATGTATATATATATATATATATATAATATCTTATTTTGTTTATTAGATATTTAGTCAATTTAATAAAATCTAACTTGTAACAAAATAATTTGGGTTCATATAGAGGTGTTCAAGGAGAACAAAAATCAAGTAATGAGAATTTAATTTTGATACATTGCTATGTTAAATATTATTATATCAGCAACCAATTATATTTATTGTTGTTTTTGGTATTATTGCCCTCATCCCCTAAATTATTATTATTATTATTATTATTTTAAAAGTTTTAAATGTAATTAATTTATTTTTTTTCTAATAGTATCATTCTATAATTAATTTGCTTTTATATTATTAGCTCTCATTCTAATCAATAAATAAAATTTAGAAATTTAAAACATTATATATTATAAATAAAACAATATTATAGAATTAAATGAAATTTTTTTAATATATATTTACTTAAATAACCATACATTTAATAATTTTATAATGTGTATAAAAATACTTAAAATTTAAAACGACAATAGATGTGTGCAATTGAGGGAAATATAATTTAGATATGATTTAAATAAGCAGAATGTTAACAAATGTCCTTAGGACTCTAGTTAAGAAACCATAAGTGAGATGTTTTTCACTTTAAAACATCAAAAATCATTCATCATGACTTTTAAATAATCCTACATAATTTTTGACAAAAAAGAATTTACTTTTACATTCTTAAACAATGTCCTTGTGTAATTACGATGCGTATTAAAATTGAAATTTCGTTTCAAAATTTTAATACTAGAGGATTTAATGATATAAACTAAATTTTTCAACACCATGTTTAGACTTTATGCATATGACGACCTAATACTTTATATTATGTTTACAAGTCCTACATGCACATTAGTATATAAACTCTCAACATTTCTTAAGTTTAAGCAATATAGAATTTTGATCCGGTCCAAAGACCGGCCCCTGAACTTAAAGGTAAGTTATCTAAAATCTCATATCTGGAACCGATATGACGTGGTGACTAGTGTGAGTTATTCTTTCAACGTTGTCATCTCACGTGACAAGGCAGTTTAACATCAGTATCCATGGTCACATGAAGAGTCTTCAAATTGGCCTTGTTGCGAGTTACTCACTTAATAGTTCGGAGTTTACCTATGACCTAGCGTACTGAACAAGTCACCTACAAAGTGACTGATGGGTAAGTAGAGTCATTGCGAAACGTCACCGTCACAAGTCAGTTGTACTACAGAATAACAGAGTAAGTAGTAACACCATGTATGGAAGACTTCGAGAGGAAGAAGACTCTTCCACCCCCTCCAGGTATAAATATTCATGCATCAACGTAACATGTAAGAAAAACCTCTCTAACCTTACACTTGAGCTCTAAAATTCCTTAGAGCTTTCATTGACTTAAATGTCAAAGTGTCCTTACAAGTGACACCCTCTTTCGCCCTACAACGTATAAAGATTGGTGATTTGGTACGAAAAATTACTCTAAGACCTTTATTCCCCATTAGAAACGAAGATACAATACATGATCCCCACTAGACCAATGTAATATTTGAGAGTAAACGAGAGATTTAAGGACTGTCGCGAGACCGGTTGTTGGACCCCAACCCAGACTGATTTAGATTTAGTATCTTTTGAAATATAAATTTCCAACAACTCTTAGGATAATGATTAATATGGCCCTTTAAATAATACTTATATCAAACTAAAATTTATGGAAAAGCCTTTTCATTGAAAATTATGTAAAAATTTATTCTAACATAGATAAGTTGTAGTTATACTTTTAAATAAAAAATTTGTATGTTAACATCGTTGACTAATATTTTTAGAATAATGAATGGTTAAGGTGTTGTTTGGTCTGCAACGGAACAGAGTTACATCAATGGTAAAAAGTAATCCTACAGTCAAACAGAGTTTTGACTGTTTCGAATAGCATAAAAAAAATTTTAATTTTAATTTTATTTTTTTAACTTTATTTTCTAAACTATAAACCAAACATTGTTTATAAAATTTATTTTAGACATTAAAATACTTTTGAACCTTTTAACTGATGTGATAGTGTGATATAGGATGGGAATATTCGGAGTCAATTTGTGGCCATAACATGAGGGGCTCCACCACCAAAAGAATGAGCCATAACATAGCTACCATGTCGGGATTTGAACTTCCTATCTATAATCTTTTACTAATTAAAACTTATTAACTCTTTAAATTTATTTTTATATAGGAGATTATTTTATATCACGATTAACAAATGCAAAATATGTGACACATCAATTTAGAATGTAATGTAGTTAGTAAGTTACTACGAGTAGACTCACTTATAAAATCAATTTCTTTCTGAAAAATTTAAAATGTTTCATTAGCTTATAATTTGTATCCCTGTTAGAACAATAAGTTTTCCTTAATAATCATTATTGTATAACTATTAAAATAATTTTATGTGGAACATTAAAGGCTTTTTTTTATTAATGGTGCTCTTTAAAAAAAAATTTACACAAATGGGGTCCTTTTTAAAAAAATTTCATGTCTGGGGCTCTTTTCTATGTCACACGGGGCCCACACGATATACCAAATCGTATGTCATAAATGCGACACTATCAGAACGTGACACGTGGCTGTGTCGCATGTGCGTTGGACGACATAGCCATTGTCAGCGGTTCAAATACAAAACCGTAGACAATGAATCCCTAAGGCCATGTGAAAGGCTAAACCATTGTCAGCGGTTCAAGCTTATAACCGCTGATAATAATAAGATTTAAATTATTTTAGAAAAATCTAAATACATAAGTAAATTTAAAATAAAATACATAAAATAACACAAATATTTAACTAAATACTATATTTTTTTAAAATCAATTATTTTAAATTTTTAATTAATTTTGATATTAGATATAGTGGATTTGATTTAAATAAATATAGTATTTTATTTAAATTCCAAAAATTTTGGTATTAAATATAGTAGATTGGTTTTAAATAAGTATATTATTTTTTTCAATAAGTATATTATAATAAAAATATTTTTTTAAAAATAATATACTTATTTAAAACCAATCTACTATATTTAATACCAAAAGTTTTGAAATTTAACTAAAATACTATATTTATTTAAATCAAATCCACTATATCTAATATCAAAATTAATTAAAAATTCAAAATAATTGATTTTAAAAAAAGATAGTATTTTAGTTAAATATTTGTGTTGTTTTATATATTTTTTTTTAAATTTACTTATGTATTTAGATTTTTCTAAAATAATTTAAATCTTATTATTATCAGCGGTTATGAGCTTGAACCGCTGACAATGGTTTAGCCTTTCACATGGCCTTAGGGACTCATTGTCTGCGGTTTTGTATTTGAACCGCTGACAATTGCTATGTCGTCCAACGCACATGCGACACAGCCACGTGTCACGTTCTGATAGTGTCGCATTTATGACATACGATTTGGTATGTCGTGTGGGCCCCGTGCGACATAGAAAAGAGCCCCAGACATGAAATTTTTTTTAAAAGGACCCCATTTGTGTAAATTTTTTTTTAAAGAGCACCATTAATAAAAAAAAGCCAACATTTAAATGATATGTAACCGAGTCATATTAAATATGAATAAAGTAAATTGCTTTAACTAAATAGGATTATTTTTTAAGTAGAATACATGTGAAGAAATAACAATTTTTCATTTAAAAGCCTCATTAACATTTATTTATCTTGAATTTTAAATAATCTTTACCCAACCTTATAGGTAGGCAAACTTATATATAAGGAACATATCTTACGAGAAATGTAGTTTTAAATGAAAATGAAAGAGAAATTTGGATCGTATTACAACTATATATGAATGGTTATGATTAAAAGTTTTTTAAAATCATATGATTGTTTAATAAGTTATGTGACTTTTTTAAAAAGTTACATGATCAATATATTTTAATTTCGGTCATTCATAAATTCATGATAAGATTCAACAGTTCAAATTTTCACCCAAAAAAAACTTTCTCGTATGATTTATCGTCTATATGATTTTCTCATTGACACCAAACAAACCAAGTGGTAGGGGACCAGAAGTGTGACCTGTTTGGCTCGTGTGCTTTTGCTTACTTAGGTTACAATGGGAGGTAGTCCCCCACTAACAGTAATGGCCATCTTTTGTGTCATTTTGTCTTTTGAAGTTTTCAATTGTTATCATGCATTACAACTGTCTCAAGCTGGTGCCAATGCCAAATTCTTTAACTGCTAAAACTAAAATGTGAAACACACCCTTAAATATAGCATGCCATATGCTATCTTATTTTCAATTTTATCAGCTAAATCATCTATTGCTGATAAAAACTAAGGCCTAAACAAAAGGATTTCATACTTATCTAAAAAAAAGATGAGACAAACCGAAAGAATCTCATCCATAACCACTAGATGTTGATCCTGTGATGCATCTTTCTGTAAAAAATAAAATATGTAAACGTGTTAGCTTCACGAATGAACATAAACATTTTCTACTTCAATTGTCTAAATTGTTTTCTACACTCTCCCATGTTTTTTCTCTCCTTTCTCACTACTTCAAAGAATAATAATACTAATAATAAGTCCCAATACAATGGAGATATTTGTCCCCATCAATCTTGTTAAGCAAATAAAATGTGTTCGGTTAATCAATGAGTCGTAACTTAATTAGCATCTTAGTGTAAAATTATGAAGAAAATTACGAGTTTAATTCTTAGTAAATATATTTATTGTAAGATATGAAAAATCTTAACTATAGTTAAACCTGAGTAAGATTATTTCTGACGAAAAATACATATGATTTTAAAAGATAAGTTTCATTCTTTTCAAAAGAATATAACTAAAAATACTGATTGATTCGTTAAAATCATTGAAACCTGACTAGGTCAATATATAAATATAAGATAGAAATAAACTTGTTGAAACTGATATTTATTTTTTATAAGAATTGAGTTTGTTCAAATGAATGATTTTTTTTAGTTTATTTGAGCATAAAACATAAGTCTATTTTTCTCACCCAGACTAAAATGTCTAGAAGCCTGGTTGAGTTTGGGAATCTGTTTAAAAGTATACTTAATATCTAATAAGATCAACTAAATATAGTAGTAAATAATCTTTAAGTAGGTTGAACTTACTCTTATGTAAAAGTGAATAAGGTAACGACAAAACATTTATTTGCAAGCCTCTCTCTATATATGTAATAAGAAAATTCATATAAAAGTAGCCATAATAATTTGTTATCATTATATTATTCATATTTATTTAAATAATTTGGTTTAGTAGGCTAAAAATGTTTATTATATTTTTTAAAACGCTAACCCTTATAGCTAAATAGTCTTGTAAAACAATTTAGGCATATTTTAATTGATGAAAAATTTGACACAGTTTGATCTGCATAGGGTTAGCTTTAGACACAAATAGAAAGCCTTGTGTATTCTTACCCATAAAAACCGACACCGTATTATATACGTCACCTCAACTAGTAGATGTTCCCAAGAGTAGTCTCATCTCACCACATGACCCTTGTCATGTGATACATTGTTATTAGTTCAAACTTTATGTATTTTAGTTTCAATTATTCATTTTTTCACTATGAATTCTAAGTACGTTGTGAACTATATATACATTTGAGAGGAGACAGAGACAGGACTCTTGGGGCTTGGGAGTGGTGCAACTTGCAACTTTTAAAAAGCATAAAGTCAATGAAAAACTAAATAAAATGGAGCCTCCACAGTATTGAGAAGAGAGAAAAGAGAATCATTCACATGGCTAAAAGGTATAAGACCAAAAATTTTCATCCACCAAGGATGACAAACATTCATTCAATTGGGTAGTTTACATTGACACCCTTGTAAAAAAAAAAATCTCAATTTCATATTCTAATGATCATATAGCTCTTCCCTCCAACAAAATCATATCTAACTACACCAATCACCACAGTGAACCATCTTGTGTCCTTTCTGTATCAACCAGGTAACTCTATTTACCACAAAATTTCCATCTTTAATCCACAGACTCAACATTTGCCTTCTCATAAATCATTTTCTGCTGTCAATAATCTGTGCAAGATAATAAAATTGTAAAATGAATAAATTAGAGAATCAGAACACATAATTAACAAGAGTATAAAGCATAAACCAAGTGCATGTTTGGATTCACTTCATATTCAACGTGATTTATCACGTAAAAAAACAGACAAAAGTGAAACCAAACACACTCATATAAATGATGTCCATCAGAACATCACTTCTTAATTATTGCCGCATATAACTCATACCTTCATGTTTCTTCTTCAAACTCCTAGCAAATAGCAAGCATATAACCAAAAAAGCCAACCCAGCTACCCCTCCTAATATTATTGCCGCAGTTTTCCCTGGATTTTGCCCTGTCATAGGAAACATATCACAATAGTAAATTAAATCATGATTATGTTTAACATACTAACAGCACCTTTTCTTTGAACATTGAAATAATTAAGGAGGGGGGCTAATAATATAAGATAGTATTACATAATGGACCTACCTTAGTGAAAAGGACAAGGATAATGACATATAATTCAACATTAAACATAAAGATGTTAAATTTTGATACTTCTCTTTTTCCTCCACAAATTCTTTTACATTTATCCGCTTGGTTTAGTGAGTATGTATTACACATCAGACAAAACTGAGGTATAATTCATTAAGTATTGTTTGACATTATTTTTCAATCAGAATATCGATAATCTATGCATACCTTTTGATCTGGTCTCAATACCGGTATCCGACCTGCAAGGTATATTTCAACGTCTTTATCAAGACATCAACGTGTAACCGGTGTCATCGGTATACATCCGGACTGTAATTCCGTATCAGGCGTTCTCCCTATACCGGTTGTTCAGGATAACACCATGACATCGGACAATACACACGTCACTGTGCTAAAGACAAGGATAATTGCTACAGGGATCGATCAATAATTCCCTGCACTACGAGCCAAATTCTGCTCACGGGAATGGCCAACTTGTTCCCTAATCCTAGTCTATATTCTCTATGCTCAATATAAAATAGCCACTTGACCCAATCATGCTGGTAAGTGCGTAATATAATAATGCTAATGGGAGTTAGTGGTTCCCTACTAACGAGTCCTCGAAAAACGAGCCAATCAGGTATATGAACTCATTTTCAATAATGAAGGGAGGGATCTTCAACTGATTTTATGCACAATTACTCTCTAAAAATACATTCCTTACTTGGAATATCATCACTGACTTGAGCGTCGGAGAATCATTGCAGGTGACACCACCATTCGCCCACTTCAACGCGTTAGGTCGGTGTGAAGGACCTCCAGGACGCCCAGTCCGCTCTCTCCGCTCAAGGACAACGGATACCTATACCGGATACTCATATATCCGGTCTCCTATACGGTATTTACATACTATTTGTGACTGGCTTGAGTCCGGATCCCTAGACCCCGGTTCAGGACAGATCACCTTTAATACCAACTTTTATTACACAAATGGTCTTAGATAAAACGCTAATTTTGATTAAAGAAAGATACAGAAAACGTTACTCATTGATAATCTACATTACCTGAAGAGTGTGAAGAAGATGATCCTGCAAAAGAAGATGATCTAGAAGGAACACCATTAGGGTAATAGCTATAACTAACGAAGCACTTGTGCAAGAAGACTTGTCCTGAGATAGAGCTACCACACTCAACTTGAGCTCTTTGGACAGCATTCTTCACACACTCCCCACAGTCTGAGTCCCCAACATCTCCCTCACATTGCCCCATCACATACAAAGACTGGTAGCTGGTTGTGTAGAAACCATGGGCACCAACCACCCCATTTTCCATCATTGAGAATGCGGTGTCTCTCCTCTCCTCAAACCCTCTCCCAGCAGCATTGGTTGCTCCACAAGTCTTATACACCATTTGCATACCTGAAGAGAGGATATAAGGATGGTCCAGTAGTTGAGAAAGGGTGAAAGAGCTCGTGGATTCGAATCCCTCCATGGGTTCAAATCCTTCACTCACATTTTTAATATAAACTAATAAATCAAGGAATTGTTTGGTTTCAGAAAATATTATATATTTCTGTTTCCAAAAGCATGTAAATAAAACATTAAAAACTAGCTCTTTCTGTTTATAGATTTTTTTTTATACAAATTACGGAAAACAGAAAACATAAAATAATTTTTGAAACCAAACTATCCTAACATTTGCCAATAAGAAAAAAAAACCCACATGCATACCTGAAATTTGGGAAGAAAAACCAGCAACCTCATACAGCAAGTAGCAACCTAGTAGTTGGACCCTGGCAGCTATGGTTTTACCACAGAGTTTGTCACAGAGAACTGGGAGCCTGCTGACACAGTTGTAGCATTCAGAATTGGTGAGATCCCCTCTGCATTGGAATAGGCCAGTGATACTGTTTTGGCCACTTCCAGAAGTGGCCTTGTAGAACTTTGTTTTGGTGGATTGTGAAACCAATGAGCCAAATAGTGCAGAAAGTGCCTGCGAGTAGACCCCATTTGGATCTGTGAAAGTCTCCTTTGAGCAACCCTTGTAGACCAAAGTAGAGTAATCAGAAGCAGATTCTGCAACATGGGTTGGCTCAAGTTCAAGACTTGTGAACAGAACAAACAAAAAAAGAAGGAACATGGGTATCCTAGTAACACCCATTTTGGCTCAGTGAATGTGTTGTGTTTTGAGGGAATCAAATCATGGCAATTTGAGGAATACCCTTCAAAGTTCAAAGGCTATGTCTATCAGAAGAATCAAAAAATATTCTTATGTTTTTTCGCTTAATCAAAGTGCTCAAAGGATTTTGATTTTGTGGTTGTGGACACAGTTCGGATTCATTTTCCGTTGGATAGCCTAAAGCCTCAGGTTAGATGTGCAGAGGGGTGAGTTGCAGCTTGCATCTACCATCTCTCTCTACAATCAGTACAAACAATGCACAAAGTTTTTTCTTTATTTTTGTGAGGAACAGAACAGTACAATGTATAAAGTAAAAAAGAAAAAGCTGTAATTGGTTTTGAATATCGCGAGTTACTAAAACCTTTTTTTATTTTTATTTCTTATTTTTTAATTTTATAATTGTTATCATTTTTTATTTACAAAATTTTATATAAAGAATACTGAAAATGACTTTTTTTATTTTTTATTTCATATATAAAATTTTAAAACGTTTTAGTGTTTTTATTATTTGAAGACAATGAAAATTAAAGTGTTTGAAATTGAATTAATTAACAATAATATTTAATAAAAAACATATTGTAGATGTAATCCAAATTTATAAATGCTTCTGTTGAAACTTCTTTTCTTTTCCCTTTCAATTTCCAATCGACCAAAAACAGAAATAAACACTTTTGGGCCGTATACGACCCTACAATAGAGATCAAGCAAAGTCATGTGAGACCAAACATTGAATCAAATGTATTTACCATGCATCATCGAATAGGCGTTCAATGAATGTTGACACGGTGCCGGATAAGGCGCACCTTAGTTTTTTAGGTTTACTGTAAACCTAACTAAGGTGACCTGTTATAACAGGTTATGCCTATATTTTATAGTTTAAGTATTTGACACATAATTTTTATATATTACATTTAGACACATTTTGTAGGTTAGTTTTAAAATACTAAAAAATAGTTTTAATCTGGGTCCTAATCCCGAATCTGCTTCTAATCTCCCATCTTCTACTCCCCCTGAGCCTGACTTTAGTGCTGACGGAGATCCAAACAGTGATGTCGCGCCTTCTCTGTAAATCTTGGCGAAATACCACTCCGCGATGGTAGTTGGCGAAGACGAAGGGGACGATGGGCCGATCGTCGTTTCGGATCTCGAAGGTGCAGATTTCGGACAACAAATCTCATTCACCTTCTCTGTAAATCTTGCCTTCCCTTGAAGACCATCTTCAGAGGAAGCAATGCGGAAGAGAGCCCCAGAACAACCTCAAACTCGATCCCACGCTCCTTCCTCCTCCTCCCTCGCCGCCACCGACGTCACCATCTCTGACGGCTCCCTCACCGCCAAACTCATCTTCAAATCCGATCCCCAAACCAAACCCTTGATCCTCACCTTATTCGTTCACCAGAACGCCATAAACTGATTATGATAGTACCTATCAAACCTCTCTTGGTCCTTTATATCCTGCAAAGTCACATACCCAAGTTCCATCCACGGCTTCAACACTTCCAGAACCTTCTCGTGCACCCCACCAGCGTCATGTATAACAACGAAGTGTATAATGTTCCAGGTTGTTCTGTTTTGCTCAACTTTATTTTTCTTCTGATCAACTTTACTATATCTTTTAGTGTCCTCCATGACCAAGACCAAGAGAGTCCTCATACTTTTCCTAAGGTTCCTGGCCTTTGGAGTAACTATAGCAGCAGTGATTGTTATGGTCACTAGCCATGACTCTGCTGAGGTCCTCAACTTAACCTTCACTGCCAAATACAGCAATGAGCAAATATTCAAGTGAGACTTAATTGATTTTCCTCAACTTTCTCCTTTTCTCTGAACTGAATTAAGCATTTTAATTTTACTTAGTCCCTTTATGTTTCTGAATAATTGCTATGTATCAGGTACTTTCTGATAGCAGAAGCCATAACATGTGTATATAGCCTCATTCTTCTCTTCATCTATTCTCAAATTTCACTTTGGCGTTTGGTTCTGATCCTTGGTATGGTAATGCAACCATTTGTGTTAAGTATTACTAAGACCATTGGCTATATGATATATAGAATTGGAAAATTTTTATTAAAATTCACAATATAAATAAATAAGGAATCATAGTAGACATTTATTAATGATTTCATGATAAAATATTTTCATTCTTACATATGATTCCTTCAGCTTATGAATAATTCTTTGTAAAATTTTACAAACTAACTAGCTCCTTTTTTTGTGTGGTATGCATGCATTCAGGTGATAGCAATGCTACTTTCTTCAAGTGTTTCAGCAGCATTAGCAATAGCTCATTTGGGCAAGAAGGGAAACAGTCATGCAGGTTGGCTACCAATTTGTGGACAAGTTCCTAAATTTTGTGACCATGTAACTGGAGCTCTTGTTGCTGGTTTTGTTACAACTATTATACACTTTCTACTTTTTTTGTTTTCTTTACTGCATACACAAGCCTCCCCTCTTCCTGTAAAACTAGAAACAGATCAATCACCTTTCAGCTTGTAGAGTAAACTTTTTCATTAGCAAGCATCTTCTTGTTTCTTCACGCCACTTGTATTGAATATTGATTTGTTAGTTTAAAGATAAATACAGAGTAAACGGTTGCTATATTTGATGGAAAATTTTCATAGAAGGCAAAGAAAGGGAAGAAAAGGTTGACGTTAAGGTTAGAGAAAGGAAGGGAAAATCTGCAGAATACGAAGCAACTCATCTGAGACCCTCCAACAAGCTCACGCTCACCTCCTCACAGGCTGTCACAGACTCACCTCGTGACCAAGACCAAATAGAAACTGCTTGTTCTGCTCATTTAGCCTTTCTAGAAAGTTGTATATATTATTAACATCTCTTTCTGTTCTCTTTTTTATTACTCTTTCAGTGCCAATTGTTTTCTTTTGTTTCACATCCAGTCTTCTATGTTAGCCATGAGAATACGTTAATAATGCGTTGATAAATAGGAAGTTAAAAATTAGCAACAATCAACCTTTTGTAATTTTTTCAATTCTAATAAACACGATTTTCAGGATGACTAATACTAATTCAGCCAAACCCTTAATTGGACACACAAAATGGAAGAAAATAAAGAAAGGAAAGTTCAAATCTTGGACCACACTACTCAGGCTCTAAAAATCAAGAACAAATGGAATTCCAAGGAACAAAGCAAAATGCCTTGATAATGATATCTCAGTTACATGTATTGTACATTCAAGATTTGAGAAAAAACATGAAGATGATTGATTCAGAGAGTTAGAGCCCTCTCAACAGTTCCAAAAATAACAGTGAGCAAGTTGTTTCCATTCTTAATTTCCTCCACCTTTAGCAGTGCAGCTCACCTACAAACACACAAAGTTTTGTTACTAATTCTTTCAGATATATGAACACAGTGCTAATGTGCATAGAATAATGCACTTAATTCAGAGATAAAATGTTCATGACATGGTTCAGTTAAATAAACGATAACCCTTTCGTAGTAATCTTTATGTTATTAGAAAGGATGAGAAAAATGTAATAACAATGACTGCGAAGTAAACATTCAATACCAAAATGAAACTGTCAGCCATTATAAAGAGGTTCAGTCCTCCACTCAAGAATACTATACATTTGATGCACATATTGAAATAGTTCTGAGACAATACTGCTTGCTATCTGATACTTCTCTATTTTTCTGGGCAGAAAAAACTAAAACGTAGTACCAAAAAAAGAATGTAACACCCTCTGTTACACCTTAATAAATTCTAGAAAAATTCGTAATTTTTTTTTAAGATATGATTGTTAAAAAGAAACTATCGGAATAAATTATATACATTATTGCTGAAATACCTCATAAATATTATTAAAACTTTATAAAGTAATTTTACATTCATCCAACGGAAATAAATATTAAACATTATAAGAAAGAGAGGAAACTCCATGGCCCAGAAGCAGTTACTTATTAACATTATTTATTCATTGGACCACGGTATTCATACCGAGCTCCCTTTCTAGAACGTGCTATATTTACTGCCGATATTCTTCGATCCTTCCCTCTGAACCATCAATTTAAAACATGTGAAACAAAAACACGGAGAAATGAGTGAGAAACAGAATATAATATTTCCGAATAAGACATAAGCAACAAAGGGTTTTCACAAACCAATACTTAATAATATCAATCACAATCACACACACAATCAATTATGAATGCATGAATGTTATGCAATATCTTCATCACAACTTACCTATATATGTGGGCCCTTAAATTTTAATTTGCACTGGGCCAACCAGGAGTTTACACTGTTCCATAAGTCCGGATAATAATAATATGAACAGCTCAACTGGCATGGAAACACTTAGAGACTAGTCAGATTGAGAAAGTTTTTATTGTGAAAGTACCCGACACTAGGGAGCTACCCCAGGTCCCCTGAAGCACCCTTTCACACCCTCTCATCCCAAGGCTCGTAATTAAGCCTCCTCTAATGTATCCTCGGTTTCTATAATCCGTCCCCAGACAATATTATTTCATTTCACTTTAATGATTCATGATGCATGAACTACTCGCGTATTGAGTTGGTTAAGGCTTTTAGAAACTCAATTATTAAATCCCTTAAAGGTTTACAACATTATTTCAATAAACTGTACATTTTCTCTGAATTTCTGTCCCACATAAATAAATTTGGTACAGTTTTCAAATCTCGCTGAAATTGAGTTTCTAAGCCTTAAATATCTAAAAACTTTATCATATAAAACTTTACATAATCTTTCTCAAATTAAATCTGAACAAAATCAAATTTAGGAATCTCAATTATTTCCAAATATTTTTAGTTATTAAGTTGGAAAAAATAAAATAATTTTCTTTCAAAAAATTTTGTTTTATTAAAAGAGAGTAATTATTAACTAAAAATACTTAAAATTTCAAAAGTTTTCTTTAACTCAAGATTTAATTAAATAAATTCTCATAAAATATTTTCTTTCTAAAATAAATATTAATTTTTTTATTCTAAATATTGAAAATAAAGTTAATAAAAATAATTTCTAAGAAGGAATAAAAGATAATAAAATTTAAAGAGTAAGGTAAGAAATTCTTACTGAATTTTAGCTTTCCGTCATGCTCGCTATATGCTCAAACTCCACATTACAATATCATTAATCAAAATCAAATAATATCAATCATAACTAAATATCATCAATCAATCAATCATAATCAAATCATAATCAAATCAATTAAATATCATTAATACATATCATAATATAAAATTTAATGATTATTAATATAGTCAATTTTAGTCCTTTTGGTCAATTCCTCGCATAGGTATATGTAAGTCCATATAATCCAGTCCTTGTATAGGTATAGTTCAGTCCATATGGGTCATAATGGTCCAAGTCCTTGCATAGGTATAGTCCAGTCCATATAGGTCATAATGGTCCAAGTCTTTACATAGGTATGTTAGAGTTAGTTAAACCGGATATTTAATTTAAAATTTATTAAAATTGTTAAGTTAAAAAGTTAATATTTTAAAATAATAATATTATTAAATTTAAAAGGAGTAGGGGACTCCTCCCATTATTCTTATGTCTTTTCGTATTATACTTCTTATCTCACTCCCCCTTACCTTGAGTCGTTACCAAAAAGAGATTTGCTTTACGCCTCCGATTTCTAGAAATATTAATATCAATTTTATTTCAGTATAAGCATAAGACGAAGATTAAGATTACTACTTAAAACAGAAATGGTAAATTTTGAATAGTGAATAGTGAATAGTGAATAGTGAATAGTAAATTGGGAATAGTAACAGTAAATAGTAAAACGTAAATAGTAATAGTAAATAGTAAAACGTGAATAGTAACGGTAAATAGTAAATCATGAATAGTAATAATAAATAGTAACAGTAAATAGTAATTTACTATTTGAATAGTAATTTACTATTAAAATAGTAATTTACTGTTGAAATAGTATTTTACTCTGTAGAATAGTAACTTAAAATAATATTATTTTTAGTATAATAACAGATTTCTAAAAACGATATAAAAATAACCCTAAAAAATATAAAAGAGAAGTATTCTTACCTTAGGATTTTGGCAGAACCTTCTCTCCAAAAACTTTTCTTCTCTCTCTCACTTCCACCACTATCTCACTAGTACTACTGTATTAAGAAAACTTAATCTGAAATTGTGAATTCTAAAGAAGAAATCCTTCGGTATTTATAGGAAAAAAATTTACTATGCATTCCATTATTTTAATATAAAAGTACTATACATTTTTGAATTTTTTATTCCAGGTTACTATGCATTCTTTGAAAATTTCGTACATGCACAGTGTTTTGCATAGTAACTGTCGGCAGAATTATTAAGCCAAATAGTAACCTTTCACTCGGTATATTTTAAATATTCAAAATGAGTCCTTTTTGAAATTTAGCGATATTATATCAGTCCTCACTAATTTTATAATAAGTAATATAAAGTTGAAATTTTAAAAATCTAAAATTTTCTGTTAATAAAAATTTATTGATACGTTTCAAATTTTTTAACGATTGGAAAAAATCAAGATTTTTCTCAAACCGATAATTTTTAGATAAGTCTACTTGAAACGGATTTTAGAAAATTTTCTTATAATTTAAATTCACTTTCTTATAAATATTTTTAATTTAAGTCACTTATATGAATTTAAAATTATTTAAAAAAAATATTATTTTTATTAAAAAATTCCAAAATTCCAAAAAATCATAAATAATACGTAGATTAAAAAGTTCTAAAGAACCATAATTTAATTCCTTCAAAATTTTAATATAAAAATAAAAATAGGGGTGTTACAACTCTACTCCCCTTAGAAAATTTCGTCCTCGAAATTTACATTAATCAGTAAAACAAATGAGGATGAGACTCTTTCATCTCAGTTTCTAGTTCCCATGTAGCATCTTCTCCTCTCGTTTCACTCTAAATAACCTTTACAAGCGGAATTGTCTTGTCTCTTAATTGTTTTATTCTTCTGTCACCTATTTTAACAGGTGGTGCATCATATGTAAGATTATCTTTAACTTGTATGACATCAGGTTCAATAACATATGTAGGATCAGATATATACTTTCGCAAGTTTGACACATGAAAAACATTATGGATATTAGAAAGAAAAGGTGGTAATGCTATTTGGTAGGCAAGGGGACTAACTTTATGAATTATTTGGTATGGACCGATAAATCTAAGAGTTAGTTTTCGAGATTTCATTGCCCGACCGACCCCAGTCATAGGTGTGACTTTCAAGAATACATGATCGCCTTCTTGAAATTCGAGCGGCTTTCTTCTTTTATCATAGTAACTTTTCTGCCTGCTATGTGTTGCCTTCATCTTTTCCTGAACTATTTTGATTTTATCCGTGGTTTGTTGTACCAACTCTGGTCCTAGCATAAAATTTTCACCAGTCTCAAACCAACATAGAGGGGTCCTACATTTTCTTCCATATAATGCTTCAAAAGGTGCCATGCCAATGCTAGCATGGAAACTGTTGTTGTAGGTAAATTCCACATATGGTAAGAATTGATTCCAACTTCCTTTATGCTCTAACACACAAGCTCGTAACAAGTCCTCTAGAGATTGGATTGTTTTTTCTGATTGTCCATCCGTCTGAGGATGATATGCTGAACTCAGACGCAGTCTTGTTCCCAAAGCCTTGTGCAAGCTCTTCCAGAATTGTGATGTAAAACGAGGGTCCCGATCAGAAATGATACTTGAAGGAATTCCATGCAATCTCACAATCTCCTCGATGTATAATTTTGCCAGCTTCTCCATAGAGTAACGAATGTTGATGGGAATAAAGTGGGCAGACTTTGTTAGTCTATCAACTATTACCCATATTGAATCATGTCCTAATGGAGTTTTGGGTAGAGAAGTCACAAAATCCATGGTAATGCTATCCCATTTCCATTCCGGTATTTCCATTGATTGTAGCATTCCAGGGGGTTTTTGGTGTTCTACTTTAACCTTCTGGCAAATTAGACATGCAGCCACATACTCTGCCACTGCTTTCTTCATTCCAGGCCACCAAAATAACTTCTTCAAATCTTGATACATTTTAGTAGCTCCGGGATGAATGCTCATATAACTTTTATGGCCTTCTTCCAGAATTGCTTTCCTCAACTCCTCTTGATTAGGGATACACACTCGATCCTTATACCTTAGCAATTGGTCACTTCTTACATTGAACTCGACTTCTTTTCCTTGTTTCAAGAGTTCTTTCTTCTCTTGCAGGAATTCATCCTCTTTTTGAGCCTCTAAAACTTGTCTCAGGAATTCACTTGTCACTTGCAACGCTCCTAATCTGTAGCTGTTAGCATTAACCTTTACTGCTAGGTTAAGATCTCTAAAGTTCTCTATCAATTCCAGCTCTTTAATCATCATCATAGACGCATGTAGAGACTTTCGACTTAAAGCATCAGCTACTACGTTCGCTTTTCTAGGATGGTATTGCAACTCAAAGTCGTAGTCCTTTAAGAACTCCATCCATCTCCGTTGCCTCATGTTTAACTCCTTTTGGTCGAATAAATACTTGAGACTCTTATGATCGCTAAACACATCGAATGTTGCACCGTATAGATAATGCCTCCAAATCTTTAAGGCAAAAACTACAGCGGCTAACTCTAAGTCATGGGTAGGGTAGTTAATCTCATGTTGCCTTAATTGACGCGACGCATAGGCTACAACCTTCTTGTCTTGTATGAGTACACTTCCTAGTCCTTGTTTAGACGCATCACAGTAAACTTCAAAACTTTGATATGGATCAGGGAGTACTAACACCGGCGCAGAAGTAAGTCGATCTTTCAGCTCTTGGAAACTATTCTCGCATTGTGTCGTCCACACAAAAGGTTGTCCTTTCCGTGTTAACTTGGTCAATGGGTATCCTAGCTTTGAAAATCCTTCAATGAATCTCCTATAGTATCCAGCCAAGCCCAAGAAACTTCTAATCTCAGTGATCGTGGTTGGTCTCTCCCATTTTAAAACCGCCTCCACCTTGGAAGGGTCTACAGCTATTCCTCCTTGACTAATTACATGTCCTAAAAAGTTTACTTCTTCCAACCAGAATTCACACTTTGACAACTTTGCATACAGTTATTTCTTTTTTAGGATTTCCAACACAACCTTCAAGTGTTCAACATGTTCTTCTCTGCTTTTAGAGTACACTAATATATCATCAATGAACACCACTACAAATTTATCTAGATATGGATGAAAAATCCTATTTATGTAATCCATGAATACGGCTGGTGCATTAGTTACACCAAAAGGCATTACTAGATATTCGTAATGGCCATAGCGTGTTCTAAAAGCAGTTTTTGATACATCTTCTTTCTTCACCCTTATTTGATGGTATCCAGACCTCAAATCAATTTTGGAGAACACCGTGGCACCACCCAGCTGATCCATCAAGTCGTCAATCCTTGGCAGAGGGTATCTGTTCTTGATCGTCACCTTGTTTAGTTGCCGATAATCTACACACAATCTCATGCTACCATCCTTTTTCTTAACCAACAACACTGGTGCACCCCAGGGGGATACACTGGGTCGTATAAACTGCTTCTCTATCATCTCTTCAAGTTGTTTCTTCAACTCTGCTAATTCTAGAGGTGACATTCGGTATGGTGCAATTGAAATGGGTCCAACTCCAGGTACTAGATCAATGGAAAATTCTACATCTCTTTCTGGGGGTAAACCAGGGATATCTTCAGGAAAAACGTCAGGAAATTCACACACAACCGGCAGATTTTTGATTTTTGATTCTTGCTCTCCTTTCGTTGAAAGCAATAGCATGAATCCTTGAGCCCCTCCTTTTAAAGAGGCACTCGCTTGGTTGGCGGTTAGAAATCTCGAATCCTCAGGATTCAAATTCACTGGTTCTTTAAACATTATGGTTTTATTATGACAATCTATTAGAACATGATTGTCAGACAACCAATCTAGCCCAATAATAACTTCTAAGCCAGAAAGGGGTAAACAGAAAAGATTAGCCTTAAAGTCCCTACCATCTATAACAATAGGGCATTTCCAACAAGCTTTAGAAGTGACAATGGGATTGTTTCCAGGAGTATGTACAGATAAGTCAAATGGCAGTTCTATCACAGGTAATTTTAGTTTTTCTACACAGTCATTGGCAATAAAGGAATGTGATGCACCTGAGTCATACATAACAGTTAAAGAAATCTTATTAATGATACACTTACCTTCTACCATGGAATCAGCATGAGATGCTTCTTCTCCAGTGATTGCAAAAACCTTTCCTTTTGCTTTCGGCCTTCCGACTGCACTGTGCGCGCCTCCTTGAGTATTTATGCTTGTACTTGCACCTTCAGGGTTTTCTCTCTTCATCTCTGGGCAATCCTTGATGTGATGACCTGGTTTGTTACACTTAAAGCAAACATAAGTGTTTTTAGGACAATCCCTTTTCAAATGGGGTCCTCCACAGATAAAACATTTAAAATTTGGTGCAGATGTTGGGTAATAGCTTCCAGTTGAAGCTTGGGGTCTGTTAGGAACAGATGCTGCTCCAAACCGACGAAATGGTGCTTGGTAAGGCTTATTCCTTCTGAAATCTCTTCTTTGGTGATGGTGAGGTCCTCCACTTCTTATTTCTCCTGCCTTGTGAATGGGCTCACGACTTTTGGTCATTCTATCCTTATGGTCTTCTTCAAAGATCCTGCAGCGATTTACCAATACAGAAAATTCACGGATTTCCTGCATTCGTATAGCTTCCTTAATTTCTGGCCGCAGTCCATTTACAAACTTTGCACACCGATCTCTTTCATTAGTAGCATCATTATAATGAGAATGAAAACGAGATAGCTCTTCAAACCTGGATGCGTACTCTCCAACGGTCATATTTCCTTGGGTCAGCGATAGGAATTCGAATTGTCTTTTCTCTTTAACATCAGCTGGAAAGTATTTTTCCAGAAACATATCCTTGAAATAGTCCCAAGTGATCTCCACGTCGTTGACTTCGAATTGTTTACGCATGTTATCCCACCAATGTTCGGCATCCTCAGATAAGGCATAAGTAGCGAAGACTACCTTATCAGCTTCATTACATTGCAATGCTTGAAAGATCTTCTCTATCTCTCGAATCCAGATTTGTGCTCCATCAGGGTTATATCCTCCCTTGAAACGAGGTGGATTGCGTTTTTCGAATAGGTCCAGCCTTCTCAAAGCATCGTTACCTTGACCTTCACGTGCTCCTATTGCATTAATTAAGCGTTCTACAACTCCAGCAAGATCGTTTCCAGCCATTAGTTTACTGTTTCACAGTAACTGAGATTTGTCACATCAATCACAGTTACTACCAAGTCAGATATTCTACCTATACAGAGTTTACAGACAAAGCAAGATAGACCTTTTCCCCAGGCCTATTGGATTAACTGCTCTGATACCACTTTGTAACACCCTCTGTTACACCTTAATAAATTCTAGAAAAATTCGTAATTTTTTTTTAAGATATGATTGTTAAAAAGAAACTATCGGAATAAATTATATACATTATTGCTGAAATACCTCATAAATATTATTAAAACTTTATAAAGTAATTTTACATTCATCCAACGAAAATAAATATTAAACATTATAAGAAAGAGAGGAAACTCCATGGCCCAGAAGCAGTTACTTATTAACATTATTTATTCATTGGACCACGGTATTCATACCGAGCTCCCTTTCTAGAACGTGCTATATTTACTGCCGATATTCTTCGATCCTTCCCTCTGAACCATCAATTTAAAACATGTGAAACAAAAACACGAAGAAAGGAGTGAGAAACAGAATATAATATTTCCGAATAAGACATAAGCAACAAAGGGTTTTCACAAACCAATACTTAATAATATCAATCACAATCACACACACAATCAATTATGAATGCATGAATATTATGCAATATCTTCATCACAACTTACCTATATATGTGGGCCCTTAAATTTTAATTTGCACTGGGCCAACCAGGAGTTTACACTGTTCCATAAGTCCGGATAATAATAATATGAACAGCTCAACTGGCATGGAAACACTTAGAGACTAGTCAGATTGAGAAAGTTTTTATTGTGAAAGTACCCGACACTAGGGAGCTACCCCAGGTCCCCTGAAGCACCCTTTCA
Source organism: Clitoria ternatea (assembly GCA_037962975.1). NCBI lineage: Eukaryota > Viridiplantae > Streptophyta > Magnoliopsida > Fabales > Fabaceae > Clitoria > Clitoria ternatea. The sequence continues at coordinate 59,285,350 of CM075674.1, forward strand.
CACCCTCTCATCCCAAGGCTCGTAATTAAGCCTCCTCTAATGTATCCTCGGTTTCTATAATCCGTCCCCAGACAATATTATTTCATTTCACTTTAATGATTCATGATGCATGAACTACTCGCGTATTGAGTTGGTTAAGGCTTTTAGAAACTCAATTATTAAATCCCTTAAAGGTTTACAACATTATTTCAATAAACTGTACATTTTCTCTGAATTTCTGTCCCACATAAATAAATTTGGTACAGTTTTCAAATCTCGTTGAAATTGAGTTTCTAAGCCTTAAATATCTAAAAACTTTATCATATAAAACTTTACATAATCTTTCTCAAATTAAATCTGAACAAAATTAAATTTAGGAATCTCAATTATTTCCAAATATTTTTAGTTATTAAGTTGGAAAAAATAAAATAATTTTCTTTCAAAAAATTTTGTTTTATTAAAAGAGAGTAATTATTAACTAAAAATACTTAAAATTTCAAAAGTTTTCTTTAACTCAAGATTTAATTAAATAAATTCTCATAAAATATTTTCTTTCTAAAATAAATATTAATTTTTTTATTCTAAATATTGAAAATAAAGTTAATAAAAATAATTTCTAAGAAGGAATAAAAGATAATAAAATTTAAAGAGTAAGGTAAGAAATTCTTACTGAATTTTAGCTTTCCGTCATGCTCGCTATATGCTCAAACTCCACATTACAATATCATCAATCAAAATCAAATAATATCAATCATAACTAAATATCATCAATCAATCAATCATAATCAAATCATAATCAAATCAATTAAATATCATTGTCGCAACCTGGATCGCGACGGCGCGGCGAGAGAGAAAAATATCGAATGAAACAGGGAGTCGCCACCAACATTTTTATCCATAGGAAAAACATTGGGAAAAAACTAGGTTCAGTAAAGCACTGGTTAAAAAAAATTGAAATCTAAGTTCGGGAGTCGGTTACGAGTAGGGAAGGTATTAGCACCCTACATCGCCTGTCAAAAACAGTACCAAGATTGAAAATACGCAACATAAATAGCCTTACAAAAGATAGTTTGTTTCTTCCCTTTTATTGTTGTATTTTTTATTAAAAAAAATGACAGAATGGGGTAAGAGAACTGTACAAACATAGAATGTCAAAGTGGGGTTAATGGGACGTTTCATCCGAATTAAACTCGACTTTGATATGAGACAGTGAGGGGAAAAGAATGCTAATAAGGCGTCACGCCTAAATTATACATCCTTAAATAAAAAAAGACAGGGATAGGAAAGAGATAAGCGGGACGTCTCGTCCTAAGTATCTCTCTCCTATGAATTATGGCGAGGCTTAAGCAAAAAAAAAAAACTAGGGGGAAATCAACAAGACGTCACGTCTAAATTGATTTTCACGGAAGTAACCAAGAAAAGAACATTTATGAAAGAAACGTGGAAGTAAAGAAATAAATCAGCAAAAAGAAATAAGAAAGATGGGCCCGACAGGAGTTAAAGTCCTGCTCCTACGTATTCTTGAATAATCAAGAAATCAGGGTTATGTAGTTCTGAATGTTTTTCTTTTAGGAAAAGACTTAGGAGATGATGATGAATGTCACTGAGGTGGGGAACTCGTACAAGGCGAAGTTCTTCGCACGTGTACGAATCCTAAAGGGGTTGTGTAGACGGGAGTGTCCCCGTACGACACTATATTTTTTTTAAAAGAAAAAAAAGGATTTTTAGACTGGAAAATAAAACATATACAAAATCAATTATTTTTATTATATGTGCTTGTTAGGGAAAAGGACAAAAATATTAACAGTGTAAACTATGGCACACAGACAAACATAACCAACAAACTGCGAACTGACAGGAAAATAAAAGGCTGAAAGTAAAAGAAATAAGGAACAGGGTGGAACCGGTGTGATGAGCTCAGAACCGATGTGTGAGTCAAACGCAGTGACGGTGTCTGACTGATTCCGGACTTGCACGCTGATAGAAGCACTGGACCGGTGTTGGGCACGAATGCTGAAAACTGAAGTGTAGCCGATATTGGTGGGAGCTAATCCGAGGTGAGGGAGTGACTGGGCGCTGTGTATGGACGATGTTGAGGATTGGCAAGGGTAATGACTAGGTAAGGTACAGTATGGAATCTGGGGAATAATTTAGTACTGGGACGGTGCAGGAGAAGGGGTGAGGAGGTCGGTTTTGGTGAGGACGGTTTCAGGAGAAAGGGACGGTGTTGTGGCTTGATGGACAATGTATTTGCTGGACGGTGTTGTATTTTAGGGGGTATTGGGACGGTGTAGTGTTTAAGGAGTATTAGAAGCGTTCAGGAGTTGTTGGGACGGTGTGGAGGGGTTAAGACGGATTAGGACAGAACTGGGCGGTGTTCGGGGATATAGGTACAATATGGTAAGTTTAGGAGATCGGTGTGAAGGGCTATAGTGAATCAGTGGAGTGGATGAGGATCTGAGAGAGGACAGTGCTGTTGGGAGGATGCTGTTAGGACGATGTGGGTTGGAGGCTGAGACGGTGTGGTGTTCGAGGAATATGGAGATGGTGAATTGGGAGGTGTTGGGACGGTATAGTTTAAGGAGTATTGGGAGGTGTTGTTACGGTGTGGATCGGGAGGTATTGGGACGGTGTGGATTGGGAGGTATTGAGGCGGTGTGGATTGGGAGGTATTGGGACGGTATGGATTGGGAGGTATTGGGGCGGTGTGGATCGGGAGGTATTGGGGCAGTGTGTAAGAGGAACTGGGACGGTGTGTAGGAGAAAGGGTGAGGAGGTCGGTTTTGGTGAGGACGGTTGGCTGGGCGGTGTTGGCTGAGAGGAATGAAGTATTGGGCGGTGTTGTGTTGAGGGGAGAGGACGGCATGGCTGTTGGAGACAACAGCTGGCTGATGAAGAGAGGAAGGAGGGTGCTGGATAGAGGAAGGAAGAGAAGGGAATGACGCAGTGTGTGTGTGAGTATCTGTGTCTGTAAGGCTGTGTCTGTCTGTGTGTGTGAGGTCTGAGGTCCTTCAATTCGTTTAAATAGAGAGGAAGTGAGTGGGGAGATAGGTGGGAGACAGGTGGGAGACAACTTTTCCGAGTGGGCTGCTGAGTCACAGCCCATTTCTGAGTGGTTGCTGAGTCAGTGCCCATTTCTGAGTGGTATGCTGACTCAGTGTCCATTTTCGAGTGGTTGCTGAGTCACTGCCCACTTCTAAGTGGTATGCTGAGTCAGAAGAGTCAGTTGGCTAAGAGGTTGGCTTTACATGTGGGGCGGTATTGGGTGTGTGAGGGCAGAGTGCAATGTTAGCTAACACCGTCTGTGGAACGGTGTGTGAAGAGGGCGGAGTGCCACACCGTCTGTGGGACGGTGTGTGAAGAGGGCAGAGTGCCACACCGTCTGTGAAGTATATGAGGGCGGAGTGCAAATGAGGGCGGAGTGCAAATGAGGGTGGAGTACAAGTGTTAGTCAACACCGTCTGTGGGACGGAGTGCAATGTTAGCTAACACCGTCTGTGGAACGGTGTGTGAAGAGGGCGGAGAGCCACACCGTCTGTGGGACGGTGTGTGAAGAGGGCGGAGTGCCACACCATTTGTGAAGTATATGAGGGCGGAGTGCAAATGAGGGCGGAGTGCAAGTGTTAGTTAACACCGTCTGTGGGACGGAGTGCAATGTTAGGGACGGTGTATGAAAAGATTCAGAGACACCGTCTGTAGAGGAGGTCGGTTGTGATGAACACCGGCTCAGAATTGCTTGGTGTGCACCTTGGTTCAAGAACAGCTTCCTTTGGCCGGTGTGAAGTAAGAAACCGAGGTCGGTATGTGAGGGATTTAATGTACATCATCTGTGAGGTCGGTTTTGATGAATACCTAGCTCGGAATTCATCCAAAACTGACTCAACACTTGCCTTCCCAATCGGTTTTACCTCTTCAGACCAAGTCCTCCCTTTCTCAGAACCTTTGCTCGGAAATCCGAGTCTTTCTTCACTCGGTTTAGACCATTACCTCTCGGACCAAGACTCACACATACTTCTTTCATTCGGTTTTGGTCCAGTGAAGTGTTTCTCACTCGGAATTGCCTCTCAGGTTAGAACTTCACTCGGTTGCAGCCTTCTCAGTCATGTTTTACTCGGAAAACATGATATTTCACTCGGAATTGAAATTTTTTGCAATCATGGCTTGTAAACTGGCATATTCCACTCGGATTGGTCCATTGTTGAGTCATTCTGAGTGAAACTAAGTAGTTTCACTCGGATTTCCCACCCAACAGGTCATACTTGTAACAACCCAATTTTTAAGCAGTAATTAAACAGTGAAAAAATTAAAGTTTCTCAAAGAAATAAGAAATGAATCATAGAAAATAGGAAATTTAATTATGAATACAAGGATATTTTCAGTCTGACTTAAAACGGAAATAAACGAGAATGGAATAAAGAATAGAATAATAAAATAAAATAAAAATCTGCTACAGTAAAATGCTACAGTAAAATGCTACAGTAAAATGCTACAGTAACGTCACATGAAAAATGTTGCAGAATGTAGAGAATTCGTGAGAATTCTCCAAATTTCCACCGCCTCATGTCAATTTCGAACTGCTACAGTGATTTGCTACAGTGATTTGCTACAGTAACCGCCATTGAAAGCCTATAAATAGAGCCCTGACCTCCCACATTTCCTCAGACCAAAAACCTCACTAATCCTATAACCTTTCATCTCCCTCTTCAAGCTCTCAAAACCTTCTTTCTTTAATTTTCGCATAAGGAGAAATTACGCAAACTTGAAGATTTGAAGAAATACAAAGGAGTTTAGCATAAGGAAAGTTTAACGATCTTCACTTGAGGTAAGAAAGAGGGGATAGGATATTAAATACATAGAAATTAAGTTAGAATTGCTTGTTTAATTGTTTAGAAACTCATTTAGTTAGATTTTAATTTAATTTGAATTAAATTGTGAAATTGATGGTTTGGAATATGATATTAAACAATTACTATAACATGGAAAATGTGTTTCCATATTCTTTGAAATATGAAATATTATGGAAAATATGATTTCATATGTTTGAAATATGATATGAATATTATGGGAAATGTGTTTCCGTATGATTGAATTATGATATAAATAATATGGAAAATGTGTTTCCATATTCTTGAGTTATAAATAAAGTATGCTTAATTGATTGTTATAATAATTTTATTGTTAAAATTAGTTATAAAGGAATTTGATAATGTAATGCATTCATGCATCATATGCATTGGCCGTTCAAAGAATCCGCAGAGGGGTTCTTTGAGGGGGTTCCCGGTGGGGGAACGCGCTCTGTTGAGCACAGACCTCTGCGGTGGTTTTATACCACGGCCGTCTTAAGGGCTAAGCAGTGTGTCCTTAAGGGGGGTCCCGCAACACTTGTTATTGATATTATGATATTGTTATCCGATGTTGGTGTTGCATTATGGGGCGCGGTATCGGTTGGATATCCGTAAAAATGTTATTGTTGGAAATCACTGCAGATGTTCCCACCAGAATGGATCCATCATGCATTTTCATTAAAAAGAGCAGAATATAATAATATCAGTATAAAACAAAATACTTGTTTGGCATTTGCATCGCATAGCATCCTACTTGTGATTGTGTTTGTTCTGATTTGATTTCTATTTATTTGATATTTTATCTCACTCTTTCTGTTACTTGTGGCAACCCCTTTTAGTGATTAACCAGGAAGATATGTGACAAAGTGGAAGCTGCCTAATTTGGATGAATTATGAAGGCTTTTGATGATGATGCTTGCTATGTCTACTGTGGCTGTATTATGTGTATACTATGTTGTTGGTACTGTACGTCTTTATATTTTATAAGATCTAGGTGCCTGTTGTAAAATATAATATGTATGAAACTCTTATGTTATGTATAATAATAAACAAGTTAATTATGTAAAAGGTTGCGTACTCTGATATTATATCAGTAACCCTTGGAATCAGGTTGTGAATCTCTTGATAATTACCATATGGAAAAATAAGTTATCTAAGAAATTTTATATGGTGACGGTAATTATCTTGGGATTTGCAAGTTGGCTCCAGGGTGTTACAACTGAAGTGGTATCAGAGCAAAGGTTTATAAAATATAAAGAAAACCTTAGGAATTAACTAGAGAATAACATAAGATAGCTTGAAGTGTATGAAACTTGATTGCTATTTGTTTGAAATTTGTGTGCTTGTGTGTTATGTGTGCTCTTTGTATGTTTCTGTTTAGTATAATTACTAGTTAGATACCATAAAAAATTGTTAGAACTCTGAGTATATTAGATACTCAGTAACTGAATGCAGTGGTACTCGTACATGTAGGATAAGAAATGGCTAGACGTCAGAACGATGATGCCATGGCTGCTGCATTCAATCGATTTGCTGAGATCCTTGAAAGACAGGAACAACAAAGGTTAGCCGAGGGAACCCATGGACTTGACCGTTTCCTGAAAAGGAAACCTACCCAATTCAAAGGAGACTATAATCCAGAGGTGGCTTACTTGTGGATTAAGGAAATGGAACATATTTTCCGATCCTTACCTTGCACTGAAGTCCAGAAGGTAGAATACGCTACCTATATGATGGTAGGGGAAGCAGAAAATTGGTGGATCTTTGCTCGTGATAGGTTACTGGAAGCTGGTAGGCCACTTAACTGGGAGAATTTTAAAGAAACCTTTTTCGAGAAATATTTCCCTGCCAGTGTTAGGAGCAAAAAGGAATTAGAATTTTTAGAATTAAAGCAAGGGAATATGTCTGTCGGAGAATACACTACCAAATTTGAGGAACTGTCATCGTTCTATCCTCCTTTCCAACAGCCTGGAACCGAGACTTCTAAATGCGTCAAATTTGAAAATGGCTTGAGGCCAGAAATTAAAGAAGCCATAGGACATCAGGAGATTAGGAGTTTTCCTACTTTAATCAACAAATGCAGAATCTTTGAAGAAAACCATCAGGCTAGGATTGAGCAGGAGAAAAGCAGTAAACAATTGAGACCTCAACTAGTGAACTTTAAAAGGCGAGGAGCATTTAACCAGAATCGATTTCGAGGAGGATTAACTTCGTCATCTGGAGGACGCGTGAACCAACCAATCACATGGAACTGCTATAAGTGTGGAGGAAATCATAGAACACGTGATTGCACACAGACAGATGTTACCTGTTTCCAATGCAACCAGAAGGGACACATTCGTCCTAACTGCCCACAACTTCACCAAGGCACTGACACTATGAATGTTAAAACTGAGAACAACAACAATGGAGCCAACAGAGGAGGAGCCAACATTCGAAATGGACGTAATACCAATGGTCGCGGAGGACTTAATGTCAAAGGCACAGCTAGTCGAGGACGAGAAAGTGGACAGCTAGTGAATAATCTGCAGCTGGCAGAGTATTTGCAATCAGTGGATCAGAGGCATCACAAGCAGACGACTTAGTACAAAGTGAGTGCATTCTTAACGACACTACCTTATCTGTCTTATTTGATTCTGGTGCGACACATTCTTTCATTGCTGAAGAATGTGTTAGGCGTCTGAATTTACCTATGAAATCTATGCAATATGATTTGCTTGTCTCTACTCCTACTGGTAACCATCTTAGGACAGCTAATGTGTGTGAAGGCTGTTCTATACATATAGGAGGTAGAAATTTTAACGTGAACCTAGTATGCTTACCATTAAAGGACTTGGAAATCATTCTGGGGATGGATTGGCTATCTGCTAACCATGTCCTTGTGGATTGCCGTAATAAAACCGTGATCTTTCCACCTGACAACATGGAGTGTCAGGAGTATGATACCTTACAAAACCCTATAGGATATTCCTTGAACAATGAAGCCCAATTATTCATGGTATTTGCACTTACAGAAGGGAAAGTTATTCCTGATGTAAGTAAAATACCAGTAGTCTGTGAATTCTCAGAAGTATTCCCCGAGGATGTCCCAGGATTACCTCCTGAACGAGAGATAGAATTCTCTATTGACCTAATTCCTGGAGCAGAACCCATTGCTAGAGCACCCTATAGAATGTCTCCAATGGAACTGACTGAACTAAAGAAGCAAGTAGAAGAGTTATTAGAAAAGCAATTCATACGACCCAGCGTATCTCCTTGGGAAGCACCTGTACTACTGGTCAAGAAGAAGGACGGTAGTATGAGACTTTGCGTCGATTATCGCCAACTGAACAAAGTGACGGTTAAGAATAAATACCCGTTACCAAGGATCGATGACCTCATTGATCAACTACGAGGAGCTACTGTGTTCTCCAAGATAGACCTGAGATCGGGATACCATCAAATTCGTGTAAAGAAAGAAGATATTCCAAAGACAGCCTTTAGAACACGCTATGGCCATTATGAATATTTAGTTATGCCTTTTGGTGTAACTAATGCTCCAGCCGTGTTCATGGACTATATGAACCGGATATTCCACCCATACCTTGATCAATTTGTTATTGTCTTTATAGATGATATTCTCATCTATTCCAAAACCAAGGAAGAGCACGAGGAGCATTTGTACTTAGTGCTACAAATACTAAAGGAGAAGCAGCTATATGCCAAACTATCCAAATGTGAGTTTTGGCTTAATGAAGTAAAATTCTTAGGCCATGTGATATCTAAGAATGGAGTGTCAGTCGACCCTGCGAAGATTGAAGCTGTAATAGCTTGGGAAAGGCCAAAGACTGTCACAGAAATCAGGAGTTTCTTAGGACTTGCGGGTTACTACCGAAGATTTATTGAAGGATTCTCCCGAATTGCCCTACCAATGACTCGATTAACCTGTAAAAACAAACCTTTTATTTGGACTTCTGAATGCGAAGCAAGTTTCCAAGAATTAAAGAAAAGATTAACAACTGCACCGGTTCTAGCTTTACCAAACCCCCAAGAAAACTTTGAAGTTTATTGTGACGCTTCAAAGTTGGGACTTGGTTGTGTCCTAATGCAACAAAGAAAAGTAATTGCTTATGCTTCAAGGCAATTACGACCACACGAACTTAATTACCCTACTCATGACTTAGAATTAGCGGCCATTGTCTTTGCTTTAAAAATTTGGAGGCACTATTTATATGGTGCAAAGTTCGAAATTTATAGTGACCATAAGAGTCTCAAATACCTGTTTGACCAAAAAGAATTAAACATGAGACAACGCCGATGGATGGAATTTCTCAAGGACTATGACTTTGAATTAAAGTACCATCCGGGGAAAGCCAACGTGGTTGCTGACGCGCTTAGTAGAAAAGCTATTCATATGGCAGCTTTAATGATAAAAGAATTAGAAATGATTGAGCAATTTAGAGACTTAAACATAGCAGTTGAGGAGAAATCTTCAGTAAATATGGTGGTTGGAGTTCTAAAAATCACTAATGATTTTCTAAAAATGGTGGGTGAAAAATAAAGATCGGATGCATGTCTCCAAGAAATGATTGAGACACAACATAATGGAAAAGATCTGGGATTACAAGAAGGTTCAAATGGAGTATGGAGGATGAAAGGAAGAATATGTGTCCCAGAGGATGCAGAACTAAAGAAGATGATTCTAGATGAAGCCCACAAAAGCATGCTTAGTATTCATCCTGGATCTACGAAGATGTATCAAGACTTAAGAAAGGATTTCTGGTGGAAGAGGATGAAAAAGGAGATAGCTGAGTATGTTTCATCTTGCTTAATATGTCAAAAAAGTAAAGTAGAACATCAAAAACCATCTGGTGGATTACAACCACTAGAAATCCCTATATGGAAATGGGATGACATTGCCATGGACTTTGTGTCAGGCTTGCCTAGAACACAAAGAGGCAATGATGCTATCTGGGTGATAGTCGATAGATTAACAAAATCAGCCCATTTTCTTCCAATCAATATGAAGTATTCACTTGAGAAATTGGCTCAGGTGTATATAAAAGAGATAGTAAGATTACATGGAGTACCATCAAGCATAGTATCTGATAGAGATCCTAGATTTACTTCTCGATTTTGGGGAAGCTTACATAAAGAGCTTGGTACTAGACTGAAGTTAAGCTCTGCCTATCATCCACAGACTGATGGACAGTCAGAGAGGACTATCCAAAGTCTGGAGGATTTACTAAGAGCATGTGTATTAGAACATGGTGGAAGCTGGGAACATTACCTTCCACTAATCGAATTCACATATAATAACAGTCATCACTCAAGCATTGGGATGGCACCATATGAAGCATTGTATGGTAGGAAGTGCAGGACACCAATTTGTTGGTTAGAGACAGGTGAGCACCTGACTCTTGGACCAGAAATTGTCCGGCAAACAACAGAGCAAATTCAGATGATTAGAGAAAGGATGAAAATTGCACAGGATCGGCAGAAGTCATATTATGATCAAAGAAGGAAGCCATTAGAATTCCAAGTTGGAGATTATGTATTCTTAAAAGTATCACCTAACAAAGGAGTTGGAAGAGTGTTGAAAAGCAAGAAGCTTACTCCAAGGTATATAGGACCATATGAGATCCTAAAAAGAATTGGTAAAGTTGCATACCAGATTGCATTGCCGCCTCACCTTTCCAATCTTCATAATGTGTTCCATGTCTCACAATTACGAAAGTATGTACCTGACCCAGACCATATGATCGAGACTGATGATCTAGAAGTTAAGGAAAACCTTACAATTCCAGTAACACCAGTGAAGATAATGGACAGAGACATCAAGCGACTAAGAGGCAAGGAGATCTCATTGGTGAAAGTGGCTTGGCAACAAGGAGATGAAGTAAGCATGACTTGGGAACAAGAAGATGAGATGAGAAGTCAATATCCTGAATTATTCTAACAAGGTACGTTTAAATTTCGAGGACGAAATTTTTATAACGGGGGGAGAGTGTAACAACCCAATTTTTAAGCAGTAATTAAACAGTGAAAAAATTAAAGTTTCTCAAAGAAATAAGAAATGAATCATAGAAAATAGGAAATTTAATTATGAATACAAGGATATTTTCAGTCTGACTTAAAACGGAAATAAACGAGAATGGAATAAAGAATAGAATAATAAAATAAAATAAAAATCTGCTACAGTAAAATGCTACAGTAAAATGCTACAGTAAAATGCTACAGTAACGTCACATGAAAAATGTTGCAGAATGTAGAGAATTCGTGAGAATTCTCCAAATTTCCACCGCCTCATGTCAATTTCGAACTGCTACAGTGATTTGCTACAGTGATTTGCTACAGTGATTTGCTACAGTAACCGCCATTGAAAGCCTATAAATAGAGCCCTGACCTCCCACATTTCCTCAGACCAAAAACCTCACTAATCCTATAACCTTTCATCTCCCTCTTCAAGCTCTCAAAACCTTCTTTCTTTAATTTTCGCATAAGGAGAAATTACGCAAACTTGAAGATTTGAAGAAATACAAAGGAGTTTAGCATAAGGAAAGTTTAACGATCTTCACTTGAGGTAAGAAAGAGGGGATAGGATATTAAATACATAGAAATTAAGTTAGAATTGCTTGTTTAATTGTTTAGAAACTCATTTAGTTAGATTTTAATTTAATTTGAATTAAATTGTGAAATTGATGGTTTGGAATATGATATTAAACAATTACTATAACATGGAAAATGTGTTTCCATATTCTTTGAAATATGAAATATTATGGAAAATATGATTTCATATGTTTGAAATATGATATGAATATTATGGGAAATGTGTTTCCGTATGATTGAATTATGATATAAATAATATGGAAAATGTGTTTCCATATTCTTGAGTTATAAATAAAGTATGCTTAATTGATTGTTATAATAATTTTATTGTTAAAATTAGTTATAAAGGAATTTGATAATGTAATGCATTCATGCATCATATGCATTGGCCATTCAAAGAATCCGCAGAGGGGTTCTTTGAGGGGGTTCCCGGTGGGGGAACGCGCTCTGTTGAGCACAGACCTCTGCGGTGGTTTTATACCACGGCCGTCTTAAGGGCTAAGCAGTGTGTCCTTAAGGGGGGTCCCGCAACACTTGTTATTGATATTATGATATTGTTATCCGATGTTGGTGTTGCATTATGGGGCGCGGTATCGGTTGGATATCCGTAAAAATGTTATTGTTGGAAATCACTGCAGATGTTCCCACCAGAATGGATCCATCATGCATTTTCATTAAAAAGAGCAGAATATAATAATATCAGTATAAAACAAAATACTTGTTTGGCATTTGCATCGCATAGCATCCTACTTGTGATTGTGTTTGTTCTGATTTGATTTCTATTTATTTGATATTTTATCTCACTCTTTCTGTTACTTGTGGCAACCCCTTTTAGTGATTAACCAGGAAGATATGTGACAAAGTGGAAGCTGCCTAATTTGGATGAATTATGAAGGCTTTTGATGATGATGCTTGCTTACATGTCGTCTTAAGGGCTAAGCAGTGTGTCCTTAAGGGGGGTCCCGCAACACTTGTTATTGATATTATGATATTGTTATCCGATGTTGGTGTTGCATTATGGGGCGCGGTATCGGTTGGATATCCGTAAAAATGTTATTGTTGGAAATCACTGCAGATGTTCCCACCAGAATGGATCCATCATGCATTTTCATTAAAAAGAGCAGAATATAATAATATCAGTATAAAACAAAATACTTGTTTCGCATTTGCATCGCATAGCATCCTACTTGTGATTGTGTTTGTTCTGATTTGATTTCTATTTATTTGATATTTTATCTCACTCTTTCTGTTACTTGTGGCAACCCCTTTTAGTGATTAACCAGGAAGATATGTGACAAAGTGGAAGCTGCCTAATTTGGATGAATTATGAAGGCTTTTGATGATGATGCTTGCTTGCATGTCTACTGTGGCTGTATTATGTGTATACTATGTTGTTGGTACTGTACGTCTTTATATTTTATAAGATCTAGGTGCCTGTTGTAAAATATAATATGTATGAAACTCTTATGTTATGTATAATAATAAACAAGTTAATTATGTAAAAGGTTGCGTACTCTGATATTATATCAGTAACCCTTGGAATCAGGTTGTGAATCTCTTGATAATTACCATATGGAAAAATAAGTTATCTAAGAAATTTTATATGGTGACGGTAATTATCTTGGGATTTGCAAGTTGGCTCCAGGGTGTTACAATACTCCACTCGGACAAGCCCAAAACTGAGTAATTTCACTCGGATTTTCTCCATTCAGAGTAGTGTCACTCGGATTTGATTCAACAGGAGCATATTCCACTCGGATTTGGCTTCATCAGGGAGCATTTCATTCGAAAATGACTCATTCTGAGTGATTCCACTCGGATTTCATCAATTTTGAGTCATTCCATTCGGACTTCTCTTGAAGATGGGCATAATCCACTCGGATTGGCTTGGCAGGGAAGCATTTCACTCGGAAATGACTCATTCTGAGTGATTCCACTCAGATTTCATCAATTTTAAGTCATTCCACTCGGAAATGCTTCATTTTGACTCGGATTTGACCATTTTTTGAGTTTTTTCACTCGGATTTATCTCCAGCAGGGCTGTATTTCACTTGGAAAAGCTTCATTTTGAGTTATTTCGCTCGGTTCTGATTATTTCGGAGCCATTCTATTCGAATTTAACCACCCTGGATTGGAATTCAGTATAAAAGATATTTATTCCACTTGGACCAGACCAAAAGAGGTGTTCACAGATGCCCCTCTTTACTTCTTTTTCACAAAAGAAACACGAAGCTTCTGTGTTTTTGAAGTGAAAAGGAAGTAAAGATATGAACACCGATGTAGGGGGCCAAGTGGGACCTCTTGATCGGTATAGCAACTGATGGTGTGGGCAATCACGAATCTGTGTGACCTCTTTTTTTTTTTTCTTAAACGAACATTCTCCTCTTCCGTTTCACTTTTCCCTTCTTCTTCTTCCTCTCTCTCTCTTTTTTTTTTGTCTTAAATCTGGAAAAAAAGAAGTGAAGCAGTGCTTTAATTTTCAGCAAGAAGCGGTTAACTGGGAATTATCCTTTGAATGACATGAAGTAGAGGGGTGCCTCATTCGGCGACCAGGAGAAAAAGGATGCCTTCTTTGATAACTGAAAGGTAAAAGGATGCCATTTGTTCGACGACGGGAAAGTAAAGGTGCCATTTGATCGGTGACAAGAAAGTAAAGGGGTGTCATTTGATCAGCGACAGGAAAGTAAAGGTGCCATTTGATCGGTGACAGGAAAGTAAAGGTGCCATTTGATCGGCGACAGGAAAGTAAAGGTGCCATTTGATCAACGGCAGGAAAGTAAAGGTGCCATTTGATCGGCGACAGGAAAGTAAAGGTACCATTTGATCGGCAACAGGAAAGTAAAGGTGCCATTTGTTTGGCGACAGGAAAGTAAAGGTGCCATTTGATCGGCGACAGGAAAGTAAAGGTGCCATTTGATCGGCGACAGGAAAGTAAAGGTGCCATTTGATCGGCGACAGGAAAGTAAAGGGGTGCCATTTGATCGGCGACAGGAAAGTAAAGGTGCCATTTGATCGGCGACAGGAAGGTAAAGGGTGCCATTTGATCGGCGACAGGAAGGTAAAGGGTGTCATTTGATCGGCGACAGGAAGGTAAAGGGTGCCATTTGATCAGCGACAAGAAGGTAAAGGGTGCCATTTGATCGGCGACAGGAAAGTAAAGGTGGGGGAGCTAACAGGACGTCTCGTCCGAATTAACTCACTGTTGGCAGGAAATGTAAAGGTTGGGAAAGTTAACAGGACGTCTCATCCAAATTAACTCACTGTTAGCAGGAAATATAAAGTTGGGGAAGTTAACAGGACGTCATGACTGTGGGTTCTCAGGGAACTGCCCCTTGAACGCAAGAGAATGAATCTGGGGGGTGTCCTAGTTTGACATGACTGTGGGTGGTTGGGAACTGCCCCTTGAATGAAAGAATAAACCCAGGGAGATGCCCCAGTTTGACATGATTGGATAAAATCTCGGGGAACTGCCCCTTGAATGAACGATTAAACCCGGGGAGATGCCCCAGTTTGACATGATTGGATGAAATCTTGGGGAACTGCCCCTTGAATGAAAGAATAAACTAGGGGAGATGCCCCAGTTTGACATGATTGGATGAAATCTTGGGGAACTGCCCCTTGAATGAAAGACTAAACCCAGGGAGATGCCCCAGTTAGACAAGATCGAAAGAGTCTTTGGGGAAAACTGTCCCTTGACCGAAAGAAGAATCTGGGGAGATGCCCCAGTTTGACATGATTGGATGAAATCTTGGGGAACTGCCCTTTGAATGAAAGACTAAATCCGAGGAGATGCCCCAGTTAGACAAGATCGAAAGAGTCTTTGGGGAAAACTGTCCCTTGACCGAAAGAAGAATCTGGGGAGATGCCCCAGTTTTGGGTTGACTAGGAAGTGTAGTCCCACTGGGGAAGGATTTGGGAAGTGTAGTTTTTGGCGATTATGGTTCCATTGGGGGAGAAAATTTGGTGATTCAGGGTAATGCCCCTTTGGGTGACAGAGAATGGACTTGGGGTTTACTGCGGACATGCCGAAGGTCTACTGAGGAGAGAGTTGGGCAACTACGCATCTCGGGGATCATAGTTCCTGGCCATCCGTTAACAGAGAAATGCGAAACTAATTAAAAAACTTACAGGCGGATTCCCTCGGCTACAGGCGTTGAAGTAACTCATGGCCAAAATAATTATTACTTCTGACTTCATTAAGGTTGTTTCGCAGAGCTGGTTGAGCTTGCTTGAGGTAAGATCTGGCAACGGTATCCACTTTGTTCCCCATAACTTTGTGTTTTCGTTCCTCTCAAAACTCATTTTTTTTTAAGAAATTCTTTTTAGGCAAAACTTGTTTATTCATTCTAGTCATGAACACATGTGAGAAGAAAGGAAACTTTTTATTTATGAACAACAGATATGTACAGGTGACAATAATAATGCAAAAATATGACAAGATGTGAGGAATTGATGGTAAGGATGGAAGGGAAGGCCTTTTAGATCCTCCATCGATTTCCTGAGAGTGACAAAATTCTAGTCTTTTCCATGATTTCCTGTTTATCTTCTGATTTTGTTTTCGAGGGAGTGACTTGACAATGGCTTTGATGTTCTAGACCCATCCCCTTATCCGCGACTTGGAAAATTGGCATTGCAGTGTTGAATCTATAGGGTGTGAATTTGTCTGGGCCGCTTTCTTAGGATTTTCGACCCCACCAATTGCTCTAACTTTTACCTAGGTCGCCTTTTCAGGTTTTCAACCTAGCGAGCTTTTTTTTTTTACGCGTAGTATCTTCTCACTGCATCCGCGTTTATAGGCATCGGTAGATCTTCCCCATCCATGTTGGTGAGTATGAGAGCACCTCCGGAAAAAGCTTTCTTCACGACATACGGCCCTTCGTAGTTAGGAGTCCATTTGCCTCGGTGATCTTTATGCATTGACAAAACCTTCTTGAGCACTAAGTCTCCCTCTTGGAACTGTCGGGGTCGTACTTTCTTTTCAAATGCTCGCTTCATACGCCTTTGATATAACTGACCATGGCAGAGGGCAGTCAGTCTTTTACTATCAATCAGATTTAATTGGTCATGCCGAGTCTGGATCCATTCTGCTTCAACCAGTTTGGCTTCCATGATTACTCGGAGGGAAGGAATCTCCACTTCAAAAGGCAGGACTACTTCCATGCCATAAACTAAAGAGAATGGAGTTACCCAGTCGAGGTCCGGACTGAGGTACGATAACCGTGCAGAGCAAAAGGAAGCATTTCGTTCCAGTCTTTATAGGTTACCACCATTTTCTGTATTATCTTCTTGATATTCTTGTTCGCTGCCTCGACTGCCCCATTCATTTTTGGGCGGTATGGAGAGGAATTATGGTGGGAGATCTTAAAGCTCTCATAAAGCTCCTTCATCATTTTGTTGTTCAGGTTTGTACCATTGTCTGTGATGATTTGACTCGGTAGGCCATACCGACATATCAACTCACGCTTGACGAATTTAACAACAACACCTTTGGTTACATTAGTATATGAAGCTGCTTCCACCCATTTTGTGAAGTAATCAATGGCGACCAAAATGAAACGATGGCCGTTTGAAGCCTTTGGTTCAATGGGACCAATGACATCCATGCCCCACATCGAAAAAGGCCATGGTGCTGACAAAACATTTAGAGATGACAGGGGTGCGTGAATATGATCAGCATATATTTGGCACTTATGACATCTCCGAGCATAGGCGAAGCAGTCTGCTTCCATGGTCATCCAAAAATAACCAGCCTTTAAGATTTTCCTTGACATGGCGTGCCCATTGATGTGGGTTCCGAAAGATCCCTCGTGGATATCCCTCATGATTCTATTTGCTTCAGCGGTATCAACACAGTGAAGAAGGATAAAATCATAGTTTCTTTTGTAAAGCACGTCTCCATTTAAGAAAAACCCCATGGCGAGCCGTCGCAGGGTTCTTTTGTCATTTTCTGTGGCATTGTCAGGGTATTCTTGCTTCTGGATATACCTCTTAATGTCATGATACCAAGGTTTTCCATCCGACTGTTCTTCGACTACTTGGCAGTATGCGGGCTCATGACGTCTTTCTACCTTGATGAGGGGCACGTCATAGTCATTGTTTACTTTGAACATTGAAGCAAGAGTGGCCAAAGCGTCAGCCATTTGATTATCTTCCCGAGGAACATAATGAAAAGAAATCTCTTCGAAATCCCTGATCATTTCCATAATGTGGGCGTGATAGGGGAGAAGCTTGCTATCTCTGGTTTCCCACTCACCTTTCAACTGGTGGACGACTAAAGCAGAGTCTCCGTAGACTTCCAGTGTTCTTACTTTCATATCCAATGCTGCTTGGATCCCTAAGGAGCACGCCTCATATTCAGCGACATTGTTGGTACAATCAAAACATAGCCTGGCACAGACAGGGATGAACTCTTTCTTTGGTGAAATCAAAATGGCTCCGATTCCATGTCCCAAAGCATTAGAAGCTCCATCAAATCTTAAAATCCATTTGTCCTTGTTACTGCCTTCTTCTTCGTCGGATAATGCCAAAATATCCTCATCTGGGAAGTCGAACAGTATTGGTTGGTAATCACTTATGGGTTGATGGGCTAGGTAGTCAGCCAAAGCGCCCCCTTTTATGGCTTTTTGAGTGACATATGTTATGTCGTACTCTGTTAGCAGCACTTGCCATCGAGCAATCCTTCCGGTCAGGGCTGGCTTCTCAAAGATGTACTTGATAGGATCCATCTTAGAGACTAGCCAGGTAGTGTGACTCAACATGTATTGCCTTAAACGCTTCGCAGCCCATGCTAACGCGCAACAAGTTCGCTCTAATGCGGAGTATCGCATTTCGCAATCAGTGAACTTTTTGCTTAGGTAATATATGGCATGTTCTTTCTTTCTCGTTTCATCATGCTGACCCAATACGCAGCCCATGGACTCATCCAGTACCGTCATGTATAAAATCAGTGGTCTCCCAGGGGTTGGTGGCACCAATATTGGTGGTTCTTTCAAGTACTGCTTAATCTTCTCAAAAGCTGTTTGGCAGTCCTCATTCCATTGCCCTGGTTGGTTCTTGCGGAGTAACTTGAAGATCGGCTCGCAGGTCGATGTCAATTGTGAGATAAATCGAGCGATGTAGTTTAATCTTCCCAAGAACCCCCTGACTTCTTTTTCTGTGCAAGGAGGTGGCATTTCTAGGATTACCCTGACCTTGTTGGGATCCACTTCAATTCCTTTCTTGCTTACAATGAAACCCAACAGTTTGCCTGACCTTACGCCAAACGTGCACTTGGCAGGATTCAATCTAAGCTTAAACCTTCTCAACCGTTCAAACAATTTCCTTAAGTCACGGACATGATCTTCCTCGGTTCTGGATTTTGCAATGATGTCATCCACATAGACCTCTATTTCCTTGTGCATCATATCATGGAATAAAGTGACCATTGCTCTCTGATAAGTTGCCCCTGCGTTCTTCAAACCAAAGGACATTACTTTGTAACAGAAAGTACCCCACAAAGTAACGAACGTGGTTTTTTCCATGTCTTCGGGCGCCATTTTAATCTGATTGTACCCGGAGAAACCATCCATGAAAGAGAAAATGGAGTGCTGGGCTGTGTTATCGACCAACATGTCAATATGTGGAAGAGGAAAATCGTCTTTAGGGCTGGCCCTGTTTAGATCTCGATAGTCCACACACATCCGTACTTTTCCATCCTTCTTTGGGACCGGGACTATGTTGGCTACCCATTGTGGATATTTGGCTACAGCCAAGAAACCGGCTTCGAATTGTTTTTTGACCTCTTCCTTGATCTTGAGAAGCATTTCCGGTTTCATTCTTCGCAGCTTTTGCTTAATTGGTGGACACTCTGGTTTCAGAGGCAACCTATGTTCCACTATGCTGTTATCCAACCCTGGCATATCTTGATAAGACCAAGCAAACACATCCCGAAATTCCCGTAGCAGTTTAATCAATTCATCTTGCTGGTTTTTACTCAGGCAGGTGCCTATCTTGATCATTTTATCTTTTCCTTCACCTCCAAGGTTGATGATTTTAATTTCTTCCTGATGTGGGCGGATCTCCTTATCCTCTTGTTCCAATAATCTCGTCAATTCAGATAAGGGTCCAAAGTCTTACTCACTTTCCTCGTAGACGCAATCATTTGGATAAACAGGGTCATGAAATAAATCCAGGTTTTCATCGTTCTCAGGGAAATCATTTTTGGATCTGCATTCGGGTTATATTATAAAGTGAAAAGAGAAGCAAACAAGTGAAAGGTTTACGAAACAGAGAATGCACAAAGATGAGGTGATGGGGAATAAAAATGTGTCCATTGATTTTCGAAAATAAAACAAACAAGTTTTGCCCTTATTACAAAATGGGTCCCGGAGCCTTGGGCATAGCAAGGGGACCACCAAATTATGAAATACAGTGATTACTCTGAGAGAACGTTAATGGTTGTAGGGAACTCCATGACTTCCCAATTGCTCAGCTTTTGATCTGGATGGCAAGCATAAACCAGCTCTACATTGCGGTCAAACTCATTCTCCACCATGGCAACTTGATCCGGATATATCACTCCGGCGCTCTTAAAGCTCTGATAGAGATCCCAGATAGGGATTCTCGTAGTATTGATCTCTTGACCAGTAAGGCGAACAGTTCTCCTCCCTTTCTTTTCCTCTTCAACCCTTTTCTTATCCATCATAGTGGGCTTATATCCCAAACCATATCTGTTTTTATTCTCAGGGAGACTCACCGGTTGGGTTCTGCCTTCTAAATCCCGCCCCAACCCTTTTCCGGGTTGGTACCCCTTTCGTAACATGTTCAGCGTCACCATTAGAGGTACGTTGGGGAAAGACATTTTCACAATACTTGTTGCATTGGCAATCTCCAAGGCTTGGAAGGATGTTTCGAGGGCTTCCTCGGCGGCCTCGATGTATGGAGTGGATATGGGTTTGCTGACCAACAGGTCCTCCTCCCCAGAAACAGTCACCAACTTATTGTCGATGATGAATTTTAGTCTTTGGTGCAGCGTGGAGGGGACCATCCCTGCCGAATGGATCCACGGTCGCCCTAATAAACAGCTGTAGGCGGGCGCAATATCCATTACTTGGAAGAGTACCTGGAAAGTACAGGGCCCGACTTGTATAGGCAATTTAATTTCTCCAACGACTTCCCTACGTGTCCCATCAAAAGCCCGCACAACCATAGAGCTAGGCTTCATGTATGTTCCGTCGAAAGGCAATTTTGTCAACGTGGATTTTGGCATGACGTTTAGAGAAGATCCATTATCCACAAGTACTTTTGCCAGGATATAATCCTGACATTTCACAGAAATATGGAGGGCTTTGTTGTGCCCCCTTCCTTCAATAGGTACTTCCTCATCTGTGAAGGTCAAGTAGTTATTGGCAACGATCTGCCCCACTATGCCCCCAAATTGTTTGACGGGTAAATCATTCTTCACATGCGCCTCGCTCAACACCTTCATCAACGTGTTTCGATGTGGTTCAGAACTCATTAGCAAAGACAATAGGGAAATTTTTGCAGGGGTGTGGTTCAATTGGCCCAACACCTGGTAGTCACTATGGCGAATAAACTTCAGGAATTCCTGGGCTTCCTCTTCAGTCACAGCCCCCTTTGTTTCGCCAGAGGCTACTTCTTTTCCAGTTTTTCCTTCTCCGGTAGTCTTGCCTTGCTTGGGCTCAGGTGGTGTATATATTCTTCCACTCCGTGTCATTTTTCCCACTCCGGTTATGTTTGTAATAGAGGAGGATGGTATGGAGTTGACCGCCTCTGGATTGGTGACGACCACATCTGTATTATACCTTCATGGCACAGCGTGGGAACTTTGGAAGGGGAAAGGGGTTGGTGCCCTTACTGTGAAGACAGTCTTGGCAGGAGCTGAAGCCGCTGGCGTATCCTTGTTATAGTATACTACCAGGGGTTTCAGAACTCGTGCCTTACCCTGTTCCTGTACCACATTTATTTGTCCTTTACGGCATCTACAGACCTCTATGACTCGAGCATTCATGAGTCTTTGAAGGGTTTCCTGGAAGTCCCTTCATTTTGTGGACTGGAGGTCATTATGCTCTTCACCCCATGATCCCTCTACTAATCCCATCTTCAGCATATGGGAGTGTATTGTTTCCAAAGGCATCTGGATGTCTTCTACCTTGGAAATGTAATCTTCATCCCTCTCTATTGCGTTGACATCCGATCCTTTATGGTTTGGAAGGGGATTAGTTGTCACGCTTGGGCTCCCTTCTTTAAAGCTTATCCAGTCGGCCCGAATGAGGTCCCTTACCTTAAACTTCAGTGCCAAGCAGTTCTCAGTAGAATGTCCCGGTGCACCGGCATGGTAATCACACCGTGCGTTCAGGTCATACCCTCTAGGATACGGCGGCTGAAGTGGCTTTAAAGGGCAGGGTACTACCATCGTGTTTTCGATGAGGTAAGGGAGAAGCTCTGTGTAAGTGATGGGAATTGGATCAAATTGTGGTGGGGCACGGTCGTTGTTTTTCCTTCTCTGATTTGGATTCGGCGGGTTCATTTGTGGCTGCTGGTATGGAGCTTGTGGTGGTTGATATGGTGCCTGTAGTGGTGCAGGCGGTCGCATGACAGGTGGGCGGAAATGTGGTGGATGTGGTGTTTGAACGGTGGCCACATATGGATGTGGTGTATTATGATAGGTTGATGGAAAGGCGACCGGGGTGGGTGGCCTTGGCTGGTTTCTTCCCTGATTATGGGAGATCAGATTAGTCTCTCCCTCTCTTCTCTTTCCTTCCACATGGGAGGGTCTTCTTGCTGCATTAACCCCAGCTGGGCCTCGGGCGATCTTCCCTGTCCGGAGGCCATTTTCTATTCTTTCTCCGATAGTGACGATATCGGAGAAATGGGAGGAAATACTTCCGATCATCTTGTCATAGAATGGCGATTGGAGTGTGTCAATAAATGTCGAGATCACCTCTTTCTCAGACAAAGGTGGGTCAACTTGCGCTGCTACTTCGCGCCACCGTTGGGCGTATTCTTTGAATGTCTCGTTGTCTTTCTTGGACATGTTTTGCAATTGTACTCTATCTGGCGCCATGTCCAAATTGTACTTATACTGCTGCATGAAAGCATCTGCCAGATCCTCCCAACAGCGTATACGAGAACGTTCAAGATGGTTATACCAGGTTAGAGGCGCTCCAGCCAAACTATCTTGAAAACAATGGATGAGCAGAGAGTCGTTGGAAGCATGCGAAGCCATCTTCCGGCAGTACATGGTAAGATGGTTTCTCAGACATGTCAGCCCCCGATACTTATCAAATTTAGGTGTTTTGAATTTGGGAGGAATAACAACGTCAGGAATTAGGCAGAGTTATGGAGCACTGCCTAATCCAAATCGATTCCTCCCATCCATTTCCCTTAATCGCCTTTCCAAGAATTCTAATCTTCCTTCCTGGGTAGCAGCAGTGGCAGTACTTGGTCCTGTGACGACATAGTGACTAGCACTCTTAACTGGTCGGTCAACATGTGCGGGGCTCTCATTCAGAATTGAGGCTTGGCGTCCAACTGTGGCTTGGGCAGCTTGTGGTTGTTCAACCTGTGTATGGACCGGAATCGCTTGAGGATTTCGGACAGGTGGGATGTTTGGTTGAGCCGCATGAAGGATTATTTCCTGATAATCTGGCTCTTCTTGGAGTGGTGGGAAATAGCCTGGGGGTAACCTATACTGTGGGAAGGGTACAACATTCCCTTCTTTATCAACAAAAGAGTGTTGTTGAACGTGAGCAGGGTTTGGCTTACTAAGGCAAACGGTAACAGTAGGCCCTGTAGGATTTGAGCTTGGTTCCCCAGTATGACCTTGAGCGTGTTGGAGAATGGGAGATTGCTGCCTAGCATTTTCAACTTCTGCTAAAGAATCCCTTTCTGCGATCCTTCTCTTAAACATTTTGGCCATTTCAGCCATTTGTTCTTTCAATTGATTAACCTCAGCTCGCAGGTTTTCATTCTCTTGCTCTATTTCTGCCATGAGTTTCCTTCTGAGCCTGGTCGCGTAGGTATGCTTACCCGTAGCGTCTAAGGAATCACGACAAATAGTTAGAAAAATAGAGGGAACAGTTAAAGAAGATAAAAGAAGAAAATAAATGGGCATTCGCGAGATACGATTCTGAATTTGACATGTATTCCTTGACCTTTCCCCAGAACGTCGCGTTCAAAAGTACTTAGTATAACAGTATATTGGAAATTAACATGAGACAACTGTGAAGGCACATTGATTCATCATTCCATTCATCTGTAAAGGTACAATGTTACTTGAAAGATACGGTTACAATATTCAGCCATTCCTAGCTTGGGCAATCATAACTTTCATTTTGCAAAGCCTTTCTTGACAATAGTTCAAAAATGATGATATCTCCTTTGGGGTGGATAGAGGATTGACCATGCCTTCGGCCTGCTTTAACATTGAGGGAAAATCTTCCAAGATTCCATTGGATAGGTATGCCAACTTGGCGAAACGGTCCATCCATAAATGAATGACTTCATCCCGTTGAACTAACTTTGTCCCCAAAGCTCGTGTGGCTTCTTGGCAGCGGCGTTCGGCGTCAAGGGTTTTCTTCTGTTCAGCATGTATTTCTTGCTCATAAGCTCTCATCGTTTCATCAAGCTGTTGCTCTAATTTGTAGACTTGGGTTTGTAGCATTTCTTTTTGCATCAACGCCTCCTTTCCCTTCTCCTTGGATTGTACCAGCATGTCCTTTAAAATTTGTTTTTCGGCCAATACAACATCGCTCTGCTGACCCTTCATCTTCAGCTGTGAATTAGCCGCCCGAAGGCATTGATCTTGTTTTATTCTGTAATCTTCATCAACTTTTCTCTTTTTCCGTATTTCTTCCATAGCATGTCTTCCTTCAGAGTTCTCTTTCCTATGGAGGGCGCACTCTTGTTGGCACTTCAGGAGGTCTTCTTCCAATTTTTGATTCCTTGCCTTTAGCTCTTCTACTTGGGCCTTTAGTGATATGGTAACCTTGTCCTCCACAATGCACGGCGGAGGAACTGTGTCCTCAGATTGGTATGAAGGGCTCTTGAAAGGCAATTTCAAGATGGAGACTCTGTTCACCACCCAATCTAAGTATTCAACTCTCACAGTGTGGCTTCGTGCTCCCAATTCTTTGCCCATCCTATGGACCTTCTTCCAGGCATTGGCTATGTCCCGAATAGTGGAGGTGTAATTCCCATTCGCATAGTACAGAACGAAAGGAGTAAGTAGTGCTTCGTCCGGCGGCCCAAGTAAAGGATAAGCCAACTGCCGCTTAGCAATAACAGGATTATAATTGATGCAGCCTTGTGTCCCCATTAGAGGAACATTTGGATATCCTCCATAGCTATAAACGATGGACTCAACTTCTAGCCATTGAGGACACCATCTCACCTTTTCTGCTGTAAGGCCTACAAGGTGATTAGCCCACTCACGCCCATTCTTAGTTGTCAGCTGACATAATTTCAAATTAGAGATGGGACACTCGGCTTTGCATAGTTGATGAAAAGCGTGGGATGTGAGCCATACATATAGAACAGGCAAACAACAAATAATCCTATTTCCTCCTTGGGTATGGCAGAAATCCAAGGTGCAATAGACATTGGCCAACACTGCTGTGACGGGATTTTCCAATCTGTGCTTGCGAGCGGTGAAGACACCTATAGCATCATAATCTACGTAGTTGTCTAAGTTAGGGAATAAGACAACTCTGTAAATAGTGAGAGCCAAGGTATCAATGAAAGCTTCCCATTCTTCTTTCTCTGCCAGGACATGCATGTGTTTCTCCAGAAATTCCCTAGTAAATCCGGGAATCTGATTTCTGTTCATTTGCACTCCTCTTAACATTTCAGGATGGACCTTCAAAATACGAGCGACAGAAGTGATTGACGCGTGATGGTCCAAATGGCGATAAGGAATCTGTCCCTCCATTGGCATCCCCAATATTTGTTCAAATTATTCTATGGATGGTGCCAGTTGAAAGTCTTGGAAAGTGAAACAGCGGAGATGTGGGTCATAGAATTGCGCCAAAGCTGTGATGGCTTCCGTTTGGACGTCTACCTCCAACAGTTTTAGGATCTTCCCATACTTCCTTGCGAAAGTCATTTTCTGTGTCAAGCTCAGTTTTCTCCCTAGTGCTTGTAAACTGTCAGTATTGACCTTTCTAGCCTTGAGGTGCAATAACTTCTTCAATTCAGTCACCCCTATATCACAATTACTATGTCCCATGTTAATTTCCATACTGCCTTAGAAATACTGACAAATTCGGAATCGTCCCCTGCGAACATCAAGACAAAGAATGGAATCAGTTATACGAGCTCAAAAGTCGTAGGTTTTCCAAATCGTCATTGCCACTTCAACCAGAGGGAAATGAAGTATATATAAATTTTTTTTTTTGATTTTTCCTTTGACGATTAGGAGAACCTATGACTTCAGACAAAAAAGAGAGGATCATCTATTCACCCGAAGAATACTTGTGTGTTCCAAAAAAATTTCCAAGACTAAGCGAATCTTTGGGTGATAGATAATCCCTTTTTAATAACAGGGAAGTGAAAATGACATAAGATAAAGTAAAGTTTGCCCTTTCGTGGCCTAAGTCAGGTTTGTTGAAGGTTTTCTCTGGACCTTAGGGCTTGTCTAAAAGTGACTCTTCACACTAGGTGGCTTATACTAGATTTCTAGAAGGTTACCAGAGCCAAGATCCTACCTATGACAGGGACGCAACAATAGGGAACCACTAGGTGCGTATGTCATAAGAGGTCAAACTCTAGTTGGGGTTCTCACGATCACCGGATAGGAAGTACATCCTATACGATTCCGTATACCAACCCCTCCTAACTTAAGTTTCATTTGGGGCCCGGGTATAGGGCGCCACTCATAAGTGTGTGCGAGTAATTTATGAGTGTAGTGTGTGAAAGGGCATTCAATACCTTTTTACCTTACACCATTCTGCACAGAGAACAAACACAGAACAAATATACAAAGTCATCTACCCTAGGGTTCAATGATTGCAGAAAAGTAACATAGTCCTCTACCCTAGGGTTCAACAATCATACAGAACATGGACAATAAAACGAATAACAAGATGCGAATAATAATGAACATTCACAACAATTAACGGAAAATAAAAAAACAAGGGGAAGAAATCCAAGCTAAACAAAGGCTATATAAAAAAACGCGCTTTCAACCAAACTGGCCTGACTCTCTTAAGCCTCCCCAGTGGAGTCGCCATCTGTCGCAACCTGGATCGCGACGGCGCGGCGAGAGAGAAAAATATCGAATGAAACAGGGAGTCGCCACCAACGTTTTTATCCATAGGAAAAACATTGGGAAAAAACTAGGTTCAGTAAAGCACTGGTTAAAAAAAAAATTGAAATCCAAGTTCGGGAGTCGGTTACGAGTAGGGAAGGTATTAGCACCCTACATCGCCTGTCAAAAACAGTACCAAGATTGAAAATGCGCAACATAAATAGCCTTACAAAAGATGGTTTGTTTCTTCCCTTTTATTGTTGTATTTTTTATTAAAAAAAACGACAGAATGGGGTAAGAGAACTGTACAAACATAGAATGTCAAAGTGGGGTTAATGGGACGTTTCATCCGAATTAAACTCGACTTCGATATGAGACAGTGAGGGGAAAAGAATGCTAATAAGGCGTCACGCCTAAATTATACATCCTTAAATAAAAAAAAGACAGGGATAGGAAAGAGATAAGCGGGACGTCTCGTCCTAAGTATCTCTCTCCTATGAATTATGGCGAGGCTTAAGCAAAAAAAAAACTAGGGGGAAATCAACAAGACGTCACGTCTAAATTGATTTTCACGGAAGTAACCAAGAAAAGAACATTTATGAAAGAAACGTGGAAGTAAAGAAATAAATCAGCAAAAAGAAATAAGAAAGATGGGCCCGACAGGAGTTAAAGTCCTGCTCCTACGTATTCTTGAATAATCAAGAAATCAGGGTTACCTAGTTCTGAATGTTTTTCTTTTAGGAAAAGACTTAGGAGATGATGATGGATGTCACTGAGGTGGGGAACTCGTACAAGGCGAAGTTCTTCATACGTGTACGAATCCTAAAGGGGTTGTGTAGACGGGAGTGTCCCCGTACGACACTATATTTTTTTTTAAAAGAAAAAAAAGGATTTTTAGACTGGAAAATAAAACATATACAAAATCAATTATTTTTATTATATGTGCTTGTTAGGGAAAAGGACAAAAATATTAACAGTGTAAACTATGGCACACAGACAAACATAACCAACAAACTACGAACTGACAGGAAAATAAAAGGCTGAAAGTAAAAGAAATAAGGAACAGGGTGGAACCGGTGTGATGAGCTCAGAACCGATGTGTGAGTCAAACGCAGTGACGGTGTCTGACTGATTCCGGACTTGCACGCTGATAGAAGCACTGGACCGGTGTTGGGCACGAATGCTGAAAACTGAAGTGTAGCCGATATTGGTGGGAGCTAATCCGAGGTGAGGGAGTGACTGGGCGCTGTGTATGGACGATGTTGAGGATTGGCAAGGGTAATGACTAGGTAAGGTACAGTATAGAATCTGGGGAATAATTTAGTACTGGGACGGTGCAGGAGAAGGGGTGAGGAGGTCGGTTTTGGTGAGGACGGTTTCGGGAGAAAGGGACGGTGTTGTGGCTTGATGGACAATGTATTTGCTGGACGGTGTTGTATTTTGGGGGGTATTAGGACGGTGTAGTGTTTAAGGAGTATTGGAAGCGTTCAGGAGTTGTTGGGATGGTGTGGAGGGGTTAGGACGGATTAGGACAGAACCGGGCGGTGTTCGGGGATATAGGTACGATATGGTAAGTTTAGGAGATTGGTGTGAAGGGCTATAGTGAATCGGTGGAGTGGATGAGGATCTGAGAGAGGACAGTGCTGTTGGGAGGATGCTGTTAGGACGATGTGGGTTGGAGGCTGAGACGGTGTGGTGTTCGAGGAATATGGAGATGGTGAATTGGGAGGTGTTGGGACGGTATAGTTTAGGGAGTATTGGGACGGTGCGGATTGGGAGGTGTTGGGACGGTGTGGATCGGGAGGTATTGGGACGGTGTGGATTGGGAGGTATTGGGGCGGTGTGGATTGGGAGGTATTTGGAGAACACCGTGGCACCACGCAACTGATCCATCAAGTCGTCAATCCTTGGTAGAGGATATCTGTTCTTGATTGTCACCTTGTTCAGTTGTCGATAATCTACACACAACCTCATGCTACCATCCTTTTTCTTAACCAACAACACTGGTGCACCCCAGGGGGATACACTGGGTCGTATAAACTGCTTCTCTATCATCTCTTCAAGTTGTTTCTTCAACTCTGCTAATTCTAAAGGTGACATTCGGTATGGTGCAATTGAAATGGGTCCAACTCCAGGTACTAGATCAATGGAAAATTCCACATCTCTTTCTGGGGGTAAACCAGGGATATCTTCAGGAAAAACGTCAGGAAATTCACACACAACCGGCAGATTTTTGATTGTTGATTCTTGCTCTCCTTTCGTTGAAAGCAATAGCATGAATCCTTGAGCCCCTCCTTTTAAAGAGGCACTCACTTGGTTGGCGGTTAGAAATCTCGAATCCTCAAGATTCAAATTCAATGGTTCTTTAAACATTATGGTTTTATTATGACAATCTATTAGAACATGATTGTCAGACAACCAATCTAGCCCAATAATAACTTCTAAGCTAGAAAGGGGTAAACAGAAAAGATTAGCCTTAAAGTCCCTACCATCTATAACAATAGGGCATTTCCAACAAGCTTTAGAAGTGACAATGGGATTGTTTCCAGGAGTATGTACAGATAAGTCAAATGGCAGTTCTATCACAGGTAATTTTAGTTTTTCTACACAGTCATTGGCAATAAAGGAATGTGATGCACCTGAGTCATACATAACAGTTAAAGAAATCTTATTAATGATACACTTACCTTCTACCATGGAATCAGCATGAGATGCTTCTTCTCCAGTGATTGCAAAAACCTTTCCTTTTGCTTTCAGCCTTCCGACTGCACTGTGCGCGCCTCCCTGAGTATTTATGCTTGTACTTGCACCTTCAGGGTTTTCTCTCTTCATCTCTGGGCAATCCTTGATGTGATGACCTGGTTTGTTACACTTAAAGCAAACATAAGTGTTTTTAGGACAATCCCTTTTCAAATGGGGTCCTCCACAGATAAAACATTTAAAATTTGGTTAATCATAACTAAATATCATCAATCAATCAATCATAATCAAATCATAATCAAATCAATTAAATATCATTAATACATATCATAATACAAAATTTAATGATTATTAATATAGTCAATTTTAGTCCTTTTGGTCAATTCCTCGCATAGGTATATGTAAGTCCATATAATCCAGTCCTTGCATAGGTATAGTTCAGTCCATATGGGTCATAATGGTCCAAGTTGTAACACCCCTATTTTTATTTTTATATTAAAATTTTGAAGGAATTAAATTATGATTCCTTAGAACTTTTTAATCTACGTATTATTTATGATTTTTTGGAATTTTGGAATTTTTTAATAAAAATAATATTTTTTTAAAATAATTTTAAATTCATATAAGTGACTTAAATTAAAAATATTTATAAGAAAGTGAATTTAAATTATAAGAAAATTTTCTAAAATCCGTTTCAAGTAGACTTATCTAAAAATTATCGGTTTGAGAAAAATCTTGATTTTTTCCAATCGTTAAAAAATTTGAAACGTATCAATAAATTTTTATTAACAGAAAATTTTAGATTTTTAAAATTTCAACTTTATATTACTTATTATAAAATTAGTGAAGACTGATATAATATCGCTAAATTTCAAAAATGACTCATTTTGAATATTTAAAATATACCGAGTAAAAGGTTACTATTTGGCTTAATAATTCTGCCGACAGTTACTATACAAAACACTGTGCATGTACGAAATTTTCAAAGAATGCATAGTAACCTGGAATAAAAAATTCAAAAATGCATAGTACTTTTATATTAAAATAATGGAATGCATAGTAAAATTTTTTCCTATAAATACCGAAGGATTTCTTCTTTAGAATTCATAATTTCAGATTAAGTTTTCTTAATACAGTAGTGCTAGTGAGATAGTGGTGGAAGTGAGAGAGAGAAGAAAAGTTTTTAGAGAGAAGGTTCTGCCAAAATCCTAAGGTAAGAATACTTCTCTTTTATATTTTTTAGGGTTATTTTTATATCGTTTTTAGAAATCTGTTATTATACTAGAAATAATATTATTTTAAGTTACTATTCTACATAGTAAACACTATTTCAATAGTAAATTACTATTTCAATAGTAAATTACTATTCAAATAGTAAATTACTATTTATTGTTACTATTTACCGTTACTATTCACGATTTACTATTTACTGTTACTATTCATATTTTACTATTTACTGTTACTATTCACGTTGTACTATTTACTGTTACTATTCATGATTTACTATTCACTATTCACTATTCACTGTTCACTATTCAAAATTTACCATTTCTGTTTTAAGTAGTAATCTTAATATTCGTCTTATGCTTATACTGAAATAAAATTGATATTAATATTTCTAGAAATCAGAGGCGCAAAGCAAATCTCTTTTTGGTAACGACTCAAGGTAAGGGGGAGTGAGATAAGAAGTATAATACAAAAAGACATAAGAATAATGGGAGGAGTCCCCTACTCCTTTTAAATTTAATAATATTATTATTTTAAAATATTAACTTTTTAACTTAAAATTTTTAATAAAATTTAAATTAAATATCTAGTTTAACTAACTCTAACATACCTATGCAAAGACTTGGACCATTATGACCTATATGGACTGGACTATACCTATGCAAGGACTTGGACCATTATGACCCATATGGACTGAACTATACCTATGCAAGGACTGGATTATATGGACTTACATATACCTATGCGAGGAATTGACCAAAAGGACTAAAATTGACTATATTAATAATCATTAAATTTTGTATTATGATATGTATTAATGATATTTAATTGATTTGATTATGATTGATTGATTGATGATATTTAGTTATGATTGATATTGTTTGATTTTGATTGATGATATTGTAATGTGGAGTTTGAGCATATAGCGAGCATGACGGAAAGCTAAAATTCAGTAAGAATTTCTTACCTTACTCTTTAAATTTTATTATCTTTTATCTCTTCTTAGAAATTATTTTTATTAACTTTATTTTCAATATTTAGAATAAAAAAAATTAGTATTTATTTTAGAAAGAAAATATTTTATGAGAATTTATTTAATTAAATCTTGAGTTAAAGAAAAATTTTGTAATTTTAAGTATTTTTGGTTAATAATTATTCTCTTTTAATAAAACAAAATTTTTTTGAAAGAAAATTATTTTATTTTTTCCAACTTAATAACTAAATATATTTGGAAATAATTAAGATTCCTAAATTTGATTTTGTTAAGATTTAATTTGAGAAAGATTATGTAAAGTTTTATATGATAAAGTTTTTAGATATTTAAGGCTTAGAAACTCAATTTCAGTGAGATTCGAAAACTGTACCAAATTTATTTATGTGGGACAGAAATTTAGAGAAAATATACAGTTTATTGAAATAATGTTGTAAACCTTTAAGGGATTTAATAATTGAGTTTCTAAAAGCCTTAACCAACTCAATACGCGAGTAGTTCATGCATCATGAATCATTAAAGTGAAATGAAATAATATTGTCTGAGGACGGATTATAGAAACCGAGGATACATTAGAGGAGACTTAATTACGAGCCTTGGGATGAAAGGGTGTGAAAGGGTGCTTCAGGGGACCTGGGGTAGCTCCCTAGTGTCGGATACTTTCACAATAAAAACTTTCTCAATCTGACTAGTCTCTAAGTGTTTCCATACCAGTTGAGCTGTTCATATTATTATTATCCGGACTTATGGAACAGTGTAAACTCCTGGTTGGCCCAATGCAAATTAAAATTTAAGGGCCCACATATGTAGGTAAGTTACGATGAAGATATTGCATAACATTCATGCATTCATAATTGATTGTGTATGTGATTGTGATTGATATTATTATGTATTGGTTGTGAAAACCCTTTGTTGCTTATGTCTTATTCGGAAATATTATATTCTGTTTCTCACTCCTTTCTCCGTGTTTTTGTTTCATATATTCTAAATTGATGGTTCAGAGGGAAGGATCGAAGAATATCAGCAGTAACTATAGCACGTTCTAGAAAGGGAGCTCGGTATGAATACCGTGGTCCAATGAATAAATAATGTTAATAAGTAACTGCTTCTGGGCTATGGAGTTTCCTCTCTTTCTTATAATGTTTAATAGTTATTTCCGTTGGATGAATGTAAAATTACTTTATAAAGTTTTAATAATATTTATGAGGTATTTCAGAAGTAATGTATATAATTTATTCCGATAGTTTCTTTTTAACAATCATATCTTTAGTAAAAAAAAAATTATGAATTTTTCTAGAATTTATTAAGGTGTAACAGAGGGTGTTACAAGAGATGACAATTGTCATTAGTGTGAACGATTTGAGTGAGGAGTAAGAAAGAGTCGATCGACACTCAACAAGTAAGTGAGTATCACTTTCCTAAGTTATATAAACAATTTGACAATATTATCTAATGATCAATGTTAATTTCATATGTTGTTTGATATACTTTTTAATTTTGTTTGACCAATAAATTAAAAATTTATTTACAAGTAACCTCAATTAGAAACAAAACAACACTAAACATCTTGTCCTGAGCCAAATGCTCTACACAAAATCATTGAATTTGAATGTAGCTACATTAGATTTCTTTTAAAAAGTCCATAAATATAAATGAGTCAATGGTACCTTGGCTATGTAATTGTATGAATGATGCATTTTAAGAAAAATGTTAATTTAACTTCTAATTATACAAAAAAATAGTAATTAATTTTTTCATACTTTATTTTTTTCTTATCATTTCATATAAATTTGATGTACAAAGAGTAGTATTTTTTTAAAGTATGGATTAAAATGATGAAAGTGAAGGAATAAAGTGATTAACACTGTAAAATTTGCATGCTAAGTGTATGATTGACAAGGGTAATTAATAGTAGTTTTTAAGGAGCTTGTGTTTTTTTAAGAATAACTAAGGTTGTTTGATAAACACTACATATGAGAAATTATGCTCCTAACTTCAATGATTAAGGTGATAGAGTCGAGACAAATAGATGTTTGACTGTGGATTCTATTTTTTGAGGTTTTGATATGGGATAGAAGGAGGTTGTTAGTGAGTTTGTTTTAGGGAGATTAGGCACTAGGAAGAAGAAGATGGAGGAAAGAGGAAGAAGATGAGTAAGGCTTAGGTAAATGGTACTTAGGATACTTATTAATGGTCAACACTTAATTGATAGAGTTTAACAAATAGTAGATGTTTTTTTCAAATGGCCAAAATATTATTGGGGTTTTTTATAGATTAAAATGTTGTCAAGTATAGTTGTCAATTGAGGCTAAAAAGTTTCTTTTGAAATTGAGTTACATTTTTATGGTTTGGGCATGAGCTACCGGCTTAAATGGCTTTTGTGGGCTTTTGGTAGAGTCGTATTAATTTTTTTTTAACGGTAAAAACAATACAATCACTCAAAATAGACATAAATTTTTTAACACTATAAATCAACAACATCTCATTCAAGTAGAAAAAGTATATAAATGATAATTTTTGTTTATGTTAATGAAATAAATAAATATGTAGCGAACTAACCACAAATTGTCTTATTAATCTCAAGCTCTTAATATGCCAAATTTAATTAATCTAATTTTAATTCAGATTCTTTTTTAACTGTCTAAGCTTACAGATTTTATTTTACTGGGGCCCAACATTTTTTCCCAGTTATAATTTTAAAGACTTAAGTCTATATATATAAAATTAAGTTATGGACAAATTTTTATATTCTATATAACCCATTTAGCAATGTTAAATAAAAATAACTAACTTATACCTTGGTTGAGTGGGATCAGAGGGTATAAAAATTAATTCTTACACTAAATTGATTGGAGGAGAAAACATTTTTACTTTTATTTCTTTTTTCCTCTTTTTTTTTTTCAACTCATAATTTTATTTTATTTAGAGTTTCTTTTCTTTCCTGTTTCTTTATCAACCAAAGACAGCATAAAACTAGGGTTTTCAGTGACGGCCTCCACCTATATATTCCATTCGCCACTGAAGAACTAGGGTTCTCCACCGCAACCGAACCTCCCCTCTGTGCGTGCACATTCCCGATCCGCAACCGCAGCCGCAACAATGGCGACTCAAATGAGCAAGAAGAGAAAGGTGACTCATTCATTGCGTCACATAGCTACCATTCAATTCGCGTGATTCAATCGCTTTTTCAAATTGCTAATTTTTGTTTGTATTTCGAAATTGCGCAGTTCGTTGCCGATGGTGTGTTCTTCGCGGAGCTGAACGAGGTTCTGAC
Organism: Clitoria ternatea; assembly: GCA_037962975.1. Classification (NCBI taxonomy): domain Eukaryota; kingdom Viridiplantae; phylum Streptophyta; class Magnoliopsida; order Fabales; family Fabaceae; genus Clitoria; species Clitoria ternatea. The sequence goes on from CM075674.1 coordinate 59,320,200, forward strand.
CCGGGAGCTCGCTGAGGACGGTTATTCTGGCGTGGAAGTTAGGGTAACACCTATGCGAACCGAGATCATCATAAGAGCCACTAGGACCCAAGCCGTTCTCGGTGCGTGAGAATCTTCTAGAATATTCCATTGTGGATGATCTAGAATCTTCCGTTGCTTCGTTGGAATTGAATATTGAATGCCTGTTTTATATTTTTTTTTGGTTGATAATGTATGTGTATAGGTGAGAAGGGAAGGAGAATCAGGGAACTTACTTCAGTGGTCCAGAAGAGGTTCAAGTTTCCCGAAAACAGTGTTGAACTCTATGCTGAGAAAGTCAACAACAGAGGTCTTTGTGCTATTGCTCAGGCCGAGTCTCTTCGCTACAAGCTCCTTGGTGGCCTTGCCGTACGCAGGTATACTTATAATCTATATGATATGTATTCATATTGATAATAATGAACTTAATAATCTTGATAGTTCGGAACTTAGGTTACTTTTTAATTGATGGATACAATTTCTCTTTGTAACATTGTTCTTGTTTGATTTGGCAATTGTCTTGAATTCCAATGTTGTATCCCTTTATTTCTAAAATACACTCACGGGTGTATAATATTTCTGATCAACATTATTTAAATTTTCATACTAATTGTTCATGTGGTAATCATAATTTCTGGCTTTCAAGTAATTTAACATTTTGTTCAAGAGTAAATCCTTAGATCAGTTCTCAAGATTGTAAGATCATGAAATTTATTTTAATAATCTTTTATTGATCCCCTGATTTTACAGAAAGTCATCCATTTTAATCACTAAATTAAATATATAAGTAATTCAAATGTCCCCCTTGTCTGTTTTTTCACTTTTTTTGCACCATATGTTTTACACCAAAAGGATTAGATGTAATGTTGTTCCCTAAAGTTAGTAGTTAGGGACTAATAACGGGTCTTTAGAATCTTAGGGACTAAAATGCCCAACACCTTAAAGTTGTCCTTGTTTCTTTGCATGAATGTAATCTTTTTATGGGTATGTGGTAACATTATAGGCTCTTGAACCTTGAGCTTTTTTGATTTAGGGCATGCTATGGTGTTCTGCGATTTGTTATGGAGAGTGGTGCCAAGGGATGTGAGGTTTGTCTGCTGAAAAGCCTTTGCTTTGAACTCGTGTTGTTGTGGTATTTCTTTGTGTGATGGTTTGGTTGCTTGACTTGAGCAGGTCATAGTGAGTGGAAAATTGAGAGCTCAGAGAGCCAAGTCAATGAAGTTCAAGGATGGATACATGATTAGTTCTGGTCAACCAGTCAAGGATTACATTGACTCAGCAGTGAGACATGTGCTCCTCAGACAGGTTAATTTAGTTGTATTCTTTGTAGATTCCTCATAGAATCTCTTTGAGGAACTGGGCTTTTTCATGGTGTTGATTTGTTTTGGCATGGTGATGTAATTGTTTTTTTCTTGCTGTCTCACAGGGAGTTCTTGGTATCAAGGTGAAGATCATGCTTGATTGGGATCCCAAGGGGAAACAAGGGCCTAAAACTCCCCTCCCTGATCTTGTCACAATCCATCCTCCAAAGGAGGAGGAAGAATATGCCAGGCCAGCTGCTGTTGTGGCAAATGATATTGAAGTCCCTGTTGCTTGAAATGTTTTGATGGCTCTGGAGCTGTAATTTGCGGTAGTTGAGTGCTTACTTTGTCTTGTTTGCGATGCTTCTTGTCAAAGACACATTCAGAATTTTGTAGTTTTGTTAATTTTTTTTGATAACTTGTTATACTCAATTACAAATATTTAAGTCATTTGTTAAGTATTTTTTACACTCCATCTTATGTAGGTTGAGTTTTGTTTGCAGTCAATGTCATTGATACAGTTGTTTTATTTACCCTGTTCTAACACTGCTTTAAATAAATTTTCAAGTGGGGATCAATTTTAAAAAGTACATTAGTATTAGTTGTTACTGAAATGCTACAAACATCTCTACTATGAATCCTTTTTCAATGTCCTTTCAATCTGATTTTGCGATCACTTGTTTATTTATTGTTTGAATGTTGAAGAGTTATTTATTTTATGGAATTTGTAATTGTTAAATATCCTTAGAGTTTTGGATGTTTCCACAGACATCAACTAATTTTTTGGTTTGTTGAGAACCGAGATCTAAATGGATCATGAAAGATACATTGATGGATTGGAGGCAATTATTATTGAGAGTATTTGTGACAGAAAGTAAATTATCCTGTATTAGTATTTCTGTATTTGTTATATAATAGAAACTGCATGGTGGCAGTAGTTGGGTGTGTAACTTTGATAATAATTGTCTTTTTTTTCAAACCTGTATTTTTATATAATTTTATGATATGGGATTTGGGGTTCCCATGGAGACCTGATGGGTAGTAGGGAATGGGGAAGGGAAAAAAATACCTTGAGGTGGAGTTTTGGCCCAGTGGCACAGTGATGGGGAGTGTGAGGGAATTCCCTATCCTTTTCCTGCATTGGTGCTGATGTGCTATCGGTAATATGATGTTATATTCTGTGAAGGTTAATGATAGGATTCTCTTCTGCTGTTGTCCATTCCTAATCTATTTGCTATGTGCACCTAGGTTGCTCTGTTGTGGGGGGAGGTGTGTGTGCTCTACATTAGTCATTTAGATGTGGAAATGACGTGATTGCTTATATTTGGTATTTTAGTTTTGGAAAATAATCTTGTTGCTTATATGTAGTACAGTAGTTTTGGATTGTTCCATTTTTAAATGTTAGTCAAATATTGGCTTGGAGCCTGATATGTGATTATGGGTCCTCCCTGGTAATGGTATGATGGTTCTTGTTTGATGTACTCATCATTGGATGTTTAGTCATTTAGATGTGGAAAATGACATGATTGCTTATATCTGGAAGTAGTGTAATGGCTTGGATTTTTTCCTCAGCTAAGGTGTAAGCGCCAGTTATTTCATTTACGGTACTGGCTATTATTTTTTACGCAAGTAGTGTTATCTTATGGTCATGTGAATTTGTTTTTCCTGGCTTGGTCATCTATAAAGCAGTTTGGTGCTGTAGTACCAAGTTTGTGTCGGACGATGACTAAATCATTTTATGCCCCCCTATAGCAAAACTCATGAAACTCTATTCATGCAGTAACACTGGGGAGTACATGTATTTTATGTTTTTTTTTTAGTGTCAGCTTTTCTATGTCTTTTTTTACCCCGAGGTTTGATGGGAGGATATATTTGAAAGGAGATTGTCTCATTTTTTTGGCTCAAATCGGCTTAGGTCTCTCTATTGTCTACCCACACCAGGCTTGTGTTTGGCCATATGTTATAATATATTAATGTTAAACTGTGTATTTGATCTTGATAAAAATTAACCATCATGTTGTAATTCATATGTTTATAATTGAAGGGAGTTTTGCCTGCCATGATACCGACTAAGCTCATGACTATTATTTATACTTGCTTAAATTTGAGGTATTTTTGCATCAGAGATTTGTTTTTATCAAAATAAAGTGGTGGCCCTCGCCGAACTTGGTGTGAAAGAATACTATTCATGTATTTTATTTCTGCACTAGATGACGAGTTGATGTTGTTCTTCGGTTTACACTGTATGTGTAGTCTTGAGGTGTTGGAATGAGTTTGGCACCCATACAGTGAAATTGACTCTTCCTATAGAACTGAACTCTACCATTACGTCTATGGATCAAGAAAACTGGACTTTCTATGAATCACATGATTTGATAGAATAGAATATGGTTTCTTCTACAGCACTGAAGGGGACATTGGTGGACTCGGATAACGTGTGTGAATTTTATGTGTATAGAGGAGAGGGTATGCAATTTTTTTTTGCTTAAAAATTTTAAAGAAAAAATGTTTGCAAAATAAACAAGGAGATTCCCAATATTTTCATACAAAATTGTATGAAAAGTAACAATTATATTAAGTTATGAGAGTCACGTGAAATTTGTTTCTTTGTGTTTTTTGCAAAATAAAATTTAAAACATGGCCTTTGTTTAAGTTTGTTTAAGTTTATTTTTAAAGTATTTTTTTTAGTAAGTAGATTAGAGTTGTTTTTTAAAATAAGTTAATTTTTTTTATTTTAAACTTCTGTTTATTTTTTAAGACTTTAAATAATTATTTTAAAATTTAAAATAAGTATTTTTTGTAATTAACAAAGTACTTTTTTCTTAAAATACGTTTTTTTTCCTTAAGATGCGCTTAGACAAAGAGTCAATGTTAGCCTTTTTTGCTAAAGAGATATTAATAGTTGGATCATGTGGGTAGCAGGTTTTACTGGACCAGATAAAAAGTCCACGCATGAAAAGGAATGATAAGGCCGGATCAAATCCCATTAAAGCTTTTTTTTTTTATGGCTTTTTTAAAGGTTTTGAGAGCTTAGTCAACATTATTCCTAAAATCTGAAAATAATTGAACCATGCCATTGCTATGATATTAGAGTTGAGTAGATGGGCTAATCTCACAAGCCGCCCTATTTACTAGTGAGTTAAATGAGTTAGGGCTAAAAAATTGAATCAATTTAAAATTTGTATTTTGGTCAGGTCCATTTAATTTATAGGTAAATGAATTTTGACTCGTGAGTTAATGAATTAGTCTTAAGGCTCTGCGATATTATTTTATTGTTTTATTCCCTAAACCCTATATATATATATATATATATATATATATATATATATATATATATATATATATATATATATATTACAACTTTTATGATTTTTATTCTTAAATTAATTTATATATTTGTTTGGCTCAATAGAACTTCCTTTATAAGTCATAAGGTAGTTAAATGACACTTATAAAGAATGATATACAATGTTATACAAATTAACATATAACAACTCAAACATGTTTATTCAACTAACTATTAGAGTTAAGAAAATATTTAAAACAAATACAAACAGTCTTCTATTCTCCAATGGAAACCACAAGAGTAGCAAACATTTTATAAAAAAGCTTTGAAAAGATTGGCAGCCAATCTAACAATAACAAAGCTCTAAGTTTTCTTTGCACAATATTTTTTCAAATTTTTTCTTTTAACTATATCGACTTTGTTGATATACAATATCAAAATATAAATATGTGAAAAGATAAGAAGCATAAAAAAACCATAAGGTGTTACAAAAAGAACTATATTAAAAAGACAAAACAACAAGAAAATAAGGGAAGGGGGCAGCATACAACTTTATGGAGATAGGCGGTGTGACCCGGCGACAGAGGTTGACAATGTCAGAGGTAGATAGTGGTGGAGGCAAACAATGACATAATGGCATATGTAGATGGCGATCGAGGTAGGTGGTTCGTTTCACCCAATGTGAAGTTTGACGCTGACAAAGGCAGACGGTAGTAGAGATCGCGGTAAAAGATGGAGGTGGAGGTGAATGGACAAAAATATAGTTAGGGAAGAGAAGAAAGAAGTGAAAACAAAAAATTTCACATAAAATGAGAAAAAAAACTCTGCTTAATATATAAGGGAATACTCTTATTAAAGAAGAAAGTTTCCCTTAAACAAAGACCAAAAAGAAGAACACTTAAAAAGACAATGACGTCACAGTTTCACTTTAGAAGAGAGTAACATTTTTTATAATTTTTTAATGTAATTTATATTTTTATACAAATTATTAATGCACAACATTGTTCAAAGTTATCTTATTTAAAGAGTGGCAAAATCTTTTTGTTGTGAGAGATAAATAGCGTGATGTTGGAGTAATTCTTTTATAAGCACAAATCTAATGTGATTTACACAATGAAAAAGAATACATGCAAAGTGAAAAGGTAAAAAAATAAACTAAACCCCTCAACTGTTCAGTTTTGTTATATTTTTCATGGTATTAGCCTTCAAATTTGATTAAAAATTCATTATTAGAGAAAAATTATGAAACTTTAGGAACAAGAAGATAGTGTATTTCTAAAAACCATGCAAAAATTTAAGCTCCGGGTATCATTTTTCATTTCCTAGGATTTTACACCAAATATTTTTATTTTAGAAAATATGCGTCGCTCGGTTTTGTCATTTTTCATGGACATTAGCCTTCAAGTTTGAGAAAAATTTCATTGTTAGAGAAAAATTATGAAACTTTTAGAACAAAAAGATAACGTGTTTCTAAGCATTGCTACCAAAACCATGTAAAAATTTAAGCAGCGAGTACCATTTTCCATTTGCTTTGGGATTTTACACTCAATATCTTTGTTTTAGAAAAATATGTCCCTTCCCTTTGAGAAAATTAATGAAACTTTAGCGACAACCTTACAATGCTTTTTGAGCATGACAGTAAAAAATCATGTAAAAATTCAACCGTTTGGTTTTGTCATATTTTTCGTAGACTCTCGTTGGAGAAAAATTATGAAACTTTGGAAACAAAAAGATAGCATGTTTCTAAGCATTGCTGCAAAAAACATGCAAGAATTCAAGCTCCATATAGCATTTTCTATTTGCCAGGATTTTACATTGAATGTCTTTGTTTTAGAAACATCTACCTCTTCCCTTCAAGAAAACTAATGAAACTTTAGGGACAACCTTAGAATGTCTTTCCAAGTATAGTTGTAAATACTCAACCGCTCAGTTTTGTCATATTTTTCATCGGTATTAGCCTTTAAATTTGACTAAAAAATCATTGTTGGAGAAAATTTATGAAACTTTGGAAACAAGAAAATAATGTGTTTCTAAGCATTGTTACAAAAAATTATACAAAAATTCAAGCTCTGGTTACCATTTTCCACTTGATGGGATTTTACACCATATCTTTGTTTTAGAAAAATCTGTCCCTTCCCTTGGAGAAAATTAATAAAACTTTGGGGACAATCTTACAATGCCTTTTTGAGCATGACCATAAAAAATCTTACAAAAATTCAACCGCTCAGTTTTGTCATATTTTTCGTGGGCATTAACCTTTAAATTTGGCTATAAATTCATTGTTGGAAAAAAATTATAACAAGAAGATAACATGTTTCTAAGAATTGCTGTAAAAAGTTGTGTAAAAATTCAAGCTTCGATTATCATTTTTCAATTGCTGGTATTTTACACTGAATGTCTTTGTTTTAAAAAAATCTGCCTCATTCTTTTGGAGAAGACTAATGAAATTTTACAGACAACTTTACATTGCTTTTCTAAGCATGGGCGCAAAAAGTCATGCAAAAATTCAACCGCTAGGCTTTGTCATATTTTTCGTGGGCATTATTAGTCTTCAAATTTGACTATAAATTCATTGTTAGAAAAAAATTATGAAACTTTGGGAACAAGAAGATAACATGTTTCTAAGCATTGCTGTAAAAAACCATGCAAAAATTCGAGCTTTGGCTACCATCTTTCATTTGCTAGGCTGAAATTCTGCCCCATCCCTTGGAGAAGACTAATGAAATTTTGCGGAGAAATTTACATTGCTTTTTTAAGCATGGCCGCAAAAAGTCATGCAAAAATTCAACCCCCTGTTTGCTATTTTTTTCATAGGTATTGCCTTCAAATTTGACTGAAAATTTATCGTTGGAGAAAAATTATGAAACTTTGGGAACAAAAAGATAACGTGTTTCTAAGCATTGCTTAAAAAACCATGCAAAAATTCAAGCTCAGGTACCATTTTCCATTTATTGAGATTTTACATTGAATATCTTTGTTTTAAAAAAATCTACCCCTTCCATTGGAGAAAACTAATGAAACTTTAGGAAAAACCTTACAATATCTTTCTCAGTATAACTGTAAAAAATCATACAAAAACTCAACCGTTCAGTTTTGTCATATTTTTTGTAACATCCTTAAGATTTTAGCAAAATTTTAATTGGCGAAAAATATTAATAATTGCCCAACTGGATTTATTGAGATTTTGGGAATTATTATTAATATAAATACAATTATAGATAATTAAATATGGTGGGAATAAGTAAATTTGATTAATTATAAAAGGTTAAATGAGGTTAAATTAGAAGGAGGTAAATTTAGAAGTTACTGATGGGAGGTAAAAGGTAAAAGTTTAATTAAAACTTTTAAAGAAATTATAAAAGAAAGAGGAAAAGGATAGTTTTGCCCCTGATGCCTTAAAATGAAAAATCTCTCTTCTTCTTCCTCATTCACGTCAGCGTCTTCTTCTTCTTCTCTCTCACCAGTCGTGGACTTGCATACTCCAAGGGAAGGCCCATTTCGCGTCGAAACTTCGAAGTAACTACGTTTTTGAGATCGTGGCTTCGAGGTGAGTACAGTAGACCCTTTAAATTGAGCTATCTTTCTCCCTCTTCACTTTCTCTCTCTAGCCAAAGGCCATGCATGGTGGGAGGAGCTTTCGTTATCTACCCCTCCAGTGCATGTGAGCTTGAAAACGATAATTGGAACATGAGGGTGGTATAATGTTGATGGGTTTGCATTTCGACCTTCGTAGGTAGCGAGACGATTGTCGGAGGATCGAGTGACGAAGCGGGTGTTGGATTCGGAAGTAGGACCTTGAACCAAGCACTTAGAGGACGCAACCGGCATCAAGAACAAATCGTCGAAGCTTGGAATCGAGATAAGGGGGTGTTCAGGTTGTAATTAATTAGAATAGGTGTGTATTTTGGATTCGGGTCATCGAACTAAGTATTAAAACGGTAAGAAAGATTACTAGATGATAATTGTATGTGTATGGATGTATGAATGTGAATTGTGTATGATTTATGATGATTATGAGATTAAAGTATTGTACATTGTGATAAACCGATGTGTATAGTGGCATTGTGGTGACGGGTTTGACAAGTAGGTCACCCATTTGATGAGTATGATTTGTTATTGAAGGCCACTTGATATGTGATATGAGAAGTGTGATATATATATATATACACACACACACATGTATGATTATGTGGTGTGGGACGGCCGACGGTATGTATAGCCCCTCGTTTCTGGCTCCCGTGGTTTTTGTGCCCAGTTGAGCTACCAAGTAGTCAAGTAGGACTCAGTGGTTGAGGTGGAGAGTCAAGCAGGACTCGGTGAACCAAGCAGGACCCCCGGCTGAAGGTTGATCCTTTAGTATCTGGATACTAGGCGTCGAATTGATGTGAAAGTCAGTTGTACTATTTGATGAGATTGTTGGCATTATGTGATGTTGTGGTTGTGTTTGATTGCATGTGTTGGTTGCGAATTATACTTTAATGATGTTGAAACTTGAATGAAGTTAGGAATTTGTAAATATAAATGGTGGATAAAGAAAAAGGGAGGTTAATTGCATAATGTAGTAGTTATGTATTTCGTTCTTAAATTTCCATTCTAGATTAATTATGATACCAAACACCCACCCTTGCTGTGGTTTTCTTTTAATTTAGTAACCAGGGACAGGGAGGAGGTTGAAGCTCCGGAGGTGCGCTAAGCAGAGGATTGATGCCAAGGAACTGAGGAATTATTAAATGAATTATGTGTGTAACGTGTAATGAGTTTTTTGTGTATGTGATGCCATAATATGTTGCTTGTGTGTGTTGAACTAATTTAGAATTGGTGTGTTGAATTAAATTTATAATATGAATGATTGTGCTAGACAATGAGTTAGAATTGGTATGTTGAATGAAGTGGATGTGAATTCATGAATGATGCAGATAGTGTGTGAATTGTTTAGTGTCTTGGTGATTGATAGGTATTTAGTAGATTGGGATTAGAAGTGAAATGTATGATCAGTTAAAACCAATTCTATTTGCATGTTCGGATATGTGTAAATAGGTAAATTAGGCCAAATGAGACATTTGAATGTTTAGGCATACTGATTGTGCTAAAATTTTCAGTTTCCACGCATGTGCTGCATAACTCACTCAAGCGAGATGAATTCTCGCTCAAGCGAGATGAATTCTCGCTCAAGCGAGAGTGCTCTGTATCTATAGTATAGTTACTGGCCCAGTTTTGCTCAAGCGGATCCAGCTTTGCTTGAGCGATGGCTAGAGGAAATGACCACTGTGTCAGATTCACTCAAGCGGGGAGGATTTCCACTCAAGCGAGATGTGTTTGCAGTAACAAAGGGGCTATTAGATGATTTTCTCCCGAACGGATTCAGTCTCGCCCGAGCGAGGGTTGGGGGAATTGATTATGTGCCTATTTCGCTCAAACGAATATCCCTCGCCTCCCTGCTGAGTGAGGCATGACTGAGAAAACCACTTCCGAGTGAAAGAAGGTTAGGATGTCTCCGAGTGAGGCATGACCGAGAGAACCCCTTCCGAGTGAAGGAAGGTTAGGATGTTTCCGAGTGAGGCATGACCGAGAGAACCACTTCCCAGTGAAGGAAGGTCAGGATGTTTCCGAGTGAGGCATGACCAAGAGAACCACTTCCGAGTGAAGGAAGGTTAAGATGTTTCCGAGTGAGGAATGGTTGAGAGAACCCCTTATGAGTGACGGAAGGTTAAGATGTTTCCGAGTGAGGAATGGCTGAGAGAACCCCTTTTCGAGTGAAGAAAAAGGATCTGACTTCGAGTGAGAAATTTCCGAGTGAGGCATGACCGAGAGGACCATTTCCGAGTGAAGGAAGGTTTTGGCTTTGAATGAGGGAACACGCCGAGTGTAGAGACTCCAGATGCGGGTGCGCTTGAAGGAACACCTTAGGGAAATTGCTTGTTTTTCTTTGTAAAAGACTATGAATTGTTAGTGAATTTTCTTTGCAAGTCTCGTAACTCGCTCAAGCGAGTAGGAACTCGCTCAAGCGAGTAGGAACTCGCTCAAGCGGCCTTCACTGGTTTCGCTTAAGCGAAGCAGGGTCTCGCTCAAGCGAATGACCCCTGACCTTTTTTCTTCTTCCACTTATTTTAATTAATTCTATTTTATTATTTGATTTATTTACTATTGTTTATTATTTTGAGTATGCTTAAGGAAAATAAATGTTATTTTACATTAGGACCTAATTAATTATTATTAAACGCGAAAAATTTATTGTGAAAAATAATTAAACGAATATAAATAAAGGTAAAATGACGTTGGACGTCACATTTTTAGTGGGCATAGCTTTCAAATTTGACTAAAAATTCATCGTAAAAGAAAAATTAAGAAAGTTTAGGAACAAGAAGATAGCGTGTTTCTATGCATTGCTTTAAATAAACCATGCAAAAATTTGAGCTCCTTGTACCATTTTCCATTTATTGAGAGTTTACACTAAATATCTTTGTTTTAGAAACATTTGCCCCATTCCTTGGAGAACACTGGTGAAACTTTAGAGACAACCTTACCGTGCCTTTCTAACCGTAAAATATTATGCAAAAATTCAACCACTTTATTTTATCATATTTTTCGTGGGTTAATGCCTTTAATGTTGACTAGAAATTCATTGTTGGAGAACAATTATGAAACTTTGGTAACAAGAAGATAACATGTTTCTAAACATTGCTGTAAAAAATCATGCAAAAATTTGAGCTTCGAGTGACATTTTTCATTTCTAAGTATGATTGCAAAAAATCATGTAAAAGCTCAACCGTTCGGTTTGTCATATTTTTTATGGGTATTAGCATTCAAATTTGACTAAAAATTCATTGTTGGAGAAAATTTATGAAACTTTGGGAACAAGAATATAGTATGTTTCTAAAAACATGCAAAAATTTGAGCTTCGGGTAGTATTTTACATTTGATGAGATTTTCCACTCAATATATATGTTTTATAAAAAAAATCTGCCCGTTCTCTTAGAAAATATTAATGGAAATTTAGAGACAACCTTACAATGTCTTTCTGAGTTTGGTAATGAAAAATCATACAAAAATTCAACCACTTGATTTTGTCAAATTTTTCCATAGGCATTTACCTTCTAACGTGATTTCAGACAATGAAAAAGAATACCTACAAAGTGAACAAGTAAAAAATAAACTAAAAACATTTTTCACCTCATTTTTTTTTATCGAATTCTTATATGTTTTGTTATGTCTAAGAACATATTTAGGTATGTGCTTATATAAGAATTATTCTATATGGACGATTTTAAAAATATTGTCTACAAATATTTTATAACAAATCATAAATTAACAACAAATTATTATTCAACACACTTTTTTACATATATAAATTATATATTTAAACGAATTATTGGATCATGAGTATTCTATCTAGTGTTAAAGTATTTCCATTAAAGTAATAATTAGTATTGAAATCAATGCTCATAAAGAAGTATTTTCCCAATATAAATAATTATGATATATATACATATTAAGTCAATCGAACCAACAAAACGATTAAAATATATTTCAGTTTTTTAAATTTGTCGTTAGAAATTTAAATCATGATATATACTATAAAAATCACTTTGTTGGAAAAGTTAAAAGCCATGTCCATAATCCTATGATTTGAAAAAAAAAATAGTATTTGACTTTGGATTTAACAACACCTTAAATAAAAATTGAAGCTATTAAGAAAGAAAACTCTCAATGAAAATACATAAGCATCCAAATTAGTGGATCACCAAGCCATATATACAATTCATAGAATATTATTAAAAAAAATTATGAACATAAGTCAAACATTAACTTTTACGAAAAAAATATTTTTAGTGTTAAAATCAAAACGGAAATACAAAAAACTAGTTTTTGAATATGTTTTAACAATTTTTTTAATGCGTACTCTTAGACATATATTAAGGAATATAAATGTAAAAAAATTGCATTTAAAATTACATTTAATGCAGTCCCTAATAATTTCAAATGCAAGTGTAACACAATTTTTTTTATAAACTTTTATAGTTTTGTGTTTCTTAATTATACCTTATACCTATTAAAAAACTATTTTTTAAAAATAAATAACTCAACTATTATTTGTAAAACAATATTTTTCTTCTCAAATCTTAAATTAGTACTCCATCTATTTATGAAAAAAAAAACCTGCCTCAAAAATTAAGAAATAAATAGTTTTCTTGACTTTATAAAATATATATTATGAAACTTCCTATTATATTTTTATATAGTATTTGTTTTAACTACTTCCTTTTTTTCTTCAGATTATAGGTACTTACTTTTGTTTTCTTTAGATTTTAAGTAATTACTTTAATTTGTCTTTATGTTCCATTTAAGAGTGGAATTGAAAGAAAATAATAAACTCTCCTAAAATTGTAAAATGACTATTATTTTAAGGTAAATAAAATTGGACTAAAGTAAACATTTTTCAAATGGATTATTATGGATATCAATTTATGAATTGCTCTTTTTTTTAAATAATAAAAAAAATTATTCCTCTTATTATTATGGGCGAGTTTTCAACTTTCTCAATTTGTTCTTTTTATTTGTCTCGTTCTCGTGTCATTCACCAATCTCTTGTTCCCGAGCACAAAATATTGATGTGATTACAACTCAGACTCTTATATAATACAATAAAGTCTTTTTTTGTGAAAATATAATATAAAGTTATTCATAGCTAATATTCATACCCATTTTCATTTTTAATCTCTTTAACAAAAATGTATACTTTGAAAGAGAAACTCACGAACAAGCTTTCTCGTTTCTTTGCCGAGTCTCCAAAGTCATCCTCCCCTTCTTCCCAGGTTCTGTTTATTTTTTTAATTTTTTTTAATATGAACAAAAATGAGGGATAAAAGGGTTTATTCTGGTTTCACTGATCTGCATTTTGGTTATTTTGTTTGGTTTATTTATAATTATGCCCAATAAAAATGAAAGCCTGAATTTTTTGTGTTTCATGAGTTTAGATCAGCTTTTTCTTTATGGTAAATTAGATCTTTCTTTATGGTAAATTAGATCTCCTCTTTCCAAAGTTTGAGTCTTCAGCTGAATGGTGATGTTAATTTTCTACTCAAAAGCAATTGTGTAATTTGATTTCATCAATGGTTAATATTCGGAGGTAAATATTTATGTTATTTGAAAATTTACAATGTGGGGGGTTATGTGGTGTCCATGACTGGTTTGCATTTACATGAGGATGTTGGTTTTTGTTTCCTTTGATTTGTGCATTAGTAAGTTGTTTAATTATCTGTCTAGTTTGTGTGTCAAACTATGTTTTCTAGGGATTAATAGCTCTAAATGCATTCTTGGTAGTGTAGCCTTTACTATAAATTTTAACCCTTCAGTCTTATCACGAGAGAAAAATGGAATCATGAGTGGTCAATAAGCTTCATTTGGAGTTTGAGCATGGTTGTTCTTTACAAATTACAGGTTTAATTCATTTTCGGAAATTTAGGTTAGCCATGTAATCGAGTCATCATGTATCTGTCTCATGGTTACAGAAGTTAAGGGAAAATTAAAATTAAAAAAAAATCTCATTTGATGTCTGTGTTAGAGTTGGTTAGTGATTGGTTAGAGTTAGTTAGTGAGTTTGAGTGAGTTTAAGCTTCCCTTGTAAGCGTTCTCTCACCTATAAATAAGGGTGATCCCCCTCTTGTATGACCATCTTTTTCAATATGAATTTACATAATATTGTGTTTGGGTCTCTACCCTCTTGTCCTCTTTCTCAAAATTCTCTTATAACTGTATAATAGCCAAGATCTAAGAATGCACCTGCCGCTCACATAATTGATCTGCATTATGAAGTGGAAAAATTATTATCTTAATTCTACCTTTTTTCTTCATTTGATATTTGACATTGAGGTTTTTATTTGTGTAGGCCAGCTCCTATTCTAGAAAGGGGGAATGTTCGTCCAGATATTGGTCTAATATTGTTCCTTCAGTTAGCTCTGATGGATCCAGGACAAGCAATCACCATCCGGTTTCTGCTAGATATAATTATGAAACTGTTGAACAGGATGGAGATCTATTCGATAAATATGTTAATTTGAGTCCCACATGTAATAGCAAATATTTGAAGAAAGGTATAAGTAATGATGAAGATCAGGCCTCTGGAAAAAGCAGTAGCAGTTCTGAAGATTTTGAAGAAGTAAACGGGCAGCATTCTCCAATTAATCCAACAAAGACTCCACTTAATTTTATCGATGGTTCCACTTTTATTTATCCTGAGTTGAATGATTTTTTTGAATCATGCCTCCCTAATATAGTAAAAGGGTGTCAACGAGTCTTACTTTACAGGTAATTTTTGCTTTATATGTTTTTAGGTTGTGTATCGAGCAGTATTGTGCTATTACACTGAAAATTGATTCAACATTCCTTCTTCAAACGAAGGGCAGTACATTGAAACATGGCATATCTCTTTGCACACTTCTTCGCAATAGTGCTAAACTTTCTGGTCCTGGTTTGCTGGTATGCTAACTTTTGAGAACTAAATGCACATCTATTGTTATGGTGTATGTTGGAGATACACTGGTTGCATATCAATGTATCATTCTTTGTTAAGTATGCACTCACTGTATATTTTGCAAAACATTTAGATTGTTGGAGATATGCAAGGGGCCGTGTTTGGTGGGCTGCTAGATTGCCCCTTGAAACCTACCGCAAAGAGAAAATATCAAGTGTGTAAACTCTTTTTTCTTTTTTGGGATAATGCTTCTTCACAAACATACTTCTACATCTTGATATTTAATTTTGTTCTGTTTGCTGTGGTGATAGGGGACTAATGAAACTTTTGTGTTTACAACCATATATGGTCAGCCAAGGCTGTTTCGGCCTACTGGTAAGGGTTATAATTGTTGATGTACAAATGCATTTTTTTTTGGAGTAAACAGGAGGCCCTAAGACCAGACAAACTAAACTAAAACAGATCTATGAGAAACAACTCCCATAAACTAAACAAATGTATTTCATTCATTGGAAGATGTTCGAACAGAGTCAAATGTGAGAAATTGATGCATTGTCTATATTTGCAAGTGGACAAGCTCATACTTCATAGTAGTGTTTTAGAATCAAATATTTTATTGTAATTTAGAGATATCAGTTTTCAATATTAATTAGCTTCACTTGAATCTGGATTTCTATGTGATGGATGGAAGCAAGTAACTCATCCCATAAAATTCTTTTTAGAGCCTTATATAGAAGAAAACTAAGTGACTAACTAATAATGAAAGAGTAAACCTTCACTTTACCCTTCAAGGTTGTATGGGTCATTGGGTTGGCAATTTAGTCCCTGAGATTTTAAAAACTTTACTTTAGTCCTTGAATTTTGCATGTTGTCTTCTAGTTTCAGTAGCTTTTGACAGTGTAGGTCCAGTATTAATATTGAAAAGTCTCAGTTTCTTTTGCTACGTAGAAATTTATGGTCTTTCACTACATAAATTGACGACGATTTATAATCAGATTTAGGGTTTTAGCATTGCCTTCATCATCTTCTCAAAAATGTTTCTTCGAAAAAAACTAGGAAGACATTTATGTATGGACATGTCAATTAAATGTTCTAATTATAATCAAATTTTGTATTGTAGGTGTCAACCGGTACTATTCCTAGTGATATTCTGATTTATATATTTATTTGTATTGTAGGTGTCAACCGGTACTATTACTTGTGTATGAATGACATGATTGCATTTGGTGGTGGTGGTAGTTTTGCTTTATGCTTAGATGGAGATTTGTAAGCACTTCAGTACTGCGGCATAATTGTTGTCATTTTTTATCATTGTTGAAGTACCACTAATGGAATCTCTATGCTTGAATGTATTCTTTTGTTTGGAAAGGTTAACTGGAACTAGTGGACCGAGTGATACATTTGGGAACATGTGTTTGGCTCATAGTCCAGAATTTGAGTTGAAGAATGTTGAGGTATTGCTCTTGCTATTAACGTTAATTTTCTAGCTTACATCAAGTTAATTAGTGACTTTCCTCTCTGCTGATTAAATTCTTTTTTTGCTTGTGTGCTTAAAATTTTATATAATTAACTTATTATTTAGCACTTGATCAATAATATCCCTGCTTCTCCATATTTAAAGTAAATCAGTTTCATTTAACTGTCTTTTGCTCGCCAAAGCAAGGTGGCTACCAAGTGAATCATTTGATGCTTTTTGGTTCCTGTGGCTGAGCAAGTACAAATGTTTCATTCATCCAATATGAATTACGTCACGATGATAATTACCTCAACAAGAAGTAAACCAAGATAATAAATAAAGAGCCAATTAGCTTGTTCTCTCTACCGATATCAGGGATATGCCTCTTTTATTAGTTCTTACCTGTTTCTTTTCCTTCTTCATTAAAGGGTAAAAACAGAATCCAAATTTTATGAGCATAAAATGGTTGATGTGTACGCCATCTATGTTTGAAGACTGATGGCATATTGAAATCAATTTAAGTCCACCTCTAACTAGAAAGGCGTCCTCCGAAGAGCTACATATTATAATGAAATTAATTGATTTCCCATATTCTTATATTTGATTAAATAATGTTTCCTCCAGCTTAACATATGTGGTTTTAAGTTTGAGTCATAGGGAATGCAACTGCCTAACTATAGGTAGAGTATTGTCACCTCTAGTGATCGTGTCAGCTTTAGTTTGAATATAGTTTAAACAAAAATAAAATAATGTTCCATCTAATTGTCTGTATCTTAGTCTGACTTCTCACTTAGTTAATCTTTAATCAGCCTCAAATGCTTATTTAGTGGTTTACATAGCACGACGATAAGCCTTCTCTATTTCATACTTAAACTTGATCGACAAAACTTCCTTGCACATTCATCAAATTCCTGACCCCATTAGAAAAATATAATCCACCTGTAATTTTTGTTGCATTTCTTATCCTTTCGGAAGTATAAAATTCAAGTGCCCAATCTCTACCTCTTGCCACCATTCTCAAATATTTAATGTTTTGGGTAGCTAGCAAATTTCAAAACAGATGAAACTGGAAGTTTTTCAAGAGAAAGTAGGCCAATAGAGGCTCTGGTGAATAAGTGTTAAACAAAGCAGTTAGAGTAGTAAAGAATACACTAGGAGAAAATGAGTAAACTCCCAAAATTTGTCATTAAGATTGCGTGAGTTGAACATTTTAATCTTATTTATTTTTCACTGTCGTTTTACATTAAAAATGATTAAATTAATTGTCATTTTATAAAGCTAGAGATTAAATTAAGGTTTTTAAAATATAAGGAATTAAAATGTCTTACTTATATAATCTTGAGAACTATCTTGGAGTTTTACTTGGGAGAAAATGTTCTACAAGACATTGCTATGAATGGTTTCTTTGGAATTTTGGTTATTGATAATGTAATAACGTTGATTGGTCTATGTAGCTAACCACACAGTGGTATATGGCTTACTTCTTGTCCTTCTTGTCCTTCTTGTTGTTGTAGATGGCCACTTCTTATACCATATGAGGTTTTGATTTACTATTTATACACTACATTTCTAAAATGTGCAGTTCTGGGGTTTCAGATATGCTTCCCCTTACTTGATGCAAGGCTGAGATGCTTTTGTTGGGATGATCAGAACTAACACATTCAATTCTTTCCCTCTTTATCTACTCAGCCATAAATTTATTCAGATATACATGGGCCATCAGATGTATCAGTAATTATGTCCCAAGTTATCATTAGATAGCATTGGAAGTTACATTTTGCATAGTTTTCAAACACTGGAAGGATGATGTAAATTGGAATTTTAGGGGACGAACTGTAAAATTTAAGGATTTGTTATATTCATCTTCCCATAGGCATCAATAGATTGTAAAATTAAGTTTGTATCTACCTTGTGTTGTATAATTTGACAAACTACAATGGTCTCTACTTTTTGCGGTGAGTTTTGGCATACTTGTACTGTTCAGATTTCCTTTAAAAGATAAATTTTATCAATTAAATCTTTATCATAAGTTTTAAATATATGTTTATAAATTTTATATAATTATAGAACAAGTAGATATTTCATTAGATCATTCTATTTTAGGGTATATTATATTGGATTGTATATAAATTATTTAAAAGGTTATATTACTTCTAGTTCTAATTATAAGTAAATTAGATAAATTTTACACAGATAAAGAAAATTAAATAAAACTTGTTATTTGTATTAATGTTAAGAAATGTTTAATGTATTTTTTTAAAATGCTTTAATCTTATTTATTGAACATAAAATTTGATTATCTTAAAAATATATTCAAGGATATATCTAGTTATCAAGGCCAAATTCACATTGAAACGGATAAAAAAATATCAAATATTTTGTTTTCTTTTTAAAATAATATAAATGATGCATTCTAGATGCATCTCTGAATAAATTTGACCATTCTGAAAGTGGTAAAATACAGGCATTAATTTCTTTTTGACAGCACAACCGACCCCTTACAATCTTAGTCTTGAGAGAACTTATATGCTTTTCATGAATGAATATCCATCATGGAGGAGGATTTTCGAATTAATGCCTAGAAGAAAAAGTGCTTATGATTCCTTATTGTATCCTATTTACTAGAAGTCAGCAACGTCTTTTAACGAATTTTTTTAATGTGAAAATGTAATGAACAAAGTAAACACCCAATTGATAGTTACAACCATATAAATTTTCAATAGTAATGGCCGAGAAATTTCAATTATCTCACTAGTAAATAATCACATTACAAAATTATCTACTGGCAATACAAGCATCAGGTTTTGATGACAAGGCAAATATTGCAGCTTGTGTCACTTAAGTTAGAAGCCATGACTAAGGTATCGTAATGTTGCTGCAGAAAGCCTGAACGTACATTTGCCACATCCCACATACACCATAATGGTATGCAAGGACCAAGACTGAACAATCAAAGAAACCACTACTTCCAATGAATGATATTTAGGCAGAGCACCAATATTAGGCAGTCATTCGAAAGGAAGACTTCGGCAAAGGGCAACTAAGGCAATTTATGACTCTTCAGGAGCGTCATCACCAAGCATGCCAAATACCCGAAGATTCCTGTCCATTGATCCCACTGCTATGTATTTAGAATCTGGACCAAATTTCACACAGGTAGCCTTCCCTGATAAGAGTTCAAGAGCATTTTAGTAACAAACAAAGGTGAAACCCTCAGCCTGAAGAATAATAAATAATGGGGGAAAAAGAACCTGTTCCAGATAAATCAGGAAATGTTTTGATACAATTCCATTCAGACTTCACATTTGCAACTTGGTAAATCCTGCATAAATTAACAGGCTCTCAAAATCAGTTTAAGGCTTGAGTAGATCTTCAGTAAAATTCTCAAACCATCACCAAGTCCTGCACTATGCAGTTATCCTCACCTTATATCAGAGCCTGCAACTGCAAGGTAGGATCCACTGTGGTCGAACTCCACTGCAAGATACAGATAATTAGATGAAAACCTTTTGGAATCCGTATAACTTCTTATCCTGTATATAAATAGGTTATATGACCATCAACAAGAGAGAATGAATACCAGAGTTTGTTGGAGTTTCAGGATCATATGGACTGAAATTCCTGAAATTTTTCAATTTTCGTAGATCCCAAAGTTTTACACCATCATGAGCAGCAGTCTGTCAAATTATGAGTACAATCAGAATACTGCATAAACAATCATCCTCTTCTCATTAATTACATTTTGTCACATACCGCAAGGAAGTATCCATTCTCAGAAAATGATATGGCAGTTACTGGCCCAACATGTCCATCAAACCTAGCAACATTTGCCTACAACCAAAAAAAGAAGGTAAAAACAATAATTATACTTCTAAAGTTGAAAATTAAATAAAGTAAAAGAAAAAAAAATGTATACCTGACTTTTTACATCCCAGATCTTAACTAGAGATTCTGTGGTGCCAGTCCCAAGAATGAGACCATCAGGATGAAAAGCTGCAGATGTGTAGCCTTCAGAAGAACCCGAAGGTTCAAAAACCTACAGGACTCAAATCATTGATTTTCTGACTCAGAACTTATGTAGGGAAATCTGAAGGTCAAAACCTATTGATTTCAAAAGTTGGCTTCTAAAGAAATTAAAACCCACACATTATTAAAACTGCTCTACTCAATGACATACAGAATTTCACCAGTGCTGTTAATACCAAATTATCTTTCACATTACCCCAACAGAGAGTAAGATAACGACCAGTAAAAAAAGGTTACATATAGAAAAAGGTTCATGTGCATGCATACTTCTTCCTTTCTGTTGCCTATTTTATAGCAAAAAAAGAAGATATCATACCTGAGTCAGACATGTTCCTGAAGAAAGTTCATAAAAGCTCCAACTGCCATCAAGTGAAGCGGTCACAAAGTAATTATTGGTCGCATGGACAGTGACAGCTTGCACCTGAAAATTTGGAGGAAAGTCATTCAACAAATGGAGTGTAAACAAGCAAGTATTATAGATGGGGGTTTAGGGAAGTCATTTAAAATAAACCTTTTAATTAAAAATAATCATAAAAAAAACACGCAATTTCAAGGTGTTGAGTATTTAAAAGGAGCAGGAACAGTTCACTATAACCTGGTGATCTTGGAAAGCTAAAGAAGCCTAGCAGTCAAGAGCTTCTATGTGTTGATTGGTTGTTAGAACTTAGAACATAAGTATCCCTATTAGTAATAGTTTAAAATTCCTAATAATCCTATCAAATATGAAAATGAATAAAAATGTAACAAATGGAAACTGCTTGAAAGAGATCATCATCTAAGAATACAATAATAATATTATGAGTTGAGGCTAAAGCTTAGTTAAACATACTAAATAAAAAATAAAAAAATAAACCAAAGATATAACCTACTGTCCAGAGAGAATGAACAAACTGAATCAAGGATATACATGGATGCTAGAGTCTACACTACAGCTGGGTTCAGAGACAAGGGTTGGTCAAACTACATATTGCATTCGATTTTGGAGACAGGTCGGAGTGAATTTTGGGTTGGGGATTGGAGATAGGGACGGACTGCGTTTGGGACTAGAAATGGAGGCCAATCTAAGGAAAGATATTGAATGGAGCCAATCTGAAAACAGATACGATAGACAATCAGTGGAAACACTTTGACAGCCAATACATGAAACAGGATGGAAAAAAAAATCTACATGTAAGGGCATGCTTTAGGACAAGAACTTATGAAACAAAAAAGTAAACATACGATTTGATGGTAATTGAGTTCCATGAACTCAACAACAAAAGGAAGAAACTATACTAAAGGTGAATACTCCATGCTATACTACCATGCTGTAAAACTAAATCAATAGCTTAGAGCTATTAGTTGAAGAAACATGAATCACTTATATTTTAGATGACATTTCTAACATGACAGATCCCTTTATGTAGGAGCCCTTTGAGCTTGAATTTGAAGTATGGTAAATGGCACAAACCCACCTACCTTCTGCCTGAGGCTTTAGCATTTATTAGAAAAATGGGGATGGCAAGGCTAGAATTCTAGGTCATGGAGACTCTGATAACCTCCTCAAATAATCAAATTTTAAGTAGAGAATGACAGAGAACAGAGATTCTTAATAAAATTCTCCAGTACATAATGCTGTGATATGGAATGGTATGATAAAGTACAATACAAAAAGATAAAACACTAACATTATACTAGTGTCAATCATAATATTCCATATTCCATATTGAATCAAATCAAGCATAGAAACAAATCAGCAACTATGATGAAATATGGAAACTGCTCCTAAGAAATCAAGACACTTTATTTTAACACAATGTTATAGCTTCTATTCATGTGAGCAATTGGAAATTTGAAATTATGATTTTAGAACCGAAAATGACTTTCCCTTTACTGAAGGTGCAAAATTGTATGGATTAATCGATGAATTTGGAGATACTTTAGATTCTAATTTCTAACTCCACTCATGGAGAAGGGGACTCTGCACAAATTTCCTACCACTGTAGCAAGGATGCAGCCAATTGAAGTGCACAAGTGAAATTCTTGTATGCCAAGTAGTGTTATTAAATGGCGGTTATGAAACCGCCTTGATGCTGTGGCGGTGTGGTTTGGGGGTGAAACACTATCCGAGAGGGAAAATGGCACCTGATATTGCGGTGTCTTCCATTTGAGGAATGGCGCCCACGATCTTCATTGCGGCATGGCGGTGGTGGCAATCCAATGCGGTCATGGTGGCACCATGACTTGTTTTGCTGTTGAGCTCTAGGTAGTTAATCCCTGATTGTGGAATGTCATGGCAAACCCCCAAGCTAGGATTACGGTGCGAATCACAGGTAAGATTCTATCCTATTGCGGGATAGAAAATAAAATAAAAAAATAATCTAGAGATATGTATAATTGTGCATATGCTGGAATTATTTTTTTTTTTAAAAAGTAAACACATCATAATTGAACATTAAAAATTCAAAACAGTTTTAAACTTAGCTTTAATGGGTTTGGGTCAGGTCATGTAAAAGCCCAAAGAAATTAGGTTTTCCCATTCTTTTCTATCCACTCCCTCACTCATGCGTCACCTATCTCTCACGTCCCTCTCTGTTTTATTCGCTCCCACCCTCAAACATGGAAAAGTATCATTTCACATTGCCTATCCCATAAAATAAACTTGCATGCTATCAATCAAGACAATTAGAAGTTAATTACTACAACACAGCAAGGAGTATGGTATCAGCCCAGAGGTAAAACTTGATACCATGCCAGCAAGATTATCACCAGAATAGTAGAATAATATAGGTAAATAATGCCAATCTGGAATCTTCTGTAATTAATGTTTAGCCACCGGAAGAATTTTCAAGTAACACACCATGGCTTCATAACTATACCATATGTTAATCAAAAGGTCATCAATTAGCACAACATAGGCATGCCTTAATTTCATTGATGAAAAAAATTGAACTTAAGATAAATAAATTGAGAGAAAGCTCTTCCAGGCAGCTCATCTTTACAGCAAAATTCAAAAAACCAAGAGAGGAATGATTTTTTCCACAAAACTATAGCTAATTATGGAGGTGATGTGGTAAGATTAGTTTCATTTACCTCAGCTGTATGATCCTTTAAGATGTGCTTGCAGTTGTAGTTACCATCATCTGATATTTGCCACAAACGAACTGTCTGCAACATGAAGTAAAAATATGGACAACTGGAAGATGAAACAGTAAAATAAGCTTAAATTAAAGATGTTAAAGATTATGACTAGAACAAATTTTGCATGTAACATTTTTGTTTCAGAATTTGCCTTTGTTTGATAACACTAAATTGAAAGAAGCATTTTGTTGACTAATAAAGTAAAGGGGAGTACTTTAC
The DNA here is from genome assembly GCA_037962975.1 of Clitoria ternatea. Classification (NCBI taxonomy): domain Eukaryota; kingdom Viridiplantae; phylum Streptophyta; class Magnoliopsida; order Fabales; family Fabaceae; genus Clitoria; species Clitoria ternatea. The sequence goes on from CM075674.1 coordinate 59,344,097, forward strand.
CTTATCTGCTGAACCAGTTAAGAATGATTCCCCCTGAGCTACAAACTTTATACTGGTCACCTACCAAAAAATGGATGCAAAATCAAGCCAAATACTTGAGGAGAAAGATACCTCCAGCAATTCCAACTAAAATAAAACCTTTTTCGAGTGACCACTGAGTGTAGATAATATCTGTCCTGATGGCCGGTCAAAAATGACAGCATTTGTATCAATACCTCCAGTTGCAATTAAGTCCTGCAACCAGAGAATCAAATGATCCATTCCTTAATTAGCATGAATTGTTTTCTAGCTAAGATAATGACAGAGCCTTTTTGCATTTTTCCAATTTATAAAGACTAAAAGCCCATACCTTTGAATAAAGGATATCAAGACATGTAATGCCTTGTTTATTTGTTTTGTGAAGGGGATGACTAGATATCTGGGTGTATGCCTCTAGAGCTTCAACAGGAGCCAAAGTTGCAGGAATCTGAAACAATCCAAAAAACAAGCAAAAACAAGTGCAAACATCCAAATTTACAATTAGGAACATCAAAGAAAGATTTGACTATGCTACAAGGGAAAACTTCATTACAATTTCACAAGAAGAGTCCAAAGAAGAAAAAAGGAATACTATAAGTGCCATCAAATTCGAACTTGTAAAAAGATCCAAGACAAACTGATTGTACCATCTATACTATGGCACAAATTAAGCATTTATTATCATCAAGAATACCTGTCGCTTTTTCCTCTGCTGAGAAAGAGCAGCATTACAGTCAGTTAGCTCAGAAATTATGCTAGATGATATTCCAGGATGAATTTTCTTTGCACCAGGTGCCAGCTCATCGTCTTCAGCAGCTAAAATGGAAAAGGATAATTCAAATAAGCTTTTGAAACAACAAAAATGCAAATGAAGAAAACAATATCCTTAACAAAGTGCCTAAACTAAGCTTGTAAATTGAACATTTCCATTAATAACACAATGGGGTAAGCAGCAGCTATTCAAAATTATATAAAACTCAAGTAATTTGCAGATAAATAAGAAAATTTGATGAAATGGAAATGTTAAAAACCTCTTTTCCCATTGCTCAGGACAGGGACATTTGCGGTTACAGCATTTGGTGCAGAAACAGGAAACTGTCTTTCTGCTTGTGCAAGTAAAGACCTAGCTTCATCACGTTCCTTTTTAAGTCTTGCAATCACTCGGCAAGCAGCATCATGCTACATATTAAAAGTAGAATAAGGGCAGCACTGGTAGAAGAAAATGTAGCAAGAAAACTACTAAATATAATTTAGAAAATAATACCAATCCAAAGGATCATATAAAGCATTGAAGTATTCAATAATGACAAACTAAACTAATAATAAACAAAACAACCTGAACATGAATTATACATCGAAACTCAATACACTTAAGGTTCATTTGGTAGACACTACATAGGATACAATAGAATAGCTATCATATCCTACCATGACTCAATGTATGGTGCAGTAATAGAATATGATAAACTTATCATGTTCCTTGTTCTCTCCTATTGGCCTAGTGTAAATCTTATCTAAGGGGAAGGCTAGAGATGGACATGGTAAGAAAAAGTTGTTGTTGTTGTTCATCTTCTTCTTCTTCTTATTATTATTACAACACTCTACCATTAAATCCTATTTTGGTGTGCACCAAAAATCAAATAAGATAAGAGCTTATCTATCTTATCCAATCCACCAAATGGACCCTTATTTATTTATTAGTACGTTATCCTAAAGAAAATAACATACCAATAAAAAAATGGTATTAACAACAAAAGGTTTAAGTTCCATTAGTAAAAAATAAATCACAGCAGATAAACATTATCTATGACAACAGATTCAACATGATGCTATGGGTCTTCACCTTCATATGCAGAAGAAATTCCAGCAATCAAAAGATAAATCATCTAACCCTATCTGAAATAATAATATTAAATAAAACTAAAATTGAAAAAATTGTAACAAAAATAAGAACCTAAAAGCCAATAGTTTTGGAGATTGTAAAGTCAAGGGCTGAGAAATGTACATCAGAACTGTCAAAAGACTACAATATTCAAAGCCAATATCTTTGTTGCTCTTACCTGATATAGAGCATGACTTAGCTCTTGTCTAGCTGTATGCAATTGTTGCTCCAATGCAAAGTTAGATAGCATTAACCCATCCCATTCCTGTATATCACAAACCAAATAATCTTAAATGGAAGAGTACATAACTGTTTTCTTCAACAGAAATAATACTACATATATTTAATCTAAGTATTTCTAATTATTTACTTAAAAAGCTTACTAACAGAAAACATCATTAATCCCTGACTCAATAATGCAAAGAATATAAATATTTTTTAGTGGAAAAACTGCAGTGAACAGTTTTAACTTTCAAGCAAAGTTATCATATTCAAAAAATTGTAAGGAATACTCCATAGCATATAAATTTCATACATTTTGGAACATTCCAAGCATGCCAGGGATGCTAGCTGCCTGGACAGGTCTGGGCTTCACTATCTGCATAATAAACAATCCTCATTTAATCAAAGAGCCACAGAAAACAATGATAACATAGTCTGATTATAAATTCACTCTCAATATTAAAAGCAAACAACTGTACCATTACCACCATACCTTGCCAGTTTTGATTGGAACAATGTCATCCACAGTAAGTGGTTCTCCGGTAATTGGACACTTCCCATAATCCTACTCAACATTTAACAACAATCTGTCAAAATCTCACTGGTAACAACATCCCATACACACAGTTATAAATCATGTTCAGAGCGGTTGCAGCATCCATGTCACACAAATAAGTACACATAAAAACGCCTCACTCTCATTTCAATAAAAAAAAAAACCACAACGCTTCCAAAATCTTCCAACTCATTTAGTTTGTCGTTTACTACAGTCCTATCTTATCAACGCTTACATACTCTAACCAAATGCAAATCTAGGCGCTGAAACGAGAAAAAACAAAAAATCTAAAAAAAAAAATTCAAAACAGTTTCAGTTTTCAGAAAAACCAAAAACCAGTTCACGAAATTAGTTAAAGAAAAGAGGACCTAAACAACACGGTATACGAAATTATTTCGAATTTGAGCAGAGACGCAACCGAGTTCCAAAACCAAACTCAACTCATACTCAGCAATTTACCCTAATTTTTTAATTCCGAATTTGGCCTTGACTCTTCATCCATTTTGTTTCCTTATAGTTCCACTAATTTGGACAACAAAAAGCGAAGATAACAAATTGGGGGAAAGAGGGGGAAGGGTTACCAAAATGTGTCGCTCGATCAAACGTTTCTCGAAGAGAAGACCAGAGTTCTTGGACACAACGGGTTCTTCCGGAACTTCGCCGGAGACTGAAAGCAGAGAAAACGACGACGCAGGACTCAGATCAGCGAAATCAAATTGAAATGAAGAACGAAAGAAAGCATTAAAAAGGTGAAGCGTTGAATAAGTAGAGAGAGAAGAGGGAAATAACTGGAACAATTCATGGTTGAAGTTGAAGAGAGAGAGAGAGAGAAGGAAAAGGGGCTAGGGTTTGGGGTTTTTGATATCGGAGCGGTGAGTGTAGAGAGAGGGAAACTGAAGTGAAGCAAACCAGACCGAACCACCGCTGAGTCGTTTTTTTTCAGATTTTCAGACATCTTTTTATTGTTATTTCCACTGTCCACCTATAGGCCGGCCCAAAACTGGACCGGGCCGAGTTTTTTATTTGAAAATTTGTCAGGGACTTCTCTTTTAGTACCTCTTGTGATTTCCAACCACACCGCCCTCTGAAGTTTTTCATATGTACCCATCTTAAACCCAAAGAATTATTGTCATCATAAACCAACAATTTCAATTAATATTTAAGTGATATACAAAAAATTTTAAAATATTGATTATTTTTTATTTTTAAATCCTATAAATTGTTTCTTTTACTAAAAAGGGTTAAAAGACCCAACAAAAAATAAAAGAGACTACCTAATAAGCAATTCCAAATTTCCAATTCAAACATTTCAATAGGTTATAGAATCAAATGAAAGCATGTAAAAAGGCAGGTGTGACAAAGCAACCGAAAGTATTTCTCAAATGCCTTCTCACTTCATCAATAAAAAATCTTGAGAGGGCAGATCTAAAACCTTTGGATGATAACTTATTACCCTCGACAAGATCACTACCTTTGTCAATAAATGTTTGGATGTTATCTACTTCCTCAACATCAGATGTAAGCAAGTATTTCTACTGATAAAGTATGCACAACTAGTCCAAGAAGTTTAATGTCTTCTTATGGTTGCACAAAACCACGTATTCATGCAATTGCATTTGATATAAAATCATACTTTAATTTAGAAAAGAAATATGAAAACTTGTATAATTTAAAACTAAAAAATCAATCCATTAAAATATATGGTTCTGCAATTTTAAAACAAATTTACATGAAGATGAAATTATTTGAAAAGTCTTAAAAAAAGGCTAAATGAATTTCTACTATGATTGGCATTAAATATAAGACCTGCGTGACCATCTTTGGATCCTTCTATCTATAGCTTGGTCCACTTGAGATAGGCATCAAAAGAGAAAAGGAAGAACATTCGACATAAATGTTAATCAATATTGATTAGGTAATTTAAGCCTTGGCGAAGCGATTTCAAGTCACTCCTAAAGTGATATCAACAACAAGTAGATGTGTCACAAGCTTCAAGTCATCCATAACTGGGTTGGAGAAAACAATCAACACATTAAGACAAAAAAATCAGACTAATGCAAGTAGTCAATGTTATTCAACATAAATACCTATCTAAAAATAAACAAAGACAAAGATATGAACCTTGGTTTATTCAAAAATAATCTACATTAATAAGAAATTGGTTAGTCAAATATATAAGGTTTCTAAAACCAGTAAATTACTAAGATACCATACTTGACCTGAGGATTATATTGCTAAATTCTAAGTTCTAACAAAACTTATCTAATATGTCATTGTGAGATTTTATTTTTTCATCATTTTGAGATTTTTTTTTTTCAAAATAAGCTCCAGTATTATTTGAGCTCGTCATTTAAGGCATTCAATAACACCTTCCGGTAAAATCACTAGTAAAATCAATTACAAATATATAAGCTCCCGAAACCTCGAGACCACCTTTACCTGATCTTAAATCGAAGACTTTAAGACTCTGATACCACCTTTACTTAAACTTGACTGAAGACAGAGACCTGACCTTGAGACGACATTTACTTGACATTGACCTATAACTTGAGACCACCTTTTGTAACATCCCTAATGTTTTAAGGAGAATTATAAGAAATGGGAAATGTTAGTAAATATTTTAGAAGTTTTATTTAATATTTGTTCTGTCTGAGTCAGAGACGGGAAAGCCGGTGTCGAGATCGGTCTCAGAAGCGCGGGCAGGCAGAGTTGAAGATCGGGCGTGTAGGAGAAGAGCGGGCAGGGCCAGGTGGTTTGGTCCAAACCGATGTGAGGAGAGTGCCTCACCCGGGGTCATAGCCCGGATCAACCTTATAATGACTGCAACAACGGGTGTAGGTAACCAAGAGGCGAGCACGGATGAGATATCCGACCTCTCAGGTTGTAGCTTGGATTTCTGAGGTATGACCACTAAGCTAGGACGCCGGTGGGCCGGTATTCATACTGGGCCTATACTCTTGCGAAGTATTAGAGAATTGTGAATAATTAAACGTTGAGGGAATAAATAAGTGTAATTGATATGATAACTATGAAATAGTTTAATATGGTGAAATTGATTAAAATTTAGTGAGAATACAAATAAAATAAAGGAAAAGACGATCTTGCCCATGAGCTTTATATATATAAGGAGATTCTCTTCCTTCCCTCTTCATTATTTGCGAGTTACCTCTGCTGCTGGTCTGTCCCTTCTCTTTCATTTTCTCCTCTCTTAACGCTGAGTTGCATGCGCTGGGGAGGGACTCCATTTGTGTCTAAACTTCAATTGAACTCCATTCCTGTGATCGAGGCTTCTAGGTAGTAGGTTAAGCAACGGAAGACTGAGTGACGGAGCTGAGACTACGAAACCAGTGCTCAGAGGAAGGAATCGACACAGGGAGCAGATTATTGAAGCGTGGAACCAAAGTAAGGGGGGTGTTCAGGTTATAATTAATTAGAATAGGACTCGCTTCTTATTCGGGTCATTGAGGTAGTGTAAGCAGGTTAAGGAAAATGTTACTAAACGTAGTTGTGTGTTTATGCTTGTGCATGCGTGACTGTGTACATTAATTAGTTGAGGATCAGGTGTGTGGTTAAGTTTATCATGTTATAATCTTGTGATATCTAATGTTGAAATGATCAGTGTTATGTGACGTCGGGTTAGCAAACAGGCTACTCGAGTGACGAGGAATTGATATTATTATGTGAAAGGTAAATTGTTGGATGACTATGTGGTTTGGGATGGCCGACGGTATATGATAGCCCCTCATTTCCAGCTCCCGAGGTTTTCGTGCCCAGTTGAGCTACCCAGTGGTCAAGTAGGACCCAGTGGTCGAGGTGGAGAGTCAAGCAGGCTCGGTGAACCAAGCAGGGTTCACGGGGTGTCAAGTAGGACCCCCAGCTGAAGGCCAATCCTTTAGTATCCGGATACTAGGAGTCAGATTGTATGAGAGTCAGTGGTGATTGTGATGAATGTGATGGAATTGCTTGGTTGGGTTAATATAGTTATCGTATGTAATACACTATGTTTCTGTGTGCAATTTGATAGATTTCCGAGTGAAAAGTTGATATCTTGTTAAGTGTGGGCTGACCCTTTGATGGTTGTAAATGATACACTTGTTGAGTAAACTATGCTTACTTTCAAATGATGTTTGATGTATATATATAAATATGTATGTATATTTGTTAAGTTCCGTTCTATATTAATTACAATGCCAAACACTCACCCTTGCCTTTTTTTTAGTAACTAGTGACAGGGAGGGGGAAGGAGCCATGGAGTCGCGCCAAGGGGGAGATCGGTGCCAGGGCCCGAGTGACTTTGAGTGACTCTGTAGAGTTATATGTGTGTATAGGAGCTTCCGAGCGTTATTATTAGCTGTGTGTTAACCAAGACCAGATCGGATACCAGTCTATATTTTAAAATACATCACTGTCTATTTATATGCTATTTCACTAAATCTCGATTAATTATCAAGAAAGGGAAAATTTATTGTAAAATTTAATTAATTGAATAAAAATAAATGTAAAATAACCTAGGACGTTACACCTTTACCTAAGCGTGGCCTTGTTCTAAAACTTGAGACCTTGATATCATATTTACCTGACCTTAGCTAGAGACTTTAGACTTTGATACCATCTTTACCTAACCTTGGTCAGATACCTAAGACTCGAGACCTTGAGATTACCTTTACCTAACCTTGAGGCCACATTTACTTAATCTTAACCTTTGATCTTGTAACCAGTGTTATCAGAACCAGAACCGGTCAGAACGAGAACTGGTGCCTTGTCTGATCTAGAAAGGGGAAAACCGATCAACCATTGAACCGGTCAAAAAACTGGTTTTACAATTTTTTATATTTTAGATATTCTTTTAGTGCATTTTTTGTATAAAATCTCACTAATAAAACCTGTACACCAATTAAAATTGACATCTTTTTTATTTTACTTGGTTTAGCTAGTATGTTTTTAGACCTTTTAAGCATACTATGGTAGGATGTATATTATTTTGAAGCTTTCTTACTATGTAATATTTTAATTTTAATGCATTTATTGAATTTATTTTATAAATAGTATATTATTTAATATATAAACTAATAATAATAACAATTTATTACTGATTCGATCACGGTTCGACCAGTGACCCTTGAACCGATGCCTTCATCGGTTCAATGATCGGTCCAGTTCTGAAAACATTACTTGTAACCACATTTACCTTGACTTTAACGTATACTTGAAACCTTTGGACCCCTTTTACTTGACCTTAATCGACGACCTAAGACCCAAGACCTTGAGACAACCTTTACATGACCTTGACTTGAGACCTGAGACCTTAACACCATTTTTACCTGACCTTAACCTAAGACCTTAAGACTTCCCTTACCTGACCTTGGCTAGAGAACTAAGAATTTAAGACCACCTTTACCTGCCCTTGACCTGAAAACTGGACATCACCCCTTACCTGACCTTAAACAAAGAATCAAGATCCATCCTTGAGACCTAGGACATTGTGACCACATATCTAAGACCTAGGACCTTAAGATCACCCTTAGTCAACCTTGGCTAACGACCCAAGATCTGAGACCTAAGACAACATTTACCTAACCTTAACTTAAGACTTGATACCTTGACACTACCTTTACCTGACCTTGGCTAGATATCTAAAATCTAAGACCTTAAGACCACCTTTACCCAACCTTGAGGCCTGATGAGACCTTGAGACCATGTTTACTTAACCTTGACCTATGACCTAAGACCTTGAGCCACCTTTACCTAACCCTGGCTAGAGACTTGAGATATAAGACGTCATTTACCTGATCTAGACCTATGATCTGAGACCTTGACACCACTTTACCTGACTTTGGCCAAAGTCTTGAGACCATATTTACCTAACCTAGACCTAAGACTTAAGACCTTGACACCACCTTTACATGACCTTGGCCAGAGACCTAACTTGAGAACTTAAGACCACCTTTACCTAGACTTGACATCTAAAACCTTGAGACCACATTTACCTGGCCTTGACGTTGCCCTTGCCTCTTCTTTTTACATTTGCCTTTACATTTACCATTACCCTTATCTTTACCTTTACCATTTATTATTACTCGTTACCCTCCCTTTCCTTCCTTTACCCTTTTGCTACCTTTTATGCTTTACCTTTTACCCTTATTTATCCTTTACCTTTACCAATTACCTTTTACTGTTCTTCACCCTTTACCATTTATCATTTATCCTTACCTATACCTTTTACCATTTACCTTTTTTTATCCTCTATACCTTTACCTGAGACCTTCAGACTAACTTTACTTAACCTTGGCCAAAGACCTAAGACTTGAGACCTTGATACCACTTTTATTTAACGTTGAGACCTGAGACCACCTTGGCCTGACATTGAGACCCAAGACTATATTTACTTAACTTTGGCCAAAGACCTAAGACACGAGACCACCTTTACCTAACCTAGAACTAAGACCTAAGACCTTGACACCACTTGACCTTATCTTGGCCAGAGACTTAAGACATCGAACCTAAGACCAGATACCACCTTTACTTGATCTAGACCTAAGATTTGAGACCTTGACACCACCTTTACCTAACTTGGTCTAAAACCTTAAGACCACTTTTACCTGACTTGAGATTTGAGACCACCTTTACACCATGATTACAAGGTTTTTTTATTAAAAAAATTTTAAAAAAAGAAAAATACAATAACAACAATATTGGTGACGAGACTTATCACATTACATACCGTCGTTAATATATAATTTCTCTGTTATTAAAATAAATTCAAAAAATATAAAATATGGTAGCGACATAAGTGATGAGTTTCCAATAAATTGTAGTTATGAGAACGCATTCTGTCGTTAATGTACATCGCAAGTGACCCTCATAAGTAGCTTATGGTCGCTAACCATGTTTCATCGCTATATGAGTCGCTATTAGCGACGTTCATGTGTCATTGACTAAACTATTATAGCTAAAATAATGTTCTCTAGCAGTGATTTGAATTAGAAGAAAACTTTGATGTAAAAAGTCACTCATTATTAATACCCCTAGTTTTAACAACAATAGGTGAACGAATGTAAAAAGCAAAAAATAACTGTGCAAATAGCTTATTTTGCACTGATGTTAGAGACAAATTTGAAGACAGAATTGTTGTTCTATCAAGAGACGAAATAAGAGACAAAATTATCGTTCAATTTAGAGTCAAAAGTAGAGATGGATCAGTCCTAAACTTTTGAGATGGAAGTGTAAGTTCATCTTTATTAGAGACTGAATTACTATTCCTTATCTTAGCACGGAAAACAATAGATAAAAACGAAATATGTGAATCTCTAGATAAAGACAAAATAAAAGATTCGATCTATGACTAATATGTGGCTCACAATTTATCTACTATTAATTTTTCATCTCTTGTGACCAACAATGTATCCACTGTCAATTTTTTACCTCTAACTCTATCTCTGAATTTGTTTGTGACGAGAAAATAAGAAATTATAGACAAACTTATTTTAAAGGTAACAGGTTGAGAAGTTATGGAAGAATAACGATTCACTTGTATCAGTATACGCAATAGACAACCTGGTATAAAATCTTATTTCATTGAGTTGCATGAAGAAAATTCTATGTCATATAATTGTTTAATGTTCTACATTTTGTTTGAAACAGAACCTGAAAATATATTCTTCAAAGCAATGTCCCACAACCACGATGCAACTTTGGAAAATGGTAAAAATAGAATTGTTGTGCAAAGAAAAATGAGGTAAGTATCTTAAACTATATATAGTCTCAGAAATATTGTTCGTTATTACATAAATGTAACTTAATTTATTATGTGTACAAAATCTTGTGTCCATAAAACACGTCCTATTTAATTGCTTGGATTCAAGAAAATGTAGTTCACCATCTTTTAGGTATTACTTTAATTACTTCATGATTGTTTTTATTCATTTCAATGTAATTAACATCAACTTTAGTTATTGACGACCGCTAGAATTTGTGGAGGGATGAAATATACCCAGCATTAAGACGAATCACATACATGGTAAATAACTACTAAATTTCTTAAATATTAAGTATCTATGTGTATATCATATATATATATCTTCATAATTGTCTTATTTCATAGGCAATTTGTCACTCCAAATATTATTGTTCTTTTGAAAAATGTAATATCTATAAATATTAAGTTATTGGATGTATAGGGACTTGTAAGATATTTAATAATAATGTAATAATTACTTTTAAATTACAAAAAATATATTTTCAATATGTTTAAAGATTTGTTCATTGGTTGTTGATTGATAAAATGTTAAGTTTCAAAGTTAGAAGTCGATTAAAAATGATAAAATTATGATTAAAGATGTTGGAACCGGATTCATTCCATTCAAACTAATCATTTGCAAGCCTATTATAAATTGATTTGAGTTTGATACCAACCCAAATGCTACCGGTATGGAGACAGGGATTAGCCGACATGGAGCACCTCCCAATGAGCAACGTATGACACTAGATTACTCACTTGTGTATTCCCCACCTTAGATCTTCTTAATCGAAGTCAGGTATGATCAAAAGTGTTAGGAAGACATTGTGAACACACTAAGGGTGTATCAGTCAAAAACCTAAAGAAGGATGTTAAGAATATTTATGTTTGTGTTAGTTTTATCCTACATTTTATAGGATTCATAATGACACATTTCACATAAGATGTTCTCATCACCACCTGAACCATAAATACCACACATTTACTACTTATCAATGTATGTTTGTCAACCACACTAAGTTCTAATATTGATATATCTAGTATTGACTTAAACATTGGAATGTCTTTGCAGATTACACTCTATTTCACCTCTATAACACGAGATATCGAAGAGTTTATTTGACAGAATCACAACAAGACTTTTTGATCTCCACTAGACTTACATAGATAATATTGGATCCTAATTAAACTAGTGTAACACATAGAGAGATATACCTGGTACCAACACTCGTACTAGATATAGATTATACATGTTTACATGTTTAATCAAATTTTTATAGAGCAAATATATTCTAAACACCAAATATCATTCGCTTAAATATTCAATGATCAAGTTTACATTAAGAGAAGACCTTAACAATCTAATCCACCATATCCCTAACCCGTTCGTTTTGTAAGCTAGTCTGATCCATTTTAATAATTCTACATAAAACTTACTTACAACTTATAAATTAATTTTTAAAATTCTTAAATTTTGTAACTTGTTGCAAATAAATTTATTTTAAATAACTTTTCAATACTAAAATCTTATACTTTATATTAGTTCAAATTTATTCACAAAAACACAATAATGAATAATTTTATATGTAGATAAAAATACAATTATGGTCCATTATACTTTTTTAAATTTTTTTGGCCCGTAAAGTTTTTTAATTTAGTTCTTAACTTTTATATTTTAAATATTTTGCAATATTTTTTCTTTTCTATTAGCTAATCGTGAACTTCCTTCTTCCTCCATAACCAATTATTTGATTTTCTAGTGTATTTTTTTATATCTTTTATTTACTACCGTTATTTATAATAACGACATTATATATAGAATTTATTTAAATATACTGTAAATATAAAAGTTTTTTTAACATTGATATCTAATCATAGATTATCATATAAGTAAACATCCTTAATTTATGTAATAATTATTTTAAAAGTTATATTTATAACAAATTTTAATTAGGTAACAGTGTAAAACTTTATAGAGTAAAAAATTATCTCTTAATTCTTAAATTCGATAGTTTAAACCTCATCTCCTAAAAAATTCTTTATGTTTGGAAAAGATTTAATTTATTAGGATTCAGATACATTTTTCAATATAAAAACTTACTTTTTTCTCTATTTTTTTGAGTCAAGTGATTGAGATTTAAATAATAGGCAATTGCAACGTAAAATGGCTAGAAATTATTTGAAAAGCAATGAGTGATAATTAATTCCTTATATTTTATTAACTTGTAATTTGTGTTTTTTAAAAAATACACAATCTTATCTTCATCTTGAAAAATTCTTTTTTAGAAAAAAACAATTAATTTATTAGAATTCAGATCTGTTTTTCGATATAAACACTTAGCTTTTTTTTTATATATCTTTGTTGAGTCAAATGATTGAGATTTAAATAATAGGTAATTTTGATGTGAAATAGGTAGAAATTCCTTAAAAAAGTTATTAGTGATAATTAATGTATTTTATTTTTTTTAAAATTGAAATATTTTTTATTCAAATTGTGTCATATTAAAAATACAGCGTATTATCTTGATCTTGGAAAACTCTTAATTTATGGGAAAATTGTAATTTATTAGGATTCACACCTTTTTTTTCAATATAAGCACCTAGTTTTTTTTCTATTTTTTGAGTTAAATGATTTAGATTTAAATAATAAGTAATTGTGATGAAAAATAGTTAGGAATTAATTATAGGAAAAGTACTATGTGGTAATTAATGTGTTATTATTTTTAAAAAATTGAAATCCTTTTATTCCAAAAACATACATTGTATCTTATCTTGATCTTGAAAAATTATTTATTTTTGACAAAATAAAATTTAACTTAATAGGATCGACACCCCCCCCCGCCGCCTTCCCCGATTTTTCTGTCAAATGATTGTGATTTAAATAATAGATAATTGTGATGTAGTTATAATTTATTTGAAAAATAATTAATGAAAATTAATGTGTTATTTTTAAAAATTGAATTTTTTTTATTCAAATTATATCCTATTAAAAAATACATTGTATTTAATATTGATTTTGAAAACTTCTTTATTTTTTGAAAAAAAACTTTAATTTATCAGAATTCAGATTAACTTTTCAATATAAACACCTATTTTTTTCCTCTATTTTTTCGAGTTAAATAATTAGTAATTGTGATGTAAAATATATACTTAGAAATTATTTGAAAAGTAATTAAAGATAATTAATATGTCACTGTTTTTAAAAAATTGAAAGCCTTTTATTCAAATAATATATATATATATATATATATATATATATATATATATATATATATATATATATATATATATATATAACATGCATCTCTCTTGATCTTGAAAATTTATTATTTTTGAAAAAATAATTTATTAGAATTCAGATATATTTTTTGGATACAAACACCTAGTTTTTTCTCTATTTCTTAGTCAAATGATTGAAATTTAAATAATAGGTAGTTTTGATGTGAAATAGCTAAAATTTCCTTCAAAAGTTATCAGTGATAATTAAAGTATTTTATTTTAAAAAAAACATTTTTTTATTCAAATCTATCCTATTAAAGAAAATACAGTGTATCTAATCTTGATCTTGTAAAACTTTTTATTTGTGGAAAAGCTGTAATTTATTCGGATTCACCTATTTTTCATATAAGCACTTAGATTTTTTTTATCTATTCTTTTGGGTCAAATTTAGATTTAAATAATAGGCTATTGTGATTAACAAAAAGTTAAAAATAGGAAAGTAATTAAGGATAATTGATGTATTATTATTTTTTTAAAAAATCGAAATACTTAAAACATACATTAATCTTATATTGAGATCTATATATTTTTCAATATAAACACCTTGTTGTTTTTCAATTTTTTTGAGTCAAATAATTGAGCTTTAAATAACAGATAATTGTGATGTAGTTAGAAATTATTTAAAAAATAGTTAGTGAAAACTAATGTGTTATTTTTTAACTGAAACTTTTTTATTCAAATTATATCCTATTAAACAAGTACATTGTATCTGATCTTGATCTTGAAAAATTCTTTACTTTTCGAAAAATTTTAATTTATCATGATTCAGATATATTTTCAGTTTTTTTTGTATTTTTTGTCAAAAATTTTACATTTAAATAATTGGTAATTGTAATGTAAAATAGTTAGAAATTATTTGAAAAGTATAATTAATGACAATTAATGTGTTAATTTTTTAAAAACGGAAATCTTTTTTATTCAAATTGTATTCAAATTGTGATAATTAATGCATTAAAAGTGTACATTGTATCTTATCTTGGTCTTGAAAAATTCTTTTATTTTTAGAAAAATTGTGTGATTTATTATTCAGATGTATTTGACTTGGTATTAAATGAAAAAAATACATTGGGTGGTTATGTTATAAAGATCAAATATAAAGGGTAGTTAATTATAACTGTTGAGTTGACTGAAAACGTGTTATTTGATCTTTGATATTCAAAAAATGCTAAAAAATTGTAACAAATCATGAAAGGGTTAGAAATTAGAACACTATAAATAGATAGTACTCCTTTCTCCTCAAAATATCACTTCCTCTCTCCTTATTCCATCTACGTATCTCTCTTCACCAAGCAAACACAAGTGTGTCTTTATGTATATTATAACTTGGTTTATGTTTGATCATCCATCATACCATATTTCTTGCACATATCTCACCTTAGCATAAGAAAAACATGTAGTCATACATCATGCTCAAATAGACTAGAATGAGGTGAGATAATTACACCGAGGAAGAGCCAAATTTCATTTTACAAATAAATTTAATTACTTTGATGAATAATTATGTATGTAGACATGATTCATCATGCAGTCATATGCCTATGTGCCTGGCTCCCTATATGCCATTTGCAGAACTCATTGGAATATCGATGACATTTATGAATGGCGTATGAGGAGTCAAGCATATTTCATGTTCATACATGAAGATGATTGATATCAAATTTGAGTTTTAAGTTGATGTAATAGAAAGAAGAGTATGAATTTATATTGTATTTTTATTTATTTTCTTTTACTTTTGATAATTTAATTACTTTGATGAATTATGTATGTAGACATAGTACATCATCATGTTGACATATGCCTATGTGCCTGGCTCCCTATATGCCATTTGCAAAACTCATTGGAATATCAATGACATTTATGAATGGCGTATTTCATGTTCATACATGGAGATGATTGATATTAAATTTGAGTTTTGAGTTAACAGAAAGAAAGAAGAGTACGAAGTTATATAATATTTTTTTAATTTTCTTTTAATTTTTGATAAATTTCTTCCTCTGTGTACACAACATATATAAATGTCTTCACTTTACTCTTTCACAAAATATCTTCTTGTTTTTGTTTATGGCTCTAAAAGCAGCATCACGTTCAAGATGGTGATCAACACTGCATAGGCTACGTTATTACAATCCATGCCACGTGTCAAGAGTGGTACTACTCGAGATTGCCAATAAGATCTCAAAGAACATCTTTTGCTATATAGTGCTAAAATCTGAGAATAAGGATAGTTTTGCTGAAGAACTTGCAAAGGATGATGAATTCGTTCTCTTGATGAGAATAAGGATAGATTTGAAGAGAAATATGATACGTGGGTCTAGTTTCGGATAGTTGATTAGCGTGGGAATTGATGAAACATTGTAAGCATCAAATCCATTTACAAACTCTAATTTCAATTTTGCACCCAGATGTGGTTAGTGATGAACCAAGTACACTATACTGTGAATATATAAGATAAGGGACAATATAGTAGGATTTATCATTAATCGTTATCGTGCAAACATATCACATACATAAGATCATTTTGGTGTAGTTACTTATGATTTCAGTAAACAAATTTGTATCCTAAAAATGATTTTTTTTTGTCTAACTGGATCGCCCAGGAGAGTTTGAGAGATGTTGGTTAACTTATGTGGGAAAACATACATGATTTGACTGTCATCCTTGGTTGTTATTGCCAATAGATCATACATTTAATTGTGCAAGATTTTCTCAAAGTGATCGGTCAAGGCCTAAATAATTACTTAGCTTTGCTCGAATCTATAACTGGACCAAAGGATATTTCATACTAACAGACAATCTATTACTGAGACAAATGTTATGCCATTCATAAAAATTTCTTTGGCAATATCCTTAATGTTGTCATGCATGTTGTTGGGACGCACTTCAACAAGATGATCAACATCGATAAGATGCTGAGATGAAGGTGGACCAACATCAGTAAGATGATGATGTTGGTGATAAGGACCAAGTAGCAAGAGGGATAGGAGGTTGAGCAAGGTAATGCTACTGGGAAGGTCAATACCCTTATCTAATCCTACTATGATTTGCATGAATTGCTTCCCTTTATTCATTCATCATAAATAGTTAGATCATATATTGCCAATCACCCTTGCTAAAGCTGTTAATGCCGTTTGGTCATGCTTCACTAATAGTCTACCCTTTAATAATCCACCCCAAGGGTCACATAAGATAACTATGTGTTGCAGGTGAAATTAAAATTCCCAGATGAAATTTAAAAGATTTTAAGTGGTTGTTTTTAATTTCAAATATAAAAGCTTTTTGAATACATTTTTGAATTAATTGGTTAATGAAATCAAATTAGGATTAATATGTAACTTTTAAATAGGAGTTAATATTAATGTGTTTTTATTGTCAATCAAGACCCTTAGTTGAGGGGAAATAGAGAAAGAAACAAATAACCTCTATGTTTATATGTCAAGTCAGCAGACATGCCTTCAAGTTGGTCAATTTTTAAGTTGCAAGCAAAATGCTCCTCATGATCAAGTTGGACTAAGCACGTGTTTAAATAATTAATTTGGGCAATTTTGAAGGCTCAATAATAATGGAGCACGTGACGTTGTATGGTTAGAACATATGGTAACCTTTTATGTAGTGGGAGATAAGAGGGTAACTTCTTTCAAATCATAGTTAAGAAGGCATAAAAATGAAAATAGGACTTAGAATCCAAGAGAAATAACACGTCCACCGTGGTGACTATTGGCAATCAAAAGACTATAGGAGGAGTAACAGTTTAGTTCTCAACTTTAATTTTCACATATTTTACTTAATTGTATTTTGGTTATGTCTAACCCCTTTTGTTGTAGTTTTATTACATATGTGATATTTTAAAATTTTCATCACTGTTCAAGTCATTTCCTCACATTCTAGTTTACTTAATCTCTGTAACCTAATGATTATAGACTATCTCGTGTGTGATTTGTAATGCATTCTCATCTTCTATATTGCCATCATATACATTTTCTTTCCTACTTCATTTCTATACTTTAAATTTTATTTCTGCTTGAAACTCCTTAACACTATAAACCTATCAATATAAGAATTCAAAGAGAACTCCAATTCATGCCCCAGATTAACACCGTAAACCTATCAATATAAGAATTCAAAGAGGACTCCAATTCATGCCCTAGATTAAACTTGTGAATTAAAGCACTAGTGCAAAATATAACTACGAAGACAGGATTTGAGCACGGTCCTGGGGGAACCATGCTTAAAAAAATGCGATGACATTTTTGTGATTATAATGAAGTTTTTTGAACACGGTTGAACAGTAACCGTGTTCGTAGGTAGCATGTAAGGAGATACAAACACAGTTGTATAGTAACCGTGCTTATAGGGTCTTCAAAAAAAAGGTGGTGGCATTTTTATGATTATAATGAAGTTTTTTAAACACGGTTTAATAGTAACCGTGTTCGTAGGCTAAGAGATATGAACACAGTTCCCTATAACCGTGATTATAAATCCTTTATGAACACGGTTGTATGTGTAACCGTGCTTAAAGGGTTACCACGTTTGGTGACTAACCGCACTTAAATGTTATATATGAACACGGTTGGTTTGTAACCGTACTCATAGGTTAGCGCGCAATTTGAAATTCACTTAAAAAGCTGTACGCTTTATCTTCCTCTTCTCTAAAGTTTCATTTCAGCTCAAATCCTTCTCTCCCTCCATTTCATTTCCTCTCAAACCCCTCTCTCCCTCCATTTCGAAATCTCGAATCCCTCCCTCCCTCCATTTCAAAATCTCGAATCCCTCCCTCCATTTTCCTTTCACGAAAAGCTATCCCTCTACTCTCATTGACGCGGTTCACTCCACTGAAAGGTGTTCTTCCTCTCTCTTTCTCTCTACGAAGGTTGCCATTCGTGTTCCCCCTTCACGTTCGTCATCTACTAATACGCGTACAGGTTCCTATTTTTACCCCTCATTTTCATTATTATTTATTGGTTAGGAATTGTAATTAGTTTATTTTAAGCTTAGTAGTATTTGGAAAATGAAATGCTATATATTAGGAAAATCTGATTAGATTTAAAATGTTGTTAGCTATAGATTAGGAATGTTAGGATTGATTGTTAAATTTATTGTGTATTTATGATTTGGGTAATTTAAATTAATATTATAGTAAAAAATGATATTTTCAACTAAATAAATACATAAACATTGGATTTATATTCTTACATTAGTAAAAAAATTTAAACACATGAAAATTGATATTTTCAAGTAGATAAAAATTTAGTTGTAAATGTAAAATAATAAATTGTATGAATTATAACAAAATAATTAATAGGAGTTATTTTTGTTGATTAGGAAATTAAAAATTTTAATTACATAATGAATTGTACGGCCTAATTAATTTAGTTTATTATACATTTTTTACTTTCTTTAATTGAATTCTATTATATGTTACTAATTTTGTAGATGTAATTTATATTTGTTATAATTTTAGAATTTGATAAGTTTATTTAGTCTATTTTACATGAGTTTGTGATTTATTAAATTGTATGAGCGAACCATAGTTTCCCATTTGAGATTTGACACAAATGGTAATTAAATTAATTGATTTCATCGTTTGTGTTGAATCTTGAATTGTCTGTTTAGATAGTTTGGGATGAACAATTTTTTTATATATCGTTGCTATGTACAAGTTATGACTTATTTTAAAAATTGATAAAGTTTTGGTTAGTTAAGTTTTGTATTGTTCTCTGGGTGCATATTTGATTGTGATTGAATTTGATGTCACCACTTTCACTTCGTGCACTTAGAGACTAATGCGAAATGCTGCTGAAATTTTATCAAAATTTAAAATAACTCCTAACTTGTATGCAATTATGAAGTATAGAAAAATGTTCATCCTGAATGGATAGGACCACCACCTTTGTAAAGAAAGTGAGATTCATAGCGTCGTTGGTTCACTGTGAACAGTGGGTATGGATCGAAGTTGGATAACTGCATCACATATAAGTCCACAGTATGAGGGTGGAGTCGAAACATTCATAGAATTCGTGATACAAAATGCTGAGGAGGTGAATGGAAAGTATTTTTGTCTGTGTGTTAAATGTTTGAACATGCGTCGACTAGAATTGGAAGAGGTGTGAGAACATCTATTGTGTGATGGTTTTCTTCAGTCTTATACACAATGGATATGGCATGGTGAACATGTTAAGGTGCCAAGTACCAGTTTTCAAACAAAAGACCAAAGCTTTGCGCATGAGTGTGATGACGACATGGATGACCGTATAGAAGATATGATCCGTGATGTGGGGTAGAAAGTTTTAAGAGAGCTCACGTATATGCGACTCTATGTGAGGATTCTGAAAAGCCGTTGTGCCAATTTCACGAGGTTGTTAGCAGTTTTAAGATTGTTTAACTTGAAGGCGATAAATGGGTGGACAGATAAAAGTTTCACTGACTTGCTTAACTTGTTGAAAGAAATGCTCCCAGTTGGTAACACTTTGCCAAATCTTAACTATAAGGCTAAAAAAGTGTTGTGTCCTATGGGCTTGGAGTATATGAAGATACATGCATGCCCAAATGATTGTGTATTATACCGTGGTGAATATGGAATGCTGCATCGATGTCCTAGGTGTGGGGTCACAACTAAAAAAACCCCAAACAGCTACCTCAAATTAGCGACCACCACATGCCGTCGCTAAATAGCGACCGTGTTAGCGACCGCTTCATGTCAAAAGGGGTCTAACAGTTATTAGAGACTAAATTAGCGACCGGTATCAAACTCGGTCGTTAATCCTTGTCAACACCGTCGCTAGAAGGGTCGCTATATTTTAGCGCCATCATTTTTTCTTTCCCGCCCTGGTTTTTAGCTGGCGGTAAACAGTTGCGACAGTCAACTACCGTCGCTAATGTTCCCTCCAACTATAGCGACGGTCAATCCGCGTCACTATGGTTTGTAATAGTGACGGATCTACAATACCGTCGCTAAGGTGTAGGAGGTTAGTGACGGAGTTCTCCATCCGTCGCTAAGTTTTAGGAGATTAGTGACGGTTAGGCGATACCGTCGCTATTTATGAAGAGGTTTAGTGACGGTAGGGTCTACCGTCGCTATGTTTTCGTCCTCCTTCCAGACTATTGAATTTAAATACTTGGAATGTAGTGACGGAGGTGTAAAACCGTCGCTAAGATTCAGGATATTAGTGACGGATTCGTCCGCCCGTCGCTATGTATTTCACTTCCCTCCAATTTTTCCTTTTAATGATTGAAGTTAGTGACGGTGGGTTGAGACCGTCGCTACGGTTCAGGGGATTAGGGACGGGGTTGGTGTACGGAGATTAGGCCGTCGCTACGTCGCTAATATTCAGGAGATTAGTGACGGAGTTGTGCTCCCGTGGCTAATATTCAGGAGATTAGTGACGGAGTTTGTATGCCGTCGCTGATGGTTTCGGTCTTCCCTCCTAATATATAGGGACGACAGTAGCGACGGGTCGGGCCGTCGCTAAGTATAAAACTTACTCGATCAGAACCTTCTCTGTCAAACACTTTCTTCCCTCCCCTGAATCCCTAACCTCTTTTCTCTCTTCGAAAGCCTGCAGCGTTCAATCTCCATCGTGTTCAGCCTCCACCCTGTTCGAAAACCTCCACCGATCAGAACCTCGACCTCTAAAACCTCCACCGAACCTCCACCTCCACCAAACCTCCACCTCCAGCGAACCTCCACCTCCACCTCCACATCCACCAAACCTCCACCTCCACCTCCACCGAAGATCTACCTCCACTGAAGGTACACCTCCCCCGCCTCCGTGAGCCCCTCTGTATTCAGGCTTCGTCCTCCACATCCATCTCCACACTCTCTGTAGCCGTCGTCTCCCTTATCTACATTGAAGGTATGCAGACTAGAACAATGTTTGATTCTGCATTCTTTGTGTATATAGTGTTGTCTTTTATTTCCTTAGCCTCGTTTGTTCAATTCCATTAGTTGCACTTTTATGTATTTCACGTTAATTTATATAACTTTCATGTATGATTGAATATACTCTATTTCTGGAAAAAATGACAAAATTGTTTGTCAATTTCTTAATGGTTATAAAATTCAGAGAGGTAGTGGCAGGATAACTTCTGATAGTTTTTTCAGCTGAGTTTTTGTATTGAGTGTTAGAGAATTCCCCCAATCATGTAGCCATCGAAGTGTCATATGGTTGTTGTTGGTTGTTTTTTCTTTTCAGCTTGCGTGTTAAGTAGAAGTATTCAATAACCAAACCAAGCCACTAACTGCACCACCAAGTGTCCTGCTCTGTACTTCATGTAAAAGGCAGAGTGTTTTGTGATAAAGAGAGCCATTTAAACTGTATCCAGCAGACTTCATCCTACCAATAAGATCAATAGCATACTCCTTTTTATCTTGGGAAAGAAGAAGTCTTGTGAGGAGCAGGTTACAAATTTGGGACCGTAAACCAAAACCTTTGTCAAGAGTATAAAGGAAGATGTCTACTGCATGATCCAGCCTCCCTTCCTTACAGAGACATTTGATCAGATGTACACAACTTGTAGGATTGATAATGATGTTGCGCTCATCAAGAACAGAAAATATAATTAATGCTTCATCTACTTTTAGTGCCTGACAAAATCCAATAAGTAAAATTGTATATGGAGCTAAGTTAAATTCTCCAAACCTGAAGTCCAGTATATGTAAACCTTGAATTGCTTGTTCCACTTCTCCTTTGACAAAATATTCCTCCAAAGGATTGATTGAAGCATCTCCCCAGCCACGAAGGTTCTTCAAATATTCTAAATAAAGCCTACAGGCCAGTGTGACCTTCCTGTTTCTACACAACCAAGTCATAAGTGCTTTATAAACAGCAAAGCTAGGTTCACACTCATGCTTCAACATATGCTCATGAATCTTTAAGGCATCCTCTTCTCTGCCTACCCTATATAGCCCATCAATAAGTGTCCCATAAGTAACAAAATCGGGTGAGAGCCCCTTGAGTTGCAAATCCTTGAAAAGCTTCAAAGCACCATTGATGTTCCGTTTCTTGCAAAATCCATTGATTAGAATATTGTACGTCATAATGTCAGGTACAACTCCACTATCAGCAAGTTGTACAAGAAGCTTGTAGGCATTGAAAACCTGTCCAGCCTCACACATTTGCTCCACCTTTTTCTGGAGACTAACACTATCAAAAATCTGATCAGAACCTTAAGAAAGCCGAAAGAATAATGAGGGACTTCTCCCAATCTCCATCTTGTAAAACAAAAGGCGTGCCTCCTTAAGTTTTCCATCCTTGCACAGTCCATTTATAACAGAATTAAAGGTCACAACCGAAGGAAAACATCCAAGCTTCTCCATCTCATTAAATATTTCCTGCGCCTCCCCAACCATTCCTCTCTTACCCATATTACATATGAGAATTGTATGCGTACAAGTATTATGAAACTGATTATGCTCAGAAATCTCAAGTTGAAGAGATCGTGCTCGGTTCAAAAGACCAACATCACATAGACCTTGAATAACTGCATTGTAACAGTAAGCATCAGGAACTAAGCCTCTCTGGGTCATCTCATCTAACATCTTGACAGCTTCACCAACCCTGCCCTCATTTGATAAACCACGTATCATAATGCTGTACAAAATAACATCCGGCATAATACCCTCCTTAAACAACACCACTCCAAATGCATAAACATCCATTTTGGTTGTGACCATTCCTTCCTCGAGATACTCTGGAGCTATATAACCCTTTGTCACAATATATGATGTGGCATTAGCAGAAGTTATTTTCCTATCGTAGGTTATATATCTCAATGGATGTGTTATTCAATGAGGCTCGCTTTCCCTATCCTAAATTCACCACTTCCTTATCCCATTCCTGTTACACCCACTGCATCCAACTGTATTATTTTTGCCCTGTAACTAGCTCCTCTACTTCCACATCATCTCCCTCTGTACCTTTCACCAATGAGTCTCAGTTCCCACCTGGTTTTCCCCTTAATTCTGCAGCTCCCTCTACACAACCAACCAACACCCTCAACATCACAAACAACCAACATTCATCCTATGGTCATAAGGTAATATATGTAGCTTATGTACAGGTTGCAAAAGGTAATATATGAACTTAAACAGGCCCCAAGAGCTTGGTTTGAACGCTTACAGTTCACTCAGATCTCCCTTGGGGATAAAGCCACCATCTGTGACTCATCTCTCTTTGTATATAACTGTGTATCTTAGGTATATTACCTACTGGTTTATGTAGACAGCATCATCATCACTGGCAGCAGCCCATCTCTAGTTCAGTAACTCGTTAACAAACTGAATAGTGCATTTGACCTGAAACAACTTAGTCCTCTTAACTAATTAACTCATCTAAGAAGAGTCTTTACAAACAACCTTTAGAATGTTTAATAATGCAAATGTAGTCTCTGTTGTATCTCTCATGGACTCATTCTGACGTGGATCCCAAGTGTGTAGATCACCGGTCTGAAGTCGTTGCTGTGTAATCTATAATTTGCTTTGCGTGTCTCTCTTTGTTTAGTTTCCTTGCTACTTGTAACTGTCTAACGACTTCCTGGTTTGTCATGCAGAGTAACACACATCACACGTGGTCTCTGATCGTCTCTCTTCAGCTCTGTATTTATCGCCCACTTTTTTCCCTAAGTAATCCCTAACACCGACTTTCTCGATATATGTATGCATGTCAATTGTTGTTTGTTAGTAGAGAGCAAAGCTCATTAGGAACTGGTTTTGATGTGTTTATAATGTGTTTTATGCATGTGTAATGTTGTTTGTTAGTGGAGAGCAGAGCTCATTAGGCGATGGTTTTGTGTGCTGATAACATGATTTTTTATGCATGTGTAATGTTGTTTGTTAGTGGAGAGCAGAGCTCATTAGGCATTGGTTTTGTGTGCTGATAACATGATTTATGATGCATGTATAATGTTGTTTGTTAGTAGAGAGTACATCTCGTTAGGCATTGATTTTATGTATTAATAACATGATTTGGTGTTCGTAACTCTGAATATCATATACAATGCGTATGATATGTTTATTTATCTATACTGGGAAGTTTTCTGTATGTAACAGGCCGTTTGTAAATTTGGGAAATGTCTAGTTTACAGGGGAGACTCTGCTAAAATTTTGGCAGACTCCCTTTCTTAGGGAACTTAAAAAATGAAACTCAACTTTAATAATGTAGGGTTTAGTCGTGTGTGTACCCATTAGATTCCCGTTCAAGTTTCAAAACAACCGGTCAATGTACCGTGTTGTGTTGGATCTTGAATTGTCCCGGTTGGACAGTTTGGTATGAATTTGTAACCTGTAGGGCGTAACCCATCAATGTTGTATGTGGTCTATGTTGAGAAGTTGAATGAATGTTCATTTGAAATTTCGGTTATGGTGTTTCGTATTGTCCCCAGGGTGCATGTCTACGTGTGGTGTTTCATACTGTACGTATCTCTGTGTACTCGGGGACCAATGCGAAATGCTGCCGAAATTTCAAATGAACATTCATTCAACTCAAGATAGACCACATACAATTATGGGATGGGTTACAGATGGTTGCATATTCATCCTGAATGGGATAGGGCCCCACCAATTTGCAACATCAAAGAGATAGAGTGATTCACAACCGATAGTTAAATAACAATTTAAACGTGTAACGTTATAGAAATCGTGCTTGTTAGATATTATAAATGGAGGTACCGACAAATCGGCGATGGATGTACAACCGACTAGATCACAATCGGCGAGTGACTGAGGAGTTTATGACGGGGCTATTGGAGTTCATTCCGTTCGCTACGGCAAACACGCCTGGATTTGAAGTGACTCAGAAGATTCGTTGCCCGTGCTCAAGGTGCAAATGCATGAGTTTTGAATACGCGGATGATGTCATGTGCCACCTAACTGAGAAAGGGTTCATGGAAACATACCACTGCTGGTACAACCATGGTGAGCAGTTACCGCGTAGACCATCAGACGTAACCGTGCAACAGTCTTACTACGAGGTTGGAGAAAACAGGGATACGTACAACAACATAGAACAAATGGTGATGGATCATGTTGGACCCTCCACCAGGCGTATGCTGGAACATAATGACCAAGCAGGTCATGGGGACTCTGACAATGTAGAGGAGGATCCTAATCCGGAGGTGAAGAGATTTTATGATTTGTTGGCGGCGGCTCAGACTCCATTGTGGGACGGGTGCAACAGTCACACTGAGTTATCCGCCTCCCTAGCTGCTTTAAGCCTAAAGGCAGATTATAATCTTTCTGGAGGTTGTTTTGATAGGATGGTCAATCTGATAGGTTCCACCATGCCTAGTAATCACAGAATGCCAGCAAACCTGTACCGTGCTAAGAAACAAGTGGCAAACTTGGGGTTGGGTTGTGTGAAGATAGAGTGTTGTGTTGGTGGATGTATGCTGTTTAGAAATGAGTTTGCAGACGAGAGTGTCACAAAATGTCTGCATTGTAATGAGGAACGCTACAAGACCGTTAAAAGGAGAGGGAAGGTAACCCGGACGGCCAGGAAGAAAATGTGGTACTTCCCTATAACACCGCGTCTTCAACGCCTGTATGCCTCATTATCCACGGCAAAACACATGCGTTGGCATGCTCTGAACCGAACACAAGAGGGGTTTCTTTGCCATCCTTCCGACGGGAAAGCATGGAAGTGTTTGGATGAGCTATATCCGGACTTTTCTGGCGAGCCGCGAAATGTAAGACTTGGCTTATGTACTGATGGGTTTAGCCCTTTCGGTCAATACGGAAGGGCTTACTCTTGTTGGCCAGTCATCCTGACCCCATACAATCTGCCGCCTGATATGTGTATGAAGAGGGAGGTCATGTTTCTATCTATACTGGTTCCAGGACCCAAAAATCCAAAGGTGAACATAGACGTGTTTTTGCAACCGTTGGTTGAAGAGTTATCACAGTTATGGGATATCGGGGTAATGACATACGATGTGTCTTTGAAGAACAACTTTATGATGCTTGCTGTTTTGATGTGGACTATTAACGACTTCCCGACCTATGGTATGCTTTCTGGATGGTCCACGTCTGGGAAGCTTGCTTGTCCTGTATGCATGGAACATACCGGGGGGAATCACTCCTTGTTAGTGGCAAGACAAGTTTCTTTGACTGTCATAGAAAGTTTCTACCATTGGATCACCCGTTTAGGAGGAACAAAACCGCTTTTAAGAAAAACAAGGTTGTTAATGAACCTCCACCCCGTAGGTTATCTGGTGCACGGGTTTGGCAGAGGGTCGAAGAGTTTCCTTACATCTGGGACAAGAGTGTTAAGGAGTTTGCGAGTTACGGTAAGGAACACCACTGGGTGAAGCAGAGTGTCTTGTGGGATTTGCCATATTGGAAAGACTTGTTGTTAAGACACAACATTGATGTCATGCACACTGAACGTAATGTTTTCATGAATATTTTTGACACTGTTATGGACATCAAAGGGAGAACAAAGGACAACGAGAAGAGTCGTCTAGACCTTCCGATTTGGTGTTCCAGGAAGGAGTTGGAGTTGAGGGATGCGGGACGTGGAAGAATGTTTAAACCCCATGCAAAATATGCCTTAACTAGACCACAACAGATTGCTGTGTGTATTTGGATGAATGGGTTGACCCTGCCTGACGGATTCGCTTCTAACTTGAGTAGATGTGTTGACGTTAAGGAGGGCAGGGTGTTTGGCATGAAAAGTCATGATTGCCATGTGTTTATGCAACAACTACTCCCGTACGCGTTTCATGCCTTACCGAAGCCTATTTGGAAACCGTTAGTGGAGTTGAGTCACTTCTTTAAGGAGTTGACGGCTACTTCGTTGAGTGTGGAGAAACTTGTGAAGATGGAAGAAACTATCCCGGTATTGATTTGTAAGTTAGAGCAGATTTTCCCACCAAGTTTTTTTGACTCCATGGAGCATTTGCCTATCCATCTACCGTACGAGGCCTTGGTTGGTGGCCCAGTGCAGTATCGTTGGATGTATCCATTCGAAAGGTGAATGCTTCGTGAACTCTTTAATTTCCTTGCAAACACTTCTTATAATAGTATTTTCTAACTTAACACCATCTTGTTAATGATGTTGAAGATTCTTACGCTCTTTAAAAGATAAAGTGTCGAACAAAGCCTGCGTTGAAGCATCAATTTGTGAGGCATACTTAGTCGAAGAAATGACAACCTTTGCTTCTTTCTATTTTCCAACGGAGATAGAAACTAGAATGAGTAGAATTCCCCGCAATCTTGGGGTAGCCAGCCGCAACGGGTTTGATGAACAAACGTCGATTTTCAACTATCCTGGTCACCCGGGGGGCAGGCTCACAAAATGTTACATTGATGAGAAAGATCGAAAGGCGGCTCACTTGTACATTCTTCTCAATTGCCCAGAAGTGGAACCCTTTATTGAGTAAGTCATAGAAGTTATATTATACATTCTTAGCGTAGCTTTTATATTAAACTTATTTGTTTCTTTCAATAGCTTATACACAGATATGCTAAAACTTGAGCAAAATGATTTAACTGATGACCAAATTCATAGTGAGGTGTCATCCAAGTTCGTTGGTTGGTTCGCGCAACATGTAAGACCCGTATACCAAGTGTTTTTAAGCCTATTTGCTTCTAACTCCTGTCAATATGGTAACAATGACCTACTTCTTATGTTGTACATAGATACAAGACCCTAACAACCGTATTGAAGATTCTTTACTCCAAGCCCTTTCTTGGGGGCCGGTGAAGACTGTTAAAAAATGGCCTATTTACTACGTAAATGGCTACAAGTTTAATATTCTTCAATGGAGTGAAGGGATGCGCACCCATAACTACGGGGTTTGTGTTAAAGGCACCGCCGGTCAGTTGGAAGAAGACTTTTATGGAGTGCTGACGGAGATTGTTGAAGTTTCATTCTCTGGACGACTAAGAAGAGATATTGTTCTATTCAAATGTGATTGGTTCGACAACACAATCGGTGTTGGAACAAAGGTTGACAACAACTACGGCTTAGTTGAGGTCAAGAAGAATGGTAGATATAAAAGGTTTGATCCCTTCATTTTTGCCCAACAAGCTGAGCAGGTTTATTACACCGACTTCCCGGGAGGACATCGAGACTGGTATGCAGTAATCAAGGCCAAGGCCCGAAGTCAGATCACTGACAATGTCTCCGAGGAGGTCGATGACGCTTATCAGCTTGCACCACACGAGCTCAACAATGCCAATTTGTTGTTCAACATTGATCCAGTCATAATGGATGAGACACTCGCCACTACGGGGGGTGAACACGTTGACAAAGACCTTGACTCTCGATCAAAACGGTCTAGGGCTGATTTGGATACTGATGAACTTGTTCAAACAGATAACCACAGTGACACTGAAACTGAGGGGGAATTTGAAACTGAAACAGACACAGAGTATGTAGTTGTTAAACATATATACATAGGTTTATATATATCCTGAGACTAACCTTTCTTTTCATGATTTTATCCACAGATGACGGGACGTCGACTGCCCTTCAGTAGGGGTGGTGGGTCTAGGACCCCGGCTTCCCGTCTGGGGACTCCTACCCCAGGGCAGGAGACCACTCCATCACCACCACAGCGGACCACTCCATCACCACTACAGCAGACCACTCCATCACCACCACCACAGCAGACCACTCCATCACCACCACCACAGCAGACCACCCCATCACACCCACAGCTGACCACCCCAGAGCAGACTCCTGGAGTTGGTGGCTTGGAGGACCATGGGCATCAGGCGACCCCACCTCCGGCATCCCCTCTGCCCATGTTGGTACCCGTGCCGGCCGGAGACGAGTAAGTGACTAAATTTCATATACTTTTATGTTATTTGTATGATACTTTATATTAGGGTTTAGTGGAAAGACTTGTTGGTTTATTGGATGTTAATTTAATTAGTACTTGTATAGATTGAATTGTACTGGGCACTCTTCTGTTTGTAACAGGGTAACTATTTAAACTTGGAAATGTTACATTTACAGGGGAGACTCTGCCAAAATTTTGGGTGTCTCCCTAGATTGTGTGTTGTTTTACTCCTAACATAATTGTTGTCATTACAGCTTTGTTGATAGTAGTCGCACTACCAAAGCGATTACTAAGGTTTTGAAGGCCCAGTGGGATGGTCCATATATATCTTGGACAGATGCTGGGAAGGTTGTGCAAGATAGGTGGTTTGACACCTTCTCGGTAAGTTCCTAGCTCATTTATTGTGACTTGATTTGTAAAATAGACCTGTTATTAATTTTGATTTCTCAATTCATTTTATAGCGTGATTACCAGTGGGCGAAGGGTATGATTGATGAGATTAGGAAGGTCTTTGCCACAAAGACCTCCAAAATCATCAAGAGTACCCTTTGGAAGGTGAGGGACAAGGGTGAGCGCCCTCGTTGGATCCCGGAGGACCATTGGGACGGGATGGTCCAGAAGTGGGGCGGGGTCCCATTCCAGCAGGCGAGTGCTCGGAATAGGGCCAACAGAGCCGCCGATGCTGCAGCCTCGGTTTACACTGGGGGTAGCATTTCAACCCTCGAGCACAAGAAAAGATTTGTAAGTATATTTATGTTAAACATTTCTATTATGATTCGTCTTACATGTTTACAAATAATAATCTCAATGTTTTTTGTCCACCACAGGAGCAGAGGGAGCATCGGGAGCCTTCTTTGTTTGAGGTCATGCAAATGACCAAGAAGAACAAAGCCGGTGCATGGGTAAACCAGAAGACTACGGAGCTAGCGGTATTTACTTTTAACTGACACATGCTTATAATTTACAAATCAGCTTACTAATCCTATCGTTGTTTTTGAATTTACAGGAGGCGTATCAGGCCAGGAGGGCCGAGAAGGAGGCAGACCTGGTGGCTTCCACTCCTGAAGGGGAGGTTCCTCCCACCCTA
The DNA here is from genome assembly GCA_037962975.1 of Clitoria ternatea. Taxonomy (NCBI): domain Eukaryota; kingdom Viridiplantae; phylum Streptophyta; class Magnoliopsida; order Fabales; family Fabaceae; genus Clitoria; species Clitoria ternatea. The sequence goes on from CM075674.1 coordinate 59,374,656, forward strand.
TCTTGTTCTGACGACAACGCCATCTATATGGAGGCTGTTGGCGGTGTGAACAAGAAAGGGAGAGTGTTTGGATTGGGTGGCGTCGGCACGCAGCTGGCGAAAAAGGGGAAGACCCCTTCCTCTTCGTCTTCCTCTGGTCTTCCGACTGAGGTCGTTCAGGTAATTCAAAACCTGAACGATGAGCTACAGGAGGAGCGACGTCAGAGGCAGTTGCTGTTGGAGCGGCACGAGGCGGACCGACAGAAGGCCGAGGCGGACCGACAGCGGGCCGAGGAGCAGCACGCCGAGACTCGTCGGCAACTTGCTCAGCAGCAGGAGCTACTGATGCAGTTGATGGCGAGGCTACCTCCCCCCACTTCCCAGGCGCCCCCACCACCACCCCAGGATCCCCCACCACCTTGATTGTAGTTCTTTTATTTATACACATTGTATATTTGATTTTTAGTTATGTTATATTTTCATTCAGTATTTATTTTGTCATTCTTTATTTATTATGTCAATATTTATTGGTAATTACATTCAAATCACAAAGCCTTATTCTACCTATCATTAATAATTCAACCTATTTGATAAATTAATTTAATCTATTATTTTGTTTTTAATAATAATTTATTACTTCAAAAAAATTATTTTAATTTAATTATAAAATTTTATCAGCCAATACAAAATACAAAATATTAAGATATTTTTAAAGTTAAATTAACAAAACCAGTCAATATTGAATTAATTTTAAAAAAATTTAAAAATTCCCGTTAGCGACGGTCCACGTCCGTCGCTGACTTATTAACACTAGCGACGGACGTTGTGGTCGCTACATCGCAACCACTAGCGACGGATACTGTGGTCGCTACATCACAATCACTAGCGACGGACGTTGTGGTCGCTACCTGACAACAACTAGCGACGGACATCGGCGTCGCTACATCGCAACCACTAGCGACGGATACTGTGGTCGCTACATCACAATCACTAGCGACGGAATGCCTTGGTCGCTGTATCACTACCTATAGCGACGGCATACGGTGGTCGCTGGTGGCTGTTAGTAGCGACGGGGCCTCGAGGTCACTGTATGGCAATACTTAGCGACGGCTGGAGTTATTGGGGCAGAGACGATTTTAGCGACGGCCTTACGCCGTCAATATGGTAGCGACGACAGGTATGTGGTCGCTGATGTGTTTTCGACGAGGGTTTTAGCGACGTCCTCTTTCCCGTCTGCGATGCCGTCGCTAATGGTTTTAGCGACGGGAATTCCATTGATTAGCGACCAATTACTTCCGTCGCTAACAGTTGTTTTTTTAGTGGTGGGTGTCACTGTAACACCCTCAATTACACCTTAATAAATTCTAGAAAAACTCGTAATTTTTTTTTTACTAAAGATATGATTGTTAAAAAGAAACTATCGGAATAAATTATATACATTATTTCTGAAATACCTCACAAATATTATTAAAAACTTTATAAAGTATTTGTACATTCATCCGAAGAAAATAAACATTAAACATTATAAGAAAGAGAGGAAACTCCATGGCCCAGAAGCAGTTACTAATTAACATTATTTATTCATTGGACCACGGTATTCATACCAAGCTCCCTTTCTAGAACATGCTATAGTTACTACTGATATTCTTCGATCCTTCCCTCTGAACCATCAATTTAGAATATATGAAACAAAAACACGGAGAAAGGAGTGAGAAACAGAATATAATATTTCTGAATAAGACATAAGCAACAAAGGGTTTTCACAACCAATACATAATAATATCAATCACAATCACATACACAATCAATTATGAATGCATGAATGTTATGCAATATCTTCATCATAACTTACTTATATATGTGGGCCCTTAAATTTTAATTTGCACTGGGCCAACCAGGAGTTTACACTGTTCCATAAGTCCGGATAATAATAATATGAACAGCTCAACTGGCATGGAAACACTTAGAGACTAGTCAGATTGAGAAAGTTTTTATTGTGAAAGTACCCGACACTAGGGAGCTACCCCAGGTCCCCTGAAGCACCCTTTCACACCCTCTCATCCCAAGGCTCGTAATTAAGCCTCCTCTAATGTATCCTCGGTTTCTATAATCCGTCCCCTGACAATATTATTTCATTTCACTTTAATGATTCATGATGCATGAACTACTCACGTATTGAGTTGGTTAAGGCTTTTAGAAACTCAATTATTAAATCCAAGGTTTACAACATTATTTCAATAAACTGTACATTTTCTCTAAATTTCTGTCCCACAGAAATAAATTTGGTACAGTTTTCGAATCTCACTGAAATTGAGTTTCTAAGCCTTAAATATCTAAAAACTTTGTCATATAAAACTTTACATAATCTTTCTCAAATTAAATCTTAACAAAATCAAATTTAGGAATCTCAATTATTTCCAAATATATTTAGTTATTAAGTTGGAAAAAATAAAATAATTTTCTTTCAAAAAATTTTGTTTTATTAAAAAAGAATAATTATTAACCAAAAATACTTAAAATTACAAAATTTTTCTTTAACTCAAGATTTAATTAAATAAATTCTCATAAAATATTTTCTTTCTAAAATAAATACTAATTTTTTTATTCTAAATATTGAAAATAAAGTTAATAAAAATAATTTCTAAGAAGAGATAAAAGATAATAAAATTTAAAGAGTAAGGTAAGAAATTCTTACTGAATTTTAGCTTTCCGTCATGCTCGCTATATGCTCAAACTTCACATTACAATATCATCAATCAAAATCAAACAATATCAATCATAACTAAATATCATCAATCAATCAATCATAATCAAATCATAATCAAATCAATTAAATATCATTAATACATATCATAATACAAAATTTAATGATTATTAATATAGTCAATTTTAGTCCTTTTGGTCAATTCCTCGCATAGGTATATGTAAGTCCATATAATCCAGTCCTTGCATAGGTATAGTTCAGTCCATATGGGTCATAATGGTCCAAGTCCTTGCATAGGTATAGTCCAGTCCATATAGGTCATAATGGTCCAAGTCTTTGCATAGGTATGTTAGAGTTAGTTAAATTAGATATTTAATTTAATATTTATTAAAAATTTTAAGTTAAAAAGTTAATATTTTAAAATAATAATATTATTAAATTTAAAAGGAGTAGGGGACTCCTCCCATTATTCTTATGTCTTTTCATATTATACTTCTTATCTCACTCCCCCTTACCTTGAGTCGTTACCAAAAAGAGATTTGCTTTGCGCCTCCGATTTCTAGAAATATTAATATCAATCTTATTTCAGTATAAGCATAAGACGAAGATTAAGATTACTACTTAAAACAAAAATGATAAATTCTGAATAGTAAATAGTGAATAGTGAATAGTGAATAGTAACAGTAAATAGTAAAACATGAATAGTAACAGTAAATAGTAAATCGTAAATAGTAACGGTAAATAGTAAATCATGAATAGTAACAGTAAATAGTAAATCGTGAATAGTAACAGTAAATAGTAACAGTAAATAGTAATTTACTATTTGAATAGTAATTTACTATTGAAATAGTAATTTACTATTGAAATAGTATTTTACTATGTAGAATAGTAACTTAAAATAATATTATTTCTAGTATAATAACAGATTTCTAAAAACGATATAAAAATAACCCTAAAAAATATAAAACAGAAGTATTCTTACCTTAGGATTTTAGCAGAACCTTCTCTCCAAAAACTTTTCTTCTCTCTCTCACTTCCACCACTATCTCACTAGCACTACTGTATTAAGAAAACTTAATCTGAAATTGTGAATTCTAAAGAAGAAATCCTTCGGTATTTATAGGAAAAAAATTTACTATACATTTTATTATTTTAATATAAAAGAACTATGCATTTTTGAATTTTTTATTCCAGGTTACTATGCATTCTTTGAAAATTTCATACATGCACAGTGTTTTGCATAGTAACTGTCGGCAGAATTATTAAGCCAAATAGTAACCTTTCACTCGGTATATTTTAAATATTCAAAATGAGTTCTTTTTGAAATATAGCGATATTATATCAGTCCTCACTAATTTTATAATAAGTAATATAAAGTTGAAATTTTAAAAATCTAAAATTTTCTGTTAATAAAAATTTATTGATACGTTTCTAATTTTTTAACGATTAGAAAAAATCAAGATTTTTCTCAAACCGATAATTTTTAGATAAGTCTACTTGAAACGGATTTTAAAAAATTTTCTTATAATTTAAATTCACTTTCTTATAAATATTTTTAATTTAAGTCACTTATATGAATTTAAAATTATTTAAAAAATATTATTTTTATTAAAAAATTCCAAAATTCCAAAAAATTCCAAAAAATCATAAATAATACGTAGATTAAAAAGTTCTAAAGAACTATAATTTAATTCCTTCAAAATTTTAATATAAAAAATAAAAATAGGGGTGTTACAACTCTACTCCCCTTAGAAAATTTCGTCCTCGAAATTTACATTAATCAGTAAAACAAATGAGGATGAGACTCTTTCATCTCAGTTTCTAGTTCCCATGTAGCATCTTCTCCTCTCGTTTCACTCCAAATAACCTTTACAAGCGGAATTGTCTTGTCTCTTAATTGTTTTATTCTTCTGTCACTTATTCTAACAGGTGGTGCATCATATGTAAGATTATCTTTAACTTGTATGACATCAGGTTCAATAACATGTGCAAGATCAGATATATACTTTCGCAAGTTTGACACATGAAAAACATTATGGATATTAGAAAGAAAAGGTGGTAATGCTATTTGGTAGGCAAGGGGACTAACTTTATGAATTATTTGGTATGGACCGATAAATCTAGGAGTTAGTTTTCGAGATTTCATTGCCCGACCGACCCCAGTCATAGGTGTGACTTTTAAGAATACATGATCGCCTTCTTGAAATTCGAGCGGCTTTCTTCTTTTGTCATAGTAACTTTTCTGCTTGCTATGTGTTGCCTTCATCTTTTCCTGAACTATTTTGATTTTATCCGTGGTTTGTTGTACCAACTCTGGTCCTAGCATCAAGTTTTCACTAGTCTCAAACCAACATAGCAGGGTCCTATATTTTCTTCCATATAATGCTTCAAAAGGTGCCATGCCAATGCTAGCATGGAAACTGTTGTTGTAGGTAAACTCCACATATGGTAAGAATTGATTCCAACTTCCTTTATGCTCTAACACACAAGCTCGTAACAAGTCCTCTAGAGATTGGATTGTTCTTTCTGATTGTCCATCTGTCTGAGGATGATATGCTGAACTCAGACGCAGTCTTGTTCCCAAAGCCTTGTGCAAGCTCTTCCAGAATTATGATGTAAAACGAGGGTCCCGATCAGAAATGATACTTGAAGGAATTCCATGCAATCTCACAATCTCCTCGATGTATAATTTTGCCAGCTTCTCCATAGAGTAACGAATGTTGATAGGAATAAAGTGGGCAGACTTTGTTAGTCTATCAACTATTACCCATATCGAATCATGTCCTAATGGAGTTTTGGGTAGAGAAGTCACAAAATCCATGGTAATGCCATCCCATTTCCATTCCGGTATTTCCATTGATTGTAGCATTCCAGGGGGTTTTTGGTGTTCTACTTTAACCTTCTGGCAAATTAGACATGCAGCCACGTACTCTGCCACTTCTTTCTTCATTCCAGGCCACCAAAATAACTTCTTCAAATCTTGATACATTTTAGTAGCTCCGGGATGAATGCTCATATAACTTTTATGGCCTTCTTCCAGAATTGCTTTCCTCAACTCCTCTTGATTAGGGATACATACTCGATCCTTATACCTTAGCAATTGGTCACTTCTTACATTGAACTCGACTTCTTTTCCTTGTTTCAAGAGTTCTTTCTTCTCTTGCAGGAATTCATCCTCTTTTTGAGCCTCTAAAACTTGTCTCAGGAATTCACTTGTCACTTGCAACGCTCCTAATCTGTAGCTGTTAGCATTAACCTTTACTGCTAGGTTAAGATCTCTGAAGTTCTCTATCAATTCCAGCTCTTTAATCATCATCGTGGACGCATGTAGAGACTTTTGACTTAAAGCATCAGCTACTACGTTCGCTTTTCCAGGATGGTATTGCAACTCAAAGTCTGTCAGTCTAATTGATCTGGACCCCAGAGCGGAATTGAAGATTGATCCACTTAATCCCTCTAAGCCCACACCGGATGGTGGTTCTAGGGACGTTGTCTTAGGGGATTCCCCAGAGAAGGTCACGCACATCAATGATAAGCTAGAGTTTGCTATGGAGCAACGCTTATTAGCCCTTCTACAGGAGTTCAAGGATCTTTTCGCATGGACAGCAGCAGACATGCCTGGGATGGACCCTGATTTCTGTTGCCACAAGCTTGTTGTGTACCCTGAACAAGACCGGTGGCCCAGAAGAAGAGGAGGTTGGGACCGGAGAAGCAGAGGGCAGCTTGTGAGCAGACAGAGGAGTTGTTGAAAGTAGGATTTATAAGGGAGATACGCTACTCTTCTTGGCTTTCTAATGTAGTTATGGTGCAGAAAGCTAATGGCAAATGGAGAATGTGCACAGATTATGTGGATCTTAACCGTTGCTGCCCCAAGGATCCATATCCCCTGCCCAACATTGATCGCATAGTGGATGATTCATCTGGTTACCAGTACCTCAGTTTCATGGATGCTTATTCGGGGTATAACCAGATTCTGATGTGGGAGGGAGACCAAGAGAAAACTGCCTTTATCAATGACCGCGGTGTTTTCTACTACACCGTCATGCCTTTTGGATTGAAGAACGCCGGCGCTACCTATCAGCGCATGATTAACAAAGTCTTTGAAGGGATGCACACCAGGCTGGTTGAAGTTTATATCGATGATATTATAGCCAAAACGCCCGCTGGAGGAGACCACATTGAGGATTTGCGCCAAGTTTTCACTAGGCTTCGACAGTACAACATGAGGTTAAACCCCTTAAAATGCACCTTTGCTGTAACATCCCTGTTTTTAGTAGCAGTCTTATTTAGTAAAAATTGAAGTTTAGAAGGTCTGTAAGTGGTAATAAGTGAATATACACCCTGTTGATAGTCTGTGGTATCTCAGAAATGTTATTTTTGTACATAATAATAGAATTTATATGGACCATTAGTAAAATTATGCAAATTCCGAGTGAAATAGGCTCTGATCCGAGTGACAGAGTGAAATTCCGAGTGGAGGATTAACAATTCCGAGTGATAGAAAGAAAATCCGAGTGAGGAATGAAATTCCGAGTGTAAAGTTAGGTTGACCGAATAAAACACTACTAAAAAGGATACTACCGAGTGAAATATTGGTCTTAGAGATAGCTGGAGTGAAGTAGGTTCAAGGGAACCACTTCTGAGTGAATATTCCGAGTGAAAATACCCTTGAGAGACTCATTTCCGAGTCAAACCTTGCCAATTGCTTCTTTCTTGAGTGACAATTTCTACGATATCGAGTGAATAGACTCAGTCAGGGATATAACTGATGCAATCCGACTGAAGTTGTCCAAGTCAGACCTTCCTAATAAGATAGAAGGTAGCAATCCGAGTAGGTTGAAAGCCATTTTGAGTAGGACTTAATATGTAGCCTTTCCAAGTGAATGGGTTTGAATATTCCCGAGTAAGATATGCTAGAGTGGAAAATAATACTGAGTGAAATGTGTGTATAAGAATGAATTTGGATATTCCCGAGTATAAAAATCCGAGAGAAGATTGGTTAAAATGGCTTAGATTGGAAAATTTCTAAGTATATGATAAACTGAGTGAAAGATCCATATATAAATCTGAGTGGATGGGGTTAGAACAAGCCTGAGTTGAACTTAATGTGATGATATTTCTGAGTAGTTTAAATGTGTAATTAGAGGGTCTAAGTATGAAATGAGTCCGAGAGGAACCTAAATTAATAAGTTTTACCTGAGTGGTTAAGCATGAAATAAACCCGAGTGAATGATGAGGAGTTCCGAGTGAATGAATGCATAGGTGTTTTATATTAAGTTGATGTTTCTACCGACTGAAATGAGTTATTAAAAATTATTTGGGGAGTGTTGATGGAAGAAATAGTTATGGATTCCGAGTGGTTATATATATATATATATATTGTATGGTTAAAGCATTACTTGGCTTGAATATGGGTGGTGATGAATGAATAATGCTAATTGAGTGGATACCGAGCGGAAAATGAACTCATTCCGAGTGAATTGTAGTAGGAAGGGCCATTTCCAAGTAAGTCTATGAGTATAACTCCTCTTCCGAGTGAGAAGTACTCTACTGGACCAAGTCCGGGTGAGGTTTATACATGTCTGTCTTTTTCCGAGAGGTGATGGCCTTAAATGGGCTTTTAATTGGAAAATGTAGATGAAGAAGGTCTAAACTGAGTGAAAGGAGTAGAGAAAGACTTTAATACTATTCTAAGGGGAAACTATATATATATATTCCGAATGAATATGGATACCCTTTTCCGAGTGAGCCTAAGGTGTTATGAAATCCGAGTAAAAAGTGATTTAATGTTGAGTTGGCTAAGGAATGATTTAGTTAAAGTGTGAAATAAATAAAAATAGGTTATTTGCCGAATGGAAATCCCGAGTAAAGAGAATCCGACTGAATCCAGAAGGAATCCGACCTAGAGAGGAGAAATCCGACTTGATACTTTAAAAATTATGAGTGAAAGGCCAAACAAATTAGGAGTCGGTGTGGGGGGTGAATTACCGAGTGAATGATGGGAAAATGAGTCGGTTTCATAGGAATGCTGAGTGAGTCTTGGCTGATTCGCTCAAGCGAGCAAGCCACGCTCAAGCGAGCCTTGTAATTGTTGACTCGGAAGTGGGAATTCCAGTCGGAATTCACTGACAGAAGTGTTAACCGAGTATAATTTCACTCGGTATTCACTAACAGAAGTGCGTTTTGACTTCAATTTTGTCTTTTAATGATATTTAAATCCAATCGTGCGCATTATGGATGGTGGACGACCAGAAATGGACACTGACTCAACATATATATTTGTTTAATCCCTAGTGACCCTTCCATTATCACTGACTCAGCATACCACTCAGAAATGGGCACTGACTCAGCATACCACTCAGAAAAGCTGTCTCCCACTTGTCTTCCCACTCACTTCCTCCCTATTTAAACAAGCTCAACGTCCTCAGAACTCACACCATACACACGACACAACATCCTTCATCATTTTCCTTCCCAACAAGTCTCTTTCTCTCTTTTTCCTTCCATTTCACTCGGATTCAAAGCAGGACAGTGAAGGGAGCCTCTTTCTTCTCCTCCAGGAACTTCATTGAGGTAAGGGGGTATATTCTTGGGTGCCTTGTGGGAAAACCGAGTGGAGGACAGATTCAGTGTGTATGAATTAAATGCTTTAAATTGTATCTGTATATGCATGTATGTATATATATCTGTTACCGAGTGTATATAATTATTGATGAATTGTGAAATATTGGACTGAAAATATTAAGAATGATGGGTACCGTGTGATTTCCAGTGAAAATTATGAATAGAATATGGATTTAATGATAACAGGTTCTGTTTTATGATATTCCGACCGGTTTTACACCTATAACAACTCGGTTTTGCTTAGTTTCAATCGGATTCGACCTTAATTGAATGAATTTCAGTCTGATAGAACAATTTTTCACTCGGTAAACATCCTAATTTCACTCAGAGAACTTTTTCTAGTTTATTTCCACTCGGATAACATCTTCTCAGTTGATTTCACTCGGAAAACATTATATTGCACTCGGAAAACACTCTATTTCTCTCGGACAGCATCTCCCAAGTCTTATTTTTATTCAGAAATCACTTTCTTACATTATTTCACTCGGAACTTGACTTAATTCCACTCAGAAAATATAATTACTTTTTACTCAGAACTCTTTTTCAGTAAATTCACTCGGAAACACACTATTTTACTCTGACAGTAGCTTCCCAGTCTTATTGCACTCGGAAAACATCATATTTTACTCGGACAGTAGCTTCCCAACCTATTTCACTCGGCAAAACAATTTATTTCACTCAGTAAATAGTTATTTTCACTAAAAGAACTCCTTTCAACTTGATGTAACTCGGTATATAAAGTCAACTCACCAGAAGACCTTTCCCAACCTGATTCCACTCGGAATCAGGATTATCTTCCTCGGATTTTCTTTATTCACATGTGTCTTATTCAGACAGAACCCTTTTTAATTAATTTCACTCGGTAAACTCATGTTTCACTCGGAAAATATCTTATTTTTACTCAGGAACCATTTTCATGCTGATTCCACTCGGAATCAGATTTTATTTCACTTGGAGACACATTTTCACTCGGATTCACAAACATTTTTACTCAGAAAATTCCTTTTAGACTAATTCTACTCGGAATCCTATTTTATTTCACTCAGAATTATATTAATTTCACCCAGAAAACTGTTTCTTCATTATGTTTCACTCGGAAGGCATTTTAACTTCACTAAGGAAACTCTTTCAGATTGATTTCACTCGGATTTAGAATTGTTTTACTTAAGAGACCCTCTCAGCTTGATTTTATTTGAAATCGTGCTTATTACACTCGAAACCTTAATTATTTCACTCGGTATGACACCTATTTTACTCAGAAAGCTTGGATATTAACATTTTCACTCGGATATAACTTGTTTTAATCGGAAGAATTATTTCCACTCGGAATCAGATTTATTTCAGTCGGAAAATAGCTTTTCCAGTGTCATTTCACTCGGATTTTTAACCAGAACGTTTGGAGAACCCTTCTCAGTATGATTCCACTCGGAATCATACATATTTCACTCGGATTTAACCCTGTTTCACTCGGAAAACTCTATTTTTAATGGTTTTCGCTTGGATTTTCATTTAGAAACTACTTTTTAATACTTTTTAAATTAATGAGAAGATATGATTATTATTATTATCCTTATTCTATTATTATCCTAATTATTATTAATCTTAATATTATTATTAGCAGTTTTCTTGTTATAAACCTTGTTAACATTTTATTTATGCGTAATTATATAAAGAATAAATTATTTTAGTCCTTATGGAAAATACTATATAATAGATATACTTACAATGTTTAAATAATTGATAGAATCCAAAGAACTTGGAAATGATATGATGAGACTGGAAATACATAAGATACCCAATGATCAAAGATAAAAAGAATGCATTTTATATCATGAAAATATTTTGACGGAGAAAAAAAAGAAACAAGAAAAAAATATATATGTCTAGAGCATACACCTGGTACGCTGGAGGACACTCACGTTCGATCTCAGTAGAAGAATCTTGGGAGTACAACTGGAACGGTAACCCAATGGCATCAGAGTCGCGCTTGATAGCCGGGTGAGACGAGGAATTCTAGTGTACTTCGACTAAATGACGGGGTGTAACTATGATCGTAGGGATCCAAGTCTCAAAATGAAATATATATATTAATGAGAACCAATGAGTTCATTCGTACCTTATGAGCTTGGGCGGACCCTGATCGCTCTAGACAATGGAATGGTGATATTTCATAGAATGAGAAGAAGAAATGATTTCTTAGGCCCACATGCATCATGAGACTTAACCAAAGATAAATCATAATAAATCCAAACTCATGCATTTCATTACAGCATATTTGATTGTTATAATTATGAATATGTTATATGTACGATTTATTTCATGACAAACATGCTTGATTGTTATAATTGTGAATATGCTAAATGTATGATCTATATGACATTGTATGTTAACTGGATTATGTCCGCATCGGATGAACCAATCAGGGTCTTGGGTTATACTCACCCTTACTGTTGAACATTTTTCAGAGGAATTAGAAACTCAAGAAAACGAGTGTGAAGATCAGCAATACGCTGAACCCATTGAGAACAATCATTAAGGATAATATATTTATAATCAGACACTGGATGACTGTATAATATTTAAGGGTGCCTGCGTGCCCCATTCTGTTAAGAGTACAATTACTTACAGTTTGTGAATGACTATGTGATATATACAATATTACTTCCGCTGATCTGCCATGTATTTATTTAAAAAAAAATATCACTTTTTCTAAAAACTGTTAATACTCTCAGTTAAATGGGATGAATCTACAGAAGGATTTGTCTTATCTAACCGAGGGTGTTACATTTGCCATTCCAGCTGGGAAATTCTTGGGATTCATGTTGACCCAACGAGGCATTGAGGCTAACCCTGGGAAGTGTCAAGCAATCTTGGATATGTAGAGCCCCAAGAGCCTAAGGGAGGTCCAATCGTTGAATGGGAAAGTAGCCGCTCTAGCTCGCTTCATGCCCAAGATGGCGCACAGGTCCTTCCCCTTGTATAAGGCATTGAAGAAACACAAGAGTTTTGAATGGGGAGAGGAGCAGGAACAAGCCTTCCAACAGCTCAAGGCCGTTCTCTCGAGTCCACCAATTTTAGTTAAGCCTGACCCTGGTGAGACTTTGATCTTGTATTTAGCAATCTCTGATGAAGCCCTAGGCGTGGCCTTGGTGAAAGAAACCCCTGAAGGGCAGAGGCCGGTGTACTTTACTAGTAAGACGCTTCAGGGGGCGGAAGGAAGGTATCAGAAGATTGAGAAGGCTGCTCTAGCAGTCGTGTGGGCATCACGACGGTTGAGGCCCTATTTCCACGCGCACCCAGTACTGGTGAGAACGGATTTGCCTCTCTGTTCAGTGCTTAGCAAGCCAGACCTCGCCGGAAGGATGATAAAATGGTCTATCGAGTTGTCTGAATTTGAAATTTCGTACGAGCCTCGAGGAGCCATCAAGGCACAAGTGTTGGCTGATTTTGTTGTGGAGATGACTGGGGCGGACCTTACCATCCCTCGAGCACATTGGACCATTTACGTTGATGGATCGTCAAATAACAAAGGTTGTAGAGCAGGTGTTGTGGTAGAAAGTGATGACGGTGTGCACCTAGAAATTTCCCTCCGATTCAATTTCAAGACCTCCAACAACCAGGTTGAATACGAAACATGCTTGGCCGGTCTCCGTGCGGCGATTGACATCAGAGCGTCAGCAGTCACACTGTGTAGTGATTCTCAATTGGTGATTTCGCAGATCCAGGGGGAGTACCAAGCGAAGGAGCCACAACTTTAATTGTACTTGAATTGCGTTAATGAGTTGAAGAGAAGATTTGAAGTTTTAGAGTTCAAGCATGTGCCCAGAGAGAAAAACACCAGAGCGGACATCTTGTCAAGACTTGCAAGTACAAAGCAGCCAGGCAGCACAACAACGGTGGTTCAAAGCACTTTGACATCACCTAGCATACCTCTGTACCCTTCTCTGAATGCTGTCATGGTAAGCTATCCATATGAGGATTCTTGGGTCATCCCCTATATTCGCTATCTGGCTGATGGTCAACTTCCCATTGATGAGAAGGAGAGGAGACGAGTGAAGAGGGAGCTACCATATTTTACTATGGTTGATGGTATTCTCTACAAAAGGGGATTCTCTGTCCCATATCTTTTGTGTTTGAGAGAGGATGAGGTTCAAGCGGTTTTGGAGGAGGTGCACAAGGGACAATGTGGGCACCATGCTGGGGGCCGAAGCTTAATGAGAAAAGTCCTCAGGGCTGGATATTGGTGGCCCACTGTGAAGCAGGATTCTGCAGATTTTGTTAGGAAGTGTGACGCTTGTCAAAAATTCTCCAATCTCCACCATACACCGGCCCAAGAGCTGTCATCATCTGTTCTACCTTGGCCGTTCTACCAGTGGGGCCTTGATATTTTGGGTCCATTCCCCACTGTGCCAGGAGGTATCAAATATTTGATCGTGGGGGTAGACTACTTCACCAAGTGGATCGAGGCAGAACCAGTAGTGCATATCACTTCTGCGCGAACAAGACGTTTTGTGTATGAAAATATCATAGCTCGGTTCAGGGTGCCAGGGCGGATTGTGACTGACAACGACACCCAGTTTACAGACAAAAAATTCACAGATTTGCTTGAAGGACTAGGGATAATCCAGATATTTTCGTCTGTTGAACACCCCCAAACCAATGGACAAATGGAGGTAGCCAATCGAGAAGTGTTAAAGGGGTTGAAGAAGCGTCTGGGAGAAGCGAAGGGAGGATGGACTGACCAGCTATGTCATGTTTTATGGGCATACCGCACTACGCCTCATTCTTCAACTAACGAATCCCCATACCGGCTGACGTACGGGGTTGAGGCGATGATTCCAGTGGAGCTACAAACAAGATCGGCTCGTGTGGAGTATTTTTCTGCTAAAGATAACAACGCCAATTTGGCATCAAAACTGGACTTCCTCCAGGAGTTAAGGGAAAAGGCTTTTGTCAGAGATCAGACAGTAAAAGCAAAGGCAGCACTCCGGTATAATAAACGTGTCCAGTACAGAGCTTTCAACACCAGAGATCTTGTTTTGAGAAAGGCGAGTATGGGGAACAAATTCGCTCACCAAGGAAAGCTAGCACCGACGTGGAAAGGTCCTTATAGAGTTTTTGAAGTGAGTGGAAAAGGGTCATACCGGTTGGAAGAGCTTGATGGAACTCCAATCCGCAACAAATGGAACACTCAGAACTTACGTGTTTATTACAGCTAGTTGGTAAGACGGCGTGTACTCTTTTTCCTTACTTGAGTTTTTTCCCATTGGGTTTTCTCAAGAAGGTTTTAACGAGGCATGACCCCAACTACGCTCTCCATGTAATGTACTTTCAATCTTAATGAGAATACATTTTAACCGCCCTATCATTCTTACTTTTCTTATGTGTTGTGATTTATAGCCGTAGCTTAACACGCATACACCTCAGGACGAATGAACTCAACTACCAATTCTGTAGTTGATGATGTAACTCCTCGAGGGACTGATAAAGACCCCTCAGGACGGATGATCTCAATCACACATCGTGTGTTTTGACGATATAACTCCTTAAGGTGGAATGGGTTGTAGGGCTGGTCCTTTCTCAAGGCCACAAACCGAACCCCATTCGAAGACCAAATGGGTTGTAGGGCTGGTCCTTTCTCAAGGCCACAAACCGAACCCTATTCGAAGACCAAATGGGTTGTAGGGCTGGTCCTTTCTCAAGGCCACAAACCGAACCCCATTCGAAGACCAAATGGGTTGTAGGGCTGGTCCTTTTTCAAGGCCATAAACTGAACCCCATTCGAAGACCAAATGGGTTGTAGGGCTGGTCCTTTTTCAAGGCCACAAACCGAACCCCATTCGAAGACCAAATGGGTTGTAGGGCTGGTCCTTTTTCAAGGCCACAAACTGAACCCCATTCGAAGACAACATGGGTTGTAGGGATGGTCCTTCATCGAGGCCACAAATCGAACCCCATGTGAAGGCTTGGGCGCAGTAGGCTGGTTCATATAGAAAACCACGCTGAACCCCGAGTAACGGGCGCAGTAGGTTCAGGATTAGCCCTGATCCTAACCCCGTGTTGAAGGCTTGGATTATAGGATTGCACCGAACTCCAAGTACGGTTAGTAGGATCGAACCGAACACCGTGTGAAGACTTGAGATGTAAGACCAAACCGAACCTCAAGAGAAAGGCGTAAAGCTTACCCTTGTCAAAGCTGTACCAAAATTCAAAGGCAATGTCCGTCCTCAATTATGGAATATCCACCACAGAGCGGTTGAACGCTAACGTACCCGCTCTACATCTTCGAGGACAGATGAGCATCTCTATCTTTTTAAAAAGTTAAAAGGTAATTCTTGAGATAAAATTTCCCTTCCCAATGTACTTATACTTGGGGACAGGGCATGCTTTAACTTAATTGTCGCTTCTTTGTTACAATTTGTTGTCTTAATCCGGTGTGATAAGTATGCTTTAAGCAGTTAGGTAACCACACAGAACGGATTCGCAAAGCATTGAAAACAATAAAGTGTTTCGTATAGCACTAAGTTATCCAACAATCATACATTCGACGCAAGCAGTTGAAGAGAAGCAACAGTGAATTTTATTTTCAAAAATAAGAAATTATTTAGGTCATAAAATAGTTAAAGCTGGAGCTGATCCCAGTACACAGCTATGAATAAAGCATAAATTAAGGGGCCGGTGCCTGATCCTCCGCAGTGGGCACTCCTGTCCTCTCCATTTTGTCCTCTGCTCCAGTTTGGGAACCTTCTTGCGTTTCAGCTCCAGAGGCAGCGGTGGACGTTGTTGGCTCCATACTTTGACCTTCTGGAAAGGGAGGCATTTCATACAGAGATGCACGGGGTTCATGGTGCGAGCAGTCCTTATGTACTTCGACAAGTTTTCCCCAATGGAATTCAAAGAACGGATCCAATCCGTACAGATTCAGGTTCACTCCAGGGTTACGATAATAAACTTGACGGAGGGCCTGGTCGAAGGATTCATACGCCACATTTTTGCATATCTCCAAGGCTTTGGCAGCCTTGGCCTTCGCAGCAGTTAATTTTCTTTGAACCTTGGCAAAATCCTCTTCTGAAGGCCCAACACTCGCACCACCCTTCTTGAGTTCCTCAATTTGGGCTTGCATCTCCTTCCGAAGGCTCTCCCACTCCCCAAGGTCTTTGTTGCGACCATCTTCCATAATTTTGAGATCGTCAGCAAGCTTAGCCGATCTCTTCTTCTCCAGTTATAATTCTTCTTTGAGGAGGGGTATGGATTTGTTCTGCTTCTGAAGGTCGGCCACTTCCCGCTCTAGAGCCTTGTTGGCAAAATGAACTTGGCTCGCCTCCTCAGTTTTCCTCTGGAGCGTCTCCTTGGTTTTCTTCAACTCCGACTCCATGCCTCTATGAACTTCAGCTTGTTTGGCTGCCCATGTCTCCTTCACCGCAAGTTCGGTTTCAAGTTTTTCAACCTGCTCCATATAATCTGCCTTCTCGCTCAGGGAATCAAGGAGGCCAGACAGCTCATCCAGCTGCCAACGCCCAGCTTTACAAGCACCTCGAACCCCAGCAGCGTCGAGGGAAGGGCGGAGGCAGTATCGTGCCTTTGGAAGAGTGGGAGGCATGGACCCCTGAAACCACAAGTAAGGAGAGAGGAAAGAGTCACGTAGAGGATCAAATGCTGGAGGAGGACCATTCCCAGAGTCCGGCTCTGAAGCATTCTGTGAAGAAGGGGTGGAGGATTTAGGAACGGGCTTCTTTCCCTTGTCCTTCTTCAATCCAGTTTCTTTGAGCGTTTTCTGACGCTTCTTCATAGGGTCATCAGAAGAGGGCTTTTCTTGATCTACCTTTTTTACAAGGTGCCTCTTTTTCTTCTTCCTCTCTGGGATGGCCTCCTCGTCGCCCGCTCCAGTGGCCTCAGCTTGTTTTTCTGTTTCCTCCTCATCAAAGAGAGGAACCTCTTCACATACTGCAGAGGTCAGGGGAATGAGGGGAGTTTTGGTGGCATTCCTCTTCGCCTGGATCTCATTCTCCTCAGAGGAGGAATCACCGTCAGCCATCATGGTCTTTAACGACAACATTTCTGGGCAGGCTCTTTCAATTTGTTCTGCAAAACAAGAAAGGTCGAGTTAGCACATAAGAAGAAAAAATAATCAGAACGGAATAACTATGCAACACAAATAGAGTAAGAGCGGATATTACGGAGGTAGGTGTTTCGGATGTCATCCTTTGCCAAAAGGAGCCTGCTGGAAAATCCTTTGAGGGTCTTCGAGGCCGTCTGCATGGCGCTCAAGACCTCAACAGAATGAGAGGAGAGTTCACTCTCATCTGTGTAATAAGCACGACTCATGAGGAGAAAATGCTCGTGCGTCCAGCTAAGAGGAAACTTGGTAAATCCCTCCTTGTTTCGCCAGAAGACCGGCTTATTCGGTTGAATACGGACCCGCGTGTAGTAATGCTTGAAGGAGCGTCCATCCACCTTCGCAGATTCCGTATAGGATTTGAAATTTATCACCCTTGAGTCACTACGGAGAGTAATGAACCCAAGGCCGCCCTTCTTATTAGCATGGCGGACCACTTGGCAATAGTGAAACAGTTTGGCCACAGTGGCGGAGAAGTTAAAATGCTCCTCCAGAACCTCCAGAGCCCAGACTAGACCCCAACCGTTGGGATGCAGTTGTGTAGGGGCACAGTCTAAGAAGCATAGGACGGCCATCTAGAATTCCGTCATGGGGAAGCGTACTCCCAATTTTAAGAAGACGAAGTCGTACATGTAGACCGACCTCTCATCAGGGACGCTGTGGCATATTATCTCAGAGGGACGTGGTGCCAGCACAGCGTATCGTGCCTTGTACTTCTTGTCTGAGTATATTTTGCAGCGGAAAGAGACCGTGCATTCCTCCTCATTCGCATGGTGCGAAGGGATCTCTAGGAATTCCTCTTCCACCCAGCAGTAGGGTTTCTCCCTGTTGAGCTTTTCCCAGTGAAGCCGGTGTGCCACAATGTTGACACATCCTTCAGCAGAGCGGAGAACTGGTGTTTTTCCACGTCCCGGAAGATCCATAGTTGTGCAGGCACGGTGGAACGCGTACGTGCTGTGGTAAAAAGCAACATCGTCAGAGAGATAACCTTCAGCACTTGACCCTTCGTCAGAGCGGCTGGTAGCCCTCGAGTCAAGGGGAGCCTCAGAGCAATGTTGGGAAGATGACGCTCGTGAGGAAGAAGCTTCAGCTCTCTCTGAGCGACGAGGCCCAGCCACGGGAATATTCCCTGGAATCCTCCCACCACGGTGGCTAAGGGGGGCACGAGAGCCAAAACTCCCCCTGTTTGAAGGACCAGCGTTGCCTGCTCCAGGTCGCATGGTAGAAACAGAATGAACAAAAATTGCAAGGAGTTGAAGGAAAGGGAGGTTACCTAAAGGAAGAAGATCTTTGAGAAGTTTGAAGACGGCAGAGAAATTTCCAAGAAATTTGAGCAGAGGTTCACTAAGCTTGAAAACAAGAGTGGATTCCAAAATCTGCTAAGAGTCCCTTTTATAGGTAACGAAGAGACATAGTGTTCCGTCGAAGGTCACAACGCTTGCCTCAAAACGCAACCTTTCAAATTGAAATGACTCCGTCGTTTCATCACGAATAAGCGCGAAAATTGTAACATTTTAGTAAACATTTTGGCAAAATGGGCCCCCCTTTCAGTTTGAATCCAGGCCCAATAAGCCTAATCGACGGTTACACTCTTGGGTAATGATGGCTCGTGCGTAAAAATATGCATTTAATGTCCAATCATGCCATGCGCATTTAATGCCTTTCAACCACTTCTTGAATACCAAGGGTTTTGATTCTCAAAGACTCTTGGGATTTCCATCATTTATTTTACGCTGTCTGAATCCGTTGTACGCAGCGTGAGAAGAGCGGTCACTCGTTCATTAGAGCGGATGCCACAGAGCTTTCAGAGACCTTCCAGAATGTACCACCAGCATCCAGACTTCTCTAGAGTTATGTAGCTCATATGACCAACTTAACAGTCCCTCATACAAGCTAGGGGACAGATGATCCAGTTTGGATACCGGCCCCGATCTTGTGACGTCAGAGTGACCTCATACAAGGAAAACCGGTGTCCTGGATCAACATTACCACACCAGATATCCGATGTCTGGCCTTCCGTTCTCATCTCACAACCGCCCCACTTATTTTCTCTATAACGGATCATTGTTCATTTTCACAGAACATTTATATAACTGTTGGTTTCTCAGTCACAGCGAGATAAGAGCCCCTAATAACTTATCAGCAAAGATACTGTATGTAGCAAAATATGTCACGTCAATGGCCTCAGAAAGCAAGTGGATGTGTCAGCAGATTATGCAGAAAAGGTGATTATCCTCTCTTCTTCCTATAGGATCGTACTCTGATAATTGACCTACCCTCCTGACACATTCTGAGTGTTGAGCCACCCTGATTGACATAATGTACACGCTATCAGAGCCAGGGGACCCACCTGTATCCAACAACTCATTTTTTCATGTACAACTATAAATAGCTCATTTCAATACACATGCAAGGTGATGTTGTCCTAACTTACACTTTACTATTACAATGCTTGAGCATTCACTGAGTTCTTACACTCTTCTAACTTGAGCGTCGGAGAATCTTCACAGGTGGCACCACCTTTCGCCCCCCTGTAACGCGAAACGTTGGTGTGAAGGATCTCCAGGACAACAAGACCGGCCTCTCCCACTGAGAGACCGGATTAATACACCGGATATTCACTGTTCCGATGTGCAAACCCTAAAAACACCTATATTCTTATGGCTGGTCCCACACCGGATCCTAGACCCCGGTCCAGACCAGTTCAGTTAGCCACAACAAAAAACGATCATAGACTCTTTTGATGCATTATGATCATGGAAATGATAGCCATAGGCTAATTTTATGAAATTCGTTTTCAGTTGGGAGAATTTTGGATAACATTACACAAGGGTTTAAAAGGATCAAGAGAGGAAAATAATTAATTCTCAACAAATACCCAATGAATTTTAGCATTTAATATGGTATTCATGATCAAGAGCGAAAATAAAACCCTCAAAAAAATTTCAAATTCGAGCATAAAATAATAAAGTTATGTTCGCATGGGTGGAAAATCATAATACGTGTCAAAAGATGCTTAAGATGCTTTAATACCATTGCGGAATTTTAAATATGAAATATAAACATATCATAATTGACACATATCATAACAACATAATTATATATCACTAATCATGCAATAAATAACTCAATAAATATGTACCCGATGTGAGACGATGCATGTGATTTTGATTCAATTAAGTGTTTACTACTCCTAATTTGATTTGCCCAAGTTTCACTCTACGGTGTTCATCTAATGAGATAACACACACACACACATATATATAGACAAAGCATATGAGAGTAGGAACCTCTCAATGGGTACTAGGATAGGTCAACTCCACTAATTTATCCTATCAACAAACTCAATTACTTATTTATTTGAATAAATAATTCTATTTAGATTATTATATATTATAATAAGAAAATATAAATATAATAAATTAATAATACTTATCCACTAAATATTAATATAATAATATATTAATTCAAACATCAGAAAATTCCAACATAATAAGTTTAAGGTCGTTTATAAATTATACTATAATGTTTTAAAAATTAACTGATTGAAATAACTTTCATTAGAAAATAAAAAATTATTACAAATAATTTATTTCCGTACATTATAAAATTCTAAGCTTAACATTACTCCCATTTCATAATGCACTTTTATTTTTCTGTCGTCTATACTTTTATAATGCAAATATGCATTGTAAGGTCTTTCTTTTTTTTTGGTGAACCTGCATTGTAAGTAACTGGGTGATCTTTGGGTCACCACATTTTCAAATAACACAACAGCCAAAATGTTTACCATAGCATTAAATTAAAGATTTTTTTCAAACATCAAATTAAATGGACCAATCGTATCAATTCTTTCAAAAATTTGGCTGTTAAATGATCCTATTTAAATTTTTAATAGTAAAGGACCCAATTACATTACATGGGCAACCATTTCTGTAACATTTCAATTTTTTTCGTAACGGGACCTTACATTGGGCTATCAAATTTTTTCATGAAAGATATATGAAATATTCTTTTTATACCGTAACGTAATTAAAATTTTATACAATAAATTATTTATAATATAAATTTGATTGTAAAATTTATCGAAATAAATTATAAATAACTTATTTGAATAAACTATATTAAATATTTTATTAAAATAAACTTAGAAGAGTTATAAGTTATTTCCATAAGTAGTAATCGGGTGTATGATGTATGATTTATATGGGAACTGCAAATGGTAATTGAATGAATTAATGGCAATGGGCCAAGTGTGGATGAATATTAGTCGAATTGGATAAAATGTAGATATGTTTGATTATAGTTATGAACTAGGTGCAGTGCCTAGCTTATGTATAGCTAAGACTAATTAGGAATGAATGATGATGAACATGTGATCATAGGTGGATTAAAACTATGAGTGACAAGTTGAATTGCAGTAGATTTTAGCCAATTAATAGGGTGAAACAGAGGTCCAAGGGGATCTGAAATCCCCAGAGGGTATCAATGGGGCCCTAAACATATTTACAATGTGAGTGTGCAAAGAAATTCATAGTTGAAAGATCTTTAAAAGGTTTTAGGTAACTTAGTAGCTTGAAATTGACATGAATGCATTTAGCCTATATCTTTATGATTTAGATGAATTTTTTAGTATGAACTGCACCTACAGGTTCTGAATGAGTGGTAGATAGTGCCCATGAAGTTTAGTAGCAATTGGAGTTAAAACGGGCAAGTTAGGTAGTGTGGAAGTTGTCTGGAATCCCAATTTTGCATAATTCTACAGATCTGACTATCTGGTAATCGATTACATAATCGTGTGTATGATGTATGATTATGTGGGAATTGCAAATGGTAATTATCAACTAAATATAATCACGTATGATGCATCTACTACAAATTTAAATAAATCACTTTTATGTTATCATTTACTTATTTCAAATATTTTGAATTTTAGGTATGTCTACTGGAAGAAGCAGGGTGAGTTTCCTGGAGATAGATACACATCCATAGATCAACAGACTTGGGATACGTTTGTGGCATCCAGGCATACAGACGACTTTATTGTATGTATCTTTTACTGATTACGCTTTTATAGTTATCAAAGAATGTATAACGTATAAATGTCTTTGAATTGTTTTTGATGCAGGCCAGACGCATGAAAGCACAGGAAATTCAGGGGAAAAATGACTGCCCTCACAGGTTGTCACGTGGGGGTTGCTGATTGTTGGAGGATCGGATGGTGGAGGAGAAAGCTAGGCAACGCCAGGGCAGCCACCCTGACGCCACTATTGTGGATCCCCCCTCCCCACCCGCACAACATGAAAAATGGAAGTGTGTCAGGACGAAGAAGAGTGGTCAGTACACTTCACATGTTGAGGAGGTTGTCTCACGGATTGTAAGTACAAAGCTTCTCAATACTTTTTATGAAACTTTAATTGTACATCAAACCCTAACAACACTAATCACTAACTTTTGGTTGCAGGATTCTTTTGTTGAGCAATCGACCCAAGGGTCATTTGTGTCACCTAGTAGGGATGATATATTGACCACCGCCATCGGCCGACCAGAGCACCCTGGACGAGTACGTGAAGCTGGTCGAGGTCATGGTACGTTTATCTTGATAATCTTAGATTCTTTATGTTAACAGTTTTATTTTTAATTATTCCTTCTCCATAGGCCTTCGAAGCTATTTCGGGGTGCCCCGCCACCCCTTCCTAATCCATATCTGATTTGGAGAAGACCTTTGAGGACAAGGTTACCACAATGGAGGCAGAGGCAAAGGAGGAGATACAGAGGCTGTTTCAGGAGGAGATGGCACGGTTTTGGAGTGAGATGATGGCGTCAATCAGTCAATAATGTCAACCTACAGAACCGATGGTGGACCCACAGGTTATATTATACATTATTTAATTGAATTACTTATGATTCGCTATCATTATTTCTTGAATAACTTCAAAATATTATGTAATTATACAGACTAGGCGGGTCAGCACAAAGGGGTCGTGTGCTGCACCTGATGGTGATGATGACGGCATAAATGTTGGAGACTGTCGTCAGTGTGACCTATTTGTGGATGGAGTGGAAGAGCCAGTTGCCATTGGTTCAGTGTATAACCTAGGCCCTTTGGTTCACCATCAGGCATTGCCTGATGGTGTGTCAAGGATTTCAGTTGTACAGGTCCTTGAGGCAGATACAATTGTTCCCATTCTAACTTCTGAGGTATGACTCGTCGGCCAGGCTGTAGGACACTTCCTTATATGGCTGACCAGACTTGTGTTAGATTCTGGTCCCCAGGTATGCTCTTTACCCAAGCATCAATTATATATTAATTTATGGTTTCAATAATCATAAATTGTTTCTAATTTTTTTTAACTATTTTAGCAGTGTGTTGCCCCATCAGAGAAGCCAGAGCCCCCTTGATCCGATGGAACGACTATGGGAGATATCAGCTGGGCTACGTGATTCTACTATCCCAGTCCCATGGGAGGAATCCGTTTTTGGCCGCCCAAATCCGTTGCCAGTGTACATTACACGACCTGACTTATGTGAGGTCCTAATGGGGAAGACGATGTTGAACATTTATGTGATTCAGTGTTGGGAGTTGTAAGTATAATGTTTTTCGTTCAATGATAGTGTCAATTAAATTGTTATTTTTTACAACACTAAATGTAACACCCTCTGTTACACCTTAATAAATTCTAGAAAAATTCATAATTTTTTTTTACTAAAGATATGATTGTTAAAAAGAAACTATCAGAATAAATTATATACATTATTGCTGAAATACCTCATAAATATTATTAAAACTTTATAAAGTAATTTTACATTCATCCAACGGAAATAAATATTAAACATTATAAGAAAGAGAGGAAACTACATGGCCCAGAAGCAGTTACTTATTAACATTATTTATTCATTGGACCACGGTATTCATACCGAGCCCCCTTTCTAGAACGTGCTATATTTACTGCCGATATTCTTCGATCCTTCCCTCTGAACCATCAATTTAAAACATGTGAAACAAAAACATGGAGAAAGGAGTGAGAAATAGAATATAATATTTCCGAATAAGACATAAGCAACAAAGGGTTTTCACGCAATACTTAATAATATCAATCACAATCACATACACAATCAATTATGAATGCATGAATGTTATGCAATATCTTCATCACAACTTACCTATATATGTGGGCCCTTAAATTTTAATTTGCACTGGGCCAACCAGGAGTTTACACTGTTCCATAAGTTCAGATAATAATAATATGAACAACTCAACTGACATGAAAACACTTAGAGACTAGTCAGATTGAGAAAGTTTTTATTGTGAAAGTACCCGACACTAGGGAGCTACCCCAGGTCCCCTGAAGCACCCTTTCACACCCTCTCATCCCAAGGCTCGTAATTAAGCCTCCTCTAATGTATCATCGGTTTCTATAATCCGTCCCCAGACAATATCATTTTATTTCACTTTAATGATTCATGATGCATGAACTACTCGTGTATTGAGTTGGTTAAGACTTTTAGAAACTCAATTATTAAATCCCTTAAAGGTTTACAACATTATTTCAATAAACTGTACATTTTCTCTAAATTTCTGTCCCACAGAAATAAATTTGGTACAGTTTTCGAATCTCACTGAAATTGAGTTTCTAAGCCTTAAATATCTAAAAACTTTCTCATATAAAACTTTACATAATCTTTCTCAAATTAAATCTTAACAAAGTCAAATTTAGAAATCTCAATTATTTCCAAATATCTTTAGTTATTAAGTTGGAAAAATAAACTAATTTTCTTTTGAAAAATTTTAATTAAAGATATAAATTAATTTTCATAAAATGTCTACTGTCTAAGATAAATACTAATGTTTTATAAAAATAATTTCTAAAAAGAAATAAAAGAAAAATAATAAAAATTTAAAGAATAAGGTAAGAAATTCTTACTGAGTATTAGCTTTTCGTCATGCTCGCTATATGCTTAAACTCCACATTACAATATCAACAATCAGATATAATTAATCACAGTTAAACATCATCAATCACAAATATAATCAATCATAATCAAATCAATTAAATTAAATATCATTAATACATATCATAATTTAATGATTATTAATATAGTTAATTTAAGTCCTTTTGGTTAATTCCTCACATAGGTATATGTAAGTCCATATAATCCAGTCCTTGCATAGGTATAGTTCAGTCCATATGGGTCATAATGGTCCAAGTCCTTGCATAGGTATAGTCCAGTCCATATAGGTCATAATGGTCCAAGTCTTTGCATAGGTATGTTAGAGTTAGTTAAACCGGATATTTAATTTAAAATTTATTATAAATTTTAAGTTAAAAAGTTAATATTTTAAAATAATAATATTATCAGATTTAAAAGGAGTAGGGGACTCCTCCCATTATTCTTATGTCTTTTTATATTATACTCTTATCTCACTCCCCCTTACCTTGAATTGTTACCCAAAATGGATTTGCTTTGCGCCTCCGATTTCTAAAAATATTAATACCAATCTTATTTCAGTATAAGCATAAGACGAAGATTAAGATTACTACTTAAAACAGAAATGGTAAATTTTGAATAGTAAATAGTGAATAGTGAATAGTGAATAGTGAATAGTGAATAGTGAATAGTAATAATAAATAGTAAATCGTGATTAGTAACGGTAAATAGTAAATCATGAATAGTAACGGTAAATAGTAACAGTAAATAGTAATTTACTATTTGAATAGTAATTTACTATTGAAATAGTAATTTACTGTTGAAATAGTATTTTACTATACAAAATAGTAACTTAAAATAATATTATTTCTAGTATAATAACAGATTTCTAAAAACGATATAAAAATAACCCTAAAAAATATAAAAGAGAAGTATTCTAACCTTAGGATTTTGGCAGAACCTTCTCTCCAAAAACTTTTCTTCTCTCTCTCACTTCCACCACTATCTCACTAGCACTACTGTATTAAGAAAACTTAATCTGAAATTGTGAATTCTAAAGAAGAAATCCTTCGGTATTTATAGGAAAAAATTTACTATGCATTCTATTATTTTAATATAAAAGTACTATGCATTTTTGAATTTTTTATTTCAGGTTACTATACAATTTTTGAAAATTTCGTACATGCACAGTGTTTTGCATAGTAACGTCGGCAGAATTATTAAGCCAAATAGTAACATTTCACTCGGTATATTTTAAATATTCAAAATGAGTCCTTTTTGAAATTTAGCGATATTATATCAGTCCTCACTAATTTTATAATAAGTAATATAAATTTGAAATTTAAAAAATCTAAAATTTTCTGTTAATAAAAATTTATTGATACGTTTCAAATTTTTTAACGATTGGAAAAAATCAAGATTTTTCTCAAACCGATAATTTTTAGATAAGTCTACTTGAAATGGATTTTAAAAAATTTTCTTATAATTTCAATTCACTTTCTTGTAAATATTTTTAATTTAAGTCACTTATATGAATTTAAAATTATTTAAAAAATATTATTTTTATTAAAAAATTCCAAAATTCCAAAAAATTCCAAAAAATCATAAATAATACGTAGATTAAAAAGTTCTAAAGAACCATAATTTAATTCCTTCAAAATTTTAAAATAAAAATAGGGGTGTTACACTAAACGTCTACAAATTAATTTGATTAGGTTTTTACATAGACTTTGCATAGAGAGGGGTGTCCATGACATTTATGGTTTCCTAGAGCCCTCTCTAATATAACTTCGCGGGAACAGCAAGGTGGAGATTCAGGCATACATCCAGAATTAGATGTATGACTCGAACAAGACTGTGTACCTTACGCCATATCATAGAGAGTAAGAGTCTAGTAAATAATTAGTTATTGTTGTTAATTTTAATCATGGATTGCGTTATTACTAATCAATCTTCATTGCAGCGCTCACTAGTATAACGTCTCGCCTCAATATTAGGCGATAATCACTAGATTAAAGTTAATTAGACGCACCGTGCTATGCTAATCAATTGGAATGTAGAGAAAATTTTTCACTAAAGGAAATTTACACCTGTCAAAATGAAAATAGTCATGTATTCCCTGTTTAAGGGGCCCAAGATAATAAATAATAAATGGAAATAAAATAAGTAAATCAAATAATTAATAATGAAATTGGTTAAATAAAGCAAAAGAAGAAAATAAGATCAGGGGCTTCTCGCTTGAGCGAAGCCCTGACTCGCTTAGGCGATTCCAGTGAAAGTCGCTCGAGCGAGTTCCTACTCGCTTGAGCAAGATCCATATTTTGTTCCCAGGCGAGCCACGATCACGCTTGAGCGAGAGCGTCTGTGACGCCCCAAAATTTTGAAACAAATTTTTCACGTTTAAAGAATCATTTTTGAAATTTGAAATTTAAATTTTAAGGTCACATAAAAATTAATAAATGCAGAATATTACCATGCATACTAGTCGTGAACGAATAAAACATAATACATTTATATAGCGGAAACGATAAATAAGATTACAGTACTTGGTACATAATATTATTACAACCCATTAAAATTCAAATGAAATCATAGTCCAAGCAATAAAATATAAAAGCTTCATTAATTACATCACTCATCAATCTGTATAGCATGCACTGTAAAAATAATGTAAGAGTGAGACAGAATATAGAATAAATATAAAATAAATAAAATTACACAAACACAACCAACAAACCATAATGATATGATGAATATGCCAAACAGGTCATTTGCATTTAATAATCCTTAATTTAGTCAAATGATGTCATACTGGATCCATTTTGGTTTGGTGGGAATACTGCAGTAAAAAGTCTCATAGAGACACAAGTAGGACTTAGCATAATGCCATGAATCCCTACACTCCATGGCGCTTAAGTACCGAAGTACACAAGTAGGACTTAGCATAAACCATGAATCCCTACACTCCATGGCGCTCAACGAAAATAGGGCTTTAACTCATCATAGAGTAACCCCCCACCAGGGTAGGCAATCATGGAACCCCTAAATTCCATGGTGCGTCCAAATGCTTATGATGCATGAATGTCTTTAATTCTCTTTATTGATTTAACATACCATGATATCAATATTTCCATAATCACTTGGAAAACCACAAGTCCTCAAAGGACACATCACATATAATAATTTTCAAAATCATGGATTTACTGTTTCAACAACATATCTCAATAAATCACAAGGCATTCATGTATACATTAATTTAGTCATTCATAATCATTCATGACAAAAATATATATATATATATGCTGTATGTCATGTATAGGACACTCAATAACATCCATAATAATCAATAATCCCTCACTAATTCAATAATAGATCATTACTCATATGAGAAATATCATTTTCGTCCATAATAACCATTATAGGTAAGTTTTAGCATTTTACAACAGCAACATACGTTAGTAAAATAACCATAACGTGAGCAAATTAAATCCTCTTTAAGTTTTAATTGGCTAGTAGGATGATATTGATACGATGAATTAAATAGAATCGGTTTGAATGGAGTTTTGAAAAGTTATGTTGTCCAAATTCCACATTCTGCATGTTTTTCTGATAATCTCGCTCGGGCGGGATGGGTTCTCGCTCAAGCGGGAGCCCCTTCTATATGGCAATCGGTTTCTAGGCAATTCTCGCTTAGGCGAGAGTGAACCTCGCCCAGGCGAGTTTGCCCCAGTATCAGTGTTTGGCTACTGGATGAAATCCGCCCAGGCGAATGGGGTCTCACCCGAGCGAAGGGTCTTGAGGATGGCATTCGCCCCAGCGAGTTGAGTGAAAGACCAAGTGCTAAAAGAGAAAGGGAGATACAGGGGGTCACTTCGCTCAAGCGAATCCGACTCGCTTGAGCGAGACATACAAGCCTCGCTTGGGCGGAGCCAGCGAGCGTGGGCGAAAATCGTCTAGAACTGAATTCAATACCGACTCGCTCGAGCGAGCACCTCCACCGATGCCATTCGCTCCAGTGAAATTTGGCCAGTATCTAAATTACCCATCACTCGTTCAACAAGACTCAAAATCCCTGAAAAACCGACTCCTAGCACTCGGGTTTTCATATAACTAGAGCTACAAATATCCTTTTAACTTGAAACCACTTTTTATAGATCCATAACATAAATATCTACAACTTTTGTGAAGACATCAAAGTCTAAAAACGTATGTATAATTCCCAGAATATTAATATATACACAAAATAGAACATACGTATTCCTAACAGACATGCTGTAGTATTTTGGCTATAACTCATGTTATACATATCCAAATCAGTCGGTTCAAGTCTCAAAATTCACATAACACAAAGATCTACAACTTTGATGAAGAAGTGATAATCAAATTCACAAGTTTTCAGCTTCAAAATTGAGCAACAATTTACGAAATAATTCTGGAATCCTAGAACAGCATACAATTCTACTCATTTCATATTTATTCACAACCCTGTCCCCTCTTACCTTGATGAAGGGTCTTAGATTGGTTAAAAAATGTTTTCTTCTTATTGTCCTAGCTTCGAATCAGAGTGGCTTGTACGTAGAGAAGGAAATAAGAAAGAGAGACTTTACTAATTTTTGGTTTGTTCTGAGAATTCAGACTTGGAAAAGGCGTGGCATTGATTTAATAATGTACAAGGCAAGTGGGAGACAAGCTTTCTCATGACTGGAGGTTAGGTGCATCAATTATGGAAATAATAGAGGTTTTAGATAAGAAGTGAGCTGTATTTTGACCATTACCGCCGCCTACCTTGTATGATTGGAGTAGATATATTAAAATATATATATACTAGATGACATGATTGGTGTAAAAGATTAATTCTGACACTGGTTCGGTATTCTGGGGATATTTACCGACTGGAACTCTACCGGTCAGTGTATTTACCGACTGGAACTCTACCGGTCAGTATATTTGCCGACTAGAACTCTACCGGGTCATTCCGAGAAGAATTCATCAGAGTCTCTTAGTTCAGAACTGCTCCACTCGGAAGGGAATTTGGTAGGACATGTTTCTGCGTTAAACACTCGATCAGCTTTTCCTTCCTCAGAATGACGGTCTCATCCGGACTCATCAGAATTATCTCACTCGGATTTATATATATCTGCCTAAAGTATTCTTTCAAAGCCACTATTCCTTTCCGAATGGATCCACTCGGATATTTCCCGGACTGAATTTCTTCACTCGGAAATATTTCTCACTCGGAGTTATAGTCTATCCAGATGTACTCGTACTGGAAATAATTCACTCGGTAACCTCAATCGGTGACATGTCACACGGGAATCGGAAATGTATCACCTGGTGTTATCTCACTTGGTGCCATCCCACACGGAAGTGATGTACTCGAAAAGTTACACTCAACTCTGAACTAACCCACTCGGAAATTCACTGCTCGGACTCATCTTGGTCCGAGAAGTACTCATTTGAAATCAGCTTTTCTTCGGTTGGAAGTACTTCTCTCGGAAATGTTCACTCGGAGATGTTTCATTCGGGAATGAGGCACTCAAAGGCGTTTGACTCGGAAATGAGTCATTCGAAGATGTTGGACTCAGAAACGAGTCATTCGAAAACATTTGACTCAAATCTTTCACCCAGAAGTGGTTCTCTCAGACACACTTCACTCAGAAATGTCTCCGAGACCAGGACTCCACTCGAAAGTGGTCCTCTCGGTCATGACTCACTCGGAAAGCATAAACTTCACTCGGAATTTCTCTCGGTCACTCGGAAACATATTCTTTTCTTCACTCGAAAAATATTATTTCTAACCTGATTCACTCGAAATTTCTTGTTCACTAATATTTTACTCGGTAATGACCCAATCAGAGCGCTACCAAAGGTTAAGACTAAAGAAAACTACTTGAACGAATCAAAAGATGCTTCAATTCACAGCCAAACTTATGTAGAAAGTTAATATAACTGGATAATATCATTAATGATCTAGATTAAAGATGATTATACATGAGATTGAAATCTTTGGGATGTTACAGCATCCATGCGTATCAGGTCCTTATTTTTCTTGAGCGAGAATTTTCTCGCTTAAGCGAAATCGGCCCGGTGGCACCACCATCGCCACTCGCTTAAGCGAATCGTTCTCGCTCGGGCGGAATTACTCCAGTATCTAAACTCCCCTCCCTCGCTTGGGCGAGTCACATTCGCCCAAGTGAAATAGACACAGAATCCATTCCTCTGGCCCTTGCTCGAGCGAGACAAAGTCTGTTTGAGCAAAATTCATCCAGTGACTACCTCCCCTGATGCAAGCACTTTTCGCCTGAGCGAGAATCATCCCCGTTTGAGCGAAACTAACACAGAAACAATTCCTCTGGCCCTCGCTCGAGCGAGACTGAATCCACTTGAGCGAGATTGGGCCAGTGACCATATTACAGGTACAGAGCACTCTCGCTTGAGTGAGAATTCACCTCGCTTGAGCGAATTATGTAGTACAATCGAGGAAACTTGAAGTTTCCACACAATCCATCATGCTCAAACCTTTTACATGCATTGATTGGCCTAATTTACCCATCAACATATATTCAAGCAAGAAATTAAGATTGATTCCAATTACTTATGCACCTCAATTCAAATTTCAATTCATCAATTGTATCCCAATCAAGCTTATCATCTAAACACTAGCAATTCATACACAGTTCATATGCAATTCACATTCTAATCATCAAGGCAATGAGCAATCTTCACAAAGATAAACAAGACCTGCCCATGTAATTCATCATCTACATACATGTATAAGTTTCATGTCAATGTATATATATCCAATTCATGAAGTTTAACACAGCCATGAACCTCTCATTACCTGCTCATCATGAGTTCATCTTCTCCTCAACCATCATGTAAATTCTACTCATTATTTATCACAAACATTCATAACTCAAGTTATCAGTATTCCTAACACCACATAACCATATGGACTACATCCTAGATCAATCCCATACACATAAGAATTTTGTTATAACCTTACATACATAGAACATATTACACATTGCACACATCATTTTATTCATAATTTCCTCAGCTCCTTGGCATCAGTCCTCCGCTTAGCGCACCTCCAGGGCTTCAACCTCTTCCCTGTCACTGGTTACTAAATTAAAATAAAACCACAGCAAGGGTGAGTGTTTGGTATCATAATTAATCTAGAATGGTAATTAAATAACAAAATACATGATTACCACAGCGTTATCACTAATACTAATTCACTAACTCTACCTTATGCAATCAATTTCACTTTTCATTATCCACCAATTCGTACTTACAGATCCTTAGTTTCATTCAAGTTTCAGTATCATTAAAGTGCAATTCACAGCCAACAAATGTAATAGAGCATATTCACATCATCACACAATGCCAACAATTTCATCGAATAACACAACTGACTCTCACATAAATTTGATGCCTAGTATCCGGATACTAAAGGATCGGCCTTCAGCTGGGGGTCCTTCTTGACACCTTGTGAACTGGTCCACCGAGTCCTGCTTGACTCTCCACCTCAACCACTGGGTCCTACTTGACCACTGGGTAGCTTAACTGAGCACAAAAACCATGGGAGCCAGAAAACAAGGGGCTATACATACCGTCGGTCGCCCTACACTACATAATCATACATATACATTATATTCCTCATAATACATATCATGTGGCCATCAATAACATATCATACTCATCAAATGGGTGACCAACTTGTCAAGCTCGTCATCATAATGCCACTATACACATCAATTTATCACAATTTAGAACACTTTAATTGAATAATCACTATAAACTATCTACAATTCATATTCATACATACATACACATACAAGTATTATTTAGTAACTTTTCCCAGCATTTCAATGTTTAGTTAGACGATTCAAATCCAACGTACACCCCTATTCTAATTAATTACGACCCGAACACCCCCTTACCTTGATTCCAAGCTTCGACGATTTGTTCTTGATGTCGGTTGCGTCCTCTAGGTGCTTGGTCCAAGGTCCTACTTCCGAATCCAACACCTGCTTCACCACTCGATCCTTCGACGTCCGTTTTGCTACCTACGGAGGTCGAAATGCAAAACCCTTTAACGTTATACTACTTTTATTGTTCTAAATACCGTTTTCAAGCTCACATGCACTAGAGGAGTAGAAAACAGAAGCTCCTCCCTCCATGAATAGCCATTGGCTAGAGAGAGAAAGTGAAAGGAGAGAGAGACAACTCAATTTAATGGGCTCGTAATGCTCACCTTGAAGTCACGATCCCAAAGACGTAGTTACTTTGAAGTTTCGACACAAAACGGACCTCCCCTTGGAAGCACCAAGCTCACGACCAAGGAGAGGTAGAAGAAGAAGAGAGCTCGTGTGAAAATGAGGAAGGAGAAGGTGAATTTTGATTATTTAAGACTCAAAGGAAAAATGGTCATTTCCTATTTCTTTTATATTTTTCCCTTAAAGTTTTAATTAAAACTTTTAATTTTAACCCTTATTGATAATTCTAAATTCATTTTCATCCAATTACATCTCATTTTAACTTCTTATCCAATCAATCAAGTGAATTTATTTAGTTCCATGATATTTAATTATTTATAATTGAATTTATAATAATAATAATAATTCCAAAATCTCAAATAAATTTCTAAGGCAATTAATAATATTTTTCACCAATCAAAATTTTAACTAAATTATTCAGGATGTTACAACTAGCAACTGTTGGTCATTTGCCCGAAGGACGACATTGCTGCATGCTTCTGTTCATTGCATGGGAGTCCCGGTGCGGACTACATGAAAATACTCGTTGG
Source organism: Clitoria ternatea (assembly GCA_037962975.1). Taxonomy (NCBI): domain Eukaryota; kingdom Viridiplantae; phylum Streptophyta; class Magnoliopsida; order Fabales; family Fabaceae; genus Clitoria; species Clitoria ternatea. The sequence goes on from CM075674.1 coordinate 59,408,820, forward strand.
GTAAGTTGATTTTAAAAAATTAAATAACTTTACATATTTGATTAACTAATTCTATTAACTAAACTGATGTTTTATTCTCTTATAGGGCTTTAATTGGGTACCATCGACTACACGACAAAGTGACCAAGAAAAAACTAGAGTTGGTCTTCCCAAAAGTAAGTACTTTAATTAATAAGCATTACTTTCAAAGTTACCTCAATTAGTAACAAAAACAATAACCAATTGTGAATTCAATGTATGGTATCTTGTAGTCTTATCGGCAGGATGACACCTTTGAGTGTGGGTATTTCGTGATGAAGACGATGCTCACCATTGTCCAATTCGGTATAGTAGATGGATGGACAACTGTAAGTTTTCGCTGCCTACTTTAATTTATTTGGTTTTTACATACTACTATTACAATTTGTTACTCACCTATTAATGATTGTGTCTTCTTTGCAGCACTTTCAAGACTCCTCCTCAATGTTCCCTGAAGGATACATTGACGAAATAAAAAACCAATGGGCCACCAACCTTCTTCAACTTAAGAAAGGACTCAAATAGACTTTTATCATTTATTATATTATTAGTGTGTAGTTATATATCTATTATTGTGCATTTTATGTACCATATTTGATATTTTTATTGGTTTAATGAAATTTATTCATTTTTATTATTTGAGCGATATATTATATGTATCATTGGGCTGTCTGGTTATAAATTCTGCTTGTAGGTTTTGGGAATGAATAGAAAACAAAAAAAATTAAAAAAAGGGTTTTAAGCACGGTTATGCCTTAACCGTGCTAAAAAGTGCCTATATGCGAACACGGTTCAAAAGAACTGTGCTAAAAGTGCCCATCTACGAACACGATTCAAAAGAACCGTGCTTAAAAGTGTCCATCTACGAAAACAGTTCATAATAACTGTGCTTAAAAGTGTCCACTTACGAACACTGTTCAAAACAACCGTGCTTAAAGGTGACCTTTAGTGTATTGTGGATTCTTTTGAGTAATGTATATGGAAATACCCGTTGATTTCTTATTAACACTCTTTTGATCACAACTGGTACATTCCAAAATAACAGTTACACGGATATCTTTAACCAGCTAGCTTCGGGTTCGAGTGGCATTTCACCCGTAACCACAACTCATCCGCTGATTCTTCAACATCAGTCGGTTCGGACCTCCACTTAGTTTCACCCAAGCTTCATCCTGGTCATGGATAGATCACCCAGGTTCGGGTCCATAAGTAATGACAATTGCCCTATGAAGAATCGCTTTCACTACGGCTCCGGTGGATAGAGATACAAAACAACTCATGAATTTCAAAATTTTTCTTTGGCCAAATTATAGATTAGAAGACTTAGACCGTGCACTTAGACCGTGCTTAAAGGTCCCTACCTACTAACACGGTGGCAACAAGCACGGTTCTGGAACCGTGCTTAAAAGTCCAAAACAACAGTGCTTAAAACCCCTTAATCCACTCGTGAAGGTTGTATAAATTTCACCCTAAACACTAATTGTCAAAGAATACATTAAGAACTAACTGTGCTTATGAATCCATTAATTGGTTATGAAGATGCTTCAAACGGTCAATCAATTGATGATGATCCTATAGCCATCCCCTTGGTGCCAACCATCGTTCTTGTACTTAGATAATTTTAATCAATTTATTTTCTTTGCATTCATTGTTACTTTATTGTATTATTACTATATATATTGCGATTTCACTTATCATTTGCAATTCTTAGTTATTTTATGATGATTAAAATTGGCTTTCATATTGAGTTCCTCAAATTTTATTGATGATATAAGGTGTTTATTGGATTTTATAATAGTTTTCTCACTGCAAATTTTGAAGAATAGAAAATAATGTTTAAAAATTGTCATGCATATAGGCCGAAGCTAACTAGCACTATCATCCTCATTTACCATACAACTCACTTGAATTACACCTCAGAAACGTAACCACTATGTGTATGAAGCTTACCCCATCTCAAGATGAGCATTGAGTTTATTAACTATAACCACACCAAAGAAGTAAAATATTTTCATAAACATATTATTGTAGCATGAAAAAGAGTACATGATTCATTTTGAGCCATATATCAACATAACTTACTAACAGAGTCTTTAGACCTCTAAATTAAAGAAAAGTGTTTTTATACGTCAGAGTATGATACCCAAAGAAAATATTTCTACTGAACCTATGATTACATGAATCGTACATGGAAAGCTTGTAAAAGTGACTTACGTCCCACTTACACTCCAATTACATCTATCATCACTGTTATATTTTTAATGTTAGTTTGGTATCTAATAATAGAAACAAAGTTATAAAAATTAAAAATTAATATTCATGTTTCAAACTATTCGAAACGTTTAACCATAATTTTTTTTTTAAGTTGGTTGGGAACCAAACACCCTATAGTGAAGTGAATTCATAGAATCTTAGTTATAGTAAACCCCTAGTTCACGGTAACTGCCATTATAATCCATGACTTATGATGCATGATAGTAAAGTCTTTCAGTTGATTAAGGAAACAACTACTTGAGAGTCGCTTTCAATATACAGCAACCTCCAAGTCACTTCCATATATAATAACCAGCTAATAAGAGCACTAAACCTTCACAGAAAGAACAAGAGGGGTTCACTTTTTCATATTAGTTTTCAACCACAGGAAACTACGAATCCTCTGCTGGCCAGGCCACTTCCATTCTCATAAGGATCAACCTCCAAGATTAGCTCATAAGACAAACTCCAAGTTACTTGCATCATTTGGAGGTGTTTGATGCACTTGCTCCTCGCCTTTGAACTACTGGAAAAACGTTGTTACCACCTCCATACTCCTTCCTTAACACGTCCACCCACAGAGCTTCAGGTTTTGTGACTCAACCCCAGGACAGGACAACTTCATGATGATGAGGCAATATTAAACTCATGGACCCGTTTTAAACCCTAGCCACCATTCGTCTTTGCTCTACAGACACCACTCCAAGCTACTATATTCCAACCTCTCACGTCACTTTTCACATACCATATGAAACCTCTCATAACTTTCTCGAGTTCCCCATATAGGGACCATTTTTCCTTCCCATATGGATCAGTTTCCATATGTTGGCTTCCACTTCTCTTCGAATTAGATGCCCCAACCTCTCAAGGAAAAGTACAAACAAAAAGAGTGATACGTAAAGTCTTTATACTATCTAATATATATATATATATATAGAATCACTGTGTCATGTAATGTTGATATAAATGAAAGTTTTTCAAGATATATCTATTTTTAATTATTGTCATCGTGTTTTAAGGAAACTAACACAATGTTTCTAGTAAGATATAGACATTAAGGCAACATAATTGTATATTCTACAAAATTGTAAAGAAGTAGGGTTATTTTTGGAGTAAGTTATCACATATACTTTCATTCTAGGTTAAATTATTCAAACTAATATAACTAAAATATTTCTACTTTGTCTCTTATTCAATGCGAGAAATACTCTAAATTCTTAAGAGAACTTGAGTTTGATATTACAGATAATGAGTTAATCCAATAATAATATTAGAATATCTAACTAGTCGGGTAAATCAAGTTCAAGATAATAAATTAATCAATTTAAACTTTGTAACATGTGTTATGTTGTACTAGGTTCTAGGTCTAGTATCTAAAATCCATGATCTTTTATTTATTTAGTTATGTTAGGGACCTAAAAGAAGAGTGGGAAAAATGACCAATTTAACTACCATATGAATATAAGTTTAACATGCATAGTTGGAACAAGGGATATATATGAACTACAATATGAAGTATGTGTACATGGAACGAGTGACAACTAGAAGATGATTTACGGAATGTTCATTAACATTATTGAATAGCATTGCACTAGGGAGCCAATGAAAAAGTTGATACTCTTTATGTATGAATGGTTTGATAACACACTCGGTTAAAAGATAAAGTCAATTATCAATTTTCTTTGGTTGAAGTCAAGAAGTGTCAACATTATTCTAATTACAACCATTTATTTTTTGCACAATAAGATGAACAAGTTTACTATACATGATTCCTTGAGGTAGTGTTTGGTATAAGATTTCTTTTTAAGTAAGATTCCGGGAATGTGTTTTCTGGGTAACTTATTTTCCATATTTGTTATTAAGAAAATTTACCCGGGAATCTTTTTAGTTTTTTCTATTTCCATATTTGGTATTAAAAAAACTTACCTGGGGATTTTTTTATTTTATGAGGATTTGGGAAGAAAATAGGGGGCATTTTTGTCCTAAAATTTTTTATTCCCGGGAATGTATAGGAGACCCACCTGTTGAAATAAGAAAGTGAAACTTTTAATTCCTTCATAATTAAGTTTCATGAGAATCTCACATTCCTGAGAATATTTCTTTTATCTCATACCAAATATGGGTAAAGAAATATTTTAAATAATATTCTCAGGAAAGTTTAAAGATCCCTCGTATCAAATACCACCTGAATGTCATAGAGATTGGTTAGTTGTTATCAGGACTAGAGCCCATAATGTAATTACAGATAATGTAATTGATCTTGTTGACGAAACTTATCAAGATATCCAGGAAGACACTGAAGACTTCATGTGGCATTGCAAATTGAATGGGATGAGTACACAGGTGGACTAGCAGATGTATGTTGCAGGTGAGTAAGTTGATCGAGTTACATGATAGTTTAGACATTGAATCAAGAAGCGAGATGAATTTGTTGACATTAATACTGATAGGTATTTTATAAATAACTTGCTCCTAACTTATAATGATTTTAGAATTCATGTTTGTATTTTTTTTTTTTTGTTACAGATGACTAACTATTCATCTACACATGATCGTCCATAATTTGGTCGAGGCTGACCATGTGAACGTAGACGTGGTATTGGTACCATCCCTACCCAAACAACCACCTCTACCTAGACATACCACCCGAAACCACCTTCACCTCGATACCCACCTCTACCCAGACTTGATATAAAATCAGTTCTATGTGTGTTGGCACAAGACAAAGTTGTAACATGTGCCCTTAGATTACTATCGTTGACCTACCAAACACAGTTGTCTTCTGAAACCTACCACTATTGATGATTCATACAGTGGATACAACACTTCTAGCACACTCCATGGCTAAAAATTGTATAAGTAGGCTTAAGTTATTTCAAAGTTAATACAATAAAAAAATAATTAGTAGTGCAGCAAAGTTTAATTTATGCACCTCTAGCTCCATATATATGATTGACGACCATATGTGTAATAGAACTACCTTTTTCGCAGGGTCTTATCAGGTAGCATCTCTGCTCTATAACAAAATGTTGCAGAAGGTCTTCACAACAATGTGTAAAATTAATGAAATCAGAGGAAAGTGCCAATAGAATTTTAACCTCATTCATATTTAGTAAACACAATAAATCAGCCAACCCTCATAAGGTACAAATTAAAAACTTACTGCATGTGCAGGAACATGAAAGCAAATGAGAAGCAATAGCATCTCTGATGTAATCTTCCTACAAAATATGCACGTTAAAAGAATACCACATTACAAATTTTAGTTAAGCATGATGCTAAAGAGTAACCTGTATAACATTTAAACTCCAACTTGCATTCAACTCCTTTCTTATTAGTAAAAACTAACAATTAATTTTGGTTTATTTTAAAAAAATTTAAACTCCAACTTGTTCATTTAACTGTATCAATTCCAATATTTGCCAATGAATTGCTTTGCGTGCATATACATCTAAAGAAATACTTTAAACATACATCAAAACAATTATAAATCGATTTTCTAAAGTTATACTAATCCAAAGTTCTATTTTAATATTGTAAGTTTCTATTTTTAAATTTTTATGTTTTAAATTGTAATTTTAAATTTCTAAAATTCTAAATTTCATATTTTTAATTTCTAAAATAGTGAATATTCTAAAGTGTTAATTTTTAAAATTTTTATTTTTAAATTTCTAAAGCTCTAAATGAAATCTATCCTAAAATTCCTGCTGTCAAATTACAGAACAATATATAATAACAAATATCAATATTTTTTAAAGTGTAATAATATAAATCATTTATGATAAAGTTCTTGTAAGTATATTAATAAACCTTAAAACATGAAAAGTAAAAGAACCAAAAAGGTCAATAAACTTAAAAATAAAGCAAATTTTAATTTATTTAAGTTGTTTTTTTTGTGTCATTAGTACAATACAATGAGTAGGACACCAAACACTCTAAACACAACAAAAGTAATTTGTAAGAGATTGAGATGAAAGTCTAGAAACGTTCCAAGTGAAAATTGATATGAGGTGAGAGTGCTACACAGCCAACAATTAATATTTTCAAACATTGTGCCAGATTCATGCTCTTGGCCCTTCATCATGTAACTATCACATGATCTACACCGTTGTTTTGTTCGGTGTCTTCCACTTTCCGGTGGTTGTCTGGTGTTTTTGAAACTATGTGCATCAGGGTTGTGAATTGATGCAACGTTGTGTTGCATAGCTGTGAATCGACTCTAGAGGCAAAATTTCAATATTGTTCAAGTACGTAAATTCTTTGACATGTGTTTGATTCCTTTTGAAAAAAATTAATTTTAAAAAAATATGATCAAGAAGACCCTATATATGATAAAACACGTTCTTGTGATAAAAATTCCTTAGAAGCAGTCAACTAAAACTGAAATGTGGGAAATCAAGAAAATCTTGCACTTGCTTATACTTATTCTGCTTGCTTGATATTTTGGCAAAAATCTCAGCTTGATTTAAAAGCTGTATCAGATGCACAGCTGAAAATATCTCAGCTGTAAATAACATAAAGCTGACAGATGCTTTACCAAAATGATTTTTCTTCTAGATAGTATATTAATTAACCTACGTATTTATTAATTTGATGCTATTAAATGTGGGATAACTTACTATATATATGTTCAATTTAGCTTGTGAGAGGATCAAAGATTTTTTTCCCTGTGGAAAGATCTTATGTAGAAGAAAAAGAATGGAACTCATGGCCAACTTTGTCTAATTATTCTATTTGATTTTTTTATTCGGATTGTTAAGAAAACTGGAATTCAATGTTACTAATTCAACCTCTAATAATTGATCTAGTTTAAAAGAAAAAATAATTAATTAGTTTTTCTATAATAACATATATCTTTTTTTGGGTAAATCTTATTTAAATCGGGAACATTTATATTGTAATGTAATTAATTCTCCTAACAAATATATTTTTCTATCAACAAAACTTAAATCCGAGTCCTTATTTTAGGAGAAACAAACATATGTATCACTCGGTAAATACGCTTAATTAGTTTTATTTGTATAGATAAATATAAATTAAATGCACCCAATTACCTTAAAATGCATGCAATAATTTCATGACATAAGGAAACTGTACCGTGGAAACGTTATCAAGATTCCATCTTGAAAATTTTGTCTCTCTGGAATTGTTTTATGGGTTTTGAAAACTTTGAAAGAATAGACAACGTGTGTTTGGCACAAATGTGGTAAAAGTTGTTTAACAACAATGTGAGATAAGAATTTTCAGAACATTTCTTCAAATAACCTTAAAAAAACAGTATAATAAGATGTATTCACCGAAGAAATTGCTTAATAATATTCGAGAGCTACTAGAATAAATTGTTTCAAAAAATTGATGTACCCATAACGAATAGAAAAGGATAATCTATATTTTAGGATAAAATTTAGCTCTTTTATACATTCATATTTGACTTTTCTGTTATATATAAGTACATATAAATTTATGGAGAGACCAATGTAAATGAGATGGTTACATGTTATATGAGTAAACTTATTAATTTATCTCCCACTTATACATTAAATGAGATGGTTACATGTTATATGGTAATGCTTACATTTTATACATTCAAAAATATTTAAAATTTAAATGAACAACGATCTAAATGCACGATCGTATAAAAATAAGGATGAATTGATAGGTTTACTCTTTGTATTTTCACAACGAGCATGCACGTATGCTAGTAGCTATATTTAGGGAAAAAACACTGTATAAATGAGACATTTTCAGTTGATTAATTTTTTTTATTAAAATTATAGAAATTTTATTCAATTTTTTTTAATAATTTGAGATACAAAAATATTTAAATGTGTCATGATTAATTTTATTTAATATTTTTTTTGCAATTGACAATCAAGCTAATAAATCCATTTAAGGTCTGTTTGGTAAAACCAATAGATAAGTTAACTAAAGTTTAAAAAAATTAGTTAAAAGAGGATAAATTAACTGAAAATTGAAAATTAGAAGTTGATATAGCTAATCTTTAACTAGTTGAATAAAAATTAAAATATATTTGATAAAACTAGTTGTTCAATGTAAAATCACATAAAAGACATATTTTCTTCTTGAACTGGTCTATGTTGGGATCCAAGGTCCATCAGCCCTCTGCTGTGCACCAGCCCCACGCGTATCGTCAGCCCTCTGTTGTGCACCTCACGCTACGCGTCAGCCTCACGCGTAGCGTGAACATGACAGTAACAACACCTGATGTTGTTACACATTTTACACTATTTAACCAACTTTTAACCTACCCAATTAGCCCGTTTTAGATCCGATTGTCACGAAACTTTATGGGCCACATGTTTTCCCCATTTCGGAACTGCTGGCGCTGTCCGTTCGCCAAAATTCCCACATATGCTCAAGTTATGTGTGAAATGCAGTTTAATCCATTTTGGTACAAAACCCTTGCACCAAGCACCCTAAATGGGTTTCAAATGGCCTAAGTCAATGCACACAGATTCTAAATATCCTAAGGAACCTATTCATGCATTCCATGGGTCCCAAAACCCGCTAGATTTCCAATTCATCTATCTAGTTCCTTATATTTATAAAAACCAACTATATGCATGATTTACTAAATTAATCCAAACATCAATCAAGTCATCTATCTATCATTTTCCATATCACACACGATATTCATGCATACAGCAGAACCTGCCCATACACATAACATTCACATGTCAATGGCTCCGTGCCACGATTCACATCAATTATCATTAATTCATCACACCACATCAAACATAATCCTAATAAATTCATTACACATAATTTGTTATCTATCACACACATAATCATACATTATATATTACATTCATTCGTTTATTCATCCTCGTGCCTTGGCATCAATCTTCCACTTGGCGCACCTCTGTGGCATTAGCACCATCCCTGTCACTGGTCACTAAAATGAAACAACAGCAAGGGTGAGTGTTTGGAATATCATAATTAATATAGAACGAAATAATAGGATCTAACAATACCTACAATTTATATAATGAAATGATTTCCTCCAATTCCCTGCACTCATTCATATAAGTGTGCATATGTATATATATATATATATATACACTCATATACCAGTCATCTCTTTTCCTAATTTCCCGCTTCACAATCATACATATATATATATATATATATATATCATCTCTTGCTTAATTAACATCATAATTTCATCACAACATCATAACATCATTCCATTCACTAATCAATATAAAGTCCACATATTTCACAACTGACTCTCATGCATTTCAACACCTAGTATCTGGATACTAAAGGATTGGCCTTCAGCTGGGAGTCCGACTTGACATCCCGTGAACCCAACTTGGTTCACCGAGCCCGACTTGGCTCTCCACCTCAACCACTGGGTCCGACTTGACCACTGGGTAGCTCAACTGGGCACAAAGACCACGGGAGCCAAAAAACAAGGGGTATACATACCGTTGGTCATCCCATAAGACATAATGACATATCATATCTTATAAACATGGTATATCATCAACAAACAACATATGAAACTATCAGAAACTGGCATGTGCTCACAATACAGGGCGACCGACTTGTCAAGCCCATCCATACAATGTTATCGCATATATCATCATATATACATAATCACCACTAATCCATAATTCCACATTCTTATCCATGCTCAAATATGTATACACACCTCAAAGTGGAATTATCACACACGCATACATTAATCTCACCATTCGGGTTATCATTCATACTAATCGAATAACTATGCAATTACATAATTAATTTAATCAACACATCTCTTTATTATTCAACCATTTAATCTTATTTTATCATCTCATATAGTTATAACCATTACACTTAAGCAATCTATACCATTTATAACAATTCTTACTCAATTTCTAAACTCCCCAGATTTTATTCAAGTAACGATTCTAATTAATTATGACCCAAACACCCCCTTATCTCGATTCCAAGCTTCCACAATTTGCTCGAGGTGTCGATTGCGTTCTCCGGTCACTTAATTCGTTGTTCCACCTCCGAATCTGACGCCGGCTTCGCCGCTCGCTCGACCAATACTAGTTCCGGCACCTACGATTACCGAACCACCAAACCAATTAGTACATTTCCTTCCTCACACTTCCAAACTCATTACCCAAGCCTTTCAACTAACTAAAACTCAGAATCAAAACCCCAATCATCACATGCAAATTCGGTTTTGAAGGAAAGGAAGAGAAGGAGAAGAAGAAACTAGTAATTGAAGACCCCACATGCCTTACCTTGGTTCCAATTGCCCAAAACCTCAAGAATCCACAAGTCCCAGCAGAAACGCCTCAGAGAAGAAGAAAATAGAAGAGAAAGGGTTCTGCCTGAACTGTTTTGCATGCCTCTGTTTTAAACTGATCGCGACGCTGACGCTACGCGTCAGCTCATTAATTCCTACCTAATGCTACGCGTCCCGTCCACGCTACGCGTCAGGGTCCTGATGCAATTTTCCTTAAAATTCCATTTTCTACTTAATTTCTCATATATTATTATAATTTCAACCCAAATAATACTTTTATTTATTTTCCATTTATTTTCTAATACTAAAACATCAAGGATGTTACAAGCACAATGACACCAAAGGGGAATGAAATGAATTCTTTTACACTTTGAACCACATAAGAGAAAGTTTGAGAGAAATGTTTAAAATTTTTAAAAAATAAGTGGAGGAAGGTTGTTTATGAGCACTTAACCTTAGTTTGTCTCACGTCCATTCCCAAACAAGATTTTAAAATCCTAACTTTCCATCAGATAAAAAGATGATGTGAGACTAGATGTCCTACACCCCAGTCAATGTTCAAACTTCCCACACGAAAATAAAACATTGTATGCCTTTTTAAATTTTAGGCATGTCCCATGCTAAAATTAATTTGTCTCACACCAAAGTTGACATGGGAGAGTGTCCCATGTCAAGCACTCATTGTTTTTGTGGTCTAATGATAAGTACTAAAAAAATCCATTAAAAGATAAATAATATTATTTTTATCTTTAATTAAAATTGGAAAAGTTGAATGAGTAAAATTTATCATTTATAAAATATATTTTTATTTATTTTTAGATAATAATTGTCTATAAAAATTTATTAATTAATTAATAATTTTTAGGTCACACAAGGACGTCAGTCCTGGGGGAGTTTATGTCATTAAGATAAATAAGAGAGATATATAAGTGTATTTTCATTAAGGCTTAGGATGTGTAAATCTAATTTATCCTGTAATTTTTTATAATATTATTGCCATTTTCAATTATGAAATTTAGTTACTCGCAATAAATTTGGAAAGTATTCCCCTGCCGGATATGAGTATAATCAACTTCTCAACATATTTTTTAAGGTTCTTTTTAATATTGATTTGGATATAAAAAGATGAAAAAAATAAGTAAAAGAAAGAAACAAAATAGAAAATATGTTGTTTGAATACATGAATAGAAATTAAAAAGAGTGGAAAAAATCTTTTTCTTTTGGATGAATGAAAATAAATTAAAAATTTTGTACATTAAAATTTAATTTTTTATGATAATAATTTTTATCAAATAACAATCTCATCATATTTCTTCTCATTTTCTTTCATCTTGGAAGGAATTAATTTTCACTAAGTCATCCCACAGTTTTTTTTTTCAAACATACAAGAGAAAACTTCAATCATATTTTCTTCTTGTAATTTTTCTCCTCCTTTTTACTCAAAATAAACATACAAGTGCTATTTGAATAATTTAAATATGATATCGAAACATTATGTGTTCTAATTATGTTTTTTTAATTAGCCAAATATATTCGATATTCTTTTATGAAACAATTTATTCATGTATATCATGAGAGGTCAATTAACTAAGTAGTGTATATATAAAAAGGAAGCAATTAATTAATAATGGGTAAATTAAAATTATGTTATGCTGCTTTATGGTCAAGAAACATTGGCACATATGCGATTAATGGAGCATTGGTTGTGGGTGAACAAGCACAAGTACAATCTCTAATACCTTTGGTCCTTTCAGAGATTGGAATCTAATATATATATCATTCTCAAGTGGAGCCAAAGGGAATCAAAAGCAAAAAATTACAAATGAGAAAGTGTATGAACACAATTCCAATTGATAGAATCCAAATCACTAAGAGGAATTTCCATTGAGCAAGGGAAGCACTTCATGCTCCAAAACTTTTTGCCAAAAGGGGCAATTTGGAAGCTATCAAGAAGGGAATTTACGTGGACAAATTAAGCAGTGTACTTGACATGAATAGCACAAACATTGTCACGAAATAATGTAACTTGTTTAGTTAGACAAATGCATAATGCAAAGTTTGAAGATAGTGCACGTGTCCTCAGAAGAGGAGGAGAGTGTGGGGGGAAAATCGAATTAAGGATGTTGATGCAAAGCAACCTATATATGCCTATGTGATAGGCTTAATTAATTTCCACATGCTGCTTCATTGGTTGGCTCCTCCCTTGTCCTCTTCACCAACCTAAGATTCAAAGAAAACTGGTTGGAGATTAGAGCTTGACATGATCATCACCTTTTTCTTTTTTACTCTCTTGCAAAATATCCTCCTTTAAAGATAATTAAGTTTGTGTTCAACTTGGTTGATTAAAAAAATCTTATATTGTTCAAAATGGTAAAGGGATAAGGAGACTTATGTTATATATAAGCCTTAAAGCCTTTGTAATATTAATACACAAGTGTGGAAATACCTATAATTATTAATGATGTATTAGGGTCTTAAACACCAGTTAAGATGTATGAGAGTGAGGTTTATGTGATGTATAAATTGTTCACATAATGTTATTCTCTAGTTGTTAGTTTTGACAACGGTTGTGATTTTTCTCCGGTTTTGGAGTTTTCCACGTTAAATTCTTGCGTGTTGATTGTACTCTTTCATATTATTATTTCTCTGTTTTAGAGGAAAATTCTCTAAAGGAAATTCATCTAATTTCCTAACAGTGGTATCATAACTTCATGGTTCGGTGAGGTATGAATTGTTAGTATGTTATGTGGTTGCAACTTTGTTTGATCTTCCACTTCAGAAAAGATTTATTCCCTGTTGTTGAGAATTTCCTTGATTATTGGAAAAATGTGTTACTGTAAGTAATAGTTTGGAAATATTTTGGCTAAAAAAAGACTTGGTATTTAAGCGTGTCCATTGTGACCCACCTCTCTTTCTTGAGAACTAATCATGTACACAGTTGCGGTGTTCACTACTAAAAAAACCCTAATTAGCCACCTCAAAATAGCGACCACCGAATGTCGTCGCTAAGTAGCGACCGAATTAGCGACCGACTAGAAGCTAGGCACTGAGAAAATATCTTAGTGACTAATTTAGCGACTAAATAAACCCGTCGCTAAAAAGCATGACTAACACCGTCGCTAGTGTCGTCGTTAATGACAAGTCGTCGCTAGTGTGATCGCTGGATTTCATTCCCTCCATTTTTTGTTTCCCTCTTTTTGGCGCCAAGTAGTTACGACGGTACATGTGCCGTCACTAATAGTGACCCCATTGCTACTGCAGTCGCTATATGCCATTCCCTCCCTTTTTTTTCCGTCCTAGTGTTTAATTTTAGCGACGGTTGTGTACCGTCCCTAAATGTAAGGCAAAGTGTAGCGACGGCTGAGTTACGTCGCTATGTGTTGTTTTTAACGACGAATTAAGGGTGTCGTCGCTAATGTAGTGACGAATTTAGGGTGCCGTCGCTAATGTCTGTACGTTTAGTGACGTCATTACCGACGGTCGCTATATGCCATTCCCTCCTTTTTTTTTCAGTCCTAGTGTTTAATTTTAGCGACGGTCGTGTACCGTCCCTAAATGTAAGGCAAAGTGTAGCGATGGCTGAGCTGCGTCGCTATGTGTTGTTTTTAGCGATGGATTAAGGGTGCCGCCGCTAATGTCTGTACATTTAGTGACGTTATTACCGACGGATGGGGGCGGTCGCTAATGTTTACTGATACTCGACCAGCCCCTTTCCCCAAATCATTTGCCCTAACTCTCAATTCCTCCACCTCCCCTTCCACTCTCTCCGTCCCTCCCTCCCCTCTGGCTCCCTCCCTCCCCCTCGACTCCCTCCCTCCCCTCCGAGGACTCCGTCCCTCCCTCCCTCCGGGTCCCTTCCTCCGGCTCCCCCCCCCTCCGACTCCCTCCCTCCCCTCGGACTCCCTCCGTCCCTCCCTCCCCTCCGGCTGCCTCCCTCCGTCCCTGCGTCCCCTCCGACTCTCTCCCTCCCTTCCACCCGCTGTCTCCCTGAAGCTCAGCAGTCTCCGTCCGGTGGTCCTCGAAGGCAGGTGTTCAACTGGTCCGTCGGTCACAGGAAGAAAACACCGAGGTTTGTTTTCACCCAACTTTTTCTTTTTCCTGTTTTCATTATATATTTGTAATGGATCTGCTTGAAAAAATATACAGGGTTGTTTAGTTTAAAAAAATGGTTTTTGTTTTCATTTTCTAAAAACAATTTTCCTTTTCATGATTCCAAAATTAGAGAATATGTTTGATTATTGTTTCATGTTTGTCTCCATTGTTCAATGGCTTTAGTTTCTAATGAATTCATGTATTATGAAATTGGTTTGCTGTTTGTCTCTGGGAAGATGAATTCATATAGTTTTTTTGTTTGGTTTGCCGTTTGTGTCTAGGTAGATGAATTCATGTTATGGTTAGATGGATTTATGTTATTTTAGAATGTGTTTTAGTGATCTTCTATTTTTGTAACATATCACTGTCAGGGTGGTTTAGGGTGGTCGGTGATGGGCTTAGGGCGTTAGGGGTTTCAGTGTTTGGGTTAGGGATGAAGGTGCATAGTTATTGGGTTGGATAAGCAGACCAAGACTGTTCCTATCAAGCTTATAGATTCTTTGCCACCTTTGAATGTTCCTGTTACTGCTATGTGGAATTATATGTCTGCTGTTCTGTAAGCTCTCTTCAATTTGGAATCATCTTCTTAAACTGTTTTTTCTATGCTCTATGCTTTTTTAACTTATCTTACCATATATATATATATATATATATATATATATATATATATATATATAACTCTGCATTTCTGAACATTCAATTATGCTATGCGTATAAGATTTCTGTTCTTCAATTTACTGTCAAAATATTGTTGCCATTTCATACCTTTATGATTTCAGCTCGTTGTTTGCTACAAAAGTTACTCCTTTTAACATTCTTTTTTTTTTGTTAACACTCAAATTAGATAAAGATTATTATGTGTTTTCTAAAACTTCTCCGGGATTTTAATTTTAACGCAGTAATGTTTTTAGTTGGATTTGAATACAACCTTTTATTACATAAGTAAAAGTACATAATGGGATATGTGTATACAATGAGAATGAAGGGACAATAAGAATAAAAATAGAGCTGTAAAAAGGTTAGAGAGATTAGGAGAACTTTAAAATACCTGTAAAAATTATAGTAAAAAAAGTGATGTTATTATTATTAAAGTTAGATGTAGTATAGTTGTTATTGAAGGAAAAGTTAAATTTACTCGTATTTGCTAAAAATATAAAATATAAAAAAGTTTTATTAATATGAAATAAGATATGCTGCAAGAGTCAAGAGAAACTCTTGAAAAATAATGTTATATATATATATATATATATAATTTAGTTGGGTCCA
Organism: Clitoria ternatea; assembly: GCA_037962975.1. NCBI lineage: Eukaryota > Viridiplantae > Streptophyta > Magnoliopsida > Fabales > Fabaceae > Clitoria > Clitoria ternatea. The sequence continues at coordinate 59,424,718 of CM075674.1, forward strand.
AAAATCATGTTTTTAATTTGGATTTGTCTAGTTAAAGATTGAAAATGAGGGCTTGTGTTATATGTGTACTCAGGTTGAAAGGTGTTTCTACAGATTCCCTCTTTTAATATATCTTTTTGTCTGTAAATTACCTTCCTATTTATTTAGTTTCATATTTGGGTCATAGTTTCTGTGGCCCAGTGCTTGTGTGCATGTCTGACTTTGAGAATTATTGCTTTATGAAAATATCAAATACACCACTGCTTATACATAATTCATATATAAGCAATACACACTGGAATATGTTAGTGCTTATTAAAGGAATTTGATTTGTTTGCATCAAGCATCTTCCTTTGTTTAGTGAACCAAGAGGGAGCTTGACACTAGTGGATACAAAGTAGGATAGGGGAAAGAAGAGAAAGATAAAAAAGTGACACTAAAAAAGAAAGATGAATGTGAAAGGAATGTAGAATAAAAGCAACTGAAGACCTTAAAATGCAGGTTGGATAGTTAGAAACCTATATAGGGCCAATATGTTCATGTGATTGTGAATGCAATGCAAATATCTCTTCATCACCAATAATGACAAATAACCTATTTCTCAACCAAAGAAACAAAACCTAAATCATATCCTTCACAAAATAATGCATCTTAATTCATAACACCATTCTTCTCACTATATCAATTGTAACCCACCTTTATCTCCCAACAAATTCCATATATGAGCAATCAAGTATAACCATAACTACACATCCTTAAGCAAAGCCCTTCAATCTCACACCTCATGAAAAAAGGAAACAAGATCAAACAAAAATTAGAACTCAACCTCAAGTGAAGTTCCAATCTCTACAATGAAACCACAACTATTAGACTTTTGAAGCCATCACACCAAGTCCACAAATCCATCACGCTGCTCATGGAATGACAACAATAGAAATAGCCACTACGAGAGGTACATGTGGTCATTCAAAGGGTTCAAGTGGGTTATTGTTTGTTTGTAAGAAGAGAGTTTTGTTTTGCGATGTCTAAGTATGTTTATTTTGTTATTGAGCGGGGTAGGATTGTTATGTTACTATAGCTCGACTTTGAGCGGGGTAGGATTATTAATAGCATCTATAAGGTAAACTTGTATCCTCAATTTGTTGTCCCGCCCATTTTGATGATGAACTTAATCTATAATTTACTTTACATGTCTCTCTTTGTTTAGTTTCCTTGCTACTTGTAACTGTCCAACCACTTATTGGTTTGTCGTGCAGACTAGCACACGTTACGCGTGGTCTCTGATCGTCTGTCGATAGCTTCCACTTCATCCCTGACTTTTTTGCCCAGGTAATCCCCTAACACTGACTTTCTCATTATGTGTATGCATGTCAATTGTTGTTTGTTAGTGGAGAGCAAAGTTCATTAGGCAATGGTTTTGTGTGCTGATAACATGATTTTTTATGCATGTGTAATGTTGTTTGTTAGTGGAGAGCAGAGCTCATTAGGAATTGGTTTTGTGTGCTGATAACATGATTTTTTATGCATGTGTAATGTTGTTTGTTAGTGGAGAGCAGAGCTCATTAGGCATTGGTTTTATGTGTTGATAACATGATTTAGGACTTAATACCTCTCAATATCACATACAATGCGTAGCATATATAATTATCTATACTGGAAAGTTTTCTATATATAACAGGCCGTTTCTAATTTTGTGAAATGTCTAGTTTACAGGGGAGACTCTGCCAAAATTTTGGCAGGCTCCCTTTCTTAGGGAACTTAAAAAATGAAACTCAACTTTAATAATGTAGGGTTTAGTCGTGTGTGTACCCATTAGATTCCCGTTCAAGTTTCAAAACAACCGGCTGATGTACCATGTTGTGTTAGATCTTGAATTGTCCCGGATGGACAGTTTGGTATGAATTTGTAACCAGTAGGGCGTAACCCATCAATGTTGTATGCGGTCGACCTTGAGACGTTGAATGTTCATTTGAAATTTTGGTTATGGTGTTTTGTATTATCCCCAGGGTGCATGACTGCGTGCGGTGTTTCATACCTACGTATCTCTGTGTACTCGGGGACCAATGCGAAATGCTGCCAAAATTTCAAATGAACATCAACGACACAAGATAGACCACATACAATATCGATGGGTTACGGATGGTTGCATATTCATCCTGAATGGGATAGGGCCCTACCAATTTGCAACATCAAAGAGATAGAGTGATTCACAACCGATAGTCAAATAAAATTTTGAAAATGTAAAGTAACAGAAATCGTGCTTGTTAGATTTTGTAAATGGAGGTACCAGCAAATCGACGATGGATGTACAACCGACTAGATCGCAGTCGACGAGTGACTGAGGAGTTTATGATGGGGCTATTGGAGTTTATTCTGTTCGCTATGGCAAACACGCCTGGATTTGAAGCGACTCAGAAGATTCGTTGTCCGTGCTCAAGGTGTAAATGCATGAGTTTTGAATACGTAGATGATGTGATGTGCCACCTAACTGAGAAAGGGTTCATGGAAACATACCACTGCTGGTACAACCATGGTGAGCAGTTACCGCAAAGACCATCAGACGTAACCGTGCAACAGTCTTACTACGAGGTTGGAGGAAACAGGGATACATACAACAACATAGAACAAATGGTGATGGATCATGTTGGACCCTCCACCGGGCGTATGCTGGAACATGATGACCAAGGAGCTCATGGAGACTCTGACAATAGAGGAAGATCCTAATCCGGAGGTAAAGAGATTTTATGATTTGTTAGCGGTGGCTCAGACTCCATTGTGGGACGGGTGCAACAGTCACACTGAGTTATCCGCCTCCCTAGCTACTTTAAGCCTAAAGGCAGATTATAATCTTTCTGGAGGTTGTTTTAATAGGATGGTCAATCTGATGGGTTTCACTATGCCTAGTAATCATCGAATGCCAACAAACCTGTACCATGCTAAGAAACAAGTGGCAAACTTGGGGTTGGGTTGTGTGAAGATAGAGTGTTGTGTTGGCGGATGTATGCTATTCAGAAATGAGTTTGCAAATAAGAGTGTCACAAAATGTCTACATTGTAATGAGGAATGCTACAAAACCGTTAAAAGGAGAGGGAAGGTAACCCGGACGGCCAGGAAGAAAATGTGGTACTTCCATGTAACACTGCGTCTTCAACGCCTGTATGCCTCATTGTCCATGGCAAAACACATGTGTTGGCATGCTCTGAACCGAACACAAGAGGGGTTTCTTTGCCATCCTTCCGACGGGAAAGCATGGAAGTGTTTTGGATGAGCTATATCTGGACTTTTCTGGTGAGCCGCGCAATGTAAGACTTGGCCTATGTACTGATGGGTTTAACCTGTTCAGTCAATACGGAAGAGCTTACTCTTGTTGGCCAGTCATACTGACCCCATACAATCTGCCTCCTGATATGTGTATGAAGAGGGCGGTCATGTTTCTATCTATACTGGTTCCAGGACCTAAAAATCCAAAGGCGAACATAGACGTGTTTTTGCAACCGTTGGTTGAAGAGTTATCACAATTATGGGACATCAGGGTAATGACATACGATGCATCTTTGAAGAACAATTTCATGATGCATGTTGTTTTGATGTGGACTATTAACGACTTCCCGACCTATGGTATGCTTTCTGGATGGTCAACGTCTGGGAAGCTTGCTTGTCTTGTATGCATGGAACATACCTAGGGGGAATCACTCCCTGTTAGTGGCAAGACAAGTTTCTTTGACTGTTATAGAAAGTTTCTACTGTTAGATCACCCGTTTAGGATAAAATAAACCGCTTTTAAGAAGAACAAGGTTGTTAATGAACCTCCACCCCGTAGGTTATCCGATGCACGGGTTTGGCAAAGGGTCAAAGAGTATCCATACATCTGGGACAAGAGTGTTAAGGAGTTTGCGGGTTATGGTAAGGAACACCACTGGGTGAAGCAAAGTGTCTTGTGGGATTTGCCATATTGGAAAGACTTGTTGTTAAGACACAACATTGATATCATGCACACTGAACGTAATGTTTTCATGAATATTTTTGACACTGTTATGGACATCAAGGGGAGAACAAAGGACAATGAGAAAAGTCATCTAGACCTTCCGATTTGGTGTTCTAGGAAGGAGTTGGAATTGAGGGATGCGGGACATGGAAGAATGTTTAAACCCCATGCAAAATATGTTTTAACTAGACCGTAACAGATTGCTGTGTGTATTTGGATGAATGGGTTGACCCTGCCTGACGGATTCGCTTCTAACTTGAGTAGATGTGTCGACGTGAAGGAGGGCAGGGTGTTTGGCATGAAAAGTCATGATTGTCATGTCTTTATGCAACAACTACTCCCTACGCGTTTCATGCCTTACCGAAGCCTATTTGGAAACCGTTGGTTGAGTTGAGTCACTTCTTTAAGGAGTTAACGGCAACTTCGTTGACTGTGGAGAAACTTGTGAAGATGGAAGAGACTATCCCGGTATTGATTTGTAAGTTGGAGCAGATTTTCCCACCAAGTTTTTTTGACTCGATAGAGCATTTGCCTATCCATCTACCGTACGAGGCCTTGGTTGGTGGCCCCGTGCAGTATCGTTGGATGTATCCATTCGAAAGGTGAACGCCAGAACTCTTTAATTTCCTTCCAAACATTTCTTATAATAGGTTTTTCTAACTTAACATTTGTTTATGATTTGAAGATTCTTACGCTCTTTAAAAGATAAAGTGTCGAACAAAGCCTGCGTTGAAGCATCAATTTGTGAGGTATACTTAGTCGAAGAAATGATAACCTTTGCTTCTTTCTATTTTCCGACGGAGATAGAAACTAGAATGAGTAGAATTCCCCGTAATCTTGGGGTAGCCAGCCGCACAGGGTTTGATGAACAAATCTCGATTTTCAACTATCCTGGTCATCCGGGGGGGCAAGCTCACAAAATGTTACATTGATGAGAAAGATTGAAAGGCGGCTCACTTGTACATTCTTCTAAATTGCCCAGAGTGGAACCCTTTCTTGAGTAAGTCATAAAAGTTATATGTTACATTCTAAACGTAGCTTTTATAGTATCTAAATTTGTTTCCTTTGAATAGCTTATATACAGATATGCTAAAACTTGAGCAAAATGATTTAACTGATGACCAAATTCATAGTGAGGTGTCATCCAAGTTCGTTGGTTGGTTCGCACAACACGTAAGACCCGTATACCGAGTGTTTTTTATCTTTGCTTCTAACTCCCGGTATCTAACGATGACCTATTTGTTATGTTGTACATAGATACAAGACCCTAACAACCATATTGAAGATTCTTTACTCCAAGCCCTTTCTTAGGGGTCGGTGAAAACTGTTAAAAAAATGGCCTATTTACTACGTAAATGGCTACAAGTTTAATAATCTTCAATGGAGTGAAGGGATGCGTACCCATAACTACGGGGTTTGTGTTAGAGGCACCGCCGGACAGTTGGAAGAAGACTTTTACGGAGTACTGACGGAGATTGTTGAAGTTTCGTTCTCTGGACGACTAAGAAGAGATATTGTTCTATTTAAATGTGATTGGTTCGACAACACAATCAGTGTTGGAACAAAGGTTGACAACAAGTACGACTTAGTTGAGGTCAAGAAGAATGGTAGATATAAAGGGTTTGATCCAGGTTTATTACACAGACTTCCCGGGAGGACATCGGGACTGGTATGCAGTAATCAAGGCCAAGGCCCGAAGTCAGATCACTGACAATGTCTCCGAGGAGGTCGATGACGCTTATCATCTTGCACCACACGAGCTCAACGATGCCAATTTGTTGTTCAACATTGATCCAGTCATAATGGATGAGACACTCGCCACTACGGGGGTGAACACATTGACAAAGACCTTGTCTCTCGATCAAAACGGTCTAGGGCTGATCTGGATACTGACGAAGTTGTTCAAACAGATAACCACAGTGACACTGAAAGTGAGGGGGAATTTGAAACTGAAACAGACACAGAGTATGTTGTTGTTAAACATATATACATAGGTTTATATATATCCTGAGACTAACCTTTCTTTTCATGATTTTATCCACAGATGACGGGACGTCGACTGCCCTTTAGTAGGGGTGGTGGGTCCAGGACCCTGACATCCCGTCTGGGGACTCCCACCCCAGGGCAGGAGACCACTCCATCACCACCACAACGGACCACTCCATCACCACTATAGCAGACCACTCCATCACCACCACTACAGCAAACCACCCCATCACCCCCACAGCTGACCACCCCAGAGCAGACTCCTAGAGTTGGTGGCTTTGAGGACCATGGCCATCAGGCCACCCCACCTCCGGTATCTCTTCTTCCCATGTTGGTACCCGTGCCGGCCGGAGACGAGTAAGTGACTAAAGCTCAAATACTTTTATGTTATTTGTATGGTACTTTATATTAAACTTGAGTGGAAAGACTTATTGGTTTATTGTATGTTACTTTAATTAGTACTTGTATAGATTGAATTGTATTGGGCACTCTTCTGTTTGTAACAGGGTAACTATTTAAACTTGGAAATGTTACATTTACAGGGGAGACTCTGCTGAAATTTTGGGAGTCTCCCTAGATTGTCTGTTGTTATACTCCTGATATAATTGTTGTCATTACAGCTTTGTTGATAGTAGTCGCACTACCAAAGCGATTACTAAGGTATTAAAGGCCCAGTGGGATGGTCCATATATATCTTGGACAGATGCTGGGAAGGTTGTCCAAGATAGGTGGTTTGACACCTTCTCGGTAAGTTCCTAGCTCATTTGTTGTGATTTGATTTGTAAAATAGACCTCTTATTAATTTTGATTTCTCATTTCATTTTACAGCGTGATTACCAGTGGGTAGAGGGTATGATTGATGAGATTAGAAAGGTCTTTGCCACAAAGACCTCCAAAATCATCAAGAGTACCCTTTGGAAGGTGAGGGACAAGGGTGAGCGCCCTCGTTGGATCCCGGAGGACCATTGGGATGGGATGGTCCAGAAGTGGGGCGGTGTCCTGTTCCAGCAGGCGAGTGCTCGGAACAGGGCAAACAGAGTCGCCGATGCTGCAGCCTCAGTTTACACTGGGGGTAGCATTTCAACCCTCGAGCACAAGAAAAGATTTGTAAGTATATTTATGTTAAACATTTCTATTATGATTCGTCTGACATGTTTACAAATAATAATCTCAAATGTTTTTTGTCCACCACAGGAGCTGAGGGAGCACCGGGAGCCTTCTTTGTTTGAGGTCATGCAAATGACCAAGAAGAACAAAGCCGGTGCATGGGTAAACCAGAAGACTATGGATCTAGCGGTATTTACTTTTAACTGACACATGCTTATAATTTACAAATCAGCTTACTAATCATATCATTGTTTTTGAATTTACAGGAGGCGTATCAGGCCAGGAGGGCCGAGAAGGAGGCGGACCTGGTGGCTTCCACTCCTGAAGGGGAGGTTCCTCCCACCCTATCTTGTTCTGACGACAACGCCATCTATATGGAGGCTGTTGGCGGTGTGAACAAGAAAGGGAGGGTATTTGGATTGGGTGGCGTCGGCACGCAGCTGGCGGAAAAGGGGAAGACCCCTTCCTCTTCCTCTGGTCTTCCGACTGAGGTTGTTCAGGTAATTCAAAACATGAACGATGAGCTATAGGAGGAGCGACGTTAGAGGCAGCTGTTGGAGGAGCGGGCCGAGGCGGACCGACGGCGGGCCGAGGAGCAGCACGCCGAGACTCGTCGGTAACTTGCTCAGCAACAGGAGCTACTGATGCAGTTGATGGCGAGGCTACCTCCCCCCACTTCCCAGGCGCCCCCACCACCACCCCAGGATCCCCCACCACCATGATTGTATTTTTATTATTTATACACATTGTATATTTGATTTATAGTTTTTATATTATATTTCATTCAGTATTTATTTTGTCATTCTTCATTTATTATGTCAATATTTATTGGTAATTAAATTTAAATAAAAAAGCCTTATTGTAATTATCATTAATAATTCAACCTATTTGATAAATAAATTTTATCCATTATTCTGTTTTTAATAATAATTTAATATTTTAAAAAAAAATCAAATTTAATTATAAAATTTTATCAGCCAATACAAAATACAAAATATTAATCTACATTTTTAAAGTTAAATTAACAAAACCTATAAATATTTAACCAATTTTTAAAAAATTAAAAAATTCCAATTAGCGACGGCATCAGATGGTCGCTATATTGTAAAAATAGCGACGGTGGAGAGTGGTCGTTGGTTGGCCAGACACAGCGACGGAATATAGTAGTCGCTGTATGGCTTCCCACAGCGACGGAAGTGTACGGTCGCTATAGTAGTAACCATAGCGACGACGGAGGATGGTCGCTGGAAGGCCACACTTGGCGACGGACGCGTCGGTCGCTATATGTCTACCGTAGCGACGATATATGGTGGTCACAGTGTGGCTGTTATTAGCGACGGAGTCTAGAGGTCGCTATATGGCAACAGTTAGCGACGGCTGGGGTCAGTGAAGCAGAGACCATTTTAGCGACAGTATTATGCTGTCAATATGTTAGCGACGGAGTCTCCGTGGTCGCGGATGTGTTTTCGATGAAGGTTTTAGCGACGGCTGGTGTCCCGTCTGAGATACCGTCGCTAAGCTTTGTAGCGACGGACTTGGCATGAATTAGCGACCAATTATTTCCATCGCTAACAAGTATTTTTTTAGTGGTGGTTGAACACATGGCCACAATGTCAAACTATTCAAGTGCAGTAATGTTTAACGTGGAAAGATTTGATGGAAGAATCAAATTATGTATTCTTTAATTACACATTAAAGAATACATAATTCTTTTTTATTTCTTGATTGGTGGAAAATTGTACAAATTGAAAAAATTATTATTCTTAATCTCTCTTTCACCTTAGTTATTACCTACTTTTGCATATATATAGTAATAATCATTATTCTTAATCTCTCTTATCATTTTATTTTTATCATAGAAGTTACTGTACAATTCTAAGATAGAATTATTTGTTCTCTTCCAATTCTGCTCTTAAGATAATTATTACTATATGTAAGTAAGTAATAACTAAGGTAGAGAGATTAACAATAATGATTTTTTCCATTTGTACAATTTTATACCGATCAAGAAATAAAAATATAATTTTTTTTATTAAAATTCATATTGAGATTGTCTCAATTAATTAAAATCAGACGAAACTATACATTAATGATAAAAACTCTTTCCTTTTGATGTCTTATCCACATGTTAGAAAAATCAAAAGAATAATAATAAAATGTTTGATAATGCAATGCATTATTAAGCTTAATTACATAACTATACTATTCACTAGATAATTCAATGTCTAATTAATCTTAAACAGCTACTACTTACTATTATACATATGAATTAGTTTAATCATTATATTATGTAATGTTAATCCTACATTTTCAATCAATATAATAATTATATATTAAAATGGAGTCAAAAAATAGTAAACATTTTGTCTAAATAAAATTTTAATTAATTATAAATGTTCTATTTTTTTATCACAAATGTAATAGTATCTTATTCTCTTTAAATGAAACATTCAATAAAGTATTGAGAAGATTGAAATTTGGGAGAGAAAAAGTGAGGGTGATGGGGAAGAAATGAGGGGAAAGGACTTGATGTTTACATACACATATAAGGTACCTTATGGCTATTGGGTGGGGGTATATGCTAAGAGACTTACCTATTGTTTGCTTCTTTGTTCTGAAAACAAAACAAAGGTTTGGAAAAAAAGTAGTTTAAATTTATTAGTTAAATAAAATTTTAATTATTTTAAATGATACGAAAAATAAATATTAATTATTATATTTTTTTTATAATTCCGGTAGCTATGAAAACGTTCTCCAATTATATATATATATATATATATATATATATATATATATATATATAAAAGTTAACTATTAAGAGAGAGGATAGTTACACAAATTAAAATTCTTATTATTATCTCAATTACACACCAAAATTTCTAATTTAGCATTCATATATTACACTATAATATCTCTCTTTATTTAGCCCACATTTTCTCTCATTTGGGTATTATTGAAAAAAGTTAATTATTAATGTTTAAAAACTCTATATAAACAGTTAAATAAGAACAAAATTTATCTTCTCTTTGGATTATATACACATATGATCTTTAAGACTACCAAATGTGTAAATTTTCTATAATTTTGTATGTATAATTATTATAAAAATATAATATGAACAACTTACTATGTTTATGTGAGTACATACAAACTCAAATAAAATTTAGAAATTATATTTAATATTTCAACAAATAACTTAATTTAACGTATAATATATTTTCTAAAAAAATAAGTAATCACATAAGTCTAAATGCTTCGAATGCCTAATTTATATAAAATTTTATATGCATAATATTGTTAATGTCATATTATTTAATTAACAATTAAATGAATGATATATACATTAAATTTACTCAAACATTTTGTTGAAGGTCCGTTGATGCATACTAAGAGCACTTAATCCCATCAAAGACAATGCCTCAAAAGAACAATCGAGATTTCTTGTATTGACAATTTTTAATCTAATTAATCTGATAGGTTTAGGAGCTTTAACCCTAAATGGATATAAATGAAAATGAATGAATTCTAAAGGTGAAATTAATGGCATGGATTATATATATTAATTTTAATTAGAAAAATATAAAGATGACAGGTGTCTAAAAGGGTTATCATATTTCGTGTTTGACCAATTTAGTCCCATCTATCAAACATATTCTACATGTTGGCATCTTTAAGAAAGAACAAGGAGGATTTTGGTGGAAATCCAATTGGAATAATTTGAGATATGGATAGGTTAATTGCTTCCAAAACTCTATTAATTAATTCCATCTGCACCTATCGTGTAAAACATAAAATCCATTTTCATCTTTCAATTAATCCTACCAATATTTTCAATAATTCCAACTAGGCTTCATTTTTTATATTGTGTCTAAGTTTCCATTTATTATAATTTAATCATCATTTCTTTCATATAAATATTAAATTTCGAAGGTAAATTAGGTCCGTTCGTTTAAGCTTATTTGTGCGTAATTTTTTTTAAAGTATTTTTTTATAAATACTTTTTTAATAAGAAGATTAAAGTTACTTATTTTTAAAATTTTAAACAAACACATAAAAATTTAAAATAAATATTTTTTAATTAAAAAACACTTATATCTTAAAATAAATTTAAACTAAACGAGCTCATTATCTCCCTATGTTTAAACTTTAAATTGTTAAAGCAGCCATACGTTATATATATATATATATATATATATATATATATATATATATATATATATATATAAAATTATATATCAATCTGATTAAACTTCCACTTAATACACCTTAATTAAGTTCTCTAGCTTTAGAGGCATTTTGGCACCAACAATTTTAGGAATCTTTTCAGACATATATGGGATACCTAGTGGCAGCAGACATGGGAAACAATTAATGGATCAAATCTAGGAAATTTTTCTAGAACATGTGTTAAATATATCTAACACAATTTTGAGGATAATATATATGGTGAAGTTTGAAGATGCAGTCGATATATGCTAGGGATGAAGTTATATGATTGGTTAATGAAGATTTTTTTTTATAAGATATCTAAGAATTGATTATTTACGTAGCATTCAAACTTTTTGAACTTGTTCTTCTTATCCATATTTAATTCCAAATCCACTTTTAGCTAACCACATGGGACCCAGCTTTATATATATATATAAAATGTATCATATGAAGAAAAACTATCTTGAAAGTAAGATTAACGAATCTGGGTCGTATAATCATATGTAGATGGTTGAGATTAAAAGTTTTTTAAAGTCATATAATCACTTAAAAAGTCACATGACTTTTTGAAAAACTCACATTATTAATTTCAATTATCCATTGTATGGTCGTATAATCAAGATTCGTTCATCTATTCTCACATAAAAAGACATTTTTCATATGATACATTATAATTATATATATATATATATATATATATATAATTATTTTAGCGAGAGCCAAAACTGACTTAAGTTGTCACGTTAAACTTTTTTTAATTCAAATTCTAGAAAAAATGTACTGGAATTATTTACAAGTTTGGTGTAGCTTTTATCTCGGTAAAATATGATTTTAATCCTTTAATTTTAACGAATATTCATAATGAATATTTAATAGTTCTTATATATATTTTTTTTATTGGTTTAGTTCTTAATTTGTTTAAGAAAAAGGGATTTAAGGCCCATTTATTACATCAAACCAACTATTAGCCTTGAAAGCTCATTTGCTTCAAACCCACATATTTATTAGGGTGGAATTTTATAAATAGTTATTTCAAATTTTTGACAACAAGCTAAATTTGCTAAGTAGTAAGCACCATTTGTCTCGCCGTAAATGTAAATGATTTTTGTATCTTCAAAGGATTTTAATGCTTTGAATACTTGCCAGAAGGGCTCTAGCATTTCCAACACAATCAAGACCTAGGTTCGCTAGTGCATGAATTGGAATTGTAATTTACTTAGAATTATAATTTCATTTCTAATTAGAATTATAATTTCATAGAATTGAAATGTGTTTGTAATTGCTAATTATATGTTTGCATCATATAAAGTTAAAATGTCAAATGATAATTATAAGCTATAATGGTGATGGTGGATGTAGCAACAACGATGATGGTGGTTACAATGGCGATAAAAATGGTAGTGCTGACAGTGGCGGTAGCAATAATGATAGTGACAATAATGTTTGTGATGGTATCAATGGTTAAAGTGTTGGGGTAATGAACGAGGTAGGGGCAACTACAGGGGTGGTGACTGTTGTGATGATGATGGTGGTGGGGTGGGGTGGGATGGAGTGGGGTAGGGGTAGAAACAATGGTGGTAGTTGTGGCGGTGGTGGTGATGAAAACGGTGGTCATAGTGACAGTGGTGTTGACGATAGTGGTAACGGTTGTGGTAGACGTGACAACAATGGTTATGGTAGTGATGCTGGTAGTGATGATGATAACAATAATGGTGGTCGTGGCAGTGGTGCCCGAGGTGTTGATGGCTATAATTGGGGTGGATAATGACTACAACAAAGGTGATGGTTTTGGAGATGATAATAGTGGTGATGGTGTTACAGTGGAATGTAATGTTAATAACTGGTAATTCAAAAGGTAAAAGTTAAGAATTAAAAATAATTAGATTTAGTTACATTGCAATTCTATAGAGATGGATTTAGAATTGTAATTCCAATTCTTATAAGGCTCTCAAATGTAAGAATTATAATTTTAAGGTTCAATTCAAATTCCAAATTCCAAATTCCAAATTTATACGTATTTTTTGTACTAAACCGACCACCCGATTTCATAAAAAAATCCATTTAAGAATCAATATGAATTTCAAGTCTTCTAATCTTCAATTTGTTTGCTTGAGATATCCCTTCCTAAACACCCCAAACCTCAACCATATAACCATAGGTGAAGCCAAGCATTTTAGAAAAACCAGAAAGCCAATTACCTTTAGAATCCCGAATTAGGTCCCTATATCCAACCATCATGGACTCCTTATTGATGCTCCATATAAATTAAGACTATATCGGCTTGATTTTGGTGGACACCATTTAATAAAACTTGATAATTCAATTTCTTAACTAAAGTTTCATTCAATCATATTTATATAACATGTATTGTTTGGGTATATTTTCCAAGGTCGTTAAGGTTTTGATAAAATATATGGATCATTGACCTATTTATTCCTTCAAGATAGAAGCATGTGATAACCGATTACCCAAGGCTAACCTTAATCGACCTCCCTACCTAACTTGTTTATAGTTAATTCAACCCATTCTCCTAACTCACTCCTATGAAGTTACACTACTACACAACTAAGAAAATACCTGTTAGCGACGGACAAAATTAGTCGCTAATCCATGCAAAGGCCGTCGCTAAGAGGACTAGCGATGGTATTTCAGACGGCCAAACGCCCATCGCTAAAACCTTCGTCGAAGATAGATCAGCGACCACAGAAACGCCGTCGCTACAATGCCGACGGCATAATACCGTCGCTAAAATGGTCTCTGTTTCACTTACTACAGCCGTCGCTAACTGACCACGTTCAGCGACCACCAGGACACCGTCGCTACTAGTAGTCATATAGCGACGGAGTGACGACATTGCTATTAGTAGCCATACAGCGACCTCACGTATCCGTCGCTATTTACAGCACACTGCAACCACTTTTGGCCGTCGCTATTAGCAGCCACATTGCGACCACCTAAGGCCCGTCGCTATGGGTAGACTTATAGCGACCAACGAGTCCGTCGCTAACGGGTGCCTTCCAGCGACCGTGCTTGTCCGTCGCTATGGGTAGCCATATAGCGACCACGTGCCTCCGTCGCTATTGGTAGTCATATAGCGACTATCTTTGTCCGTCGCTAATCGGAATTTTTATTTTTTTAAAAAAATTGGTTAAATATTTATAGGTTTTGTTAATTTAACTTTAAAAATGTTTTTGTATTGGCTGATAAAATTTTATAATTAAATTTGAATAATTTTTTTAAAATATTAAATTATTATTAAAAACAAAATAATTGATTAAATTTATTTATCAAATAGGTTAAATTATTAATGATAATCACAATAAGGCATTTTTCTTTGAATTTAATTACCAATAAATATTGACATAATAAATAAAGAATGACAAAATAAATACTGAATGGAATATAATATAAAAATTGTAAATGAAATATACAATGTGTATACATAATAAAAATACAATCATGGTGGTGGGGGATCCTATGGAGGTGGTGGGGGCGCCTGGGAAGTGGGGGGAGGTAGTCTCGCCATCAACTGCATCAGTAGCTCCTGCTGCTGAGCAAATTGTCAACGAGTCTCGGCGTGCTGCTCCTCGGCCCGTTGTCGGTCCGCTTCGGCCCGCTGTCAGTCCGCCTCGGCTCGCTCCTCCAAAAGCTGTTTTTGACGTCGCTCTTCCTGTAGCTCGTCGTTCAGATTTTGAATTACATGAACAACCTTAGTCGGAAGACCAAACGAAGAGGAAGAAGAAGGGGTCTTCCCCTTTTTCGCCAGCTGCGTGCCGACGCCACCCAATCCAAATACCCTCCCTTTCTTGTTCACACCGCCAACAGCCTCCATATAGATGGCGTTGTCGTCGGAACAAGACAGGGTGGGAGGAACCTCCCTTTCAGGAGTCGAAGCCACCAGGTCCGCCTCCTTCTCGGCCCTCCTGACCTGATACGCCTCCTGTAAATTCAAAAACACTGATAGGATTAGTAAGCTGATTTGTAAATTATAAGCATGTGTCAGTTAAAAGTAAATACCGCTAGATCTATAGTCTTTTGATTTACCCATGCACCGACTTTGTTCTTCTTGGTCATTTGCATGACCTCAAACAAAGAAGGCTCCCGGTGCTCCCTCAGCTCCTGTGGTGGACAAAAAACATTGAGATTATTATTTGTAAACATGTCAAACGAATCATAATAGAAATGTTTAACATAAATATACTTACAAATCTTTTCTTGTGCTCGAGGGTTGAAATGCTACCCCTAGTGTAAACTGAGGCTATAGCATCGGCGGCTCTGTTTACCCTATTCTGAGCACTGGCCTGCTGGAACAGGACACCGCCCCACTTCTGGACCATCCCGTCCCAATGGTCCTCGGGGATCCAACGAGGGCGCTCACCCTTGTCCCTCACCTTCCAAAGGGTACTCTTGATGATTTTGGAGGTCTTTGTGGCAAAGACCTTCCTAATCTCATCAATCATACCCTCTGCCCACTGATAATCACGCTGTAAAATAAAATGAGAATTCAAAATTAATAAGAGGTCTATTTTACAAATCAAATCACAACAAATTGATGTGGTAACTTACCGAGAAGGTGTCAAACCACCTATCTTGGATAACCTTTCCAGCATGTGTCCAAGATATATATGGACCATCCCACTGGGCCTTTAAAACCTTAGTAATCGCTTTGGTAGTGCAACTACTATCAACAAAGCTGTAATGACAACAATTATATCAGGAGTATAACAACACACAATCTAGGGAGACTCCCAAAATTCTGACAGAGTCTCCCCTGTAAATGTAACATTTCCAAGTTTAAATAGTTACCCTGTTACAAACAGAAGAGTTCCCAGTACAATTCAATGTATACAAGTACTAATTAAAGTAACATACAATAAACCAACAAGTCTTTCCACTAAAGTTTAAAATAAAGTACCATACAAATAACATAAAAGTATTTGAGTTTTAGTGACTTACTCGTCTCTGGCCGGCAAGGGTACCAACATGGGCAGAGGGGATGCCGGACGGAGGTGGGGTGGCCCGATGGCCAGGGTCCTCCAAGCCACCAACTCCAGGAGTCTGCTCTGGGGTGGTCAGCTGTGGTGGTGATGGGGTGGTCAGCTATGGTGGTGATGGAGTGGTCTGCTATGGTGGTGATAGAGTTGTCTGCAATGGGGATGGAGTGGTTCCCTGCTCTGGGGTGGGAGTCCCCAGATGGGATGCCGAGGTCCTGGACCCACCACCCCTACTGAAGGGCAGTCGACGTCCTGTCATCTGTGGATAAAATCATGAAAAGAAAGGTTAGCCTCAGGATATATATAAACCTATGTATATATGTTTAATAACTACATACTCTGTGTCTGTTTCAGTTTTAAATTCCTCCTCAGTTTCAATGTCACTGTGGTTATCTGTTTGAACAACTTCATCAGTATCCAGATCAGCCCTAGACCGTTTTGATCGAGAGACAAGGTCTTTGTTAATGTGTTCACCCCCCGTAGTGGCGAGTGTCTCATCCATTATGACTGGATCAATGTTGAACAATAAATTGCCATCGTTGAGCTCGTGTGGTGCAAGATGATAAGCGTCATCGACCTCCTCGGAGACATTGTCAGTGATCTGACTTCGGGCGTTGGCCTTGATTACTGCATACCAGTCCCGATGTCCTCCCGAGAAGTCGGTGTAATAAACCTGCTCAGCTTGTTGGGCAAAAATGAAGGGATCAAACCCTTTATATCTACCATTCTTCTTGACCTCAACTAAGCCGTAGTTGTTGTCAACCTTTGTTCCAACACCGGTTGTGTTGTCGAACCAATCACATTTGAATAGAACAATATCTCTTCTTAGTCGTCCAGAGAACTAAACTTCAAGAATCTCCGTCAGCACTCCATAAAAGTCTTCTTCCAACTGTCCGGCGGTGCCTCTAACACAAACCCCGTAGTTATGAGTACGCATCCCTTCACTCCATTGAAGAATATTAAACTTGTAGCCATTTACGTAGTAAATAGGCCATTTTTTAACAGTTTTCACCGGCCCCCAAGAAAGGGCTTGGAGTAAAGAATCTTCAATATGGTTGTTAGGGTCTTGTATCTATGTACAACATAACAAATAGGTCATCGTTAGATACCGGGAGTTAGAAGCAAAGATCAAAAACACTCGGTATACGGGTCTTACGTGTTGTGCGAACCAACCAACGAACTTGGATGACACCTCACTATGAATTTGGTCATCAGTTAAATCATTTTGCTCATGTTTTAGCATATCTGTATATAAGCTATTTAAAGGAAACAAATTTAGATACTATAAAAGCTAGGTTTAGAATGTAACATATAACTTTTATGACTTACTCAAGAAAGGGTTCCACTTCTGGGCAATTTAGAAGAATGTAAAAGTGAGCCGCCTTTCGATCTTTCTCATCAATGTAACATTTTGTGAGCTTGCCCCCCGGATGACCAGGATAGTTGAAAATCGATATTTGTTCATCAAACCCTGTGCGGGTGGCTACCCCAAGATTACGGGGAATTCTACTCATTCTAGTTTCTATCTCCGTCGGAAAATAGAAAGAAGCAAAAATTGTCATTTCTTCGACTAAGTATGCCTCATAAATTGATGCTTCAACGCAGGCTTTGTTTGACACTTTGTCTTTTAAAGAGCGTAAGAATCTTCAAATCATAAACAAATGTTAAGTTAGAAAAACCTATTATAAGAAATGTTTGGAAGGAAATTAAAGAGTTCTGGCGTTCACCTTTCGAATGGATACATCCAACGATACTGCACGGGGCCACCAACCAAGGCCTCGTACGGTAGATGGATAGGCAAATGCTCTATCGAGTCAAAAAAACTTGGTGGGAAAATCTGCTCCAACTTACAAATCAATACCGGGATAGTCTCTTCCATCTTCATAAGTTTCTCCACAGTCAACGAAGTTGCCGTCAACTCCTTAAAGAAGTGACTCAACTCAACCAACGGTTTCCAAATAGGCTTCGGTAAGGCATGAAACGCGTAGGGAGTAGTTGTTGCATAAAGACATGACAATCATGACTTTTCATGCCAAACACCCTGCCCTTCTTCACATCGACACATCTACTCAAGTTAGAAGTGAATCCGTCAGGCAGGGTCAACCCATTCATCCAAATACACACAGCAATCTGTTACGGTCTAGTTAAAACATATTTTGCATGGGGTTTAAACATTCTTCCATGTCCCGCATCCCTCAATTCCAACTCCTTCCTAGAACACCAAATCGGAAGGTCTAAACGACTCTTCTCGTTGTCCTTTGTTCTCCCCTTGATAACAGTGTCAAAAATATTCATGAAAACATTACGTTCAGTGTGCATGACATCAATGTTGTGTCTTAACAACAAGTCTTTCCAATATGGCAAATCCCACAAGATGCTCTGCTTCACCCAGTGGTGTTCCTTACCATAACCCGTAAACTCCTTAACACTCTTGTCCCAGATGTAGGGATACTCTTCGACCCTCTACCAAACCCGTGCACCGGATAACCTACAGGGTGGAGGTTCATTAACAACCTTGTTCTTCTTAAAAGCGGTTTTGTTTCTCCTAAACAGGTGATCCAATGGTAGAAACTTTCAACCCATTCCCCGCAATTTAGAAGAATGTAAAAGTGAGCCGCCTTTCGATCTTTCTCATCAATGTAACATTTTGTGAGCTTGCCCCCCGGATGACCAGGATAGTTGAAAATCGATATTTATTCATCAAACCCTGTGCGGGTGGCTACCCCAAGATTACGGGGAATTCTACTCATTCTAGTTTCTATCTCCGTCAGAAAATAAAAGAAGCAAAAGTTGTCATTTCTTCGACTAAGTATGCCTCATAAATTGATGCTTCAACGCAGGCTTTGTTTGACACTTTGTCTTTTAAAGAGCGTAAGAATCTTCAAATCATAAACAAATGTTAAGTTAGAAAAACCTATTATAAGAAATGTTTGGAAGGAAATTAAAGAGTTCTGGCGTTCACCTTTTGAATGGATACATCCAACGATACTGCACGGGGCCACCAACCAAGGCCTCGTACGGTAGATGGATAGGCAAATGCTCTATCGAGTCAAAAAAACTTGGTGGGAAAATCTGCTCCAACTTACAAATCAATACCGGGATAGTCTCTTCCATCTTCACAAGTTTCTCCACAGTCAACGAAGTTGCCGTCAACTCCTTAAAGAAGTGACTCAACTCAACCAACGGTTTCCAAATAGGCTTCGGTAAGGCATGAAACGCGTAGGGAGTAGTTGTTGCATAAAGACATGACAATCATGACTTTTCATGCCAAACACCCTGCCCTCCTTCACGTCGACACATCTACTCAAGTTAGAAGTGAATCCGTCAGGCAGGGTCAACCCATTCATCCAAATACACACAGCAATCTGTTACGGTCTAGTTAAAACATATTTTGCATGGGGTTTAAACATTCTTCCATGTCCCGCATCCCTCAATTCCAACTCCTTCCTAGAACACCAAATCGGAAGGTCTAAACGACTCTTCTCGTTGTCCTTTGTTCTCCCCTTGATGTCCATAACAGTGTCAAAAATATTCATGAAAACATTACGTTCAGTGTGCATGACATCAATGTTGTGTCTTAACAACAAGTCTTTCCAATATGGCAAATCCCACAAGATGCTCTGCTTCACCCAGTGGTGTTCCTTACCATAACCCGTAAACTCCTTAACACTCTTGTCCCAGATGTAGGGATACTCTTCGACCCTCTACCAAACCCGTGCACCGGATAACCTACGGGGTGGAGGTTCATTAACAACCTTGTTCTTCTTAAAAGCGGTTTTGTTTCTCCTAAACAGGTGATCCAATGGTAGAAACTTTCTATGATAGTCAAAGAAACTTATCTTGCCACTAACAGGGAGTGATTCCCCCTAGGTATGTTCCATGCATACAGGGCAAGCAAGCTTCCCAGACGTTGACCATCCAGAAAGCATACCGTAGGCCGGGAAGTCGTTAATAGTCCACATCAAAACAACACGCATCATGAAATTGTTCTTCAAAGACGCATCATATGTCATTACCCTGTCATCCCATAATTGTGATAACTCTTCAACCAACGGTTGCAAAAACACGTCTATGTTTGCCTTTGGATTTTTGGGTCCTGGAACCAGTATAGATAGAAACATGACCTCCCTCTTCATACACATATCTGGAGGCAGATTGTATGGGGTCAGTATGACTGGCCAACAAGAGTAATCTCTTCCGTATTGACCGAACGGGTTAAACCCATCAGTACATAAGCCAAGTCTTACATTGCACGGCTCGCCAGAGAAGTACGGATATAGCTCATCCAAACACTTCCATGCTTTCCCATCGGAAAGATGGCAAAGAAACCCCTCTTGTGTTCGGTTCAGAGCATGCCAACACATGTGTTTTACCGTGGACAATGAGGCATACAAGCGTTGAAGATGCGGTGTTATAAGGAAGTACCACATTTTTCTTCCTGGCTGTCCGGGTTACCTTCCCTCTCCTTTTAACGGTTTTGTAGCGTTCCTTATTACAATGTAGACATTTTGTGACACTCTTATCTGCAAATTCATTTCTGAATAGTATACATCCGCCAACACAACACTCTATCTTCACACAACCCAACCCCAAGTTTGCCACTTGTTTCTTAGCATGGTACAGGTTTATTGGCATTCGATGATTACTAGGTATAGTGGAACCCATCAGATTGACCATCCTATTAAAACAACCTCCAGAAAGATTATAATCTGCCTTTAGGCTTAAAGCAGCTAGGGAGGCGGATAACTCAGTGTGACTGTTGTTCCCGTCCCACAATGGAGTCTGAGCTGCCGCTAACAAATCATAAAATCTCTTCACCTCCGGATTAGGATCCTCCTCTACATTGTCAGCGTCTCCATGACCTGCTTGGTCATCATGTTCTAGCATATGCCCGGAGGAGGGTCCAACATGATCCATCACCATTTGTTCTATGTTGTTGTACGTATCCCTGTTTCCTCCAACCTTATAGTAAGACTGTTGCACGGTTACGTCTGATGGTCTAGACGGTAACTGCTCACCATGGTTGTACCAGCAGTGGTATGTTTCCATGAACCCTTTCTCAGTTAGGTGGCATATGACATCATCCGCGTATTCAAAACTCATGCATTTGCACCTTGAGCACGGATAAAGAATCTTTTGAGTCGCTTTAAATCCAGGCGTGTTTGCCGTAGCGAACGGAATGAACTCTAATAGCCCCATCATAAACTCCTCAGTCACTCACCGACTGCGATCTAGTCAGTTGTACATCCATCGCTGATTTGCCGGTACCTCCATTTACAATATCTAACAAGCACGATTTCTGTTACTTTACATTTTTAAAATTTTATTTGACTATCGGTTGTGAATCACTCTATCTCTTTAATGTTGCAAATTGGTGGGGCCCTATCCAATTCGGGATGAATATGCAACCATCCGTAACCCATCGATGTTGTATGTGGTCTATCTTGTGTCGTTGATGTTCATTTGAAATTTCGGCAGCATTTCGCATTGGTCCCCGAGTACACAGAGATACGTACGATATGAAACACCGCACGCAGTCATGCACCCTGGGGACAATACGAAACACCACAACCGAAATTTCAAATGAACATTCAACGTCTCAAGATAGACCACATACAACATTGATGGGTTACGCCCTACTGGTTACAAATTCATACCAAACTGTCCAACCGGGACAATTCAAGATCCAACACAACATGGTACATCAGCCAGTTGTTTTGAAACTTGAACGAGAATCTAATGGGTACACACACGACTAAACTCTACATTATTAAAGTTGAGTTTCATTTTTTAAGTTCCCTAAGAAAGGGAGCTTGCCGAAATTTTGGCAGAGTCTCCCCTGTAAACTAGACATTTCCCAAAATTAGAAACGGCCTGTTACATACAGAAAACTTCCCAGTATAGATAAATATATATGCTACGCATTGTATATGATATTGAGAGGTATTAAGTCCCAAATCATGTTATCAGCACACAAAACCGATGCCTAATGAGCTCTGCTCTCCACTAACAAACAACATTACATATGCATAAAAAATCATGTTATCAGCACACAAAACCAATTCCTAATGAGCTCTGCTCTCCACTAACAAACAACATTACACATGCATAAAAAATCATGTTATCAGCAGACAAAACCATTGCCTAATGAGCTCTGCTCTCCACTAACAAACAACAATTGATATGCATACACATAGAAACTCAGTGTTAGGGGATTACCTGTGTAAAAAAGTCAGGGATCAATATGAAGCTGTCGACAGACGATCAGAGACCACGCGTAACGTGTGCTAGTCTGCATGACAAACCAATAAGTGGTTGGACAGTTACAAGTAGCAAGGAAACTAAACAAAGAGAGACATGTAAAGTAAATTATGCATTAAGTTCATCATCAAAATGGGCGGGACAACAAATTGAGGATACAAGTTTACCTTATAGATGCTATTAAATTGATACATTATGACCAATGTTAAGGAATGAAGTGGTGCACAATGAGTAACTTATGTCACTCTTTAATTTATATTCAAAGGTATTGTGATTTTGCATTGCATTCACAATCACATAAACATATTGGCCCTATATAGGTTTCTAACTATCCAACCTGCATTTTAAGGTCTTTAGTTGCTTTTATTCTACATTCCTTTCACATTCTAGCTTATTTTGACGCCTGACTCCCCATTCTAGCTTATCATCTTGTTTTGTCTCTTTCTCTCTTTCCCTCACCCCCACCCATGATCGCCTTCAAAACTCAATCCTTGGCTCTTTGCATCTCATCATCTTTTTCTTTCTTTACTCATTTCCCGTTACTGTTCTTCTTCCTCTATTTTACTTTGTTTTGGCATCAGAGAATGAGGAACTCTTGTAGAAGAAAAAAGGGCTTGATTTTGTGACATATTTCTACTTCTACATATCTTTGGTTTTTTGATTTGTGGAATTTTAATTTTTAGATATGAATTCATGAATTTAGATAAGGTTTTTCATTGGATAATATTAGTTTTCTAGTTAAGGCTTATGCATTTAGAATATTTTTAGTTATTTATCTCTATTTTTTCTTTGCATATGCAATATATATATTTATTTTACTCGCGATAGTGTAAAATAGCGTCCGCGATTCGCTCCGCGACGCCGTGATCCCAGTTTTGGGGTTGTCCGTGACGTGACACGTTTTGGGATTGACTACTATGGGTTATATAAAGAAAATAATGAAATTGTAGCAAATGTAAGTACTTAATGGACATCACTGGAGCAAATTTGGATACAAAGTGATGCCATTTGGAATGAGATGCATTTACTTATTTAGTCAGGATCTGTAAGCATCCATCACAAAGCTTGATGTTGTCTATCAACAATTGCATGTCAAAATTTTCTTTATTGACAAGCTCCCAGTTTATACATAATTCAATGTCAGATATACTTGAAGATTGATAATATGGATTTCAGTACATTAGCCTAGGAAAAGGCATACTTTATGATATCTACTTTAAATGAGCATATTTATAACAGATCAAATAAGAGATTTCTCTATGTATAATAATTGGCTCTTCACCTCTTTCCCAATAATAAACTAATAAAGGGAATCCTTACTAAGTTTCCAAGCTTCTAATCTAAGTGTCTTGAAACTGTTCTTCCAACATCCTAACCCCTCTGTAAACATTTTCCGACTTTAAAGAGAATGAGTATTCATTTCCACTTTTTTCCTCCTTTCACAAAGGAATGAATCCCAACTACATCTTTATTGTTTACCAGTTACTAACTTTTTTTAAAAAATTGTGTCTTCATGCAACAATAACATGGCAAGCTGTTAGATATCCAAATAGGCTGGATTTTCATATTGGGCTCATCTCTGTATTGTCGGGTTTCTGTAGAGATCCAACTCTGTACTGGGCTGGGTTCTGTTAGTAGAGTAGTAAGAATGGGGAACCTATATAGAAGAAGAATTAAGGTTGATGAAGTATTGTTTATCAAATAAAGTATAGAGCAGGATTGCAGGAAGAGAAAGAGGAGAAACATAATATTAGATGCTCATGGAATTATTATTAATCATGGTAATTGTCGGTGGATAACGGGCTGAGATGGTGGTGGCAGGAATCAATAGGGAATAAGCAGAGATTGTAAATGTCAAAAAGACAACAAATTATAATAAAAGAGGGTGCCTGTTTAAACAGGAAGGAGGGAGAATTAGTGAAGCACTTCATTTTATGGATTGGAAAATGGAAATTACAGTAGTAGGAGTCATCTGGTTTTTGAAATACCTGGAAGGATACTTTCTGTATGTATACATTTCCATATCAGTTCATATATCAATTTGATCCAGAGATTGAGTTGGAGATTTGCATTAAATAATTTTTTCTGGTTTTCATTTATATTCTGAACCATCTCTATTTTATACAAGCATACAACATGACATGTGGATATACTATACAATATGAGCATAGAAGTGCGAAAAGATTTTAGGCATGGCACAACGAAGGTGCAGCATATGAAATTTGCATATAAGTACCAGTCTTTAAATAAAAGAGAAAAACAATTATTTGAAATTAGCAGTAGTCAATAAAATATTACATCTAATTATTATTGTTTAATATTCCCATTTGTATTTGTAAAAAATTCAAAAAACTAAAAAGAAGAAGAGTGTAGTTAAGAGTATCTGGAGTCTCCATTAGGTCTCCATGAAGTTGTGCCCGTGAGCAATAACTAGGATATGAAAGCATGCTCTGGATACCGGTTGAGGAAAAGCTCTTGATACCATGCTAGAAATTTAGAAGTGGCGAGAAACAGATTTAAAACTGAGAGAGAACCAAAGAAACTTTCTGTTATGAAACATGGTTCAGAGAGAAAAAGAAAAAGAAAAAATAGCTGAGAGAATTTAGAGGAAATGTAAAATGTATTGAACTAAAAAATGAGAAGTATATACACCAAGATGAATATGGCTTATATAGCAAATACAAACTAATTTCCTAACTAACCCCTATATCCCTAATAGCCCCCCTCAAGCTGAAAGTGGTGGTAACACTTACAGCTTGAAATGAAAGACATAATACAATCTGAAAGAAAGTACCAAATGCTGAAAATACACTGCAAAATACAATGAATAATGCCAAAATATAATGGCAAATATGAAAGGCACATAGGCCACAATATCAACCAAACCTAAATGCTTAACCACCACAAGGCAGAAACAAAAGTCATCAAAGCCAACATAGGCTGAAGCTAACAGAAGCTGAAGTCATCAAAGTAGAAGCTTAACCACCAAGAGCAGAAGCAGGAGAAGAACCGATGAAGCGCTTAACCATTAAGCAGAAATTGTTCCTAAAGATCTAACCACTTAAGAGAAGCAAGCATGCTTAACCACCTAACAAGGTAGAAGCTAAGAACACCATCAACAAGCAAAACCACCTAAAGCACTCCATTAAAGGTAGAAGCAAAATAAGCCACATGAGGCTAAATAACAATGAATCAACATAACATACAAACAAAGCACCAAACACTTGGTGTGTATCAGGCTGCAAACATAGAAGGCTGAAAAATGATATCAACAATCAAAAAACCAAATGCTTAGCCACCTAGTCAATGAGGCAAAAGCTGACACAATCAAGTCATATAAAGCTGAACCAGAAGCAAAATAACAAAAAAGGCATTTCACCAGACAGTTGGTGTCCAAAAAAATATAGGCAAAAAAGAGTCCAAAACTAAACCTGACCACTGCAGAATCGTGAGGGAGACAACCGTGAGTGTGTGTGTCAGCTGTGAGGGAGCCGGGAGCCAGGAGGGAGTGAGCCACTGACGGAGAGGAGAAGGAGAAGGGAGGAATAGGGAGGGAACCCACAATGTGGTCAGCGGAGGGGGAGAGGGAAGTGAGGAGACGGCGAGATTAAGAGCTTCAGAGGGAAGAACAGAGTGGAGAAGGAGACAGTGAGCCTGGGCGGAGAAGAAGAGGAATGGGGCAGAGAAGAAGACGAGTAGAGTAGAGCAGAGCAAAAAAACTGATTAGAGCTCGAGAAATGGCCGATTAAGTTATAACCCTTAGTGACGGAAAAGTAATGTCGTCGCTAAAGTAGTGACAAATGAAATCAGTCGCTATGGTTAGTACATCAATCGTCGCTAACTGGCAGTGGCTATTAAGGCTTTTTCCAGTAGTGCATGTAGCGACGGTAACCTAATTCCGTCACTAATCCCCTGAATATTGGCGACGGCTAAACAATTTTGTCACTATTCCCCTGAATATTAGCGACGATGACCCCGCCGTCACTACCTTCCCTTCTTAAAAGTAAAATTATGGAGGGAAGATCGAAAATAATAGCGACGGCAACACAATTCCGTCACTAATCCATAGAATATTAGCGACGGTGTCACCCCACCGTCACTACCTTCCCTTCTTAAAAGTAAAAAGTATGGAGGGAAGACCGAAAATCATAGCGACGGCCAATCAACCGTCACTAGTGCAAAACATAGCGACGCGGTCTCAACGTCGCTAATGTTTGGAGGGAAACTCTGACCGTCGCTATGGTTTGGTGCCAACAAAAAACCATGGAGGGAAACAAAAAAAAGGATGGAGGTGAAATCTAGCGACCGCACCAGCGACGAAGGTGGATTCAGCGACAGCTATAATGACGGAATGTTGCAATTGTTAGCGACCACTGTTTCTATGGTCGCTAAAGGAGTCGCTAACCTCTTTTTTTTGTCCCTTTTCTCCTAGCGGTCGCTAACTCAGTCGCTTTTTAGCGACGGGTTTCCGGTGGTCGCTAAATCGAGGTAGCTATTTAAGGTTTTTTTAGTGGTGCTAGAAAACATTATTTTAGCTATAACTGTAACATCCCATTTTCAACACAAATAGAAAATAGATATTAATATATCTTTAATGAGAAATACTTACTATTAGTTAGTTTATTATTATCATTTTTTATGAAATTTTGGTATTTAATTATTTGTTTTTAAAATAAAATAATAATAATAATAATAATAATAATAATAATATTTATGTATTTTGAATGAGAATTTTAAAATGACTTCATTAGTATTCATTGATTAATAAAATTATATTAAGAATTTTAAATATATTTATTATTCACAACTTTTATTTTATGTTTTTATATTTATGTTTTTACATATTTGTGATTTAACTCTTGTTAGAATTTTAAAATAAAATTTTGAAGGAATTAGACTATGGTTCTTTAGAACTTTTTGATCTACATAATATTTATGATTTTCTGGAATTCTTTGAAGTTTTTGAAATATTTTAATAAAATAATATTTTAAATAATTTTTAATTCATATAAAGTTACTTAAAATTAAAAATATTTACAAGAAAGTGAATTTAAATTATAAGAAAATTTTCTAAAATCCATTTCAAGTAGACTTATCTAAAAATTATTAGTTTAAGTAAAATCTTAATTTTTACCAATCGTACAAAAATCGGAAACGTATCAATAAATTTTTATTAACAGAAAGTTTTAGATTTTTAAAATTTAAACTTTATATTACTTATCATAAAATTAGTGAGAACTGATATAATATCGTTAAATTTTGAAAAGAGTCGATTTTGAATATTTAAAATATACCGAGTGAATGGTTACTATTTGGCTTAATAATTAAGCCGACATTTATTATGCAAAACACTGTGCATGAATGAAAATTTCAAACTTGCACAGTAACCAGAAACCAAAATTTCAGAAATTGCACAGTACTTTTATAATAAAATAATGAAATGCACAGTTCATATTTTTGCTATAAATAGAGGGGAGCACCGAAGGGAAAATTCACAGTTTAGATTAAATTTTCTTAATATAGCAGTGTTAGAGAGATAATGGTAGGAGTGAGAGAGAGAGAGAAATAATTTTTATGGAAGGAGGTTTTACTAAAATCATAAGGTAAGAATAACTCACTTTTATACTTTTTAGGTTTATTTTCATATCGTTTTAGAAATCTATTATTATACTGGATATAATATTATTTTAAGTTACTATTCTAAATAGTAAATTGCTATGTCAATAGTAAATTACTATTGAGAATAGTGAATTACTATTTAAATGGTAAATTACTATTACGAATAGTAAATTACTATTCAAATAGTGAATTACTATTTACTATTACTATTTACAATTTACTATTTACTGTTACTATTTATGTTTTACTATTTACGGTTACTATTCAAGTTTTACTAGTTACTGTTACTATTTACATTTTACTATTCACTATTCACTATTCAAAATTTACAATTTCTGTTTTACGTAGTAATCTTTATTTTTATCTTATGCCTATACTGAGATAAGTTGGTATTAATATTTCTAGAACTCAGAGGTGCAAAGCGAACTCACTTTTTGTAGCAATTCAAGGTAAGGGGGAGTGAGATATGAATATAATATAAGAAGACATAAGAATAATGGGAGGAGTCCCCTACTCCTTTTAAATTTAATAATAATAATAATATTTTAAAATAATAACTATTTAACTTAAAATTTATATAAATTTTAAATTGTGTATCTTGTGTGACTTGATCTGAAATACCTATGCAAAGACCTGGATAACCTATACAAACTGGACTAAACCTATGCAAGGACTTGGACTATTATGACCTGTATGGACTGAACTATACCTATACGAAGACTGAATTATATATATGGACTTATATAGACCTGTGCGAGGAATGGACTATAAGGACTCAAAATCAACTCTATTAATTTAAATAACCGTTAAAATTTGAATTATATTTATGAGCGATATTTAGTCGATTTGACTTGATTATAATTAACTATACTTGATTTTGATTAATGATATTGTGATTTATAATATTAGACTATGATTAATGATATG
Source organism: Clitoria ternatea (assembly GCA_037962975.1). Taxonomy (NCBI): domain Eukaryota; kingdom Viridiplantae; phylum Streptophyta; class Magnoliopsida; order Fabales; family Fabaceae; genus Clitoria; species Clitoria ternatea. The sequence goes on from CM075674.1 coordinate 59,453,785, forward strand.
TAATTATGATTGATAATATTTGTGATTGATGATATTTGATTGTGATTGATGACATTACAATACTTGATTGTGGTTGATGAATGATTGATGACCTTGTGATATGAAGTTTGAGCATATAGCAAGCATGACGGAAAGTTAAAACTCAGTAAGAATTTTCTTACCTTACTCTTTAAATTTTTATTCTAAGAGAAAGTATTTTATAATTATTTTAGGCTTTTATTTCTTCTTAGAAATAATTTTCACTAACTTTATTTTTAATCTCTAGAATAAAATCTAGTATTAGAAAGAAGCTATTTTATGAAAATCAGAGGTTGAGATAATTAATTCTTGAATTAAAGAAAATTTTTATAGTTTTAAGTATTCTTAGTTAATGATTTTAAAATTATTTTATTTTAGAAATTAGAAGTTTAAAGTAAATTATTTTGGTTTTCCCCAACGAAATAACTAAAGGATATTTTGTCGAGATTTCTAAAACTCAATCTAGTTAAGATTCAAATTGAGAAAGATTATGTAAATATGTGAAGTTTTTTTTAAGAGAAAGTTTTGAGATATTTAAGGCTTGGAAGCTTAATTTTGGTGAGATCTGAATTCGAAGACTGTACTAAATTTATTCTGTATAATAGAAGTTCAAAGAAGAACTTATGGGAATGTACAGTTTATTGAGATGATTTGTGAACCTTTATGGTATTTAATAATTGAGTTTTTAAAAGTCTTAACCAACTAAATATGCGAGTAGTTCATGCATCATGAATCATTAAAGAGAAATGAGATGTGATGTTGCCTGAGGACGGATTATAAAAACCGAGGATACATTAGAGGAGGTTCAAATACGAACCTTGGGATGAGAGGGTTTGAAAGGGTGCTTCAGGAGACCTGGGGTCGCTCCCTAGTGTCGGGTACTTTCATAATAAAAACCTTCTCAGTCTGACTAGTCTCTAAGTGTTTCCACGCCAGTTGAGCTGTTCATATGCTACAAAGGCATTTATGTTATTATCCGGAATTATGGAACAATGTAAACTCCTGGTTGGCCTAGTGTAAATTAAAACTTTAAGGGCTCACATGCATAAATTGAATGAGGTAGTATTAAAAACATTACATGTCATACATGTGATTGTGATATTTTGTATGGATGGTTGTGAATGAAAGTATGATTGCTATGTGTGTGAGAACCCTATATTTATAATTAATTGTGTACAAGATTTTGAATGATATTAATTTATTAGTTTGTGAAAACCCTTATGCTTATGTCTTATCTGTAAAGTATTATATTCTGTTTCTCACTCCTTCTTGTTTGAATTTTGTGTCCAAAATATATGTTATGTGATATATAGCTAGCGGTTCAAGATGGAAGGATATATAATTACAAGAGGGTAAAGTGGTCTCATCCTCAATCAGATAGATGAAAAGATATGACAAGAGTAGGATTCTAAAACTCGATGGTTCAAGGACTAGGAAATGATTGGTCACATTTGTAGTAGAGGTATAGTTTAGTTTTACCTTGCCTTATTACAATATCAAGTTAGATAATTGTAACAAGGTAAAGGTTAAACTTTGATAAACTTTCCCATCCGGATATAATACTGTAATGATTTATCACTTATGATTTCTATAAATTATTTTATCATTATGGACAAATATTGAAACATAATGTTTTTTTTTACTTTCAATAATCAAAGGAACTCAGATGTATATACGTCCTTGTATACGCGAGATAAAGAGTGATAAATATGTATATCTTTCTAAAAGTTTTTTTATATATCTCGTGTATATAAGGGAGTGTTACAATAATACTTTAGCCATCACCAGTCACCTGTCGCTAAAAGTGAATAGTTTAGCTACAAACACATAATAGCAATCGAATGTTACCCTTAGAAGTGGCTTGTGACGTAAGTTAGCAATGGATGCAACACCCATTGCTAAACTGTATTTCATGTGTGTCACTAAATCCTTTGTTGGCTTAGGGTTTTAACAGATAGACACACTTCGTAGGTAATTTTGTCGCGATTTGCATTGTGTAGTGACAGGGAGGTCTCCCATTGTTAATATTTCCCTTGTGTCTATCGTATTCTCATCACTAAACTATTGTACAAAGTTAAGTAAAAGAAAATAGTAGTGACGAGCAAGAATTCATCATGACATTAGGCAGGCCACTAAATTTGTCGCTCTCTTGACTATGTGTTTTCACATGAATGTTGCTACTGAATATTCCCTTAGAACACACATAATATCTTCTTATTGACCATAATGATATAACATCTTAGATGACCTAATCATTAGCTTGCCTTAGATTTGTGTGTCAGGAGCTTTCCATAATTTACTTGCCATATGAAACATCCTACTCTACTTGTAGTTTTTAGCATCTATATTTTAGACCAAGTATCGTTATCAACTCTATTAGATTATTCATATATCATTTTGTATGTACTTTTCACAAAGAAGCCTCCAAAATTTTCTTCAACCAAAGTCTTGTCTTGCTCCCATCTCAGAGATACGAGGTAAAATGTTGATGATCATTCTTTTATATAGATACCAAAATCATATTCTGAAAGAGATTCAAGTTCCACTCCCCTTAAGAGTTAATAATGTCTGACGAGAACATACTAGAGATGAATTTTCCATAAAACAATTTCCAACAACCTTGTAGTAGGTGTCTTGTGTTTTCACAAAGACTTTATTCTTTTAAAAAAAAGTACAGTGTAGGAGACAAACAAAGTTTTATGGCAAGAAAAAAGAGACACATATTTTATCCTAGTTCACCTTATAATTCGAGGCTACATTTGATCCCTATTTGGTCAGAAAATGATTTTGATCCACTAATCAAGAAGTCAAGAAGAACCAACTCTCACTTACAATGATCTCAAATATTTGTTAACAACACAACCTTTCTACGTTAATTGCCTACATAGTCTTTCTTAAACAAGTTTTTGCAGGCTTACTAAAAGTGAATGAAATAAAAAGAGATAACGTAACTTATATGTTTATGTCATAAGAAGTGGGGCTGAATTGTGACACTCATAAGTTTGGCTTTTATTGTAAAACAAAATTACTTTTCTATCTTAAGTATTTTGAGACTTAGATAAGAAAACTTAAGAAAATTGTTTTAAAGTATTCAAAAAACAACACTACTAAAAAAACCCTAAACAGCTACCTCAATTTAGCGACCAACGATTCTCGTCGCTAAATAGCGACCGTATTAGCGACCGCTAAGGGGAAGAGACCTGGAATACCAAACATAGTGACAAAATCAGCGACCAACACAATACCGTCGCTAAATTTGGCAAAGAACCGTCACTAATACCGTCGTTAAATCTTACCCCGTCACTGATACGGTCGCTAAAGTTATTTCCCTCCATTTTTTTGGTTTCCCTCCAACTTATATATGGCGCCAACTGATAGCGACGGTTACTCTGCCGTCGCTATGTCTTCCAAGAAATCAGCGACGCCGAGTCGCCGTCGCTAGAGACAAGGTAGTGACGGCAGGGTACCGTCGTCGCTATGTATGGATACTTCAGCCACGGTGTTCTGCGGTCGCTAAGGTTCCTGGAGCCTTTCAAAATTTTGGAGGGATTTGTAAAATGAGCGACGGATGTAGTCGTCGCTAGTGTTGTTATATTAGCGACACAGGTCATTTCCGTCGCTATAAGTTTAATTCAGTGACCTTTATAGCGACCGGTGTTACCGTCGCTAAGTGTTAAATGTATTTCGGGGAAAACCTATTTTCCCCAATCTCTTCCTCCCTCAGAATTCGTCTCCTTCATCTCTGTACCCTAAACCCCTCAGACTTCGTCTCCTTCGTCTCTCTACCTCCATGATTCTCTCTCTTGAACCACCAACCACCGTCTCCCCCTTACCACCGAACCACCCTTGCCCGAAGGTCTGAAGCACCGTGTCCCCCTTACCACCGAACTACCGTCCGCCAAATCTCTGAGCCACCGTGGTCCCCAGTAAGAAACCGCCGTCTCTCTTCACCCTCTCCGTTGGAAGCTTCGAGCATTTGAGGCTCCGTTCCCTCCGTCGTTTTAGAGCCACCGTCTGTTCTCCACCGGCTTCCTCCGTCGTGACTGCAGGTAACGTACATCGTTCCCTCTATTTTTGTTGTCTCTGTATGTGTTGGTTTAGGGTTACTGTGTTGGGTTTCTTGTATTAGTCCCTTGTTATTTGTTAGTCCCTTAAGATTGAATGGCTGGAAGGTATGGGTACTAAATGTTATAGAATATATCAGACAACTAAGCTAAGTGAAGTAAAGAGAAACAGAGCATCACACCATTCTCAAAAGCAGAATTTAGCTTTGTAGTGGGATTTTGATCTACTGATAACGGTGTCGTATGAACATGGGCAGTCCTCTCCACTCTGATTGAGCCACCTTTTCTTCTTCTATCTCCTGGAAAAAATGCAGAGCTTACTTCAGGAACTTGAAAAACAATAATAAAGGATGTTCTAATAAGAAAGTTGGAATTTAATACCATTACGAGCAGTACCATACCTCCTTACTAATTTTCTTTTGCATTTTTATACATTGTTTTGGTTCCATAGTTTACCCATATATCATTAATAAGGTCACTAACATAGATTTAATTCCAATCATCTATCTATATAATATGGAACAATCCACATAAAGTAAGTTAGCCTTCTTCGCAAACTTTCTTTAGGAAAAATCATAAAGCATGAAACCAAAACTCTCTCTCAGGCTGGTTCATTACATCACCCACATTAAATGAGAAATAAAAGATAACAAAATTTACTGGAAGAAGAAACTGAAAGCTTCATGTAACACGTTTAATGATTCTAAGTTTGAAATCCATAAGTGAAAGCTCTACCTACTGAAGAAGCTCCCTGCACACCAATGCCTCCTGTAACTCTTGCATGTGTTTCTGTCTCATGTCTTTAATCTCTTCCTCAAGCTGTCTCACATGACCTTCTTGAGTATCAGCTTCCTTCTTTGCTGCAAGATATTCCTGCCTAGTTCATCATGGAATTCAGTTTCTTTTTTTTGAATTGCTAGTGCCAATTCGTCACTTCATCATTTTAAATCTTAAACAAACACAGAGTCAATCCCAGACATTCATCTCCTGCAATGCAACTTCAATTATAATAGTCAAAACCGGCATGTGATGTGATCTCTACATTTTTGTTTGTAACTAGTTGGACCGGGCCTTCTTGTTTTTGGATTTCTTTCTACAGATAAGAATAACTATCATTGTAGTATTAGCATAGTATTAGCATAGTATGTTGGTTATTGAAACTGTGTTGGCTTGCGGTTTTGAAGCTCCTTAAACAAGGGAATAAAATTGATTTTGTAAGGCCATTGTATGAAAGTAAAACTGAAAATAAAGGGCTGTTTAAGTGGAGGATTGGTCACGGTTTGGAAGAGGTCGAAGAAGGAGGAAGGAAATTTAGATGATTGGAGGTGGAAGGTGGTGGTGTGGCTGTGATTTGGTGGGCTGTGGTGGTTGATATGGTGGTGCACGGTGGTGTTGGAGGAAGAGAAGAGCTGCAGGAATATGGAATTTTAGAATGAAGGAGGATTGTGAAATGGCTTGGCCGAGAATGAAGAGTAGCAAGAGTTGATGGGAATATGTTTTAATGATGGAGGAAGTTAACATTAAATGCTAAGTTGAGGCAACTATGGTGGGAGGTGTAAGTGTGAGTGGGTTGAGCTCTCCTGGAGGTGGCTGCTAGTGGTGGTTGGCTGGAAACCGGTGGCCAAAAAAGTGGGTTGAGCTCTCCTGAAGATCGACAAATAGGCCCCACATGTATAATACCGGAAAATCCTTAATATTCTATTATTTAAATATTATTACCTATTAAAAACTTAATCAAATATTATTTTAATATTATATATACACATACATATATATATTTGAATAATTATTAAATATTATAGTTATATATTTTAATTAAATCTTCATTAATTACTCCTAATTAATCTATTAATCTAAGCATAAATCATTAAAGGGTAATTAAGCTAGCTACTAGTTCAAAATTTTGCCATGCATCTGTTGTACTGTTTCCTTATACATTAGGGTGTGAAGTTGTGATGAGAGAAAAGTCAGGATAGTTGTAACTGGAAATAAAGTTTTGGTGTGTTGAAATGAGGTTGAAGTGTAAACTTTTGTTCTTGGGACAGGCCACGTTAGCCCAAAACAGTGATGGTAGAAAGTACTGTCAATATGACTCCGACATTGCAACCGGCCTAGGTGTGGGGTCCTTCTTCATCCTAGTTGCCAGTCAAGTGATCATTATGATTGTAACTACCTTGTGGACAGAACACACTACATTGTTGTTTCAGCCTCCTCAAGAGCAAAAGAAAGAGCTTTTATTTTGGGCATCCGAAAAAGAGATGGAGAAATGGATGTTTCCCTGTGAAGCCCAGATACTCCAAAAATGGAGAAGTACCCGTATCAGACACTATCGGATACCGATACGCGACCGATACGTCCCGATACGTATCCAAAAAGTATCGGAATTAAAAAAAAATAATTTAATTGAAACCCAAAAACAGATACACATGGGATACGGCTCCGATACGCGAAGCTCAAGTGGGATACGGCTTACGCACAGAGGATACGATACTTGACACTCACTCAGCCAAATAAGTAGTCTGGGGAAGACTTCATCTTGCGCTAGCAGTTAATTATGATAACATGATAAAACATGGCAAAAACATGTGCCCTATTTACGTTTGAAGGCACTTTATGAATTGGATGCTTCGGTAACTTGCTCTCCATCAAAACCAAATCAGTGAAGGGTATGAAGCCCTCCAACTTAGCTCTTTGGATCAGACCCTCCAGCACTCTATAAATTGCTTCCTTTTCAGCATGAGACTGATCATCCTCACATTTCATTCATCACTCTCTTCTTCCATGGCTCTTCCTGATCATCCTCACATTTCATTTATCAAAAATGTTTTGCTTGTATATATTCCTAAAATCATTAATGTTTTGTATAATAAATGATATTAGAGATATGTTAATATTCAATAACATTAATACAAAAAAAACTACTTCCAACTAATATTCTTAATATGTGTCAAATTAGTTATTTAAGTTGATATAAACTTAGTCAGTTGTAAAGCTAAAAGTTATTACATTCTTATCTGTTACATCTTTAGAAACTTCATTATGGAAGCCAGTTGAATGTTGGGAACTTTGATTAACACTGTTAACAATCAACTTTGTCATGCAGACCAATACACTTTACGCGTGGTCTGTGTTTGGCTCTCATCAGCTTTGTCTCCATCGCTATCTCTCTTTCGACGGTAATCCCCTAACGCTAACTTATCCGGCTATGTGTGTTGTATGTGTTGAAGTGTATGTATGTTGATTGTTGTTTGTTAGTGGAGAGCTGAGCTCATTAGGCAGTGATTGTGTGTGCTGATAACATGATTTTTTATGCATGTGTAATGTTGTTTGTTAGTGGAGAGCAGAGCTCATTAGGCATTGGTTTTGTGTGCTGATAACATGATTTACGATGCATGTGTAATGTTGTTTGTTAGTGGAGAGCAGAGCTCATTAGCCGTTGATGACATATATTGATAACATGATTTTGTGTTCATAACTGTGAATATCATATACAATGCGTATGATATGTTTATTTATCTATACTGGGAAGTTTTCTATATGTAACAGGCCATTTGTAAATTTGGGAAATGTCTAGTTTACAGGGGAGACTCTGCCAAAATTTCGGCAGGCTCCCTTTATTAGGGAACTTAAAAAATGAAACACAACGTTAATAATGTAGGGTTTAGTCGTGTGTGTACCCATTAGATTCCCGTTCAAGTTTCAAAACAACCGGTCGATGTACCGTGTTGTGTTGGATCTTGAATTGTCCCGGTTGGACAGTTTGGTATGAATTTGTAACCTGTAGGGCGTAACCCATCAATGTTGTATGTGGTCTATCTTGAGAAGTTGAATGAATGTTCATTTGAAATTTCGGTTATGGTGTTTCGTATTGTTCCCAGGGTGCATGTCTGCGTGTGGTGTTTCATACCGTACGTATCTCCGTGTACTCGGGGACCAATGCGAAATGCTGCCAAAATTTCAAATGAACATTCATTCAACTCAAGATAGACCACATACAATTATGGGATGGGTTACGGATGGTTGCATATTCATCCCGAATGGGATAGGGCCCCACCAATTTGCAACATCAAAGAGATAGAGTGATTCACAACCGATAGTTAAATAAAAATTTAAACGTGTAAGGTAACAGAAATCGTGCTTGTTAGATACTGTAAATGGAGGTACCGGCAAATCGGCGATGGATGTACAACCGACTAGATCGCAATCGGCGAGTGACTGAGGAGTTTATGATGGGGCTGTTGGACTTCATTCCGTTCGCTACGGCAAACACGCCTGGATTTGAAGTGACTCAGAAGATCCGTTGTTCGTGCTCAAGGTGCAAATGCATGAGTTTTGAATACGCGGATGATGTCATGTGCCACCTAACTGAGAAAGGGTTCATGGAAACATACCACTGCTGGTACAACCATGGTGAGCAGTTACCGTGTAGACCGTCAGACGTAATCGTGCAACAGTCTTACTACGAGGTTGGAGGAAACAGGGATACGTACAACAACATAGAACAAATGGTGATGGATCATGTTGGACCCTCCACCGGGCGTATGCTGGAACATAATGACCAAGCAGGTCATGGGGACTCTGACAATGCAGAGGAGGATCCTAATCCGGAGGTGAAGAGATTTTATGATTTATTGGCGGCGGCTCAGACTCCATTGTGGGACGGGTGCAACAGTCACACTGAGTTATCCGCCTCCCTAGCTGCTTTAAGCATAAAGGCAGATTATAATCTTTCTGGAGGTTGTTTTGATAGGATGGTCAGTCTGATGGGTTCCACCATGCCTAGTAATCACAGAATGCCAGCAAACCTGTACCGTGCTAAGAAACAAGTGGCAAACTTGGGGCTGGGTTGTGTGAAGATAGAGTGTTGTGTTGGTGGATGTATGTGTTCAGAAATGAGTTTGCAGACGAGAGTGTCACAAAATGTCTGCATTGTAATGAGGAACGCTACAAGACCGTTAAAAGGAGAGGGAAGGTAACCCGGACGGCCAGGAAGAAAATGTGGTACTTCCCTATAACACCGCGTCTTCAACGCCTGTATGCCTCATTGTCCACGGCAAAACACATGTGTTGGCATGCTCTGAACCGAACACAAGAGGGGTTTCTTTGCCATCCTTCCGACGGGAAAGCATGGAAGTGTTTGGATGAGCTATATCCGGACTTTTCTGGCGAGCCGCGAAATGTAAGACTTGGATTATGTACTGATGGGTTTAACCCTTTCGGTCAATACGGAAGGGCTTACTCTTGTTGGCCAGTCATCCTGACCCCATACAATCTGCCGCCTGATATGTGTATGAAGAGGGAGGTCATGTTTCTATCTATACTGGTTCCAGGACCCAAAAATCCAAAGGCGAACATAGACGTGTTTTTACAACCGTTGGTTGAAGAGTTATCACAGTTATGGGATGTCGGGGTAATGACATACGATGTGTCTTTGAAGAACAACTTTATGATGCGTGCTGTTTTGATGTGGACTATTAACGACTTCCCGGCCTATGGTATGCTTTCTGGATGGTCCACGTCTGGGAAGCTTGCTTGCCCTGTATGCATGGAACATACCGGGGGGGAATCACTCCCTGTTAGTGGCAAGACAAGTTTCTTTGACTGTCATAGAAAGTTTCTACCGTTGGATTACCCGTTTAGGAGGAACAAAACCGCTTTTAAGAAGAACAAGGTTGTTAATGAACCTCCACCCCATAGGTTATCTGGTGCACGGGTTTGGCAGAGGGTCGAAGAGTATCCTTACATCTGGGACAAGAGTGTTAAGGAGTTTGCGGGTTATGGTAAGGAACACCACTGGGTGAAGCAGAGTGTGTTGTGGGATTTGCCATATTGGAAAGACTTGTTGTTAAGACACAACATTGATGTGATGCACACTGAACGTAATGTTTTCATGAATATTTTTGACACTGTTATGGACATCAAAGGGAGAACAAAGGACAACGAGAAGAGTCGTCTAGACCTTTCGATTTGGTGTTCTAGGAAGGAGTTGGAGTTGAGGGATGCGAGACGTGGAAGAATGTTTAAACCCCATGCAAAATATGCTTTAACTAGACCACAACAGATTGCTGTGTGTATTTGGATGAATGGGTTGACCCTGCCTGACGGATTCGCTTCTAACTTGAGTAGATGTGTCGACGTGAAGGAGGGCAGGGTGTTTGGCATGAAAAGTCATGATTGCCATGTGTTTATGCAACAACTACTCCCGTACGCGTTTCATGCCTTACCGAAGCCTATTTGGAAAACGTTAGTGGAGTTGAGTCACTTCTTTAAGGAGTTGACGGCTACTTCGTTGAGTGTGGAGAAACTTGTGAAGATGGAAGAAACTATCCCGGTATTGATTTGTAAGTTGGAGCAGATTTTCCCACCAAGTTTCTTTGACTCCATGGAGCATTTGCCTATCCATCTACCGTACGAGGCCTTGGTTGGTGGCCCAGTGCAGTATCGTTGGATGTATCCATTCGAAAGGTGAATGCTTGGTGAACTCTTTAATTTCATTGCAAACACTTCTTATAATAGTATTTTCTAACTTAACACCGTCTTGTTAATGATGTTGAAGATTCTTACGCTCTTTAAAAGATAAAGTGTCGAACAAAGCCTGCGTTGAAGCTTCAATTTGTGAGGCATACTTAGTCGAAGAAATGACAACCTTTGCTTCTTTCTATTTTCCAACGGAGATAGAAACTAGAATGAGTAGAATTCCCCGCAATCTTAGGGTAGCCAGCCGCACAGGGTTTGATGAACAAACGTCGATTTTCAACTATCCTGGTCACCCGGGGGGCAGGCTCACAAAATGTTACATTGATGAGAAAGATCGAAAGGCGGCTCACTTGTACATTCTTCTCAATTGCCCAGAAGTGGAACCCTTTATTGAGTAAGTCATAGAAGTTATATTATACATTCTTAACGTAGCTTTTATATTAAACTTATTTGTTTCTTTCAATAGCTTATACACAGATATGCTAAAACTTGAGCAAAATGATTTAACTGATGACCAAATTCATAGTGAGGTGTCATCCAAGTTCGTTGGTTGGTTCGCGCAACATGTAAGACCCGTATACCAAGTGTTTTTAAGCCTATTTGCTTCTAACTCCCGTCAATATGGTAACAATGACCTACTTCTTATGTTGTACATAGATACAAGACCCTAACAACCATATTGAAGATTCTTTACTCCAAGCCCTTTCTTGGGGGCCGGTGAAGACTGTTAAAAAATGGCCTATTTACTACGTAAATGGCTACAAGTTTAATATTCTTCAATGGAGTGAAGGGATGCGCACCCATAACTACGGGGTTTGTGTTAAAGGCACCGCCGGTCAGTTGGAAGAAGACTTTTATGGAGTGCTAACGGAGATTGTTGAAGTTTCATTCTCTGGACGACTAAGAAGAGATATTGTTCTATTCAAATGTGATTGGTTCGACAACACAATCGGTGTTGGAACAAAGGTTGACAATAACTACGGCTTAGTTGAGGTCAAGAAGAATGGTAGATATAAAGGGTTTGATCCCTTCATTTTTGCCCAACAAGCTGAGCAAGTTTATTACACCGACTTCCCGGGAGGACATCGGGACTGGTATGCAGTAATCAAGGCCAAGGCCCGAAGTCAGATCACTGACAATGTCTCCGAGGAGGTCGATGACGCTTATCAGCTTGCACCACACGAGCTCAACGATGCCAATTTGTTGTTCAACATTGATCCAATCATAATGGATGAGACACTCGCCACTACGGGGGGTGAACACATTGACAAAGACCTTGTCTCTCGATCAAAACGGTCTAGGGCTGATTTGGATACTGATGAACTTGTTCAAACAGATAACCACAGTGACACTGAAACTGAGGGGGAATTTGAAACTGAAACAGACACAGAGTATGTAGTTGTTAAACATATATACATAGGTTTATATATATCCTGAGACTAACCTTTTTTTTCATGATTTTATCCACAGATGACGGGACGTCGACTGCCCTTCAGTAGGGGTGGTGGGTCCAGGACCCCGGCTTCCCGTCTGGGGACTCCTACCCCAGGGTAGGAGACCACTCCATCACCACCACAGCGGACCACTCCATCACCACTACAGCAGACCACTCCATCACCACCACCATAGCAGACCACCCCATCACCCCCACAGCTGACCACCCCAGAGCAGACTCCTGGAGTTGGTGGCTTGGAGGACCATGGCCATCAGGCGACCCCACCTCCGGCATCCCCTCTGCCCATGTTGGTACCCGTGCCGGCCGGAGACGAGTAAGTGACTAAATTTCATATACTTTTATGTTATTTGTATGATACTTTATATTAGGGTTTAGTGGAAAGACTTGTTGGTTTATTGGATGTTACTTTAATTAGTACTTGTATAGATTGAATTGTATTGGGCACTCTTCTGTTTGTAACAGGGTAACTATTTAAACTTGGAAATGTTACATTTACAGGGGAGACTCTGCCGAAATTTTGGGTGTCTCCCTAGATTGTGTATTGTTTTACTCCTAACATAATTGTTGTCATTACAGCTTTGTTGATAGTAGTCGCACTACCAAAGCGATTACTAAGGTTTTGAAGGCCCAGTGGGATGGTCCATATATATCTTGGACAGATGCTGGGAAGGTTGTGCAAGATAGGTGGTTTGACACCTTCTCGGTAAGTTCCTAGCTCATTTATTGTGACTTGATTTGTAAAATAGACCTGTTATTAATTTTGATTTCTCAATTCATTTTACAGCGTGATTACCAGTGGGCGGAGGGTATGATTGATGAGATTAGGAAGGTCTTTGCCACAAAGACCTCCAAAATCATCAAGAGTACCCTTTGGAAGGTGAGGGACAAGGGTGAGCGCCCTCGTTGGATCCCGGAGGACCATTGGGACGGGATGGTCCAGAAGTGGGGCGGGGTCCCATTCCAGCAGGCGAGTGCTCGGAATAGGGCCAACAGAGCCGCCGATGCTGCAGCCTCGGTTTACACTGGGGGTAGCATTTCAACCCTCGAGCACAAGAAAAGATTTGTAAGTATATTTATGTTAAACATTTCTATTATGATTTGTCTTACATGTTTACAAATAATAATCTCAATGTTTTTTGTCCACCACAGGAGCAGAGGGAGCACCGGGAGCCTTCTTTGTTTGAGGTCATGCAAATGACCAAGAAGAACAAAGCCGGTGCATGGGTAAACCAGAAGACTACGGAGCTAGCGGTATTTACTTTTAACTGACACATGCTTATAATTTACAAATCAGCTTACTAATCCTATCGTTGTTTTTGAATTTACAGGAGGCGTATCAGGCCAGGAGGGCCGAGAAGGAGGCGGACCTGGTGGCTTCCACTCCTGAAGGGGAGGTTCCTCCCACCCTATCTTGTTCTGACGACAACGCCATCTATATGGAGGCTGTTGGCGGTGTGAACAAGAAAGGGAGGGTGTTTGGATTGGGTGGCGTCGGCACGCAGCTGGCGAAAAAGGGGAAGACCCCTTCCTCTTCGTCTTCCTCTGGTCTTCCGACTGAGATCGTTTAGGTAATTCAAAACCTGAACGATGAGCTACAGGAGGAGCGACGTCAGAGGCAGTTGCTGTTGGAGCGGCACGAGGCGGACCGACAGAAGGCCGAGGCGGACCGACAGCGGGCCGAGGAGCAGCACGCCGAGACTCGTCGGCAACTTGCTCAGCAGCAGGAGCTACTGATGCAGTTGATGGCGAGGCTACCTCCCCCCACTTCCCAGGCGCCCCCACCACCACCCCAGGATCCCCCACCACCTTGATTGTAGTTCTTTTATTTATACACATTGTATATTTGATTTTTAGTTATGTTATATTTTCATTCAGTATTTATTTTGTCATTCTTTATTTATTATGTCAATATTTATTGGTAATTACATTCAAATCACAAAGCCTTATTCTACCTATCATTAGTAATTCAACCTATTTGATAAATTAATTTAATCTATTATTTTGTTTTTAATAATAATTTATTACTTCAAAAAAATTATTTTAATTTAATTATAAAATTTTATCAGCCAATACAAAATACAAAATATTAAGATTTTTTTAAAGTTAAATTAAATCATTGAATCAATTTTAAAAAAATTTAAAAATGACGGTTAGCGACGGACACTTTGGTCGCTACACCACAACCACTAGCGACGGACGACCTGGTCGCTACATCACAAACACTAGCGACGGCTACTGTGGTCGCTACGTCACAACCACTAGCGACGGAACATTGTGGTCGCTGTATCATAAGCACTAGCGATGGAGTCTTCCGTCGCTGTATCATAACCACTAGCGACGGATTCTGTCGTCGCTGTACTTGTTACAAATAGCGACGAGCAAGAGTGGTCGCTACATGAGTACATGTAGCGACGGCATAGGGTGGTCGCTGATGGCTGTTATTAGCGACGGGCTTTCGTGGTCGCTGTATGCCAACACTTAGCGACGACTGGGGTTATTGGGACAGAGACGATTTTAGCGACGGCCTTACGCCGTCAATATGTTAGCGACGGCAGGTGTGGCGTCGCTGATGTCTTTTCGACGAGGGTTTTAGCGACGTCCTCCTTTCCGTCTGAGATGCCGTCGCTAATGTGTTTAGCGACGGCCATTCTGTGGATTAGCGACCAATACCTTCCGTCGCTATCAGTTGTTTTTTTAGTGGTGCAACAATCTTTGTTTTTGAAGAGATTTAATCATTCATAAACAAGTTTTGAAAACTAGGGTTTCCTTCAAAAACAATTTTTCTTGTTTCTGAACAAAGTCTCACTTTTAACAAAAGATCTTTAATTGAAGCTTCCTTTAATTTTCATAACGTTTATATTTTAAAAAACATTTTCACAACCTTTAAATCACAACGTGCAATGTTAATAGTTAACAAACTAAAACTTAAAAGGATAAGGAGAGAGAGAGAGTCACACATACCGGTTCAACTTTCACCAACATTTAAGGCTACGTTTAGTATCTACCTTGGTAGAATTTCTTTCACTATTCAACCTTGAATATAAATATTCTTTCTTATTAAGCCTTTTTAGGCTCTATCACATAAGTACTATTTCACAGAGCCTTTTCAGGCTTAACACTTAACTTTACACTTGCAAGTTGGACAAACTTACGAGCTAATCCACCTGACTAGCAAGTAAGCAAACTCCTTTGTTGGGCGATGATTTACAAAGGGGTTTTTGAGCTTGACAGTCTTAGCACAACAAATGGGGTATGCTAAAAAATTAAGCTCTAACCTCACCTAGTTAAGACCTTTAACTGTTAGAGAGTTAGGCTTTTACAAAGAGAGAAAATTAACAAGTTCTTAGGATGGAAACTTAGATATATATATATATATATATATATATATATATATATAAAGTTTATACTTTCTTTTACAGTGTGTAAGAAAAATAGAGTATAAGCTTTTTAGCTCTAGCTTGCATGAGGATTTGATTCACTCTTTGAATGATTTATCTCTATTCGTGTGTATCTTCCCACTTATAATTCAACCTTTGTATTTATAAAAAGTATGTAGGAAAGTATCGTTAGGATCTTGTCCTCTTTCAAGTTCAAAAGATAAGGCTGACTTGGATCTTTAGAAAAGAAAACTTGGATCTAGTTCTGAAGGGTTTAAAAATGGAAACCCTAATTCTAGTTCTAGAGGGTTCAAAAATAAAAACCTTAATCTTGAGATTCTTCCAGATTTCCAAGGAAAACTTAGTTTCTTTTCCTCATTTTGATTTAGATCTTTTTCCCGATTATTTTATCATCTTGAAACAAAGCTTGCCAAAATAGCTTATTTCTGAAGACTTTTCGAGGTTTAAGTTTAGGGTTGCTTCAAAAACATAGTTCATTAAGAAATTTTTGACTTAGCAGATGTCAAATTCCTATCAATTCACTATTATATTTGTGTCTTTAAAAAGCCTTATTTTTCAATCTGCATTGATTCACTTCATCTAGTGATTCTTTAAGGATTTAGGTCCTTTTGACCTAACTCTTTAGTTCTTCATAAACGGATGACACCTTCAATTCCGACTTGTTTTTCTAAGAAACTTCTTCTAAGAGCTTCCTTGATATGTTGTTGAGGTTCTGTGATGATTTAAGAACCTTTAGTATAGGATCCCGTTTTTAGGTCATAAGCTTAGTGTTTCAAAAATAGGATGTTTAGGTTCTTTTGCATGCTTGCTTGTTTCTTTGTTCTAGCTTATGATCTTTTGTTTTTAAAAAGTACTATGAGTTCATTCTCCTTCTCATAGAGGTATTTTGAATTCATTTAAGAACTTTTCATAGTTCTTCATTTAGTTTCTTTACTACTTTTATTTTACACTTTAAAAAAACTTATTAGATCACTTCAAAATCAAATATTTTGAATTATTTTCAAGAGTAAAGTATCATCAAAACTATTTAACATAAAGTACTAGAGATTTTGACTCAACAAAGTTCTCTAAAACTTAATTCCCTAACCCCCCCTATTAAGTTAGAATAGACTCACTAACTTTGACTCAACTAAGCGTAACAAGGCCTAGTCCAATAGGAAGCATTAAAGAGAGAAAACGAGCTTGCAACCAACTTCATAGCCAAGGTGGTATGCCCATGACTAGGTTGTGGAGTCCATGAAATGGGCATGAGGCTCTTCTTTAGCTTCCTTTGGACTCACTAACCTTGGCAAATAATATCATATATCAATTTAAAGAAAGGATATAAAGTTAGTTAAGATAGGATCGATGTACTACGGTACACGATATTAATTTTAGTTTAAATTAATCTTATCCTTTAATTTGATCTAGATAGTCATGATTAGTTATTCTTATTTTTTTTATTGTATCACTTTATTCTCATTGAATATAGTCTATATACATAATGCATTAGGGTTTGTATGATAGTTTTATATGCGAATGATAAATCTAGATGATATAATAGTCATGATTAAACATTTTTAAAGTTAAAAATTCATAATAAAAATGTTTAATCCATAATTATGGAAATTGAAAAGGAAAAAAAAAAAAGACCTGGTCAAGGCAATTTCATATGCAGTGCAACCCACCAAAGTAGTGAACGAATGGCCCAACGCCACTCTCGCGTTGACGCCAGCCTTGACTTCTCTACGTACAACCTCCTTCCTCTCTCCTATATATTCCCATAACTAATTTTCTCTGTTTTCGACACATTTTAGCTAATTAACTCTTTCCCATAACACAACAACTCTCCTTAATTAATTTCTCTCCCTTTCTCTTTCTTTCTCTCTTTTAAATATCAAAACTAAAACCCTTCATTTTTCAAGCATGCATTGTTTTATACTCTCCAAACTAGCTTGTTTTCTCAAGTTCATGAGGAACACATGAGTGTGTGTGTGTGTGACAACACCAAATCACACTTCCAAGTGTGTGTGTGAGTGCATATCAATCTACATAATTACATACAGAGCTTTCTGTGCAAAAGAGTGCTTGATCCTCACCATGTTGCGGGATGTTATCCAGCCCCCAACATCGCCAGAACAACTCTCCATTGTAATGTCCTCAAGCTTATTATATGCTTCTCCATCTTATATTTCGTGTTAATGCATGTGTTGGCTGGAACTAATTATAGCTAGCTAGATAGATATCTTTGTGTATTACTATTTCCTTCTGAGTTTGAGTTTGTTTGGAAAATGGATTCTTTTTAACTTTGAGATCTCTCTTTCTTACATTTTCTCGAAGGCCAAGTAGTGTTTTGTGTTGTGGCCTTGGTTGGTGCAGTTTTTTGTTTTCATGCATAAATTTTATGGTCGGGAATGTCTTAGGACTCAATCAATGTTTTCAAAAATCATGAAACTAACAAAGGTAATTAAACCTCGAATTGTGTCTGTAATTAAACTGGTTGCGGTTTAACCGGTCGAACTATTCAATCCAGTTCAGGGTGATTTTGATAACAATATTAACTTTAATCATTAATTGCTCTTATTTGTCCTGCACCTGAGTTCTTTTCCATATGAATCATGAGTTACAATGATTAGTGAATATGGTTTTAGTTAATAGCTTTTGTTGCATGTTAATTAATTTCATCTTAGTTTTGTCTGAATTGTATTATTTGTTTCCTTTATTGGTGATATTCCTGGAGCTAAGTGGAAGCTCTGCTATGTAATGTAGTACAATGAGGTATCCTAGAAGGAAAAACTAGAAGCAATGCTTCACATTCTTTTTCCCTCTAGATTTGTAGGACAAAACGTTTTCTTTCCTCTATATATATGGGTTGGAGGGCATAATGTAATTTTATTGACTGAATAATCAGAAGGAATCAAAGACTCCGTGAGAGTGAGGCTTTTGCTCTTTTTGCTATTATCCAATCCCAGACAATGGCCCTGCCACCAAAATGTCATTTTCCAAGGGGTAAAATGGTGAATTGAGGCAACATTTCCGTGATGGTCATTTTAAACATAGCTTTCGGTTCAATTGGAATATATATCTCTTAGAGGGGCTTGTTGTGTAAGCTTTGCTAATTTTGATATTCTTTATTCAGTTAGATAATGAGAAGGGGCTTAATATCGACAAGAATTCACATGGATAGCACATCATAGGGGGTTCCTTCTTCAAGTGGGCTTTCAATTTCCACTTACTGATCAACAAAAATAACATAGCATGAGGTTCCTTCTTTGTTTTTACATTCTTGTTTTTCATACCAACATTAGTGTGCCTTGGCTCCTACCTGTCACATGAAGGCATAAGATGCACATCCCTTTCAACAATCAATAACCCAAAAATTGCCAAACCCTTTTGGAAAATTTTCATTTCAGTCTAATACCAATTATGGACAGAAACTGACTAGACTATGCAACCAACCAGAGTTATATGTAGAATGCCCTCATGGAGAGACTTTGCACTTTGATTAAATTTGCATTTTTTTTCTTCTTTGAAAAAGAAGTAGTACTAGTAGTGTTGTGGCAGAGATACTGTTATATCATTTGGCATGTCCTTCTTTCACCTTTGAAATGCCCACTACCCCCTCTACAAGCCAAAGTTTGCAATTGATTAGAGAATATTATTAGCTTTTGAATTTCTTTGCTGTTCAAAGTGATCAGATCAGACTCATGTCTATCAACATAAAGAGGAATTGGATTCAGCTTTCAACCCAATAATGAAAAAAATAGATAAATAAATTACAGAGAATCACGTTTCCTTGTTTTTTGTTATATAAATTAGAAGGGTCTTTGTTAACACTGTTATATTATTATTCTGAGTCTCTTATTGTTTAGTAGTTTTTGGTAAACATGCTGTTTACATTGCTTATATGTCACACACTGCAGGATCAACTTTCAAGCCCAATTAGTGCTAGAATTTTTGAACTTTGTGACCCTGAATTGTTCCCAGAGACACTCCAAAATTCTGAGGTTACCTCCTGTTCAAATTGTTGCCATGAAGAGAACTCCAACTCCACATATGCCACAAACATTTCTCCAACTCCAACTTCAGATGTAGATAACATCAAGATCAATAGCAATAGCAATATAGTCACCAACAACAACACAACAACAACAACAATTACAACAACGACAAACAACAGTAACAACCTATCTATCATCTTTGATTCCCGAGAAGAAATAGACAATGACATCTCAGCCTCCATAGACTTCTCATCATCACCAGCTTTTGCTGTGCCACCACTTCTCCCAATCACAACTCAGCATGAACACTATGATTTCTCCTCGGCAGGTGGTTCAGTTTTGAAGGGTCTCTCTCATTTCCACACTGATCCTGTTGTTGCACCCCTTATTGGGGACCCATTCTCAGCTGTTTTTGAAGATGATTGCATACCCTCCATCCCTTCTTATGTGCCTCTTAACCCTTCATCTCCTTCTTGCTCTTATCTAAGTCCTGGAATTGGAGTGTACATGCCTCATGGCACACTCAACACTGCCTTATCTGCTGACAGTTCTGGGTTATTTGGTGGGAACATTCTACTTGGGTCTGAACTGCAGACACAAGAACTGGACTACCAAGGAGAAAATGGTGGAATGTATTGTACAGATTCAATTCAGAGGGTGTTTAACACACCAGATCTTCAGGTATGTGCAATTTTGTAAGCTACTAAGTTAAGAATAAAAAGTAATGAAAAATGAAATGTTTCTTATACAAACTTTTGAATAAAATAAGATGATAGTTTTATGATTATAAATAAAAACACAAAATAAAAAAATAGAAATTTCTCACATCAAACATTATTTTGTTTTTCTTATATTACTTTGAGCTTCTTAGTTAACAATCTACAAACCAAATGAAAAGTGCCATAAGTATTAAGTACCAATGTTCAATGAATTCAGAAATAAGGAAAAAAGAAGTACAATGGCCAAAGAAATTTATTGATGCTGCAAAACTTGGTTGCCAAAGGTTTTATGTCATAGGTGGACATTAGGGGAAAGCTCATGGTCCACAAATCTCTAAGCTAAAACTCATAGGTTCCCATAACCATCAAGCAGTAGCTAGCATATGAAATGAGTCCCTTTATAAAGTCACCTACATTTTAAAAAATAAAATAAAGTACTATAAATTTGGCCTAGCAACAAGGGAATAACCACTTTCAGCCAAAAGGAAAAAAGAAAAGAAAGATAATCAACAGTAGCATCATTAGAATTTAGAAACATCCACTTCATGGATGGTTCTGTGTTACAAATATCTATATCTTTTTCTACAGTCTCTAATAAAAGTTACCATGAACACTTTGCAATAATATGAAGGAGGCAACATTTTTCTTTTGTGTTGGACAAGAAATTGATATTTAATTGTAATTTCTCTATCTCAGGCAATTGGTGCTGAGAGCCAGAAACTGGTAGCTGCTGGGTCTGCTAGTTCTGCCACTTTGGCACCAGAAATCTCACACTTGGAGGACTCTACCATAAAGGTTGGAAAACTTTCTGTTGAGCAAAGGAAAGAAAAGATTCATAGATACATGAAGAAGAGGAATGAAAGAAATTTCAGCAAGAAAATCAAGGTACTACTAATATGTCTGAATAGCAACATTAACAATCAAATTTGAAATCTCATTATGCTATACATGAATTCCAATCCTTTTATATTTTCTAATAAAAAGTTAACTAATGATGCAAGAAAATTTGCAGTATGCTTGCAGGAAAACATTGGCAGACAGCCGACCCCGGGTTAGAGGAAGGTTTGCAAAGAATGATGACTACGGAGAAAGCCATAGACAAGGTAGTACTAGCAATCATGAAGAAGATGATGAAGAAGTAAGATTCTCTTGGCACATTTAAATGAATATTGCTATTCAACTTCCCATGTGTAAGGAATATAAAAAAAAGAATTACCTGAAATACAATATTATAAGCTTTTTTACACCGTCAACCAATCATAAATCGACACATGTTTAATTAATTGGTGGGTGTTATCTTCGATATATTTTAATTAATTAACAAGATATATTAAAATTGAATTTAAATTAAAAACGTACTATATACATATATAATGTATGAAATTCCCTATCACTTTTACCTCTTCCAATTATTTGATTGCATAATTCCTTAATGCTATATTCCTTCCATTTTGTACTTGCAGATAATTGTGAAAGAAGTTGATGATATGGTTGATTCCTCAGATATCTTTGCCCATATAAGTGGAGTGAACTCCTTCAAATGCAACTATTCAATCCAGTCCTTGATTTAAATAAATAAAGGCATATCATATTATATAAATCATAATTAGCTTCTGTAGATTAATTTTGGCAGGGCTCTTTTCTACCATCAGTGATGAGGAAGCTGAATAATTGGGGTCCAAATAATAAGTGAGTTAGGAACATACACTAATTAGATACTGTACACATTTTTGCAGATATTGTCTTTTTCATTACCTTGTAACCGAACATGAACTTGTATTAACCAATCAAATATTCCAGTTACCCCAAATCACTCATCTACCTTCTTTTTACTATATTTAGGAATTTTTACGACCTCTGATTTTTTTCGTGGCTTGTTCAAGAATTAAATTGAACATGGCTATTAAAATTACAGATTGTTAAACGTTACGTCTCAAAACTAATTGGTAATGGTTTGAGTAATTCATATAAAATATTAGGAGACAGACGATAACATGAATTTTAATTACTTTTCTGCAAAGTGTTATTGTTTCTATAAAGTGTTATTACTTTTAACCATAGGGAGGATATATGAATCGATGATTTTCTTAAAAGAAAAAAACTACCAAATTATGATTAAAAACAAAACTAGAACAAATGTTAGACATTTGTAATATTTAGTGCAATTGTTTGAGGTAGAACATTTTAAAAAGAATTCCCCCATGATATTTTGTAATGAAAAATAATCTTTAAATGTAATAAGAATATTGAGGAGGAAAGGTTAAAAATAAAATCATTTTAGAAATATAAAATTAATCGATTTCAGCTATCAATTTAAAAGATTCAGATGCACAAACGGAGATTCTTGTGCAGCCAACTTCGAAGGTGTTTGGTTTTCCGTTGGACCAATCCAAAAATTTTTTTACAGTTAAACGGAGTTTTGATTAATATTAACTTTTATATTTTTCTATTTTCATAACTCTTTAAAACCAAGCCTTTGATCCATGTTTGCAAGATGTTCAAAGCATCTGTTTGTTTTTTGGTTCTGCAATCCATCAACCTCTATTCAACAGATGAAACAAAGTAGTTCCTTTGAGCCAACCTCCATGTGTTAACTGGTTATCAAAAAGATAAAAGAATCCAACTCAAATTTTACTCACTGAAAAGAAGTATTATAACGGATTTTTTTTTAACAAATATCTTATTAAACTCCATTGCATTTCTTGGTTTCGATACATGGATTTGTTTTATTTTTACTTGGTAGACTTCTCTTCTACTAAGATGTTTAGTATCCGTTACGAATATTAACTATATATTTTTTTATGGGGATCATCAATCCACGAGCAAAGTTTTAGGGTTAACGTGATATCAAAATCTGAATAGTTTTAAATATTTGGCCACTTGAAGCAATAATGTTAAAATTTCATTATTAAACTTAGACTAAACTAGTTGGTTTGATAGAAAAACTAAAGAATTGGTCAGATAACTGATCTATTCATGAGTTATATTGATTATATAAATTGGTATGAACTTATTGATATTTTAGATGGAACTAGTGACTTAACAAATTGATTAGGTTAACCAAATCATTTGAGAATGTAAAGAAAATATAAAATTGTAGTACAACCATTAGAACATAAAGTTTTAATTGGTTTGACTAACTTATCGAGTCAATAAAAAAAATAGACACTAACTATTTGTTTGGTATACCGTTGTAATTGGTTAATGAAGGAAAAAAGATCATATAATCAAATAGAATTTTAATTATTTTAAACGAAATGAAGTATTAATATTAATCTTTAGAGTTTTTCATTTTCATAACTCCGTTTACTCAATTTCACATCAAACAGACACTAAAATGTTAAAATTACAGCTTAATTAGGTACCTCATCCTCACCACAAAACAATCATTTAAGGCTAGTGATAGTAACTGTAAGTTGGTAATATTATCCCTGAACATGGAACAGGGGCATTGTCAATAGGATTATCCCACTTTCACCAACTACCATGCACTCAGATTCTCATGTCTCTCGCAATCTAGTTCATGTTCTTTGTTGGGTCCCTTTAACCAAATACAGCTAAAGTAATCTCAAATTTTAGACAGGGAAGTTTCATTCACATGCAAAACATAAATCCCTATTCTATTTCTCTCTCTTGCCCCACTAAATGCACCTCAAAGTAAATTAGTGTTAGTTTAGTTTTTTTTGTTGGAATTGGTTAAATTTTGATTTGATCAACTAAAAAAAAGATTTTATAGTTAAAAAAAGTTTTAATTGTTCCGAACAACGTAAAAAATTAATAATAACATTTAAATTGTTTTATTTTTATAACTTTATTTCTCCAATTAAAAAAAAATCCTAAATAGTAGTAGGCAGCTGTTCGATGAATCAGAAATAAAAAAAGTTATTTCAAATTACTGTCAATTAATATTCATTCGATTGATTAGCCCCAATACAAAATTGTACAAAAATGTTTATTTTTAGTTTCATTTAAATAACATTTTTATTATTTATAAATAATATTCTTAAAACACCAATTAAAATATAGATAACGTCAATCAAATCAACAATAATTAGCATAGGTAGACTATGCAGTTTGTTAGTGATGGTTTAACGTGTCGATTTTTCACATGTAGCGTTCGTGTATGACTAATAATGTTTAACTCTTATAAGTGTGTATTATTTATCAAAAGTAAGATATTAGAATTAGATTATTATAAAACGATAAAAAAATAATTTTACAGCTTAAAATATCAAAATAAATAATAATTAATTTATATCAAATCAGACAAAAAAAAATGGGTCTAGAGACTCAAAATGTTTAAAGATGGCCATAGTAAATTAATATGACAAAAAAATCACTAAGAATCTGAACCAATATAAACAATCAAACAATGATGTTTAAATCTAAGAGTTGATGAGGTGTCTCAAATGAAAATAAAGAATGGTTTACTTTCCTGTTTTATAGACGATCCCGGTTTATCTTACGGTTAAATGAAGTTTGATTTTTATTTTTACAATTTCAATTTACTAAAAATGTATGGTGCATGCGTGCAAAAAGGGAACTGCAGAATTATGCCCTCTGATCTGATAAGGTCAATGTTGGGTGAAATGGGTTTCCCCAAAGGTATATATGTTCCTTAGAATCTGAACAATTGCTAGTAAGTTCATTCCTCTCTCTCCTTCACATGCACCTTTAAAATTAACAAGTTCAATCAATTCATGAATCATGATGCCTCTGCATTAAATAATTGGGGGATATGGTACCACATTTAACACTGCAAATGGCACCTGTTTTGGCTTTTAGTGCAGTCACGTGCCCATCATGCTCGTCACCTCATTATTCATTCACTGCTATAGTATTTTATGGGGTGTGTGGTTTGCAGTTGGGGAAACGGAGTTGAGTTGAAGTAAAAAATTTAAAGGTTGAAATTAATTCTTTACGTCGTTCGAGACAATCAAAACTCCGTTGACCCTTAAGATCTAAAAGTTACCCCATTTAACGGAGAAATCTCCGTTGGAAAGCAGTCACCAAACAAGCTGTTCAAACCTCCACAATTTCCATAAATTTTAAATTAACTTTTCATAGTAGTCATTATTTCTGAGAATTAACCAATGGGTGGTTGGCTCATACTTAAAACTTAAGTAAGATTTTGAGTTCAAACTTTGTAAAATGAAAAGATTTCTTTTAAAAAAGTTGATTCCATTTATGATATTCCAAAAATAATTTCAAAGATTATCAATATAGTTGATTAACTAACTATGATCCTTTGTTAATTGGATAATTATTTAAGAAATTCAAAGTAAATTTTTTTGATAAAAGGTTATAACTGAAATTGTCATAAAAATCACGAAATTCAGCATTAATAATGATTTTATGTAAAAACTTAATTTTAGTTTCTATTTCTTAACCAATAGTCTAGTATATTTTTAAGAATACACTATCAAATATAATTAAAAGGTCTCCTTATGCAAGCAAGTAACTATAAATTTAGGAAGAGACGTTGTGATAAATTTAGTGGTTGAGTAGATGGTCTTTATGTGTGTAATTCAAAGTTAGTTATGGTTATAAATATAGATATATTATTGACACATTATTAGAGTTGTTATTTTGTTAGAATGTTGTTAATCAGTTAGATATGAGTTTCATAAATACTAGTGTTATGATTCAATAATATAACACAATACAAGTTAATCCTGTATCTCTCTATTATTGATTTTCTCCAACATTTGATATGCAGAGCTTGTGAATAAAACAAGAAAGTGTCTTTGTGTTACTGAAGTGAGTTCAACCATGGCTACCTCGAATGACAGTTTTCCTCTAGCACAATTACCGGTTCTTGATGGAAAAAAATTAGGACCAATGGTGTATCCAAGTGAAGGTGTTATTAGATTTGAATATCCATAATTGGTTGATGGTGCAACAAATCTTCAAAAAGAGAACAAAAAGAAGTGTGTTGACATAACGCATTTTGAAGACTTATTATTTGGAGGAAACAAGTACTTTATGAGTTTAGCAGAATGGTATCAAGACCAAGGCAGACGTGTTTTTACTCTTTAAGGAACTTAAGTAAGCTGAGAAGCATATAAAGATCCTTAGAACTGACGGTGAAGGAGAATACATCTGGAGAATTTGAAGAATTTTATAAAAATAATGTTAGTGTATATATTACAAATTATCATTTTATGTTTATTAATAAAATAAGTCTTTTCAGTTTTATAATCATTTTAAATTTGCTTATCCTTGGAATAGTATGTCATATGAAAACTATTCTTAAAATGTTCATACTTAAATATTTCCACGGGTACATATAGATACATTATAAGACTGGTGTGCGAGTATACTGATAATTTAATTTCACAGATCATGGATATGAACGATATCAAGTGTTCACAGGGTATACATTAAGAGTAAAGATGTACTTAACACCCATCATGAAAATGTTGTATGGATCATTACATGAGTGTCATAAACGATTCTCAATATGTGATGTAGACTTTTGACATGAAGTCATTACGATTTCTACACAAAGAGTTTGTTATTTTAACACAATCAAACGTCATCTGTAACAAGAAGACCATAAAGGTCATGCTTAGGTAGTGAACAAATCATGTAGAGAGGTGTAAGTGATGTATATGAGATTTATTTCTCCTATGTGATTAAAGTGATGTCTATAGGCCACTTGATAGAGTGATACTAAAAAATACATGGTCATGCTATGAAGAATAAATATTAAATATTTATTTGACTAAAGTCTATATTAGTATCAAGTAAAATGAATTAGGACATACAAGAATGACAACGACCATGTCTTGGGCCCAATTGGATATCGTTTCAAAAGGAACAAACATATGAAATGATTATCACTTATATGTTATATTATAATGATAAATAATATTTAAACACAATGATGCATTACTAGATGCCGCTCTTATTTTATAGTAATAATAAAAAGGTTTATTATTATTTATTAATATGACTAGGTATTTTTCTCATAGGGTCACACGCATAAAGTAAGATCATCAAAGAATAACTTTTATTTTAGTTTGACTAAAACAAAGTTGTTGGGCCTAATTCTTTCAGAATGAGTCAGGAACCCAATCATGAGATGCTCATAGGCGGCTAATCAAAAACACATAATCTCGTAATAGTTACAAGGGTTGTGCGTTATCGAACTAGCATTCGAAGGTTCAACTTCTGGTGGGATCAGTGCTCTCGTGGGAGTTAATCATATAAACATATAGATTTTGTTAGTTAATTCCTGGGAGTTGGTTGAATTACCAAAGCATAAACAACCAATTGTTGTCAAATGGGTGTTCAAAATGAAGCATAAGTTTGATGGTTATGTTGTAAAACATAAAACCAGATTGGTTGCAAAATGATTTTTACAAAAGGAAAGGTTAAATTATTCTAAAGTTTTTGCTTTGGTAGCTAGACTTGAGATAATAAGATTAATTATAGCAACTTGATGGGAAGTCTACCTTTCAAAATGGAGCACTTGAAGATGAGGTTTATTTGATCTAGCCTCGTGGATTTGAAGTGAAAAGAGCATAGGACAAGGTGGTGAAACTTAACCAAACCTTGTATAGCCTTAAGTGGGCTCCAAAGGCCTTGAATAAGACGATTGATTCCTTGTTGTTGCATCTAGGATTCTCAAAGTGTTCAATTAAAGGTAAGATCTATGTTAAGCTTAAGACTGCTGTTGATTTGTTGCTAGCGGGTATGTATATTTATGATTTATTCATCACAGAGAGTAGTCAAATATGGATAGAATAACTCAAGATAAAGATGAAATCTGAGCTTGAGATGACTGGTTTGGAAGAATTAAGTTCCTTTATAGGAATAAAGTTTATACACATTAAAAAAAAAAGTTCCTATGCCAAAAGAGGCATGCCCATAAAGTCTTGAAGAAGTTTAACATGGCTAACTACAATGAGGCTTTGACACTTATGAATCTTTCGCAATAAGCGTAGCTCAGCTAAAAATCCAAAAAATAGATTGACAAAATACGAAACCTAAGATTTGAATCCATACCCTCTCAACACCAACCAAGTGAGACTACCACAATACCAAGATTTCAATTTGAAATATTTGTGAATTTTTTAACTGATATACTGCTTAAATAATGTTGAACTTCCACATCAAAAAAGATACTCGTGTAGGTTGATAATAAGCTTTATATAAGGTATTTTTATTCAAATTATAACATTAGTTGTCAGAAACAATGTCCCACATTAAGTAGATTACTTATAGGTATAAATGAAAAACTTTTTATAAGAGCGAAAAACATTGGTTGTTGGAAATAAAACCCACAATAAGTAGATTACTTATAATCACAAATAAAAGACTCTTTATAAGATAGGGAAATTAGTCTTTTTAATTTCCACATCAAATATATTACTCCTATGGATGAAAGAATTTATATAAGGGTCCATACATTGTGTTTATATATGGATCATTTAAACTATAAAATACCCAAGTCTATGTATGATGGCTTTTTTATAGTTAAAATTAGTTTAAAATTTTTAACTATGACCCACTTAACTCGATGGTTGATAAGACTTGCGAGAATTATGACAATTATGTAATTTCATGTAGCTTCAAAGTATTTATATAAGGGGTTGAATTATGACAATTATGCAATTGTTACTTATAATCACAAAAGAAATATGCACAATATATTTAAGAATTGGTTCCAAGTTTAATTGTTAAAAAAGGTTTCAAGTTAAGCAAGCTAGATTCAAATAAAATCAATTATAAAAGTGTTGGAATCGAACTCCCCCCATTCAAGTTAACCCATCAAGCTCTTATCATGAATATTTATGCAATTAAACTATGATGATATAGTATGGGTTAATTAACTCTAATAGTTAAATTCCAAGCCGTAACATTCCTTGATATTTTAATGATATAGCTTGCATCAGGAATATGTCTTAACATCCATTTATCAAAACCTTATTCCTAGAAGAAGGGATGAATATGCATTTTAACCAACAAAATCCGTTTATAACCTTAAACACATACATTATCATTCTCCCGTTTGAAAATACATTAGGTTAAGAAAGACTACACACACATATTATTAGAGTTGTGATTCTGTTAAAAGGTTGTTAGTCACTTAAACTCCTGACGAGTTCTATAAATACTAATGTTGTGATTCAATAATATAACACAATACAAGTCAATAATATACACCATTTATGTATCTCTCTATTGTTGCTTTTCTTTGAGACCTTTTATCTAACACTTTATATAATAATTCATAGGTCCATACCCCCATCCAATGGATTCTTTACTTTTGAAATTTTCCCATCAACCAATGAACATTTGACACGTGAAGATCCTTACTAATATAGAGGACTTAACTAAAACTGTTAGAAAACATACAAACCTAATTGAATTTAAGTTAAATTATTTCTTTGGTCCATTACATTTGAGACAAGTTTCATCCAGTAGGTTTTAAAATTTGACTTAAGTCCAATATGTTTTAAACATGTTTAACTTTGATTTGGTAAGTTTAAACAATTCCACTTAATTCCAATACATTTTAAAAATATTTTAGTTTAGTCCGATAACTCTAGGATGTTTCACTTAAATCTAGTATGTTTTAAACTTATCATCACGCTTTTTATTCGTTAGCTAAATTAATGCCAACTATAAAAAACAAACCAAAGGAATTTTTAGATATAGGTATTTAAATAGTGTTATCACACATAGATCTTTTTGTGATGCATTAACTGAAGAAACAACCAAGTGAATTAGGAATTAAGTAAGGACATTGTCATTGAGCACTAATACTTTCAACACTACATCAAAATTCAACAACAACCCGTTGAAAAATCTCTCCCAATAAGACTTTGTCCTTATGTCAGACAAATCCATGGGTATTGAGGGGCATGTTCCATTCAAAACGTATCGAACTTAAATGAAACACTCTAAACTTACTAAACCAAACTGGAACATCTTTAAAATGTATCTAACTTAAGTGAAATTTCTTAACCTTACTAGATCAAAGTGGAATTTTTTAAAAACATACTGGACTTAAATAAAATTTTTAAAACTTATTGGATCAAAATGAAACTTACTTACCTAAAACGTAATGGACCAATGAAATAATTTAGTCTTGAATTTTTTTAAAAAGGAATTTAGAAATTCAAATTTTAGAAATACAATTAATAATTATTATAAATTTAAAGTTAAATCATTATTTCAAACCTTTATTTTTTAGTAAACTTTAAACTAAACCCCTAACATTTTTTAGTTAGTTAAGTCTGATACCTTTTTAAAATGTTTTAGTCAGATTTCATTAGTCTATTTTTTTATTAACTCCATTAACGAAGATTTCATTTGTTATTAACTTATGATGTGACTATTCTATATGTCAATGTTTTTGACGTGACTACTTTGTAAGTCAAATGTTACGACATGGACCTATTGATGTGATCCTCACCTCTATCAATGAATATTTGACATGTGAAATCACCACATCAGCATAACTCACTTCACCCGCATATAGCACGTGTTGTCAATAAATAAGGACATGACCACATAATATGATTGCTTGTTATATCACGACTTCATTAACAAAGTTATTGAAAATTTAACAAAAGAAATCTAACTGAGGCATTTTAAAAAAAAGAATCTAACGGATTAAAAACGAAATTAAAGATACAACTTAAACTTTACTAAAAAAATAAATAATTGTTAATAATCTACCATAAATTTAAATTTGAATAAAGTATGTAAAACAAACATAAAATAAAATTCCGCTTTTTCTTTGGGTACGGGTAAATAAACACGATCCTTATTGGTTATGCGACAACAACAAAAATTCCTTATTCAACAAGAAAACCGAGTCCTATATAATTGAAGTGTATAAAAAGTAATTACAAAAAATTACACCCACCACTAGACAACAAATTTCTATTCTTACAAATAATTTCAGTATGTATTTTCCATCTTATGAAATTAATGTCTTATTCATTTTGTTTATTCTTAATTAGCTAATCAACTAAAGGAAGTTTCGTTAATCATTACCTAAATTTATTCAATAATATAAAACACAATTACAAATTTATAAATCAACATTTTAATATTTTTTTATCAATAACATATGTATTTATATTTTCGTTTTTTATTATCAACAGAAAAAATAAGTAGTTCCTAATTTTTAAAAATATTTTTATTATCTTATTTCCGAATCTAATTTTTTTTTACATATACAAGTTTTGTACAATACGTAAAATACCTGCAAGTGACTGTAAAGTAAATATAATGTAAGTAACCGTGATCTTATTCACTGGCCATACTGTATCATATGTTATGTTCCCTAATTTTCTTTATCCCAAGTTGGAATGGTTTTGGGCACTGTGTAGTGACTTGCTTGCCTTGCCACATGTAACAAGAAAGAAATGGGTCCTACAATAAGTTAAGTCTAAAAATTTTGGGTCCAACAGTAACTTAAGTCTAAAAATTTGTTTAAATTAAGGGTTTGTTTGATATATAGTTGGAGAAATAAAGTTATAGCAATGTAAAAATTTAAAAGTTAATATTAATTCTTCATATTATTTAAGAGAGTCAAAACTTCGTTTGACCATAAGATCATTTTTAAAAATGGTTTAACCAACCCTAACTTCTAATCAAACGTTCCTAACCCATTCAACAAGATTACATGAATAGAAAATACTTGAATTTTTAGATTTGCATACATTATAATTTTAAATACTCAATTACAACATCATTTTTTATAGTTTATCCTTATTTAGGAGTGAGCATGTTAGTAGTTTTGGTTACCTCATTTTTATATAAAAAAATTATTTTACTATTTTTATAAACGGATTGTTTTTCATAATAGTACATTTATATAAATTAATATAAATTAGAGGACGTGGTTCAATAATTTTTTTTTATCTTCTTTAACTAAATATTAAAAGTTTAAAGTATGAAAGAACTTTAAAATTTTAACAATTAAAGTGTGTACGTATTTTCAACCAGAAAACGTGGCTTGCGAAACCCATGTTAATAATGGTACCTCCATCATGCCACTATACCTTAGCTTGGTTGGTTACTTAGTTTAGTTAGTTTTTTTCCTCCAACTCTACCTAAAATAATGTCCAATGTCCACATCTAATACAGTTACACTTTTTCTTTTTCTTATTTTGAAAGATTATAAAACTAAGTTTTGGATTTTGGAAACTACAGTATAAAATATAATGATTATTACATGTGGTGTTTGTGTGTTGATCTCTTGTTTCCCACTTTCCTACCATTTGCAAACTTGGTCTTCTTCAATCTTCACCTACCTTTTTCTTTTCCCTCCATCCACTGTTTTCTCCATTTGGATTTATTGTGGCAGACTCTTTCAATTTTGAGTGGTATTGTTGGTGTGTGAAAAGTTAGCTACTTCTCTTCAGCTTGCATTTGGTTTCTGTGCATTTGCGTGAGGTGGTCTTGGCTCTTCTTGTATGGTAATGTACAGTTCATCTTTAGTATATAGTTTTAGTTTCTATTTTTCATCCTTGTATATTTTCTGCTTCCTGTATTGAATGAATGTGTCTGTTTTTTGAGTTTTTGATTCAGAACTTTTCGTTTGTTTCAGTTACTTTCTGTTTTTAAAATGTTGATTGACCCTGCTTTTCTGGATTTAAGATGTTAAGATGCCAGAATGTTGGTGTAAAGGGTTTTTAAGTTTTATCAAACAGTGGAGAATGATGTGTTGTTTTTAGTGTAAAACCATATGCTATAGATTAAACTAAATCATATAGGTATATATCAATATATGTTTTGGGTTTCATAACCAGAGAAATCTTGAGCAATTTATATAACATGTGTAGCCAACTTGCTCTGCAAATTTCTATTCCTATATGTTGATCATGCCCAAGTATATGGGTCGCATTTCTTTTTTGACATAAAAACCTTGGCTTCTTTTATATGCATTTTAAATGCATAACAAAAGCTGTGTACCATGCTTAGAACATTTATCAAGACTTTTTTTTGGTTAATTTTATGTTTTTCAAACTCTAACTTCTAACTTCTTTTGTTATGCTAACTTTTTTTTCATAACCGTTTTACAAGATATTAATGTTATAGTGCTTAGTTTTTTGTTGAAGGGTTCTTGGTATTGATGCACGTTGGTTTGATAGAGGAAGAAGATGGAAAATACAAGATTTCAAAGGAAGGGCCATGGTAAAAAGGAATCATTACGTGAAGAATCTTCAGCATCTCAGTTAAAGTTGGTTAAAAGGGCAACTTCTCACCAAGCCATGGTTGTAAACAAAAATAGTAATGTTTTCCAAAAGGAATTGTTCTTTCTACTTGTTCATGGGCACTACAAGGTTCCAAAGTTTATGGCCACTGCAGATGAGATATATCTTCGTCGTTGCCTAGAATTAGTACACATTAGTGCAATGGAAGCATCTCAACACAACATTACTATGAATTCAGGAGCCAAATATTTGTTGACTTCAGCAGAAAGCATGAATGTTGCTAAATTTATTGGTGGTGGTGAATGTGGTTCTGATCAATTAGTCTTGGGACACTCTTTAGGTTCTGTGACTAAGAGTGTAGGTGTAAGTAGTAATGCTAATGAGAATTGGAGTCTAGGGACAGTAATGGAAACAAAGAGTGTGATCAATATATTGAATAGTCCTCTGCTTCAGCATTTTGGTGTTTCAAAAAGAAATGAGAATTTGAGCTTCACTGAAGCTAAAAGTACCATGACATGCAATGGTTTTAAGGACTTTCCTAGCGGTGTTGGAATCTCTTCATCATATAAACAAGAAATGGAAATTCCAATGGTGCAAAGTCATCATGAGTATGGCTCCATGTATGTTCATAAAAGGGTTGCTTCTAGTTCCATCACTGTCTCTCAAGGAATGCTCCAATGTACTTGGAAACAAGGTATTCCACAGTTTGTTTTTTCTGCTGATGATCAAAATGAGGTCTATGTAGCCAAATTGAATAAGGTTGATAAAATAGATGGTGAGGCTTTGGACTATGTTTATCTGTTTCACTTGAGCAAGGGTGGCCAAGAAAAGGGCCATGAGATTCCGGACCATGATTTGCAGCTTGTTGGTAAGATGAATGTATCAACAAGTTTCACTCTATGCCCTGACAATTATAGAGTAATGGAAACACAGTTTAGGCTATTTGGTAACATCAAAAACGACAAGGAAGTGTTTACTTCAACCCATGCTCACATGAAGAACAAGGGAATGGGAATGGCTCAGAGAGTATCACGGGTGTTAAGATCTAGTCCATCATCAAAACACAGAACACTCTCAAAGTTCAGCAGATCAAAAGCCATAAGAGAAAGTTCTGCATTTCATGGTCTTGGTGGGACTGATTTGTTGGAAACTAATGTTGTGCCAAAGTTTGAGTTGGCTGCAATTGTTTTCAAATCCCCTCTTCTCTTAGATAAAGTAGGAGGATGGGGTCTAAAATTTCTCAAAAAAGTTGGAGTGAATCAAACTACATTGTCTTCTCATGGTTGTAGTAGAAATACTAGAGATTGTTCAACTAGCATGATCATTGTCATTCCTGCAGGCCTTCATGGTGGACCTAGAACTAGACATGGTGGTCCATCTAGTCTCATAGATAGATGGAAATCTGGGGGAAGTTGTGATTGTGGTGGTTGGGATGAGGGATGTCCCCTAACAATACTTCAGAAATCTAAGAATGAGGAGATTATATCTGAAGTTGGTATGCAAAGTGGGTGCAAAGTAGTTGATTTAGTTGCTCAGGTATGTTAATCTAACATTTTTGTGGTTATTTTCCCCTATACTCTTTGAATTAGTTGACAACTGAAGGAATTTGGTTTTGCTAGATATGTTTTTCTTTTTCTTTGCTTGTGTTTCTCCAAAACAAAATGGTAAGGGGGATGTATCATTATGTATTATTGTTATGATTTGATACAGGGAGAGGGAGATAAATTGCATTCATAAAACATGTACATTCATGTTGATGAGGAGACAGAAAGAGAGATGAATGAAAAATGTGAGATAAGATGGATATGTCACAAACAGATAGAGAGAAAAAGAATACTGTATATTTTGTTGAATGATATTGTTGTATGAATTATATATCCTGTAGGGAAATTACTATGCCCATTACTTTATTTAACTGATGGTTACTAAGACTAAAATGTAACAAATAGCATGAATCTATAATCTTGTATGTATTGCTTCTATGTTTGGTTAACAAATAGCAATTATTTTCTTATGCCATGAGATGATCATATATTCCCCTCTAATTTCAGGGTTCAAGCAATTTCAATCCCACCTTGAGAATGGTGAATATTCATGATGGTTTATATTTCATTCATTTTCAACCACCTTTGTCTCCACTACAGTCATTCTCCATTGCAGTGGCGATTATCCACACTCAAAGTCCTACTCTTAGGCCCAGTAGTGCCCAGAAAATGTGATAGCAAAGAGAAAAAAATGTTGAGGTTATTTAGCATGCATAATCCTCTTGCTGTATATTACTAGCATTTAATGAGAAGAATTAAGTGGATACAAGAATAAGGTTTTTCCCTTCCATTGTTCATGGTTGTTATTTGTCAAACTTTATTTAGGAGAACTAGTTCTGCTGTGTAATAGTCTTTCTTCCCTCTTCTTTTTTGCTGAAGGGAATGGAATGTTAAAGATTTTTTATGTAGAAAACTACGTAAGTCCTAGCTTTGAGGTTGGATTTGTTATATTTGTTGGTATGATCATAAGAAGAAAATGTGATTGCCCCTTTATCTAATGAATGGTTGATTAAAGGTAACAATTGAATAATAGATCAAGTACTATGGCATTTCATAGAAATTTATTCAAAGAATTTTTTAAACAAAAGTGAGTTGGGTTTTGGAAATTTATTATGGTCAGATATACTTCAACGTTTGCCTCATTTACCTTAAAGAAATCCTAATACCCTTGGGATTTGAACCGAGATTCATGAGAATGCAAAATCCTTGTGTTATTTGACTAATTTTGTTGGCATACTTTCCTAATCTTTTAATAAGTGAAAGTATCGTTTAAATAAATGTGATTAAATTAGAAATAAAATCGGTTGAATTGGTAATAATAAAAAATTAATTTAAATCGATCACCTAATTAATTCATGTTCAACTAATTAGACCAATTTAATTTGATTTTGATAATTTGTTAGTAAGAGTTGGAAAATCAAAGGAATTAGGTGTTGAAGTAGCAAATAAGAATATGTTGTGTAACAGCCCAATTTTTAATTAAATTTGAATCGGTAATTAAATAGCAAAAAATTAAAGTTTCTTAGAAAAATAAGAAATAAATCTTAGAAAATAGGAAATTTTATTCCGGTTACGGGGATATTTTTATTTTATAAATCGGATTTAAAATGAGACTAAAAGAAAATAAAATGCGACAATAAAACGTAAAATTATTAAGGAACCCGTTATTAAATTCCTTCTCTCTCGAAGACTCTCTGCTTCTCTCCAAGCTTCTCCACCGCCATTGTTTCACCGCCATTCTTGCATATATAAAGGGGCTCCCACTTCACTTTCTCTTCAAACCAAATCACCCTCATCCTTCTATCCTCTATTATCTTCTAATTCAAACCTTCAAACCTTCGTTTCTACAACTCTAAGGCCTTCAATTTTGGAATCCTAGAAACCATTTTCCATTGAAGATTCGAGGAGAAACAAGGAGCTTGAGCACAAACCAAGTTCGGGAATCTAAAATTAAGGTAAGAAAGAGGGGATAGAATATCGGATAGATGGAAATTAGATTAGAAATATATCAGTATTTGACTAAATAACATTAAATGTGAATAGTTAATTTTTTTTTAGTTAAAGGAATTAAATTTTGAAATTTACATTAATACATTGAAATATGACATATAATATATTTCTAATGTTATATAATGATTTAACATCATTTGGTATACTTAAATTGCAAACTGGAATGGTTAAAACGCAAAAATTCACAAAAACTATATGCTGTTTTCGTAACAGCATATGCAGGACCCTATTAGTGCGGTTCCTGTTACAACCGCACTAATAGGTAGCGCACTAATAGGTTCAGAATTTCCATTTTAAGTTCTTATTGGTACTTTTGTTAATTTCCTTTATACTATACTACCTTATATGAATATATCATTATTAAAATATACTTTAATCTTAACTACTAAGATATTACAATTTATCAAAATCTAATTTTTTAACAAAATAATAATAAAGTTATTTAATAAATGGATGAAATAACCAATTTGAAAACATGTTTCTACATTCTTGAAATAAAGAGTATGATAAATCAATAAATGCTATGGAAAATGTGTTTCCATAACCTTTGAAATAATAATTATAGTAGTTTACATGAAACATGTTTCCTTATTGTTTGAATTATTAAATATAGTAATTAGTGATATTATGTTTTCCATATTTTTAAATATAGTATATGGATTATACTTGTAAATATGATGAAATGTCGTATCTTCTTGAATTTTACAATAAATTCTTATTGTTAAAATTATGAATAAATTTATTCATGCATCAAATGCATTGGCCGTTCAAAGAATCCGCAGGGGGGTTCTTTGAGGGGGTTCCCGGTGGGGGAACGCGCTCTGTTGAGCAACAGACCTCTGTGGTGGTTTTATACCACGGCCGTCTTAAGGGCTAAGCAGTGTGTCCTTAAGGGGGGTCCCACAATACTTGTTATTGATATTAATGTTATCCGATGTTTGTGTTGCATTATGGGGCGCGGTATCGGTTGGATATCCGTAAAAATATTATTGTTGAAAATCACTGCAGATTTTCCCACCAGAATGGATCCATCATGCATTTTCATTCGTATAAAGAACGGAAGATAATAACAAAAGTGATCTGTCCTGGACCGGGGTCAAGAGATCCGATCTCAAGCCAGTCACGAATAATATGTCAATACCGTATAGGAGACCGGATGTATGTGTATCCGGTGTATGTATCCATTGTCCTTGAATGAGGAGAGCGGATTGGGCGTCCTGGAGATCCTTCACACCGACCTAACGCGTTGAAGTGGGCGAATGGTGGTGTCACCTGCAAAGATTCTCCGACGCTCAAGTCAGTAATATTCCAAGTAAGGAATGTATTCAGAGAGGAATCAGTCGTAAAAGAGCTGAAGATCCCCCACTTCAATCATGAAGTGAGTTCATATACCTGATTGGCTCGATTAACGAGGACTCGTTGGTGGGGAACCAC
This sequence comes from Clitoria ternatea, assembly GCA_037962975.1. Lineage (NCBI taxonomy): Eukaryota > Viridiplantae > Streptophyta > Magnoliopsida > Fabales > Fabaceae > Clitoria > Clitoria ternatea. The sequence continues at coordinate 59,492,069 of CM075674.1, forward strand.
CAACTCCCATTAGCATTATTATATTGCGCACTTACCTGCATGATTGGGTCAAGTGGCTATTTTATATTGAGCGTAGAGAATGTAGACTAGGATTAGGGAACAAGTTGACCATTCCCGTGAGCAAAATTTGGCTCGTAGTGTAGGGAATTATTGATCGATCCCTGTAGCAACAATCCTTGTCATTAGCACAGTGACGTGTGTATTGTCCGATGTCATGGTGTTATCCTGAACAACCGGTATAAGGAGAACGCCTGATACGGAATTACAGTTCGGATGTATACCGATGACACCGGTTACACGTAGATGTCTTGTCAAAGACGTTGAAATATGTATTGCAGATCGGATACCGGTATTGAGACCGGATCATATGTCCCCTAGCTTGTGTGAGGGACTGAATGGTTGTTCACATAAGCTACTCAACCTGCGAGAGGTCTTAATATCGGTAAGCTTACGTGTGTAACAGTTCCTTAGCATCTGTTGTCATTCGTAAAGAACCGTTCTAAATTTAATAGATACGACCTTTCGGTGCGGTCACAACGGATTCAGACAAAGATTCGTTGTGTGAGAATTTCAAGAGTTTATTGGAATTGAAAGCTCTTGAAGTTCGTGTAACGGCTGTAAAGCGCGAATTGCGTTGCATGATTAGACATTAATGCTTTTAATCACGTGGGCAAGCAATTATTGCGTCTGAGATGAAAATCTCATTAACCGTCGTTTTGGGCTTAATGGGCCCGAAGTTTTCGAAACTTTTGGGCCTAGTGGATAGCCCTTCGCTGAGTCGCTATCGTTTTGGCGCCCAAGAATTTGGAACGCTTGTGCCGTTTCGCTTGTGAACGAATGCGTTTTATCGAGAACGACACAACTTCAAGAGGGGGTAACCGAACCTCTTCGTTTCCTATAAAAGGAACACTTAGTGGATTCTGGGTTCCACTCGCTTTTGTTTACTTAACAAAACTCTGCAGAAATATTGCAAGGAAGTTTGTTGCCTGCACTGCGAGGGTTTCTTCGTTCCTCAAATTCATCACTGTCATCTGAGGTAACTATCTCTTCCTTGTCGCTCTAGTTTTGCTTTGGTTTGCTACTCTTAGTTATAGAAAGTAGGCTTCATCTAGGGGGGAATCAGTTTCCCGCAACCCTAATAGTCGTGGGGAAGAATCCTTGTAATTCTTCCTAAGACTGAATCGCGTCGCTCAGAAAGGGGATCTTACTCACTGTGGGAAGTGACCTTTCCCTTCTCAGAGTCGCCCTCTGATTGTAATTGCTTTTAAAATGCAGTGAGTAATGATTGCAACTTTCTGATGATATTTTATTTCTTATCGTAGATTAAGGAGTTCGATTTAGAAAATCCAAATGGCCACTAGAGAGGGAACCTCTGGAAATAGCGCTATTTCGAGGACAACTGAAGGTCTCTATAGCGTAGTTGCTTCGAGGCTGAATTGGGAGGAGGTTCAGGCTAAATGGCCTTTCTGTTGGGTGTCCAGCGAGTTTAAGGACTCTCGTCATGCGGATGAGGAGGGATCCCGGATTCAACCGAGGTTCACGCTGAGTACGGATGAAGAGACGAAAAAGTGGTATAGGGTTTACGCACCACTTCCGACAGAGCGGATATGCCATGTCGTCCCTAATGACCGCTCTGTATATATGTATGACTTTATTTTTCATTATCTGGGAGTTCGTTTTCCTCTAACCGAACTCCAGATGGGCGTCTTGAAGTTTCTGAACTGTGCACCCTCCCAACTTCATCCCAACGGTTGGGGCCTCATCCGAGCTTTGGAGGTCTTGGGTGAACATTTTAATTTTACGCCAACTGTAGCGATGCTGTTCTACTACACTCAGGTAGTTCGAAGGGCAAACAAGCAGGGTGGAGTTGGTCTGGTGACTCTCCGGACTCTCTGTTCCTTTATGAACTTTGAGTCTTATACGGATTCTGCCAAGGTTGACGGGAAGTCCTTCAAGACTTATTTCACTCGCATCTCCATTAAGAAGGGCAAACCAATATTTTGGAAGGATGAAGAGGGCGTCGACAAATTTCCCCTGAGTTGGACACACAAACATTTTCTCTTGAGCTCACACGCGTACTACACTGATCAATCCGATCTGTCTCGTGAGACGTCGAGAGTGTTGTTCGCACTTGAATCACACACTACACGTCGTCACGTCTTTTCGTGTAGGCGTTTGCTAAGTAGCTCAAGCGGAGTCCGGGAGGAATATTTGCGTACTTCTCGTTTTGTTTCACCTTTTCTCCTTTACCAAATATATATAGAATATTTGTAGTTGCTGACATCTTGTGTTTGTTCATGTAGGTGAAATAGAACAAGAAACTCCAGAAATGGACAAGTTAAAGAAATTCAAGGCGGCGGGTAAGTCCGTTGCCCGTGAAAATGAAGTGAAGCCCAGGCCCTCAACCAAGGATCGTCCTGAGTTAATAATACTAACCTCAGATGCTGAAGGGGACATTCCGTTGGTTGAGGGTGGTTCCTCTGAGGCTGGCGCGGCCACGGGTCATCCTCAAGTTACTGAGAGGAGAAGAAAGATCCAGAATGATCCTGCAAGGCGTCAGTCCAAGAAGCGAAGGACTTCGAAGGATAAAGCTGTTGAAGCCTCGGAAGCGATTGGTGCTTCCTCCGATTTCAATAAAGGCACTGCTGCTGGGGTTTCTGGATCAGAGCCGACCTCCTTCCCAACTACCTCATTTCTCACCCCCTTCCTCTCCTATGAGGGTTCTACTCCAGCCACTCTTCCTCCACCGATGTATAAACTCCGGCCTACGCTCAGTGTTAAAGAAATTAAAGAAGCGTGTGAGGCCGGAAGGTGGCAGTTAGCCGAACTTGCTGGAATGCTTTCTTCAGTCAGTGAATTGGCTAACAACGTCAATAAGGTTGAAGAGTTGAGTGACAAATTAGAAGAACTCAACCTTTCCTCGGAAAAAGACAAAGCCTCCATGAAGTTAATGGAAGATCGTCTTAGCAAGTCTAAGGAGTTTGGGGATATCATGACTAAAGAGAATCTCAAGCTCAAAGGCGATCTTAAAAACTTGGAAGAAGAGCTCCGTAGCAGCCAGGATAAAAATAAAACTGCTGCTGAGGAGTGGTCTCAAAGGGAGAAGAAGCTCCTTCTTGAGATCGAAGGGCTGAAGCCTGAGAAAGCAAAGTCCGGAGGATTGAATGAGGAGCTGTCAAAGTTGCGAGAAGAATTGGCTACGGTGAAAGCTGATAAGGAAGAAGCCATTGACATATGCAACCGGGCTGTTGAAGAATCCTTCGGCCTGGCCATACGCCAAATCTTCTATCGCAACCCCACTGCAAAACTTAGCCTCTATGGAATAGATCCGTTCTATGAATTCCATGAGGGAAAGTTAGTCGTAGTGGTTGATGATAGCCACGAAGATCCTCCGATGTCCCTGTATGGTTTGCCCCCTCTTCCCGAGGGTCAAACTATGGGGCCGGACTTCATTCTTCCTGTGTCCGAGGTTCCTTCTTTTGAAGAAAGGGCTGAAGCTCCTCGAGGGGAGATTCCTGTGGAGGTTCCCAAGGAGGGGGCACAAGAGCCTGGTGTTGAGGAGGCACAGAAAACTGAAGAACAGATTCCTCCTCCGTAGTTTTCTTTTCATTTACATGTATAGTTGTGTACCGGGATCAACTCTGGATTTTGAACTATTGTATACAGCCTTGTTTTTAATGAATGAATTCCATTTAAGGCATTTGTCTTCATCGTTTCATGTATATATAATTCATTGCTGATCCGTTCTGTATAACTAATCTTAAGGCCGGATTGAAATAATTGCCTCGGAAGATTAAACAATAGGTAATTTTAGAACGGCAAAAGATATACATGTCCCCAAGTATGTGTTAAGAAAAAAGGGTGTTGTCCTTAAGGCATGGTCCTTAATTCATTTGGGGAAGAGATGGGTCGATCCGCTGTTTAGCAGAGTAGTGTAACAGGACGGATGACTGCTTTTAATCCGTAATACTCTCACAGGAGATGACAATATTGTTCCAAGTTTAGGGAACTGCAAGGAAGTGGTGTTTGAGTCCTTCATCATAAGGATGATGATGGGAGTTTTTTCTACGCCAGGAGTTACGTCGTTGTATCACAGAATAGGTGATAAAGAGTATCCGTCCTGGGAGAATACCACTTGAAAGCGAAAGTGCGGACTGACTTTCGGAATTTTCCATCATAAGAATGATTATGGGAATTGATCATGCCAGGTGTTTTATCATCAAATCACTTCATAAGTGATTGAGATCATCCGTCTTGGGGATGTGTACAGCACCAGAAGTTATATCATCGGATCACATAACAGGTGATTGAGATCATCCGTCCTTGAGGTGTGTATGGCGCCAGGAGTTACATCGTCATATCACAGAATAGGTGATTGAGATCATCCGTCCTGGGCAGGTACACCATGTCAAGGAGTTACATCGTCAGATCACATAATGGGTGATTGAGATTGTCCGTTCTGGAAAAGTACACAACACCAAGAGTTACATCGTCAGATCACAGATTAGGTGATTTAGATAATCCGTCCTGGAGACATTTTTCCAATCATGGGAGTGCGGATTAGGCAATTTTCGCATCCATCCGAAATCCGAGTAGGAGTGCGGATTAGGCAATTTTCGCATCCATCCGAAATCCGAGTAATACCTCTACTAGCCCCCTAGCTGATGTGAGGAAGCAGTTGACTTGCTCATATGAGCTATATTGATCATAGTACGTTTGGATTTCGGAATTGCACCGAAGTGTAAATATCCGCTCTGGGAACCAGGTTCCGTAGTTATGAAATTTTAAGGGCGGATTCGACAATGGGAATATCAGAAGTTTATCGAATTTCGCAACCCTTGGTATTCAGGTAATGGTGGCCACGTTTCTAATGATTGGACATTTAATGCCTTAATTCACGTGGGCGAGCCATTATTGCGTTAAGTGCGCATGTCTTAGTAACTGTCACGCATAGTATTGTTGGGCCTAGTATTTGGTTTTAATAGGCCCATTTCGATGGCTCTGTGACAAAACGATGGCATTTTCGCGCCTTGAGGTACTAAACGACAATTTTGGTCCACTAGACGGGGAGTCGTTTGGGGGTAAACGACAGGTTGTGTTTAGTGGGTTTTTGAAAAATTTTCGTGCCCCGATAAAGGCATATTTGGCAATCTCAGTTACCATTTCTTCTTGCTTCCTTGACGAACCTCTGCAAAAGTTCCAAGAAGTTCTTCGTGTCCGCCTCTGTGAATTTCAATTCACTATCCTTAGGTAACCACTTTCCCTTCGTTTTTTGTATCTCTTTTCAGTATTTGAGAATGTCTAGGAAGGGTGTTAGCTTCAGTGGCGTTAGCCCTAGAGGAAGAGGAGGAAGTGCTTTGGCTCAAAACCCTAGTGTTCGTGGTGGGAGGATCCCAGTGATCTTCCAGTCGAGGCCACAGTATACAGAGGGGGAGGAGTCGCAATATCAAAGGCGAAGGGTGATTATACCCTCTTCAGAGTCTTCCTCCTCCAGTGAGAGTGTCGAGAGTGGGGATTTGTATCTCTCTGATGATGTGAAATTCTATCGCAGCATCAAAGCTTTCACTATGGTGACAAAGAAAGTTACTGGGAGGAAATCGTCTGAAGGGGAATCTCCCTCTGAGAAGTATATCTTGAAGACCCAATCCGGCCTATGCAATGTGGTTGCACACCGGATAGACTGGGTGAAATTCCAACAGAAGCGCCCATTCAGCTGGGTCGCTGAGGAATTTCGTGAAACTGCATCCGTGCGTGCTCGTGAGGACGGAGCAGAGTTGGAACCGCGCTTCACAGTCTGGAAGAAGAATAAATACCGATGGTGTTTTAAGGTGTTCGCTCCCCTTCCATTAGAACGGATATGTCATACACCGGACGAGAGGTCCTTGTTCATGTATGATTTTTTATTTCTGAACTTGGGCGTGCGTTTCCCCTTTACGAAGTTTCAGATGGGAGTCCTGAGATTCCTGGACTGCGCTCCCTCGCAACTTCACCCTAATGGATGGGGATTGGTCCGCTCTCTTGAAGTGCTTGGGGAGCACTTCAACTTTCAACCGACGGTGGCCATGCTTTTCTACTTCACTCAAGTGGTCCGTCGTGCGAATAAGGAGAAAGGAGGAGTGAGCTTGATATCCCTCCGGACTATCTCCAAGATTATCAACTTCGACGTGTACACTGACTCCGCCAAAGTTGATGGGCGTTCATTCAAATCTTATTATACGAAGATCAGCGTCGATCCGAATGAAACAGTTTTTTGGTTAACTGAAGATGGGATTCCAAAATTCCCAGCGACTTGGACGCACGAACATTTTTTGTTGACCTTCCAAGCGTACTACACTGAGGAGGACGAACTTAGCCCATCCTCGATCTCTGTTCTTTCGGCTCTGCAATCCTACACAGCCTCACACCAATTTTTTTCCTACAGGCGTTTGTTAGGACCAAAGTCTATTTGCGAGGAATATTTACGTAATTTCCCTGCCATTCTTCATGCGTTATTATGTCATTTGCCTTGAAAATTTTTCGTCTCTGATTGTGTCTTTTGATTTTGCAGGTGAAATTCAGAGCGAGTCACCAGAGATGAATAGGCTAAAAGGTCTCAAGGCCAGAGAGACTTCCGTTGCGGCTGAAAATGACATTCAGGCAAAGCGGAACTCGAAGAAGGCTACTGCTGAGACGATAATATTAACTTCGTCTGCTGGTGATGATATTCCTCTGATCGAGGGCGGATCTGAGAAGGTTGTCGAGAAAAAGAAGAGGACAAAGCGTAACCCCTCGAAGATCTCAGACCGTCAATCCTCGCCCAAAAAACCAAAAACTTCAAGAGGGGTTGCTGAGCCAGGGCCTTCTAAGGAAAGGAGAGCGGAAGGGTCTATTCCGGATATCCCAGGCGGTGTTATCACATATGGGGCGAAGCCGATAACGACTTATTTCGCGCCCAAAGCCCCTTGCCCTCTTGAAGGTAGTTCCAGTCTTGTTCAACATCCGGTGTATGAGGGCTCCGTTCCTGAGGGCGTTCCTGAACCTTCACCCAAGGTGAAGCCTTCGTTGAAGAGTGATGAAATGATCAGAGCATGTGACGACGGACAGAAGCACTTGGCTGAGTTATTCGGGGTCCTCAAGTCGGTTCGTGAGCTCACAGAAGAGAACGAGAGGCTCACCTCAATGATTGGCAAGGACGAGGCAATCATCCTCCAATTAGAAGGAAAATTAGAAGCTTCCAGAGAAGAAATTCAGAAGAAGGATGAAGAAATTGCCAAGCTGAAGAACCTTGCCAAGGAGCTGGAGGGTCAGGTTCTTGATCAAAAGAAAATCAACGCTGACCTCCATGCCAATCTTTGTGTGGAGAAGGAACGCTCTTCAAAGCTAGAAGAGCGGTTGAAGGAGGCTAAGGTCGTCCATTCTCAAGGAGTGGATGATTGGTCACGTAAGGAAAAGGAGCTGCTCTTAAAGCTGGCGGATTCGAATGGCGAAGTCAAGACCCTGAAAGCAGACTTAGACGATGCTGTAAACATGTGTGATCAAGCAGTCAAGGAGGCTTTCGGGTTGGCAGTTCGTCAAGTGCTATACCGGAATCCCAAGGTGTCAATTAATTTGAACGGTATTGATCCGTTCTATGAGTTTCTCCAAGGGAAACTGGTGGCCATCATTGATAACCGTCATGAGAGTCCGCCTAACACTCCTTATAGGTTTGCTCCTTTACCTGAAGGCCAAACAATGGGACCTTCACTCCTGAAGCCCATAAGTACAGGAACAAGCTCTCGCACTGAAGAAGGCAAGATCGGAGACAAAGGCAAAGGGAAGGAAGGAGACTCAAGCCAGAGAAAGTAGCGCCTTCCTTGTTTCCTTTTTCATTTTATTGATTCAAATTCGCTGTGTTCCGGGATCAGCTCCGGATTATTACACGAATTGTAATTCTCGTTTAATCAATAAAAGAGTTTTTTACCTCCATTCTTGTTTAGTGAAAAACAACTTTAATAGAGGGATTGCATGTGTATTGTATCATTCCGGATTTAAGTAATGAAGATCGGATTGTAAAACAAAATCTCCATACCGGACTTATACATGCGAGATGAATTTCATAATAAGATCACCGCTTGTGAGGGAACACATCATCGTCACAAGAACGGCTTAAGGGGAATGATTGTGAGATCGTTTAGACGAGAGTTCATTCCTCAAGATATTCGTTAAGTCGTTGATGTTGTCCCCCAGTTTCATTGGGTGATTATCACTTTGAATAAACTCTGAGTGAGATTTTCTCGTGAGAGCTTTTAAGAGTGAGGATTTAAAATAGAAATTCCTCTTCAAATATTTCCGACTGAGAGATTTCGGGTGAATATGCCTTAGATTGTGGCGTACCCGAGTGAATTGTTTGTGTCGGAGTTTATGAGTCAGGTCTCAATTGAAGAATTGATGACTCAGAATTATAAGCTATAAAACTTCCAAATAAAGAACTTCATAAGAGAGTATTAATTTGGAGTTCAGTATAACTTACTTGTTGTGTTTGGAGTTCGGTTTGATCCTACTGTCCATGTCATATTTGGCGTTCGGTTTAATCCTACTAGCCGTTCTTCAATTGGTCTTTGGTTTTATCTAATGACAATTCTTCACCGACGTTCGGTTAATCCTACTAGTCGTACTCAGAGTTCGGTTTAATCCTACAATCCGAGCCTTCGACACGGGGTTCAGATCAGGGCTAATCCTAAACCTACTGCGCCCGTTACTTGGGGTTCAGCGTGGTCTTGAAGAAGAACCAGCTTACAGCAGAATTCAGGGTCTATGCCTGGCATATCGGCTGCAGTCCATGCAAAGAGGTCTTTAAACTCTTGCAAGAGAGCCAGCAGTCGCTGCTCTATTTCAGTATCTAGCTTGTCATTGATATGGGTGATCTTTTCTGGAGAATCTCCCAAGATGATGTCCCTGGAACTTCCATCCGGTGTGGGCTTTGATGGGTTGAACGGATCAATGTTCAAATCCGCTCTAGGGTCCAGGTCGACAAGGCTTACAGATCCAGCCGATGTTCCAGCATCATTAAGTTTCCTCTTTTTATTGGAGGCGTCCAGCTTTGTCATGTTGAGGCTAAGGTTGTAGCAGTACCTAGCCATCTCTTGATCACCCCGGATAGATGACACAGCATTATCCTTGTCAATGAACTTGATAAGGAGATGTGGGGTTGATACAACTGCCTCCATTGCATTCAGAGTGGGACGGCCTATGATGCCATTAAATGGTGATTTGACATCAATCACTAGCACCCGAGACTTAACCGTCCTGGCTCCTGGCTCGCCTTCAAACGAGATAAGGGTGTCAAGATACCCTTTAGTTGGTTGCTTTGCGCCATTGAAAGCTGTTAGTTCCTGCGTGTAAGGCTGTAAGTCTGAGTCTTTAAAACCCATTCTTTCAAAGCAATTATAGAAAATAACATCGCAGGAACTTCCCTGGTCAACAAGGATTCTTCGGACGTCCTTGTTGGCGATCACAGCAGTGATGACTACAGCATCGTCACCACCAAGAATGGTTGGGCCAAAATCCTCGTCAGAGAAAGAGATTGTGGGAGCTTCAATCCCACCTCTGTAAGGGCGATTGTCTTTGACTTTCCCTTGCATAGATAGAATCATTCTGTGATGATTCTTACGGGCTGTAATTGAAGCTCCTCCTCCAGCGAACCCTCCAGCAATCATGTCAATAACTTCACGTCGGCCCTGACGTTGTTGCTGGGGCATGCTGTCTTTCTGTGCTGCATTATCAGTCATCACACCTTTTTGCTTCTCTGCAGCAGAGAACTTTCGAACCGGACTGGGGTTATTGTCATCCCCATCGTCTGGATCTCTTTCTCTTTTCTCATTCCGTTCTGCCCTGTCAAAGGATTTTTCTTTGAACAGGTATTGCTTCAACTTGCCTTCTCTAATTAGCGTCTCAACCGCGTTCCTTAGCGCTTGGCATTCATCAGTTGAATGACCATTTTGTTCATGAAAATCACAGTAATTACGTGAATTTCCTGGTCTTTTCATAGGGGCTGGTCTTCTGATGCCATATGTGCTGAGCATTGGCCATCCGACCTCTCTTAAAATCTGAGACGGCCTGGCAGACAATTGTGCATAATGGCTGAAGGAATTGACGTGCCTTTCTCGAGGTCGAGGAGGGTGGTTATTAACCTTAGGATTTGTAAATGGCCTCTCCATGCGTTCTGACCTCGTCTTCTCCTTACCCTTCTGGGTTTGAGGAAGTGGTGCTGGGGGCTTTTTCTTTGCAGCTATCGCCTCCAAATGCATCTCTATACTCACGTATTTTGAGGCTTTCTTTCTGAACTCCTTAAAAGTTGCTGGAGGGCTCTTTGCTAATGAAAGAGCGAAAGCTGAACCCGGCTGCAATGCCTCAATAACGATATGCAGCTTGATAGATTCTGTGAGGTTAGGAACCAGGGCTGCTTCCTTATAAAACCTCTTCAAAAAATCTTTTAAGCCCTCTGTTTCACCTTGCTTAATCTGAGCTAAGGTATGGGACGTCTTGGGCACGTCTCTGGAGATGACAAAGTGGGTTTCAAAGGCAGCTGCCATTTCCGTCCAAGAATCTATGGATCCAGAAGCCAGGCCTTTAAACCACCCGAGGGCCTCCTCAGACAATGTTCGAGGGAACATTCGGCACATCACGTCTTCATCAGCCCCCAAGTACATGGCTTCAAACACATAAGCATCAAGGTGCTTAGTTGGATCAGTTTCACCATTATACTTTCCGATGGAAAGTGGTTGAGTAGTTTGAAGGTGCTTGGGGATGCTGATGCCCATAAGTCTCCTTGAAAAAGGAACTTTCAGATTGTAAGACAATGGGGGTGCTGTTGTTGAATCTCTCTTCCTTCGGGAAGCTGCATCCTCAGAATCGCGAGTCTGTTCTCCCCCCTCAAACGTAAGGATATTTGAGTACTGAAGAGTGGTGGACTTTTCACCATCAGTTGCGTGGGGAGTGTTTCGCGTGCGAGATGATTCTTTATCCTCACTTTGCCTTTTTTCCCTTCGCAATTCAGTGAGTTCTCTCTGAAGTTGTTTGATCAACTCATCACGAGGATCAGGATCAGACACTGTTACTATCTTCTTTGAGCTGCCCCCATGAGAATCGAAGTTGAGTTTTCTGAAGGCGTTGGGATTGGTTCTGCCTTCAGCTTGATTCTCCATGAAGTCTTGTGCTTCGCCCTCCATTGTGGATTACCTACTCTGCCAAAGGATATGGGAATAACTTTATCGTGTCCCACTGGGCGTGCCAATGATCTGTCCTGGACCGGGGTCAAGAGATCCGATCTCAAGCCAGTCACGAATAATATGTCAATACCGTATAGGAGACCGGATGTATGTGTATCCGGTGTATGTATCCATTGTCCTTGAATGAGGAGAGCGGATTGGGCGTCCTGGAGATCCTTCACACCGACCTAACGCGTTGAAGTGGGCGAATGATGGTGTCACCTGCAAAGATTCTCCGACGCTCAAGTCAGTAATATTCCAAGTAAGGAATGTATTCAGAGAGGAATCAGTCGTAAAAGAGCTAAAGATCCCCCACTTCAATCATGAAGTGAGTTCATATACCTGATTGGCTCGATTAACGAGGACTCGTTGGTGGGGAACCACCAACTCCCATTAGCATTATTATATTGCGCACTTACCTGCATGATTGGGTCAAGTGGCTATTTTATATTGAGCGTAGAGAATGTAGACTAGGATTAGGGAACAAGTTGACCATTCCCGTGAGCAAAATTTGGCTCGTAGTGTAGGGAATTATTGATCGATCCCTGTAGCAACAATCCTTGTCATTAGCACAGTGACGTGTGTATTGTCCGATGTCATGGTGTTATCCTGAACAACCGGTATAGGGAGAACGCCTGATACGGAATTACAGTTCGGATGTATACCGATGACACCGGTTACACGTAGATGTCTTGTCAAAGACGTTGAAATATGTATTGCAGATCGGATACCGGTATTGAGACCGGATCAAAAAGTATAATACAAAATACTTGTTTGGCATCTGCATCGCATAGCATCCTACTTGTGGTTGTGTTTGTCTAATTTAATTTCTATTTATTTGATATTTTATCTCACTCTTTCTGTTACTTGTGGCAACCCTTTTAGTGGTTAACCAGGGAGATATATGACAAAGTGGATAATGCTTGATGTGGATGAATTATGAAGACTTTTGATGCTGATGATTGCTTGCATGTCTACTGTGGTTGTATTACGTGTATACTATGTTGTTGGTACTGTACGTCTTTATATTTTATAAGATCTAGGTGCCTGTTGTAAACTATAATATGTATGGAACTCTGATGTTATATAATAAGAAGTTAATTATGTAAAGGTTGCGTACTCTGATATTGTATCAGTAACCTCTGGAATCAGGTTGTGAATCTCTTGATAATTACCAGGTGAAAAATAAGTTATCTAAGAGATTTTATATGGTAAGGGTAATTATCTTGAGATTTGCAAGTTGGCTCCAGGGTGTTACACGTTGCATTTGAATGAATGGTTACATAATGTGAAAGGAACAACAATACTTAAATATGTTGTTATTAATATTAAGTTACCGGCTATCTTATTTTATATATAAATTTTTTATAATAATATTTTGAAATAAAGTTTTATAAACTATTTGAAAAATTATTTATTTTACAAAATTCACGTGATATATCAATATGTGTTGGTTGCATGATTAAAAATGACTGTTTAAAGTATCCGTTTGGAAGATAGTTGAATCAACTAAACTGAAGTTTGATTAATAAAAGAAATATGTTAATTCAACATAAATCTAATTATCAATGTGTAGAATCAATTTTAAATCACACATTCAATGCAAAAGAGCTGCACTCTTGGGAAATCTATGCCCTTTACCACTCTTAGAGGCTGAATTGTAAGAGCCATTTTCTTTGAATTTTATTAAAAAAAATTCACATGATATAAATAAAATTAATTATATATAAAAAATTATATCAAATGAGTTTTATAAACAATATTAAAATAATTATTTTGTTAATTTTTAATCAAATTAAATGTCATTTTTATGGCTTATATGTATATATAAAATACCCTAATGTAAAAGGAACTAACTCATGATTTTTTTTATCGTGACTCACTCACTCATATGGTTGAACAAAATATTTAAGTTGTTATGAGTGATTAATGCATGTGTCCATGGAAGAAAAAATAAATGTGTAAACTGATTTTTAATTGATTGTTCTAATTAAATCTTTAATTTTTTAGTTTAATAGTTTAAATATTTTACACTAGTGCATTAAAATTTTACTCTACCAAAATTCAACTATTTAACCAATCTTTACGCATATCACAAGTTTAAAAAATAAGTGGTTGCAAGCATGTCTCTTAGCAATATAATAATATAATAAATATTATACTATTAAAATTATTATATTCTTTGCATATTTTGTTATTTTGTATGTATTTAAAATTAAATTTGAAGCTTTTAGACATTAGGGATGTTATTTATTATAATTATTTTTATTGTATCTTTAAATATTTAGATGATAAAAGTTTAGAATTTCAAGACATTTATTTGATTATTTAATTTTTAAGAATTTGGATGATTAAATATTTAAAATTATTAAATTCACATTTGTACATGTATTTTGAAGGTAAAATCCAACATTTTTTTTAAAAAAAGCTCATACAAAGCTTTATAGGCTAAAAAAACTAGAACCATTTAAAAGACGAATTTTTATAGATTGATCAATCTTATTCAAATAAAAAATATTTATGTCATGATCAACATTTTTTTTTTATCCAAAGGCTAGAACCCAATAACTTATTTAAAAGACTAAATATAATTTCCTTTTTCGTAAATGTAATTTTGGGAGCAGTGACAGTTATACCGTAGTCTGAGCTAGCAGCACCTAGCCGCGCCGCTGGGCTAAACCCAAACCCTAATTGAACTTCTTTCCTTATAAATATTCCCAAAAATTCCTAATTAAACTCGTTGTTCTTCGAGCGGCACAAAAATGTTGAAACGAGGTTAGTTTTCGTCGACGCTCTATCGTTGCTCTTGCATTCTGTTATTTGTTTTCTTTCTGCTAGCTCAAATTTCATTGCTCACTCTAACTGAACAAACAAAAATTGGGGGAAAACATTTTTGCTCTTTGTTTCTTTAATATTACAATGCATGAAATGAGGTTTGTGAGGCATCAATTTCCGACAAAGTTGGTTCATTTAACATTGTAGTTCTTCTGGGTCTTGGCCTTTTTTCTCTTGGCATTGTAACACCACTAGTGACTCACATTAGGCTTGTTTGGTTTTTGTTTTCACTACCAGTTTTAGTTACAAAATTGTTGTTCTGTTTTCCGTTTTTAAAATTTCAAAAGGAAAACATGAAAACAGTTTCATAAAAACAGGAAAATGTTGTTTTCAACTGTATAAAATTTTGAAAACAGGAAATATAGGACACAAACCAAAAGGATAGGCCATACCTGTATGCCTTTTAAGGTGATGTCCTCAGAATGTAATCAATAATCATGCATAAATAAAAAGTTGGGGTGTCATGGATTATGCATATTTGGGGGTTGGATTTTGAAGAGAAGATAAGGATGGCAAATTTTCCATTTCTGTTAAGTATTCTCTAATTTAATGTAATAATGAAAGAAAATAAAATTATAGATGGACGCAAACTTGATTTCTTAAGTTTTTGGTTTTTTATAATTTTTTGAAGTATTTTTTCCAACATGAAAAAGTTTATCCTCCCTTACCAGCTTTCCTTTTCCTTTAAAATCACACCACTCTCTAACATTCCTTTTCTTTTCAATTCACTCTTAGATATTTTCCAATGTTTTTGTCTGTGATCACTTGGTGATTGTATGGAAGTGACAATGCTTGGTAACAAGTTCAGAATGCCACTGGGTTTGCCAGTGGCAGCTGTGGTGAACTGTGCTGACAACTCTGGGGCTAAGAATCTTTACATCATATCTATGAAGGGGGTCAAGGGCGCTTCGACAGGTTGCCTTCTGCTTATGTTGGTGACATGGTTATAGCCACCATAAGAAAGGGGAAGCCTGATCTTAGGAAGAAGGTATTTCCTACTGTTATTATGAGGTGGCACAAGCCTTTGCTAAGAAAGGATGGGGTCTACATGTACTTTGAAGGTTATTTTCCCATGATGTTAATTTTACTGTACTATAACATAATAACATGTTTTCAATTATATTAATTATCTTTATGAGATGATGTAATGCATCTATTGAGGGGAAGGAGCTTGGAATCTAACATGTAGAAAGGTCCTAGTAGAAGTTTGAGCATTGAATATTTTTATTTCTTGATGGTGTGGCCTTCTGTTTTATTCTACAAACACATTTTTAGTGCCTTTCTCTGTTCCTGAATTGGGAATTCGGGATGCATCTCAAGGTTTCAAATGTTGCTGGTTGAGTAGTGCACATATCTCATTATTCATTCAGATTATGTGTGTAGAGTGCTCTGACACTAAAATACATAACCAGCTAGATCAATGCATTGTCTTCAACCTTACCCTACTGGGTAGTAAAGTGCTTATCATCCCTGTCAAGGTTAGTTCTTTTCTCTCTCTCTTGATTTTGTTATTGGAAGTTCAGTTTTATGTTCACAGTCACTTGTTCTATTTTGTTCTTTAAATGTGTCAAGTTTTTAGTTCTTTTAGTTTCTGTATCCAGACATTAGTCAGGTATCTTCCCCAGCATGCCATGGTTGATACAGTTACGAGTCTGGAAGATTAATGTGTCCATCGTTACAGATGTGATGGCTTCTTAATGCTCACATCTGCTCCATTAGGGCCCTACACATTTAGGACCTGAATTTTATTCAAAACTTTGCTATATTATACAGAATACAAGTTGTTTGCTAGGATTTTGTCCATTTGTATTTCCCTGTCAATTAAAATGTCTTTACTTTTTATATCCTGTATGTAATCACATGTTCTCACATACTTCCAATGTTGGTTATACTTTACTCATTTGAATTATTACTCTCTCCAGACATTAGTTAGGTATCCTCTTCAATGTAATATGGTTGATACAGTTACAGGTCTGGAAAATTAATAGAGTCCATCGTTACAGATGTGATTTGTCTTTTTATGCCCACATCTGCTCCATTTGGGCTCTACAAGTTTTGTGTGTAAATGAAGTGTGCCAATTTATAAAAACCCTAAATGCTAGGGGATTAAATCACATTAGTTCAGTTATTGTCATTTGTCAGATACAGGAGGGTGTAGGTGTTTGCATTTAGTAAGGAAGATGGCCATTTTGAAAACCTTGAGTCTTGGTTAGAAGGGGTATTCTTTTGAAATTTGGAAGTTGGAAATGTATCTTTGATTTATTGATATTATGAGGTAGGAGTAAGACGTGAGGGATTTTTCAGAATTTCAAAACTCAGGAAGAGGAATTGTTAAAATATTACAAAACATTTTATTGTAAATCTTTTAATTTCTCCCCATAAACATCACCTCTTGACTTCTTTATCCTAAATAATTACTTCGTCCCTTAATGCGCATCTGATTCAATTTGATTCTCTTTGCAGATAATGCTGGTGTTATTGTAAACCCCAAGGGAGAAATGGAAAGTAAGAAATGGTATTATCAAATTGTAATTTTTTTAGATATTTGCTGTTGAGTTTGAAAGAAGAACATCATGGTAATTTGCATTTGACGCATAATTATTATTGATTTCACAAGAAATTCTCCCGCGAGTCTCGTGTGACTCATGATCCTTCTGTCTTTTACATCTATTAAACAATATTAATTTTTAAATTTGAGATTATTATTTGTATGCTTTTTTTTAGGTTCTGTCATCACGGGCCCAATTAGGAAGGAGTGTGCTGATCTGTGGTCCAGAATTGAGAGTGTTTTCAACTTATCAACTGATTTTTGACTTGGTCAGGATTCAAACATACGAGCTAATCATTTCTACAATTTTGGAATGTGAAGATGTGTTTTAGTAAGAAAATTATAGTAATTTGTTTCTACAAACCTTGAAAGGTTTTCCTTCTAGCTCCATGTTTTGTTGTAAATAATGAATTGTTAAAACATAAATGATCCAAGAAAGTCTCTTAATTGGATTTAGAATGAGCGTTTGGTTTTTAGATGTGAGTAGTCTTATTTTCATGTTATGTTATTAAGCTCAACTGAAATATATTGGTGCCAAGGGAATAAAGGCCATATACTTCATTGTCTATTCTCCCCAAAGATAAATGCTAAAAGAACAAAGGTATTACTATTGAGTTAAACACTAAGGTAAAAAATGAAAATGTAGGTTACACCGACTTGTTATAATAATAAGTTTGGTTGATAATTGATTTAACTTGATTACTTTTAAAGTTAATTTAAGTGTGTATCTCTCTCTCACACATATACACACAATGTTATAAATATTTATGTTTAATAGGTAAATTAAATGGGTTGGTCTCGCACACATCATATTACAAATATTCACCTAACCTATTTATTACTTAAGCTTCTCAAAAAATTTAAACTTTTCTCACCTCAACTAAGTAAGTTTTAGATGGATATTTTAATAACGATGTAATGGAGAGACTAATTTGATAGTTTTAAACTTAAATGGCCACCTGCTAAATATAATTTATAAAAAATATATTTCTTGACATATTGTTGTCACCAAATAAGTCAAGAATAAAAATTGTTAATATTTGGAGGAATCATTTGGAGATTTATTTGATTTCCATTGACACCTATATATTACGGAGATATAGAAGAAAGGATTAATATTGTGATCATTTCAATCTTCCTAGAATTTATATGTTAAAAACAATCTTTTGAAAGATTAACTGTGGCTATCTCATCTTTAGAAGATTAAACTAATTTTTTTATATATTTATTATTTATTATTTTACTATATCACTTAATATATCATCATTAATTTTGAAGAATATGATGAGTTTTCAGAGTTGGACCTTTTAAAAAATTGATTTTTAGTTGTTTATCTACTCCAGAAAAAGGATGTCGAGAATAATAATTTATTTTTCATTAAATTTTTGAGATTATCTTTAGATTAACAGATAATTAACAAAATTAATCTAAGAATTAAGATAGATTAAAACTTTATTTTTTATAATTACATTTTAGAGGATTTAAAAACATGACACGTTAATAGATAATTACAGATCATCTACCAACACAATCCATATATAATTGGGATTTTAACCTATAATGATCTCATTGTATTTTATAGTTTTTTAATTCTTTTTAATGAGACTCATAATAAGTTATAATATGTATTCATTATTTTTTATAACATATACTCTTATTAAATACATCTCTACGAATTAGTTATAATTTAAATAACTAGTCAAAAAATACCTATAGGTAATATAAAAAAACATTTCTTTCTTTGACTAATTTTTTAAAAGAATAAAATTAGTTGAGAAATTTTCATATTAATAAATATACTATTTAAGAAATCATGAGTTTCTTGAAACTCTGTTTAACCTAACAATTAGAATATGTATGCAACATATAAACCCATTTGTCATGTGAAACCAGTCACATAATATTTTTGTCTTTTATTTGAAAGTTTGTGACCATTAAAGGAATCAAATAGGCACGTCTAGCCTCATAATTGACATTTCTCAATAGTTTTAAGTATTTTGCCAGCCAAGGTAGCATGTGATTTGGTTCAGATCAAGGTGTGTGGCAACCGCATTCAAACACACCCATGTGACAAGATCTCATTTTTCAAACCATAGTGCACACATATAAGGGGAAGGGTTGTTCAACTATTTGTTACATTCTCCACAAAGAAAGGGAAAAAAAATGGGGAAAGCACTTTGCTGCTGTATGGTTTTCACGTGCCTTTTGGTTCCTTTAGCAGTTGCAGATTGGAACATACTGAAGCTGAAAACACATGATGGGTTGAAGATCAGTTTGAAGAACTATTGTGAAAGTTGGAGAATGAATGTGGAGCTGCACAACATTAGAGACTTTGAAGTTGTGCCTGAGGAATGCACAGAA
Source organism: Clitoria ternatea (assembly GCA_037962975.1). Classification (NCBI taxonomy): domain Eukaryota; kingdom Viridiplantae; phylum Streptophyta; class Magnoliopsida; order Fabales; family Fabaceae; genus Clitoria; species Clitoria ternatea. Next base: position 59,511,038 of record CM075674.1, read on the forward strand.
TACATTGGAAAATATGTCAGGTCCACACAGTACAAAGTGGATTCAGAGAGGACAACTGAAGAATGCTTGGTTTATCTTAGCACAAGCTGTAATTTGAAGAAAGATGGAAAAGATGCTTGGATTTTTGACATTGATGATACCCTTCTTTCAACTGTCCCTTACTACAAGAACAATCAATTTGGGTAATTTTAAACTTCACTCTCATATACTAACTTACCATGTAGATCAAATTGTTTTCTTAATCCTTTTTGGTAGACGTGACAAAATAGACTATCCAATTTAAAACGAAAACTCAAATATATGTTCCAAAAAGGGTGTCCAAACATGGTGAAATCCAATTTTTTAAGGTTTTATTTTTGGCAATTTTGGTGGGATAAGCTTGCATTTAACTTTATTGAGCTGCACTAAAAATGTTTTGATTTAATTCGGATTTGAAAAGCAAATTCAAGATCCCATTTTGGCAATTCTACTCTATGGTTCTTAGCTTGATCTCCTTTGTTTTCAAATAATCATTGTGAATGATGATGGAATTTTATTGTCAACAGGGGAAAGAAACTGAATGTGACATCATTGGAGGAATGGATGAGCAAGGGTAATGCAGCAGCTCTTGATCACTCATTGAAGATTTACAATGAACTTAAATCAAAAGGTGTGCAAATCATTTTGGTTACTGCAAGAAGGGAGCATCTCAGATCAGCCACAATTGACAACCTTATGAGGGTTGGTTATTATGGGTGGACTAAAATTTTCTTTAGGTAAGTTAAAATCAACCCTCTCCCATTATCTCTCCTATAGCCCAGTTCTTATTTTCTGGCTAAATCTTTTTGTATTATTATTATTTTTTTATGCAGAGATCCTGCTAACGAATTGGTATCAGTGGGAAAATACAAGTGTGATGTGAGAAAGGAGTTAATGAATGATGGTTATCGCATTTGGGGCATTGTTGGAGACCATTACAGCAGCATTGAGGGGATTCCAAGCCCCCGAAGGACATTTAAACTTCCTAACCCAATGTACTATGTTGCCTAATGCATTTTTCACTATGAAACTAAAAAAGAATGTATCATTCATAGGAATTCCATTATTTCTCCCTCATTTTTGTTCGGTTTATCTTTTATATTTTGGGTTGTCTCAACTTTTAAAAAATAACAACATTGAGAAGAAAATAACGACATTTCTAACCGCTATTATAATTGGATTGATGAGTGTATTAATAACAGAATCAGTTTACTTTTTATTAGATTCATCGTGGTTGAATTGATATAATTAAATATATATTTTAACAGTTTAAAATATAAAATTAACCCTTATAAAATATAGGATTTAGGAAAAAAACTCGTAATAAATAACCATTTTTAACTTTTGAATTTTTTAGGGTTATTTATAATTAATCTTTCGTTAGGATTTTCTATTAACTATTTAACGTTCGTGCTACTTCAATAACGCCATATAATTAATACGTGTCAACTTTTTAAATACAAAAAAAATTTAAAATTCTATGTTAACGGTTCTGAATCTTAACCGTTGACAAAAATATGTGCCACAAAACTAAAAAACTATGGAAACATTATCTACCATTCAAATACTCAATATCTTTTCTCAACCATTTTTATCTATGCGAGCATAACAACCCAATTTTACATTTATACAAGAGAGACGAGCTTTACACTTTTATCTCTTCCTTTTTCTTTTTTTACATTTTTTAACACCTTATTTTCATGCATGTGAATCTTAAACTTTCTAAAATTCATGGAACCAAAAGAACATCAAGAAAAACAAATATCAAATTAGAGAAAGACAAAAAGCCAAGTTTACAACCTATACAAATCAACAAAACTCCTTAGTTCTTGATGCATTTCATTGAACTTTTAGGTCCCTAACTTAATTAAATATATCATTAGTCCTTCCATCGATACGAGATACTTAAGTCTCCACAGTCAAATGACTGTTAGGTTAGGTGATGTGTCATATTAAGTGGTGAGACATATAGGTAACCAAACGACACCATTTTACTTTAAAAATTTTGATTAAAAAAATCTTAATTCTTTTTCAAAATAAACTTTCACCTTCTTTGTTTTTTATTCATTTTTCCTTTCATACCTTAAGGGAGTGTTTGTTTAGATGCTTGGATTGGTGAAACTTGTCTCGAACGATGATCAATATTAACCTTTAAAATTTTCAAATTATGTCATACATAAGATAATTAGACAATACATGAAACAATGATGTGAGAATTTGTTAAACAAAACACAATTAACAGAAAAAATGAGGGACTAAAACAAAATATTTAAATTGATAAATGACTATTTCTAAAAATTTTATATTAATGAGGGATAAGCATATAACAAAAATATTAATAAGGAATGAAAAATACAAAAAAAATATAGGAATAAAAATTAAAATTTACTAAATTTATAGAGAAAATATATTTAACCACCCTCCTTTATTTTTTTGTCAACACTCTCTTGCAACAACAAAGTTGATCCATTTGGTTTACTGTTGTGCCATCCAAACTAGAGTTAAGCTAACAGAAGAAAAGAAACTGTCGATTTAATGAAAATGTTACTATTTTAAATAGTACGTGCTATCAATATTAATCATTAAATTTTTTTTTCTCATTCTCACTACTCAATTTTCATGGTAATAAGTTTCATTCTATTTTTAGTATCGGGCCTGAATATTGGGTCCAATCTGACAAAGCCCATATACACACAAAAAAATCATAAAGCCTGTAACGGCTTAACCTGTTATTACTACTTTCTTGTTCAAGTTGGAAGCAGAGAGAGAGAGATGGCAACAAGCGAAGCAGTGGTTGAAGAAGTTGCGGCGGCGCCAGTGGCGGTGCCGGAGACAGGTTTGAAGCACAGGCTGGAAAGAAAGTGGACGTTCTGGTTCGATAACCAATCCAAACCCAAACAAGGCGCTGCTTGGGGAACCTCTCTCCGTAAAGTCTACACCTTTGAAACCGTTGAAGAGTTCTGGTGGTATGCATATATTCTTCCTTTTTTCTCCCCCCAATTTGCATTTTCTCTTTGAAAATTAGTTTATTAATTTAAGCATGCTCTCTGATTTTTTTTTTTTAATTCTTTCTTTGAATTCTCATGGATTTGATTGATGCCCTGATGAAAAATATTGTTTTTTATGGATCTTGGGAGGGAAATCCTTTAAGGGGCTTATTCTATTGTTGTGGTTGGTAACAATATTCATATATGGAGAAACAATGCTGGTGTTTTGTCGTTGTCGTTGTTGTTTGATGAGTTAGTGATGTGGAACATGTTTGTGTAGTTTGTATGAACAGATATTCAAGCCCAGCAAGTTGCAAAACAATGCGGATTTCCACTTGTTCAAGGCTGGGGTTGAACCCAAATGGGAAGATCCTGAGTGTGCCAATGGAGGAAAGTGGACTGTGGGTAGCAGCAGCAACAGGAAGGCTAACCTTGATAGCATGTGGCTTGAAACTGTAATTATTTTCACTCTTTTTCTTTAAATTTGTGCTTTTTTTGTTCAAAGAATTCAAAGAGATCTGTTTGTTAGTTTGTAATTGTGATTCTTCTGGGTGATTGTTTTGTGGTGGTCTGGTTGAATAGCTGATGGCTTTGATTGGGGAGCAATTTGAGGATGCCGAGGACATTTGTGGCGTGGTTGCGAGTGTTCGCCAGTGGCAGGACAAGCTTTCTTTGTGGACAAAGACAGCCGCAAATGAGGCCGCCCAGGTTTGTTATTGTATTGTATATGGTGCATACATTTGGCTGGCTGCATAGGATTTCTTCTATAGTATCTAGATAATGATATGGAAGTGAAAGCCTTGAAACTTCTAGTGGAAGTTCTGATTGGGTGTGCTGCTATTTCTTGTGATCTTCTGATTATCAATTGTTTGGGTCTAGTCCATGATGCTTTCACTGTCTTTTGGATTAAGATTGAAGAGAATAGAAAATTATAGATTCCTCATTGAAATGAATCAAGTATTGGAATTACATGTTTTTTTATTAAGAAAGAAATTTAAATGCGTTATTTACCTTTCCTTTTCAGTTGGAGTATTTTGTTATTGTAGTTCCTTTGTAAGGGATCAATACTGGTGAAGTAGATAAGCTGAACTTCACAATATTTTTCTTTGTGCTTCTATAATTTTCTCAAAAGTAGTTAATAGCCGAATCAGTCACCAGAAAAATGCTACAGTAGCATAGCTAATCACGAATGCCTGCTGCACCGAAGATAGAAGATACAGTGTTAAAACTAAATAAATTTGTAGTACACTCATAATTGATACTAATAAACTAAGACACATTCGATTATCAATCCTCTGTCCTACCTCTGTTGCATCTACTCCAGCTATTCCTGCATACAAGTTTGATTTTTCTCACCAATACTTGCACCTGACTTTAGATAAATGGATCGGGGAAATGTTAACCCATCCTTGATACTGAAATAACACTACGAGGTTTTTTTATCCATGTTTTACTTTGAACTGAGGGAGTGTTTTTCTTTTAATGTTTTATTCTGGAATTTACCATGGGATGGGATGCGATCCATTTGTTCAGCTTCTTAGTTTCTTTAATCTATTTCATTATGTTGATTGGAGCTTTATTTAGTTATGCTGGCGGTTCCAAAGTATGTAGGTTGTAGACTTGTCGCACTCTTAGAAATATTTGGATTGTTAACTTCATGTTATGAAATTTTAGATAGACATTAGCAAAGGAAGATACTGAAATTTAATTTGCAGAATGATTTTAGGATACACTAGATTCATCTTTCATTCCAAATACTGTAAAAATTTCAAAAGATATTCTATTAAATTGGACATGGATAAAATCATTAATTCATACCTAATCAAAATAGAGGCACGGGAATGGCTGTAACAAATATGGTGTCCTTGTCAGTGTTGTTAAATAGCTGTAGCGGTGCTATAGCATTGCAGTTTTGGAAGAATCCACGATACCGCAAAACAGGCCACAATAGCGATTTTGGGCATGGAAAATGTTGTGGCCATTGCGAAGACCAAATCATTTTATGGTTTTTTTCTAAAGAAAAAATATTGAACATTCACAATGCGTGCAAAACTACAAAAATGACTTTTTCATGACCCTCCAGTCATGTAATGCACTCCTCTATATGTATAACTTCTTTATTTCCATTGTTATGTGGCTTCCGCTATTCGCCCGCAATGCTATCCACTATCTCACAGCAGATTTTTGGCTTTCTACTATTTTCCATTATCTGCTATTGATAACACTGGTCCTTGTGATGAGTGAAAATTTGGAGCTTTAATGATCTATTATTTCTTGCATCAAAATAAGCGCTAGCTTGAATGAGCCTACAAAAATAGCATATGGTAGTTTCATATTCACATTTCTATGAGGTAACCCCCATCAGTAGTTAGTTTGATATGTTAGTTAACCATTAATAGTTACAATCATTGTAGTCAAATCAAGTTTTAAATCATCTATCGAAAGACCCTAATTTCTGAATCATGAATCGAATCTTTATAAAATGTATTGTAAGATGCATGATCAAAATTAAAATGCAATATAATAGATAGAATTCAAATTGTGTATCGATAGACCCTAATTCATGTTTCATTAATGAACATAAAAACCACCAATAACAGGTCCAATGCATAGTCTAGTCCTACTTCCTACCTAATTCCTATACTTCAAATGTAGAGAGAGGAGATTCCTTGGTGAGTTATTAGAATGTAGTTTTAGGTTAAAGAAATTCTTGTGGGTTAGAAGAGGAAAGCATTTTTGGTAGTTTGAGTGAGGATTAGGGCCATTTTGGGTATTGGGAGGTGCAGACCCTACCCTTGAAGTTCCACATTATTCTGTCTTTGTAATTAGGGATTTCCCTATTCTTTGCATAAGATACCGGGTACCTATCAACCTACATGAATTCCATCTGATAAGAGCTTATTGAATGAGTATTTAATTTAGCAGGTAAAAAGAAGAATAAGTACTTAATTAAGTTGTTACCCATATGCGCCTTAAAATGTCATTTTCTGATGCCAATATTTTATTCCAATTACTTTCACTTTCTATATAGTAAACCGGGAACAGCCTTGAACATTTCTTTGGGTAACAACAGCCTTCTACACTAAGATATATATCTATGAATATTATTTGGTAACTGTTTAATCTTGAATTTATTAATGTATCATATCATTTGTGTTAATGGCACTATTCTAAGCAAGTCCAAGATTCCTTTCCAGAAGTCATGTTTTATTTAGTCATCCAAAAGTCGTTGCATGATGTTTGATGTGAGCCATTTTGTTATGGGATTTATCTTGCAGATGAGCATTGGAAGGAAGTGGAAGGAAATCCTTGATGTCACAGATAAAATAACATATAACTTTCATGTAAACTTCTGTTTCTAAATTTTTATCCACTAATCTAATGCATACATTTGTATGGTTCTTCTCCAATTGTTACATTATGGGATGATTCTAGAACTAAATTTTTATTCACTGATCTAATGCATACATTTGTTTGATTCTTACATCTCCAATTGTTCCAGGATGATTCTAGAACTAAAGGAGCAACGAAGCCTCGTTACAACGTATAAACACTGCTGGAGCATTTCTCATGTTTGCACCGGCGAGGTGAAAAGCTTTGATCTCTGTCATGTGCCATATGTACTTGATCATACTACTTTTTTTGGTTCAGGGGTTATTCTTCCTTTTTTCTCCACTTATCCTTTTATGGGGTGTAATACTATCACTATCATTCTCTGCTCTGATTTTTGAAATGGTCTGTCAAATTTTTCATTAGAATTCTTTTGCAGTTTTTTCATGTCACATTTTAAAAGCTTTAAACTTTGGATATGTCAACTCCTGCTTAGCTTGAGTTTGATCTGTGTTGCTTGTACAATCATAATTAGTGAGTAAACTTTCAATGTTTTTGAGTGTATGACCATAAGCTTAAATTAAGATGAACTCAAGCTTAAAGTTTTTAGTGTTGGGGATGTGGAAATGTATGAACACATTTTTTTTTTTTAAATCAAGTGATTTTTTTTTTGTTGAAATCAAGGATATTCTTTTGATGTCAGGCGAAGATTAATTCTTTCAAAAGTAAAAAGATCACCAATGAAAGGATATGGTATGTTGAAGAGTTGCAATTAAGATAATCATATAAACCTAACAGGAAGAAATAGAGTATTTTTTTAAAAGAGAATCTTTAATTTAATGGCTCCGAACTTCCTTCTTTTACCTTTTATTGATTGGCCATTTGCCATAAAAAAATTTTTGCCATAAAAAAACTTATTGATTGGCCATTTGCAAAAGAGAAAATTTATCGTCATAAAAATCTTATTGTTTAAAGATTTTTAAAAAAATATAATTAAAAATGGTTTTTTAACTTCAGTTCTTAAAGTTAAATTTAAACAACTAAAATCAAGAAACATTTCTATAGTTTTATCATAATTACTTGTAGATTACATGGAAAAAGACATTTTTCAGATATAAAAGATTCTATTTTTAGGGGCATAAACTCACATTAAGGTTAATAAAGCAAGTGAATACCTAGACTGTGACGATTTAATTTCATCAATCAACACTCAAATTCTTATATACATAAATGTTGGTGTTTACACTACGAGTTATTATGTTTTTCACTATATCATCTTATTCTTATCAATAAAATAAGTCTTTTCAGTTTAAAAGTTGTTTAAAACTTTTTATTCTCATAATGGTAGGTCATATGAGAATTATTCTTAAATTGTTCCTAATCAAGTATTTATATAGGGACAAATATATACATTAAGACTAATATGTAAGTATAGTAATGATTTAATCTCAGATCATACATATGGACGATATCAAGTTTTTATAAGGCTACACATTAGCAATGATGCACTGGACAGACCACTATGAAAATGTTGCATGGATCATTACATAAAAGGCATAAATGATTCTCAATGTGATAATAGTATATGTAGTCCATCGACTTGAAGTTACTACGATTTGTACACGAGGAGTTTATTGTTTTAATACAATTAAACATCACACATAAAAATGTGATCATAAAGGTTGTAATGGGATGGTGAATGAATTATGTAGAGTGATGTAGATGATATTAGTCTTTCCTATATAATGAAAGTGATATCTATGAGCCACTTAAAGAAGTAAGACTTAAAGAAATGTATGATCATACTAAGAGAAAAAATATTAGATATTTATGTTTAAAATCTGTTCTAATATCAAGTAAAATAAATTGGGTCATACAAAGATAATAATCATGTCTTGGCCCAATTAGATATCATGATAGAAGGAAAACTCATATAAAATGGTTATAACTTATAGGTTATGTCTAAATAATATTTGGATATAATGATGTATTGTATGTTGCTCTTATTTTATATTAATAATAAAATATTTATTAGTAGAATTACCAAATATTTTTCTTATAGAGCCATACGTATATAATGATGCATTGTAACTAATAAGTGTTCATCAAGTTAGACTGAGTTTATAAACAACCCATGCGATTCTCATAGGTGTTCTTGTGACGCATAATTTCGTAATACTACCTTCTTCCCTTATTATAAGAATCTTTTAAGATATTTCTTTGGTCCTTAATGTAAGAACCTCATCAAAAAGTCAATAGTATTAATTATTTTTCTCTAAAATACCTTTATTAGTTATTAATGAAATATGCATTAACTAAATAGAAAGAGAGTAAGAGTTGTGAGTACCAATAAAAGTAAGAGGTTTTGGAAAACTAATATAACTTGTAGACAAATTAAATAATTTTAACTGCATTAACCAACTTTTCTTAAAAATTAGAATTTAGTTAAAATATTCTTATATTAAGGGACGAAGGTAGTATATATAAAGGTCGGTTTTAAAGAACTAGCATTTGAATATGTGGATTTTAGAGGAAATTCTCCTGTGAATTCTTTAAGGACAAGACTTCCGTAACTTCAATCGTTAATTTTATATTGCATCAACAAAAGATAATTTTAAACACAATTTTAATTATCTAACAATACTTTGAAACATGAAATTTTACAAAACCTTATAAAAATCCTTATATTTTGCTGCATAATTCTGTAGCAATATACTTATATTAGGCATCACTTCTCCACTAAATCCGATTGCAAGCTTAAAGGGTTTTACCCTTATGAATCTGATCTCATATAAAAGATGAAGCAAACCACAATGTCTAGCATAGTTGCCACTTGTGAACCTCTCAATAGGTTTTATGTCTGCTTCACAAATTTAGGTCGCTGGTCTTACACTAGTGGTTCTGCTAAGTGACAATCATTGCACGTTTGTCGTTGGTTTTTTCCAACTGGAGGTTGGCCAAAGGAAAAAATTATCCTTTGGTCTAAGCATCTGATCACATATTTTGGGAACATGGTGTGACAGTTTAGAAGAATTTCGGATAAAAGTTAAAATGAGATCACAGAAAAAGGCTAAGAAAAAATTGTGAAAAATATGCTGTATGAATAACATTGCTTTCTTTCTTTTATAACCGTTGATAGACAACCTCTGGCTTTTATAATATTTCATGTATCTAGAGAACAAAATAGGAGGAGGATTACTTAAGAATGAGAAATCACAACTAGACATGAGTTCCTAGTTTTACATTTTTCTGTCAATTGAAAACCATCAAGTTCAAACTTGAAACTTTAATTCTCACATGGTAATTACAAAATGTGGCAACATTTGTTTTCCTATCATGCAAGAAATCCAAGCCATTCTCCATTCTTCTTTGCCAACCTGATCAACCCTTGTCTCTGTTTTGCATCTGCTCCTATTGATTTGCAGAACTCAGTAATCACCTAACATTTCAAAATGTGAAAAGTTCAGTAACAAAAAATAAAATAGAAAATATTTCATGCTTACATTAATGTTAATTAATCTTATAAAATAGCCAACGTTTTGAAACGGTTGCTTGAATAAAATTCTCAATTTCTTCTTCTTTTTTCTCAAATTAATTCTTGAATGTCTTTTTTTGGGTGTAATTTGTAGGAACAAATGGTAACTATGGACTTAAAATTTAGCTATGCTCCAAACCTATTTTCCCTTAACATATTAATGTTTTCTAACTGATGTTTCAGTCCATTTCTCTGAAATCAATTCGTTTTTAACATTTCCAATCCATTAACAATTTTCAACAAACCTCAGAACAAATGAACAAGATAGAAAGAGAGGCAAGGTGTTGAATAAAATCTGGGGAAAATGGATCCAAATTCATTTGTTATCCAATCTACTAACTGTTCTTAACCTTTTTTTAAAATGTTAGTGCATGTTTTTCAAAATTCCTCTTTTCCTTTCATGGAACAGACTCCAAATCCTTCAATCTAACCAAAGTTGAAACAAATAAGCCACACCAAAGCCCAATTTACAAGAATGATATACAACATCAAACAAGTTCCTAAGTTCAAAATTTCACCACCCCACAAGTAAAATTTCCAAAAGCAAGAGGTAAAAAGAGAATTAAGGAACTGAATGGATTGATAAAACCATTTTTGTTGCTGTTTCTTGAACAAACGTTGAGAAATAGAAAACAAAATGATAACAAGGTGACAGCTAATCAAAGGTGAAAACATATAACATTTTCTCAAACCAAAAAACTATTATCTTATCTTTCTCAAAACTTGAAACCAGGCTAATGGATGTAACAATTCAAACAAATCATAATCATACCAAGAATCAATTGAATTAAAAATAATTAGAAATTTACTCAAACTGATCACTTATTCAATTCACGGTCAATCCGGACATCGACCAGCTTAACAAGTAACAAGAAACAAGTGTTAGCAAGATTGAATTACCTGGGAGTGTAGAGCAATGGCTTTGCCTCTAAGCTGGTTGAAACGCTTCTTGCCAACGATGTTACGGGTGACAATGACAAGAGGTGCAAAGATACCTTTCCCTTCATTAACATTCTTCATCATGGGTTGCAATCTCACTGGCTTTCTTCTTCCCATGCTAACTTGGGATGGCACAGACTTAGCCAACAAGGTGTAATCTTCACCAGCCATAGAATTCCCCCTGCAGCTTCCATAGAAGGAGCTGGAACCAACACACCCCTTAAATCCAGTTGCAGAAATTGAAGTAGCCATTGTGGTTGGTTTCTGAATTATGTGAATGTGAAAACTAGGATGTTGTTTCTCTTCAGAACTTGTGATGGATGGTTCTAATAATGCTTTATATTTTGGTTTGTGAAAGAAGGGATATTTGTGTGTAAAATTGGGAGAGCCAGTGGTTTGGAATTGGACACTAGTGTGATTCACAACATGGAAGCATTAGGAGCCACACATATTGGTGGCTTGGATTTTTAGATTTTTCTTTTCTTTTTTCTTTTTGTGTGCTTAAAAGTCTTAGCAGCAGCACAAATATGACTTTATGGTGCCAGCAACTTGGGAGAAGATCAGAATCTCAAATTCTACTGGATCCTTTGTATTTTGTGGCTCGTCCTCTAACCCACCTCAACTATTAACCCATTATCAATAATAATAATAATAATAATAATAATAATAATAATAATAATAATAATAATAATAATAATAATAATTTTAAGTGATAGAAAGCCAATGGTTCTTATTAATATGATAATCCCTTAATTTATATATATGTATATATTTTAAAACAGTTATATGACAGTTAACAATCACTTGACAAACATTATTGTATATAAGATGTAAAAACTTTTAGATTTTCAGTGTATTTTAATTAAATTTCAAGATTAATGTGTTCTTTTAAGATTTTGTATGGCAAATCCATTGATGTTGGTCTTGAAGTAGGAGGTTAAATAGTTTAGTAAACTAGAAAAGAAATAGCAAGCTAAAAACTAATATTTAGTGCTAAATAAATACTGAACTACAATCTAGATTATAAGTTTAGCTGATGAAAAAAGCAATAGAAAATTTAAACATGTATTACAGTAAATTTTAAACATATTCGAAAGAGGAAAATTATATAACATTATGAATTTTAACACTATATTAAGTGAGAAAGAGAGCCAGATTTTCATGTACTGCTCCATTTTGTATACTGACATAACATCTCATCTTAATGTAGAAAAATTGTATGAAGTATACATATTAAAAATAAATCATCTTCATAAAAAATTTAATCAGTAGGGATATTATTGATGTGATAAAAGAATTTTAAAACTTAATCTGGAGCAGGTGGACAGAACAAAATATACGTAATGTAAGAACATAAAAAAAGGTTGACCAAAACCTAGTAGGAAAATTACATTTTATTCTTGAATTCTAGCTTGCTGCTACATTCATGTGAACATTGTGATTTGTTGGACTGTGTACCAACCAACAATAGTTAGGTGGCAAGATGCCAGCGATGAAACATGTAACCATTTTCTACCTCAAGATTTTTGAGGTCATAATTAACATAAGATATATGCAAATATGAGAAAGCTTCAAGTGTTTTTCTTTTGACGCGTTTTCTTTCAGTCTTCACCGTCCAAATTGTCACAAATTATTTGTGTCAACATTCGTTATTTAAAATATCAAATTTCTGAATCGGTTGTGAGTGAAATAAGTTATGGAAAATGCCTTGCATTACATACATTTATCCCATCACAATAGATGTTTTAAGAGTACATTCGATAGTTGATCAAATTAGAAAAACAATATTATAAAAATTAAAAAAAAAACTTAATTACATTGTTAAAGGGAGTTAATTTAATCAACATATTTCTTTTTTTTATTAGTCAAACTTTGATTTGGTTGGTCTAACAACAAACCAAACAACTCTTAAATTACAAAAACTTAAATGATCCACACAAGAACCATAAAATCAATGGATGAAAAGAGGAGTGCAGATTATTTGAAAAATATGAAAACAAAGTTGAGTTTTTATTGCAGCATTTAAACAAAGAGAGCAGTTGTTTTTGTTTGGTAATTTAACTGTAAAAACAGAATTTTATCCGAGGTACTTTTCACATAGTCCATGTTATGACTATTTGATTCTAATAAGCACGTTTAGTTAACCGTGAAATCAATTAGAATTGACGTTCTCAGGAAAGATAACCCAATGATGTAAATGAAGTTTAATTACTGTTACATGTTGTATAATATATCTTTGAATTTCATTTAATCAATAAGTCAAAAATTTATTTTTAATCGACCCAATTAAAAAAATAAAAACCACTGCACCTTCTAACGACTTGGAATGTCGTCACTTACAATTTCGAGTGGAATCAGTCTCACCCATAGCGAAGACCAATTCTGTTTTCTGGATTCTCCAAACCCAATTGGCAATTTTCTGTGACATGTCCTTTGAGGCAGAGGAAACCAAAAGTCCAAAACCCAGAAACTGAAACAGAGACACAACATAACATATAACAAAACAAAACAACGATAAAGCACAATCATATGGCGTCGTTGGCGACACATTTCTCGGCCTTTGTCTTGTTCTTCCCTATTGGCATTCGTCGCTTACTCTCTTCCTCTTCCATGTACCTTCACAACCCTTCTCAATTCAGATCCAAGCTCTGGTATTTCTCTGACCCAAAGTGGAAAAACCTTGATCTCTATGCTCTTCTCGTTGCCTTGCCCATTGCATCTTTCTCTGAGCTTTTTCTCTTCTTCTCATTCTCTGGCCACCCCACTTACAGATTCTCATTCTTCCAACAATCCTTAACACTTTTGGCCTTCTGGGTATTGGTCATTTTGATCTTTGTCCGTGATTACGTGGGGGGGACGTTGCTTCTCAATGAAAGTTTTGTTTTTTTGTTTGGTGGGGTTGTTTTCTTGTTGGAGTACTCTGTGATTGGTAAAGGCGTTTCTGGTATTGCAGGTGCTGTGTATGGTTTATTGAGTGGGTTGACTCTTATGTGTGCTTTCTCTTGCATTTACTTGTCGGTTATGCCTTGTGCTTTTTTTGCCGAGTTTTTCTTGTCCTCTGGGATGGTTTTCAAGGGCACTTGGTTGCTGCAGGTGGGGTTTTCTTTGTACACTGATGCTTTTGGGCTCAACGGGTGTCAAAACGTTTCTCCTTTTTTGGCCCTTCCTCAGAATGAAGATGTTGATGTGCACTGTGATCTTGTTGAGGATAGTTTGAGGGGTGCTGCTTTGATGCAGTTTCTGTTCAGTGTGCATGCCATTCTGGTGCTGGTTTTGGCTGTTGGAGTGTTTGGTGTGTTGGCCAGTAACCGCAACTTGAGGTATGGGGAGGCAAGGGGGCCTTTGCTGGCCGAGATTGAATCAGCTAGCCTGCGGATGCGAGGTGTGCTTCCCGAGCTTGAGATGGAGTGAAATGTGAGTGATTTTGATTTTGATGGAATTGAAGAAGGGAAGTGTGGAATGTGGATCATTACTGTTTTACCTGCCAGGTAGGCAGTGCTTTCTGACCTTTATTTAGTTTGTTGTTGAACTGACTTTGGAGCAATTCTTGTTGTCATGAATTAAGATATTTTGCACAATGTGTGTTTACAATTGCAATCAATGAAAGTTGTAGCATTTGGAATAAGCCTGATGATATGCATCTTTTGCTACTTGTTTCATGTTAAATCCTGGTTGGTGCTCGGGTCTCCTTTTCACTTTCTAAGGTCCAGGTATTCTCAGGTTCCTCCAAGGAAAATTTGCACAAGAACCTCCTTTTGCTCCATTCTAAAGCTTAAGCTGGTATAAAAATAAGGAATAAATAGGAAGGAGTGAGGCAGAGAGAATGAACCTACATTCATAATGAGAGGGAATGGATTTGTATAGGCTCTTAGTAGGTAATTAGGATGAACTGTAATCTTAGGCTGTGAGTGGGTGTAATATAACTATATAAAACATGGCTTTTTCTGCATTAAGCCTTTTTGAATTTGGATATTAGACCTAACTCAATCCTTAAAGACGATTTATAAGTTGAGGGTTGTCACAAGCCTTATAAGTAGTATATTGGTCATATTCCTAGTCAATATGAGAAATCTTAACACACCCTCTTCATGTCCATGATTGGACATCTAATGTGTGAAGTTTGTAGGACTTGACATTTATGAGTAACCCAACATTTAAGACTAGTCAGACTTTGATGTCATCTTAAACTTAAATATCAGGGCTAACCTAATCCTAAAATTTAGCTCATAAGATGGATATTATTTTCACCTTATATACTATTGATTGACCATATCTTAATGTCAGACTTCAACACACTCCATTCATCCTTAAGACTAGACATCTAGACTGTGAATTTTGTAGGATTGGACATCTACAGGTTGCCCAATAACAAATATGGGGTAGACTTTAATACTATTTTAAGTTTTAGATATCATGCTTAACTCAATCCTAAAAACTAGCTCAAAGAATAATTACT
Source organism: Clitoria ternatea (assembly GCA_037962975.1). Classification (NCBI taxonomy): domain Eukaryota; kingdom Viridiplantae; phylum Streptophyta; class Magnoliopsida; order Fabales; family Fabaceae; genus Clitoria; species Clitoria ternatea. The sequence continues at coordinate 59,526,303 of CM075674.1, forward strand.
TTCATTTTATATACTATTAATCGACCCTATATATCTCTATTCAATGTGGGAGTTCAATAAGCCTCAAAGGTCTCTTTAAGTTATAAGTGAACTTCATGACTGGTGGTATCTGAGTTTGAACTTTCAGATAATGACAGGCTGAACAATTTGAATGGTTTCATGTGCATTCTAGTGTGGAAAGGAGGACATGGATCAATAGCTCTGTGTTCTTTGCAGAGTGATATAGCAACATAGCCAACATAGAATGTATTACGTCCCAGGGAAGGGACATGAAATAATGAGAAGTGAAATCCAAATATTGTAGTTTGGAAAATAAAAGTGCATTGTTGAGAAATTCAATTCAATGTAGTATTTAAGTGATGATATTTGGAGTATTTGTTCTCCAGAGACATCAGTAGGAGACTTAGGGCTCTTATAGTTAAATAAAAATATGATCATCAAACTTTAGATTTTTAATCCTTATAGCTACTAATTTGCTTGTGTTATGTACTTTGAAATCTGTTTCCTGAGACCGTGGGTGAAACTGTCAATGGTAATGCTGCTATCCCTGGTAAACAGGTGAGAAATGGAAAGGGGTTTTTCCTGTTGTAGGTGGTTACATGTGGAACTGAGTTTTAGTTGTTTCCTTGTTTTCTAGTATAATTGACAGTAACTAAAAATGAGATAAGAGACCTGTTGTATCTTTTCACTCTTCAGTCTTTACACTTTCTCTATTTGAATGCTCATCAAACAAACATTTAGATGGAGTGCTACTTGGGGAATTTCACTCGTCTATTGTGGAATATTTCAGTATTAAACTTCACTATAATGGCTATAGATTGACATCATACTTGTCACATATTTGGAAGGTGCCTAGAAAAGTGAAGGGCCCGTTTGGATTATGAAAACATTTCTTGTTTTCATTTTTTTGTTTTCAATTTTAATTATGAAACTGCTATCATGTTTCTTGTTTTCAAAAACTTGTATTGAAAAAAGTAAAAACAGGAAACAAAAAGAAGTTCTTTTCAGTATTTCTTGTACAAAATTTTGGAAACAGGAAACAGAATGACAGTTTTGTAATTAAAACTAAAAAAGAGGAAATGTTTGGCCTCGAATATTCTCCTTTTTTGTTTACAATTAAGAAGTTGAAAGGAAGATAAATTATATAGTTAATATGATGCAGTGAAGTATTTATATTTCATGGCCATCTCACTTATTGAAGTCCATATATTACATAAAAGATTGTAAGTTGTAACTGTAAAAAAACTATTCAATTTTTGTGTATCCCATTGAAGAAAATTTGGGGAACCTCAGCCATCGTTGACGGAAGCGTGTAAATCCATGAATTTTAAGTCGGAACCGGATCCTCTTTATTTTTCTGCCAAAGGTGCCCCATCTTTGTTTCAGGAAGTTATATTTTGTTGTTCTTACTAATTTCTTTGTATTCCTACATCCTGCATGTTGAAAAGAAATTGTAAATGAATGAGCATGCTGTTGTTGGGCAACTTTCCAATTTTCTCCCTTTCTTCACTTTATATTGCTTTCATTCAAATCTATGAAAACAAAGTTTACGCTATAACCTAAGTTGGTGTCTAGTAAAAGCAAAAATTCACTAGTATGGCCTTTAAGGAGTATTTCTAAGATGAGTTTATATACTACAAGTTGTCTCCTTAATTTGTGAATTATATCAAAATTGAGGGTGTTAGCATAAGGCAGACCTTGATGTTGATTGATTTGTTCATTTTCTTCTGAGTTTGTATTGTGCAGGACCTGCATGTAAGACAAAAGGAAGAATCAACATTTATCTACCTAACTAGCTATAGGCATATAGCTATGTATGGTCAATGTTTGTCTTTTATGCAAAGAGTATAGTATTTGGCAGAGGAAATGCCATTTTGTAGGCACGTTGAGCATCAGGGTGCCATTTTGGTCTCACTATATGTCCCAAATCATAATGCTGCTTATTCAAATATGTTTGTTAATACGATGAACTTAATGTTGCTATTTAAGTGCTTCTGTACCTCAACCAAATTTTCCAAACGTTTCCTCATCCTTCTTTGAATAAAACCTTTGGTGCACTGTAGAACAGATGAAGTCAGAAAATCAATTGACATACACTTAGCAGTTATCCTGGAGAAGTAAGATTGATATTGATGTTACCTTCACATGGTATCTAACATAGGCATTAAAATTTAATAAATTCCAGACGGTTTTGTCTAGCCTATTGCCTTCAACATGGCGAGAAGAGATATCTGTTGAGTATAAAAAAGATGTCAGATGTGTTGGAATCCATCTTGCTCAACTATTCTTTTGTTGATCATGTTTTGTTTGAATGTGTGTTCGAAACTGTGTTGGTTAGAATTAGAAATGGATCCTCTGTAGTGGTTTTATCACTGCATGAGGTTTGGACCCTTGATTTATTAATATGAAACTTGAATGGTCAGTACGCAATTTAATACAATGAATGGTTGTAGGAAATTTTCACTGCACCAGATGCAGTGAAAATTTTCACTGGAGAGGATCCTGATCCGTGTTAGTGTCATCGATTTGTGCCTGTAGGAAATAGTTCATAGGATAGTTGCTATGGGTTAGTAGTATACCGAAAGTGAAAAACCCTCCATTGGTACTCAAATCCTCAAAAGCTTCTCCTCTCAACTCTGGTGGAGGAATGGCTGACCATGTGCAAGGTGGTGCCTTGGCCCATTTATCTGCACTTGCGACATCCACAAGTTCCTGTTATATGTAGTAAATAAATGAGTTGAAGCTTGAAAGCTCATTGAATTGAAAACAAATTAGTAAACCCTCAAGTTACTTTTTAAGATTATGAGTTAGGTATTTTAGTTTTTGAAATTTTAAAAACCTTAATTTAGTCTTTGACTTTACAAAATGATGTTAAATTTAGTCCTTTATAGTATAAAACGATAGTGAAAAATAAAGTACAAAAGGACTAAAATGAATGGGTTGTTATAATGTTAGGGACTATATTATAGTTTTGAAAACCTCAGGGGTTAAAATGTCCGACCTATGCGATCTCGAAAACTAACTTAGGAGTTTACTTGGTAGTGCTTTCCCAACTACAAACCTGAAAGAAAGCTGTTGCAATAATCACATCTGACTTTTCTCTGAAACGAATCGGGAATACTGCGATGATTCTTTGTGGCTGTATGCAGCATGAGCATGTGTTAGTTTATCAATATGGAAATACATTAGAATATAGATACCATTTGCAGACCACAGTTTGTAAAAATGAGTTGTCTTTGGTCACCAGGTTGTTGAAATTTTCTTCCTTTTGAGGAATATATAAATATGAAAGGACTTGTTATAAGCAAACAAAAATATGGAAGGAACTGAGATTTCATGAGTGGTAATTGTTGATTATGTGAACTGTGATTCTTAGAGAATCAATATGTTCTAAGTTGAAATAATTGATTGAATATAATATGCCAGATTTCTTCTTGACTTGCTTGCATACCTCACACGAGTTGTATAGTAATTTTGGTTTTCACAATCATTTGTAATGCATGTACCTTACATTGTTTATATGATATCATTCCAAATATTTTAGAAATCTTGTTCATTTTATATGGAATGTCTTGTTGTACATTGTTTTCTTGTTTTTCTTCTATGGAATTTGGCTTAACAGCTTCAAAATTTTGATTACCTAGGAATTACCTGCCTGATGAGAAAGAAAGGTTCTCTTGGATGGTAGACTAGTTTGATGGGCTTGTAAATCCCTTGAATTGCTTCTTCGGAATTCACATTCCATAATATTTCTTTCAGCTGTGAACTCAGAATTACTGATTGAACTGTGGAAATCTCCCTAATGACCTTCACATAGTCTGCAACAAGAATTGTGTATCATCATTTATAAGACAGATTGAATGTCATGTTAGATCATGTGAGTCCATTCATTGATGAGTGAAGAATGTTTGCTGTGGTTATCTATTGATAACATCTTTATTAAGCTCATTTGATTGTCTTTGGACTATAATATTTTTTTCCTCCAGTTTGATAAGTATTCACCAAGTGAGACTTATTGTTATTTTCTGTAGTTTGTTTGATTAGTATCCAGAATGTCACAAGCTGTAATATTCTGGAGTTTCCTTCTTTTGCTGACTAGACCCTTTTAAGCATTGTTTGGTCAGGCTTTTTTAAGCTTAAAGGCTATTTTTAAGCTAAAACTAGAAATAGGAACTGTTAAAATAAAGTTAAAGTTATTTGAGTTTTTAAAAAAATTTAACTGAAAATAATTTTTAAAATTTTATATTTTTGAGTAAGTGAAATAGTTGAAGAGAATCTTGAAAAAACTGAGATGTTATTGAAAAGTAAGCCTCAATACTAATAATTTTTCATTAAAAGTTATTTTTTATATTTTTCATAAAAAACAAGCTGTTTTTAAAAAAATAATATTTTTAAAAAATTGTTTGACCTACTCTTAAGGAGATAAAAGGAGAACATAAATGAAAATAAACTACGTTAAACACTACCATATTCTTTTCTCATGATCACATTTCTGTTTTTAATTTGTGTGATTTCTATGTAGGATATGCATTACACTACAATTCTCTTTTCAGGTGGACTTTACCAGTTCATTTCTCCCACTATTTTATATAGATATATGGCCTATATTTGAAACTGAAAAATCAAAAACAAGAAAATCTGTGGAATTGCTGAAACATGGAAGGATTTGGGATAAATAAGGCAAAAGTTTGGGTCATTCACTCAAACTTTTAAGTTGGTTTGCTTGAACATAGGTAGGAAAATCATATCAACCAGTTGTGAAGGAGCATTACCTTTCAAATTTCAATTACTCCTAGTTAATTCCTAATGGAAAGAAAACAGGATAATCAAACATTGATGCATAACATTTCTATCATGCAATCCTCCTTTCATTCTTTTTTATTATTGAGAAAAATATTAAATGGTCTTAGAATATATAATTTCACTATTATATTTCTCTCTCCCTTCATTTGTTCTATATATTTATTATAATCATTTACTTAAAGAGTGAGATTATAATAGAAAATAAGTAATAAATATTTTATTGAATTTAAAATAACAAATAAAAAGAAACATTTTTTAAAATTATGTTAAACAAAAAGAAACAAAAAGGAACCGAGGGAGTCATTTAAATCATGGGAATTAATGTTAACCAAACATTAAAGGATAACATATGGGACAGGGTGATAAAATGTGTCTTAGGCTGAAATCACTTTTCTCTAAAGGGAAATGGATGTTTGGTTTGCAGTTGGAGAAACAAAGTTAAGGAAATAAAAAAATTGAAAGGTTGATATTGATTTCGACACAGTCAAAACTCCATTTAACTATAGGATATAATTTTTTTTACCCCACCTCCATTCTGTTACGTTCCTTTACCTCACCAAACATCGCATAAATCTCATCCTATTATCTTGTTATTCAAATCATATAATGACTTTTAAAACACATACATTTTAAATAGAAAATACATTTTTTAAAAAACTAAAAATATATACATGGCATAATTTGATTGAAATAGGAGAGAATACACATGTCTGCAAAGGTTAGTTCATTTGATTAAGAATTAAATTTGTTTTCATTAGGTTATCGGTTTATATCTTACTAATGTAAGTATTTTGTTCGTAAGTAATTTGTAAACATTTATCCAATTTTAAGATATATAAGCGTTTATTAAACCTATAAATATATTCTAGATTTAATTTACCAAAACTTTTCATTTACCCCACATAAAAAGGACAGGGTACACATAATTTTCATCCTATTGGCACTCAATTAATGTATACGTTCACAAGCATATTCATAGTCTTTTGAATAGAATGGCGATATCAAATGTTGTCACACGTGTTGAAGTTTGTTAAAGCTATTGCAGCGCAACAAATCACAAATTTTCCTAACAAGTGGTCAAAGTTCAATTCCTAAATCTCATGGTTATTTTCCTACCACTTAGTACCTGATCGATAAGATATGTTATTAATTTCATGGTTACTAGTTATGGGAAAACTTAGAAAGATCCCTCCCAAAAAAAAGACCACAAAAATACTAGATGGGAAAACTAACCAGAGTTCCTTCTGTTTTGGATTTCAACCATGGTCAACTAGTTGAGTTAAGTTGACGCCAATTACCAACTATTGAGTTGATTAAAAGGGTGATAATAATTGGCCCAATTTCTTAAAAATTAGCCTAAAAGATATCATATTAGACTGGACTAGAACTAATCTTTCTAAAAACCAATTTATAAAAGGAAAGTTTTCACAAATTTTAAAAGAAGTATTTGGATCATATTCTGAGTTGATAAGAAACATCGTAGTAACAACCATATTCCAAGTTGGTAGTTTAAGGGAAACAGACCTTTGGTTGGTGGAATCTGATTGAGGTGAAGCTTCAGGGTAACCTGATAACCTTCTTTGGCAGGTTCTGCAATTTCCACAACGTTAGGACAAAGTCCCTTTACCATTTCAATGGTGTGTGAGGAAAGTTCATTTGGTAGGACACCGTGGCAAAGTGGTGGCATTGATATTGACAAGTAAGCTAGTTGTGGGTAAGAGGCTTGAGACTGTAAATGTAACACACACAAATAATCAAATCTTTCTGAACCATTTATATTCTATATTTTCTGCAGATACAAAACAAAATTGCTCTCTTGTATCAGCTTGAGAGGTTCTGACATTATTGGTATGTGCCCTTTGTTTCTTTTACAATTTTTAAGGTATTTATTTTAACTTTTAAACAACAACTAGAATTTCAAATAAATCATATTTTAACTTTAATACTCTCAAAAAATGGCCACAATAGAGAGGAAAACAGAGTACAATGACATTTAGTATAGTAACTTATTATCTAAATGTGTGAATGTCATTGTTATTAAAATCGAACCGGTCCGGTCGGTCCGATCAGTTAAATTATAAACTAACTAAATGATTGGTTTGAGTCAATTCCTTAATATTATCGATTTAACTATAGTTGAATCCCAATTTTATAACGATTTGTTTAAATTAATGTCTTCACTGATTCAATAGCCGATCCAATTTTAGAACATTGATGAATGCCATAATCCTTGGCAACTTCTATTTTCTCCCATTATTATTGGAGGGTGCAATTCTAGAGATGTATATGTTGATTCTGCTTAATTAAGATAAGTAACAAAACATAGAGAAAATTGAGAATGTTACCATAATATGGTACTCCACCGACCCAAATTCGTACAAGTGATGATCAATCTCCATAGGCTTCTCAGCACTGTCATCACATTGTCAACCACTTAATTATTACTAAAGCCTTTCATAATTTTATATATAAAAAAGGTTGGTTATTTATCTTATGTATTAAATGAATAATTTTTTTTATATTTCCAATTTATTATAAGTATAAATTTATGGGACAATTACCTATTTCGATAAAATATCATTTCAATTATTTAATATCAGAGATACTTTTAAAAAACAAACTATATGCAAAGATTCGAATGCAACAACACAAATAATTTTGTCTGCCAAAATTCATCTTCTTATCAAATCAAAGTGATCTGAGATATTTTACAACTTTCAGTTTTTTGTTCACACGTGATGCTAGTGCTCTGTTTTTTGGTGTACAATGCGATAAAAATTTTTATTCCTGCCTTACACTTTTCAGAATCTTTTAATAATTATAATAATTTAATCTCAATCATGTTGAGATATTATATCATATCCTAAATTATGCTCCCCAACATATTTCTTGAATATAAAAGATAATTAAGTGAATAATAATTTTTTAAATACAAAAAATAATTACATATTTCTAGATAAGTTAATAATAAATTTTTGTATACCTCTATTTATTTATTATGAGAGAGTAAAAATTACTTTGTCATACTTTTCTATTTTTGGTATTATTAATTTAAAAAATTAATTCTTTTACATTAATTACTATAAATATTGATATGTATGTTTTTGTCATTTAATTTGTCTTTTATATATATAAGACGGAAGAAAATATCATATTTGTTTCTTTACAACAAAACTAGGTGAAAATTAACACATAGAAGTTATATATATATATATATATATATATATATATATATATAAGATTTAAAATTTATTTTATATAAAATAATTTATTATTATTTAATTTTAAATATTAATAAGAGTAACCTGATCACAAATAAGTTATCATATCATCAATATCATGGGTCGTTGTAATAATTTATGTATCATTTTATTAATCATTTTTTTAATGTGTGTTTCAGGACATATTTTAAACAATATAAAAATAAAAAGGTTTTATTAAAAACTGTATTAGACTTATATCAAAATCAATAAAAAATTATACATGCATAATTTTCAATAAATTTTTTTTACTTACGTACTATTTTAGTTACTTTTTGTGTCTAATTTGATGTTTTCAAAAAGATTGATAATATATTAAATATGTTTGTTTCCTCTAAAATTTCATTTCTCTTTTATAAGTAATGGTTGATTAATATTCCCACGTTTTAATAAAGCAAAGAAAATAATTAAAAATTATAAGAGTATAATTGAAAAAATGCATATTAAATATTGTCTTAAATTTGTAACTGAATAAATATTTAAAGACAAATAAAACATACAAACTGGACAAATAAAAAGAAACAAAAAAGTATTGTTTAAAATATACTTTTAAATATACATTAGAAAAATGGTTTATTAATTAAAAGAGGACTAATTTTACTTACGATTAAAATTATAGGAATTGAAAATTAACAATTGTCTTACAATAAGTAATTTCAAAGATTTATTTAAGTCATTATTGACCACTTTTTAGAAGAAGTTTGCTCCCCCCCATATAGGAAAATTATTCAGTATAGCTATAACGTCAATTTAATAAATCAAATATGTTATCATAAATCTCGTAATCTCGTGTGTGTGATACTTTTTTAACAGAATTTAATTTAAATAAAAGTAAAAAAATAACACTGTGTAAAACTTTTTATATTAAAAGTGTATAATAGTTAAAGTCTTTTTTTACTAATCTTTTTGAGATACAGTAATCAACAAATTATCTTTTTCAACCATTTTTTTTATACACGCAACAAAATTCAAACTCCAAAACAAATGATAAAAAAAAATTAATGATCTATCAACTGGACAAATATTAATGTATTACCTAAACTAATTTCAATAATGAAATAACCTCATAGTTTAATTATTTTTTGCACTTTCCCCTGAAGTAGAAGGAAACAAAGATAGGAAAAGAACAAAGAACAACTAAACCATGTGATGTACTAGGATAGGATCAATTTAATTAAACAACCTATCTGCAAGATAAGGCCCAGTTAAGAGCAAATTATGAGTTAATCACATATGGAAGTGTTTCCTAAGCTTAATTAACTTTCATACATAAACTATTCTTACCAGTAAAGGTTGAGCAGTATTTGCTTCAGTGCTGGAGATGCCCTCTCTATGCATGCCATTCTGAATAAAAGTCTCTTCTTTCTCTTCAAAGATTGTGTGAATTTTTTGTTGTGTTAAAATGAACTGTGACATATACAATTTGAGACTCTCTCAACTGTTTTTGGATGTATGAGCTTTGAGTAAAATGTAAGTTCAGTGTTGCAATCATGTTTGGTAACCTTTGAAGCAAAATCCACATAGCCACTCTCTTCCACTCAACATTCCTTTTTTATCTATGATCCTTCCTTGTGTCACTTTCCCTTCTGCTTGACTCCTTCCTAAAGTCCATCAAATGTTTATCATATATCATTCATGAAAACATCACATAATATTATTGATACTGCCTCTTTCTGCACTTCTAAGAATATTTTCTTTTTCTTCTTTCCCCCATGCTTTCATCTAATTTTTGGAGATATGGTTAACAATCTGCTTCGATATATGCTAAATTCCAATTAAGGAAATATGGTTATGAAAATAAAAAAATCTAATAGTTAATATTGATCATTCATACCATTCGAAACAATTAAAATTATGTTATCAATAGTTGGACGGAAAAAAGGAAAGATGAAAAGTTGGAAACATTAACTAATAATTAATATTTTAAGAAACCCTAGTCAGGCTTGAATCACATAAAATTATTCCTTATTAAAATTTAAAGCACTACATTACTTTTTTTTTGAACTGTCTGGTTTATTTATTCGAAATGTTAAAAGGAATATTTGAACTCGCGAACTTTCTCTCATCACAATCACCATGTCAATTTTATAATCCCTAAAAACTTGATACTTCAATTTAAGATTACACAATAAATTAGAATATTTTTGATTAAATGCAATATGATATTTGCGTCCATGTTCACTGGATTGCCTTTTTAGGCCGTAGAAAAGAATTCCGAAGGGTTTCTGTCGTCGCAAAACGTAGAAACCCCACCTTTTGTACCTGAAAATGACTATTTGTCTCAATGGGATAGCAACGGCACACCATTTTATTATTTAGTGTTAAAAACTCAATTATACAAGTTTTATCTTATGATTCAAATGTTTGCAAGAGGATAGTTATTATAGTCAAATTTCAAAATTTAAAGATCACCTTCGGTTGCTTAGGAAACTCAGTTTTTGAAAAATATTTCATTCTTAATAAGTTTTTTATCTGTTGAAGATCTAAGTGTGTTTGTTTTATCTTTGTTGTAGTTGTAACTCATTTGAGAGTTGACATCCCAAAAGTCACACTTAAGATGGAATGTTCAAGAATTAAGCGTATCCTAACACATGTGAGTTTGCTTTCCTCAATGACTAGGGCCTAATAAAAATTAGAGAAAAATCAGATTTTGATTTCGAAAATTACAATTCAAAGGACTCTAACATAAAAAAAAAGTCAAAGTGTTTCTCAACTTCTTATTGCAAAGCCAAGCAGTGCTTATTAACATATAACATTGGCTTCTTTGCTCCCTTTTGCAGTCTTAGGTAATATGAGACTTCTCATTTTGATCAATTAGCTTCTTTTCTCCCTTGGGTCTATATATAACATTGGTTTCATGATCCATTATGTGCAAGTTCTTAACTTCGAGGTCAATTAACCATTAGTATAATAATTAGTATGTAATTGGGTTAGTCATACAAGTTTAAGTTCACTTAAGAAACTAAAACTCAACTATTTAATATGTTGTTTCCAACCATTAATATTAATAAAGTGGTTAATTGGTACTTAAGTTTATTGGTTTCTTTAGAAAATAATATAACATTCCAAGTCTATCTTAATAAACCTAATTAATAAGTTTGATAATAATAAAAATAGTAATATTTCTTAATTTGATTGGTTGGTTGTCATATCCTCAAATAATTTATTATTTATTGTAACGAATAAGGACAAACATGAAATAACAAATGCTTCATTGAAATTCCAATTATATCTTATAAAATGATTTTAAAAACTTTAAAACTATGTCTTATATGTCCCTAAATATAAAATATTTTTTAGAAAAAATATTATCCTTTAATATGAGTCACTCTTTCAACTTTTCATGTTTTTTATTATTTTTTTACTAAAGTGTTCCTATTAATATATAATTTATTTGGAATCAATATAACAATAATAAATATACATCAATTAAATTATTTATTTTTCATATGATATTTTGATAGCAAGTTGAGAGAGATTAAATAAAGAAAATTGGATGATAAGTCATAATTATTTTTAGGGTAATTTTAAAAAATACAATAAATTTTAAATAAATTTAATTATTTTAACTAGATTAACCAACTTTTTTAGTACACATAAATTAGGTAATAGAGTCATATATCAAGGAAGAGAAGTAAAAAAGAAGGCAGGAGGGAGCATTATTATCAAAATCAAACTAGATCCGTCGGTCCGACCGATTGATCAGTGAACCAGTTATGTGACGAGTTTGGGACAATTCTTAAATATTTTTAAAATCAGATAAGCTGATTAAAGTGAACTGTGATATAACTGAGGTCAACCGTAGTTGAACCACTTACTATAAAGAATTGACCCAAACCGACCACCTAATTAGTTTACGGTTCAATCGATCAGACTAACCGGTCCAGTTTAATTTTGATAACAATACAATTCTTTATAATAAGCGGTTCAACCACAGTTCAACCCTAATTTTATTATAGTCTGGTTAAACTGGTATTTTCATTGATTTAATGGTCAATTCAATTTTTAAAAACATTGGAAGGAAGGAATATAAAAAATATTTTTTTTTTCGAAAACAAGATTAAAATATCTATATAGATACCAAAATCATATTAAAGCCCGGAACAAAATCCAACTTGGTAATATTTTGCAATTTGTTAGGACTCTTACCTCTTACGTGTTGGGATTTTTCTTCACATTCTATAAATGAATAAACAAAAAATCAGATGTCTGGGTTGTCACTTTTTGTAACGAGAAAATAAAAATTTCTCTTTCTGACAGTGAGATTCTCTTCTCACAAACACAGTTTCCTCTCATTTTAATTTTTTCCCCTTTCCTCATTGTTTGTTTCCACTGTTCTGTGCGTGACTTGATGGTAACCCCTTCGTGGAGAAAGCGTTGACCCCTTTGTTAGACTCGTTCCTCCAATCCAAAGTTTTGATCTTTCTATAGATTTTGGAGTTGGGACATGATTTTCAGTCAACTGGGTCAAATGGGTTTCGTGCAAATCCTTAGATTGTTGTGAATCTTTACTGGGTTGATATTTTCTATTGTGTGTGTGTGTGTGTGTGTTTTGTTGGATATGGATACCAAGGATGTTGCTAATGGGTGCGTAAGGGATAAACCTTTGGTGGCTTCTAATTTGGGCGGTGAAAAGGTTGAAGATCATGTCAACGGAGAAGATGATAGTGATTCAAATGCTTTGTTACCTCCTCGGAGAGGTGGCATGTCTAGGAACTCTGATAAGACACGCCGGAAAGTGCAGTGGAATGATAAGAATGGAAACAAGCTTGCTGAGGTGTTGGAATATGAGCCAAGGTAACTACTTTTTTATAATTTGCTTAATCTTTGTGTGTTTAGTTTTGTTATTTGGATTGTTCTGTTCCTTCTTGATTTGTTTTTTCTATTTATAGTAACTTCTTTCCATTTTTTTGTCTAGTTTCCAATTTTGTATTTTGAGTTTTCGATTGGTTATAACTTATAACTGGAAAATTTATGTTGTGCCTTGATTAGAACATTTCATGTGCATTTGTTTTTCTTTGTGTCGTGAATTTTTGCTATTGTGTAAATTGGTAATGAATGACATGTATGTGAGTCACATACATGTCACTAGTTTCGTGTGTGAGTGTTTTTGTGAAGATAAGGTAATATCTTTTGTTCAAAATAAGCAACACTTCTAGAATAAGTTAATGAATTCTGGGGAAATTTGACCTAAATATCTTGGTGTAGGATTAGCTCTGTTTCATCATGTGGATGTGTTTATGATGATCATGTTATTTGAAAGTGTTTCAATATTTTAAGAGTATCTCCATCAACATAAGGTAGACTTTTGAAACAGAAGGTAATTACAATTTACAAATATTCACACAATATTTGTGCTTTGATAATGAAACAGCACATTCATCTTAATTTAGTCATTTTTGGTCTTTTAATTACTTCTCATTTCACTATTTTTTTCGTTTGACTTTTGGACCTTCTTTCTGTGCTGAAAAATTCCAAGATATGATATTGGAACTTGTGACCTTTTTGTTTTCCCTACTCTTCTATCCCAAAAAGAAAAAAAAAAATCAATTTCAACTCAATTGATAGGTTTACCTTGTTTTAACTTGTTCTATCCCACAAATAAAATATTCTAGTTTAAGTTGATTTTGTTAGGTTTTTTTTCAAGAAATCAATTTCAACCTAATTCATGGGTTTACATTGGGTCTGGCTCCTTAGATTAGAACTATAATTTGGTATACCATGCCTTAAATTTTGTATCAGATCTTAGTTTGACCTAGTAAATTTAAAGTCCTCCTATTTTGTATTGCGGAGTTTACTTAGGCCATGCTCTAGGATATTTTATATTTTGGGTGTCTTTATAATAACTGTAAATGATTCTTTTGAAGGGTATTTTCTTCGACAGATACTGACTGTATAAGATTAGAATTTGGAGGGCACTTCATGTGCTTCATTTTTTGTGTCACCTGCATATACTGACTAACTACTCTTCATCTTAAGTGGAGTATGTTTTGTCCTCCATTAAATGCTACTCTCTTTTTGACTAAACAAAATTCTTACCTTATGTCATGACATTGTTAACATTGATTGTTTGCTTCTTAAAATTTATGGCTAAGTGAAAATGGATTAAAGAACATTCAATTAAATTTAAATTAGAAAGATTCATTTGTTTAGATTTAAGACTTTATGCAGACTGTAAGATACATGCTAAGTGATGTCTGGGTTTTATACCCAATGCTGGGTGGATTTGCCCTGAATTTGATTTGCCACAGCCCATCTTTCCAAAACAAGTTCATGATGTCATGGTTGTCAAACTCACAAGTTTACTTGTAAATTCTTAGGATGAGTTTATAAATTTTGCCCTAGGTAGAGAAACTGGGTTAACTCACTTGTAAACTCTTTCCTAGATAAATTCGGAAAAACTCTTGAGTCAAAAAGCAAGTTAGGGAGTTTGAAATTAATTGTAGTTTTTTCCCTCAACAATGTTTTATGGGCAGGCTAACACCATTTTTGAAGCTAACATAAATTTCTCATTTTAATTGAACTCAAATGAAGCAAACCCTTATTTCTGTTTTTTTTACTTGAATTGTGATGCAAGCACATTATAATATCTATTACACAAATTGATTAATAGCATTGTGGATGGACCTCTTTTCTAGAGTCAAGTCAAATAATAGCTCAAACGTGTATAAGCATCTAGGTTCATGTTTCTACTATGATTTCATTTATGATTGGTTTTTACCTTTTGTTTTTATCATAATTATAATTTTTTCATTAAAATATTTTAACATGTGGTGAACTCTTATCAGTTTGTGAGTCGAGTCTATGAGTCAAGTTATGGAAGTGCCACAGGTTCATTTAAACTGAGTCGAGTCTATGGGTCAAGTTACAGAAACGCCTTTATTTAAACTCGAGTTTGACAATCTTGCTTGATGTATACACATGTTAGATCTTGGTAGAAGAACAACTTATTGAAGCCTTCTAATCTTTTCATCACCTGAGTATCAACATGTTACCCAGAAAGAATAATGGGCAGTAGAAATTAAAGAGAATATCGGAAACTGAATGAAGGGTATTTATTGTATATGCTACCTCAAGGGTTGTTTTACTTTTCCAAGTATGATTTTTCTATATCTAAAAATGGACTCCCCTGTAAATAATACACCGAGACACAGGGCTACTGACCAGGTGGCAACTAACAGACCGAATTGCAAAATAATAGAATACAAATAAATAATAAGGATTCACACATGTCCCCTAAAAGTCATTTATTATGTTTAATGACTCTTGACTCTTGAAAATCATTTGTGTAAGTTAGGAATGAAAAATGGGTTGATATGAGAGAGAACAAGGGAGATATAAGGTTGATCCAATGGTTAACTTAAAAGAGAAGCAAGGGGAGGAGAGATCGTGTCTGAATCTCTACACTCAAAATTCTGACAAAAACTAACAAATTAATGTTTGCCTATTAAAAATGATATGAGGGAGAATAAGTAGTAAATATGTTGGTTAGTTAGTTTGTTGAAGAAGAGTGCGGCTAAAAGGTGTTTTGCTTTGACATAAACAGGAAATAATGCAGGGAAATAGGGACTTAGGTGAGTTCTAAGATTGAATTTCCTTCTGCATACTCACCATGAAGAAGTTAAAATGCCATGAGCCCTTACCTGGAGTCTTAGGTGAAAATAACTCCTGTTCTAGGTTAGAATCATACTCCATCTGGTCATTTTTATGAGACTCTTATAGAGTTTCCCTTAGTCCTTTTCATAAGATCATTTTCAATTTACAATATGCAATTATTATTTTTTTACAAGACATACTTTAATTAATTAAACCATCTCTCTCTTGACAACAATGGAGTATGAGAAGTTCACTTCTCACTCTTCATTAATATTAAGGGTAATTTTGGAAGTAAAGCAAAAATGATTGACAAATTTAATGCATTTAAATGGAATAACTAGATTTCTTAATTTGTGTAAAGTTAGATAATTGTGTCTTATAAAAAAGACCGGAGGGAATGGTACAAAACATAGATAACACAGGGTTTCCATATAACAAGGAGTTTCCTCCTTCTGAATTCAGCAAACAATGCAATTACCCAATGAATAACCACCCCAATAGCATTGTGTCCAAACTACCCACCCCATTTAGTAATTGCCTAAATAGCTGCATAAACACTGAAATAAAACCCAACTACTAGACAAATATTAAAATTCAGGCCTAGTAGACTTAATTATGCTTCTTATTCCTTCAAATAGACTTTTCCATGGCCTATCAAAAACACTTTTAAATTCCTATTTATATAGGAAAAGTAACGAGCATGGCTGCATCTGTTACATGGGTGAACATATGGTGACACTAAACTCTGGGAGAAAGTAATGATGAAAATTTAAGGTAGGAAGTAATATGTTTTGAGGATTGTTATTGTTTTTGTGTGAAGGGAACATATATCATAGAAGCCAAGTGACTTGAGATGACCAGCTATTAGCTATTTGTGGTAAATTAGACTGGTTTCATCATTGTCTGTTTTCTTGAGCTACTGAAATCATGTAATCAGATGTATAAAATAATTCTTACAATCTCCTATACTGGTGGAGTTAATGATGTGTTTAGCTGTACTTAATAAATTTCTGTGAGCTCCTTAATTTAATTTCACCTAAAGAAAAGGAAAGGAAAAATAAATAAAAAACTGTAGGAAGACAAAATTAGTAACATATTGTTTGTCTACTTCCTGTCTATGTTATTTATTGTGATAATCCTAGAATTATTTCACATTTGGTCTCCCATTGTGTCTGCAGTGATGTCAGTGACTCAGAAGATGAGGATCCAGATTCTTGTATCTGCACAATAATGTAGGGATTATCTTGTTAATGTCTCAAACTCTGCTGCATTAATCAGGGGCCATTATTGTGGCTTGCCAGCCCTGAATTTGACCAAAACATGACAACTCAGCAGGTTTGCTATTTGTTTTGAGGTGGGACCAATGGTCCAATAAACCAAGACACACGGCATCTTAATGTCTACCAATACATGGATCCAGTTCATCTTACTGGGTTTTGAGATGATTTTCTTAGATGGACTTTGGAGTGAGTTCTCGGATGTAGATAAAAATACACATGATAGCTATATGATCTGGACAGTGCTGATAGCTTTCATACTTAGCTGCATCTTCTAATTTAATCATTAGCTTTCTCGTTAAAGAGGAGACACCTGTATTATTTCCTTTTGTTTTCCACGTTCCTCTATACATTGAACAAATTTTCATGATTTGGGCATTCAGTCTGAAGTAATTATACTGAAACCTAGTCCTTATGTACTGTTTGCATCTTTACTCCCTGTAGAATAAGCATTTACATTCAGTTCTACTTTTTACGTGAATCTACTCTTCATATCAACTCATGTTGTACAGACTTTCCAGACAAAACTTTCTTCACAAGTTGATTGTTATTGATCCAACTATTAGATGAGAAGTTCTCATGAGGTAGATTAAGTCCTTAAAATTTTGTAAAATGTTTATTGATTACTTTATTTTCTTTTTTAATTGGTTTTAGAATGTACACAGATGTCAATTTTTAGAGAGATACTTATGTTGGATATGTTAGATAGTTGCAACATGAAGGCATAAACATATAAGACAGAACGTCACCCTATTTCATCAGAACATAACTATCGACAGCAAAACACAGGATAAGAATAACACACAAATACATTTCAGTCTGCCCAACTGGCTCATACTGGTATGAATCTGAAGGGGAAACTAACTACCTTATCTTTTTCTTTTTTTTTAAGTGTGATGTCTATATTTAAACTTTTATAGAAAAAAATCATTCTCCAAATCTGAAATTCAAGGCAATCTGCCTCCATGGTTCACATCACATACCAACATACTAAAGGAACAAAACAACAGACAAAACAAATTTGATGAATTTGGGTCCACGGATAGGGTGTTAATATTATATTTCTTTTGCTCTTGTGGAACTTCCACCTTTGCTTATTACTTGTGACTTTTGCTTTGATTGATTTCCACTGAGTCAGGTTCTCAACAAGGCTCATTTCGGAATCCATGTGTACCTCTTTTTTGTCCACTTAAATTTGATATCAGCTAAGCATTATTGGAACACCTTATAATGTCTTTCTAAGCATGGTCACAAAAAATCATACAAAAATTTAACCGCTCAATTTTCTCATATTTTCATGGGCTGCCTTCAAATTTGGCTAAAAATTTATCTTTAGAGGGACAACTTTACAACACTTTTCTAGCATGGTCGTAAAAAATCTTACAAAAAGTTAACCGTCGGTTTTGTCATATTTTTATAGGTATTAGCCTTTCAATTTGGCTAAAAATTCATCCTTGGAGAAAATATATCTTTTTCCTTGGAGAAATCTGATGAAACTTCAGGAACAACCTTACAATGCCTTACAAAGTATGGTCACAAAAAATATGCACAAATTTAACCGCTCGGTTTTGTCATATTTTCGTGGGGATTATAGGCCCTCAAATTTTGCTAAAATTCATCGTTGTACAAAATTAGCCCCTTCCCTTGCAGAAATCTGATAGAAACTACAAGGATAACCATACAAAGTCTTTCTAAGAAAGGCCGTAAAAAATCATGCAAAAATTTAACCGCTCGATTTTGTCATATTTTCGTGAGCATTATCCTTCAAATTTTGCTAAAAACACATCGTTGGAAAAAATCTGTTACTTTCCTTAGAGAAATCTAATGAAACTTCAGGGACAACCCTACAATGCCTTTTTAAGCATAGCCGCCAAACATCATATAAAAATTCAACTGCTCGATTTTGTCATATTTTTGTGGGCATTAGCCATTAAATTTGGCTAAAAGTTCATCGTTGAAGAAAATCTATACTTTTCCTTGGAGAAATATGATGAAACTACAGGCACAACCTTACAATACCTTTCTAACTACGGTCGCAAAGAATTATGCAAAAACTGAACCGCTCAACTTTATCATAATTTGGTGGGCATTAGCCTTTAAATTTGGTTAAAAATTCATCGTTACTGAAAATCTATGCCTTCCCTATAAGAAATCAGATAAAACTTCACGGACAATCTTACAATGCCTTTTGAAACATGACCGCAAAAAATCATACAAAAACTCAACCGCTCAGCTTTGTCATATTTTTGTGGGCATTAACCTTTAAATTTGGCTAAAAATTTATCGTTGGAAAAATCTGTTAAAAACTCATCATTAGGAAAAATCAGCCCCTTTCCTTAAATAAATCTAATGAAACTTCAGGAACAATGCCTTTCAAAGCATGACTGCAAAAAATATGCATAAATTCCATCACTCGGTTTTGTCATATTTTCGTGGGCATTATTAATCTTCAAATTTAAGGACAACCCTACAATATCTTTCTAAGCATGGCTAAAAAAATCATGCAAAAATTCAACCGCTCGGTTTTGTCATATTTTGGTGGGTATTAACCTTCAATTTTGTTAAAAATTCATCGTTGGAGAAAACTTGCCTCTTCCCTTACAAAAATCTGATGAAACTTCAGGGACAACCATACAAAGCCTTTCAAAGCAAGACCACAAAAAATCATGCAAAAATTTAACAGCTCGATTTTGTCATATTTTTATGGGCATTAACTTTCAAAATTTGCTAAAAACTCATCGTTGGAAAAAATCTGCCCTTTTCCATAGAGAAATTCCATGAAACTTCAGAAACAACCCTACAATGCCTTTCTAATCATGGCCGTAAAAATTTCACCGGTAGATTTTGTTATATATTCGTGTAATGCCTTCAAATTTGGCTAAAAATTTCACCGTTGTTGAATTTCTGCCCCTTACTTTGGAAAAATTTGATGAAACTTCAGAAACAATCCTACAGTGCCTTTTTAAGCATGGCCAGAAAACATCATGTCAAAATTTAACCGCTCATTTTGTCATATTTTCATGGGCATTAGCCTTCAAATTTGGTAAAGATTTATCGTTGAAGATAATTTGCCACTTCCCTTGGAGAAATCTAAAGAAACTTCGAGGATAACCTTACAAAGCCTTTCTAAGTAAGGTCACAAAAAATCATGCAAAATTTAACCACTTAGTTTTGTCATATTTTTGTGGGCTAATGCCTTCAAATTTTACTAAAAACTTATCGTTGAAAAAAATCTACCCTTTTCCTTAGAGAAATCTGATGAAACTTTAGGAACAACCCTATAATGCCTTTCAAAGCATGGCTATAAAAAATCATGAAAAAATTTAATCGTTCAGTTTTTTTATATTTTCATAGGCATAAACCTTCAAAGGTGGCTAAAAATTCATCGTTAAAAAAAATCTATCCATTACTTTGGAGAAATCTGATGAAACTTCAGGGACAACCCTACAATTGCCTTTCTAAGCATGGCCACAAAACATCATGTAAAATTTTAACCGTTTGATTTTGTCATATTTTCATGGGCATTAGCCGTCAAATTTGACTACAAATTCATCGTTGAAGAAAATCTTCCCCTTCTCTTGGAGAAATCTGATGAAACTTCAGGGACAACCTTACAATGCCTTTCTAAGCAAGGTTGTAAAAAATCATGCAAAAACTTAACCACTCAGTTTTGTCATATTTTCATGGGCATTAGCCTTTAAATTTAGCTAAAAATTCATCGTTGGAGAAAATCTACTCTTTCCCTTGGAGAAATCTGCTGAAACTTTAAGGACAACCCTACAATGTCTTTCTAAGCCTGGCTAAAAAAATCATGTAAAAATTCAACCGCTCGGTTTTGTCATATTTTGGTGGGTATTAACCTTCAAATTTTGTTAAAAATTCATCTTTGGAGAAAATCTGCCTAGAGAAATCTGATGAACCTCTAGGGACAACCTTACGATATCTTTCTAAACACGATCAGAAAAAATCATACAAAAACTCAACTGCTCAGCTTTGTCATATTTTCGTGGGCATTATTAGCCTTTAAATTTGACTAAACATTCATCGTTGGAGAAAATCTGCTCCTACCCTTGGAGAAATCTATTGAAACTTCAAGGATAACCTTACAATGTATCTCAAAGCATGGTCATAAAAAATCATGCAAAAATTCAACTGCTCGGTTTTGTAATATTTTCGTGTGTTTCAAATTTGGTTAAAAATTCATCGTTAGAGAAAATCTGCTCATTCCCTTTGAGAAATCTGATAAAACTTTAGGGACAACCTTACAATGTCTTTCTAAGCATGGCCAAAAAAAATCATGCAAATATTCAAATGCTCAGTTTTGTGATATTTTCGTGGGCATTAGCCTTTAAATTTGGCTAAAACTTCATCGTTGAAGAAATTCTGTTCATTCCCTTAGAGAAATCTGATGAAACTTCAGGGACAACCCTAAGCATAGTCGTAAAAAAATCATGCAAAAATTCAACCGCTCGGTTTTGTCATATTTTTGTGGGCATTCAAATGTGGCTAAAAATTCATCGTTGGAGAAAATTTACCCCTTCCTTTGGAGAAAACTGATGAAACTTCAGGGACAACCTTACAATGACTTTCTAAGCATGACCGCAAAGAATCATGCCAAAATTCAACTGCTCGGTTTTGACATATTTTCGTGGGCGTTGCCTTTAAATTTGGTGAAACATTTATCGTTGGAGAAAATCTGTCATTTCCCTTAGAGAATTTTGATGAAAGATCGATATATAACCTTTAGATTTTTTTTTCATTTTTATAATTCTATTTCCCCAATTGCTGCTAACCAAATGGGCTTTTCGTCAATTGCATCCATGAACTTTGTTATTGTCAAGAGGGAGAGGGAGATGGATTGTGAGAAAGAGAAGAGAAAGAAACAGAAAGATAGAGAGAGAGGATAGCAGATAGAACAAAGAAGAAATCTCTTAATTTTAATTTAAATTATTAAAAATAAAAATTAAATATATTTTTATTGCATATAAAATTAATAAATTTCAATGTATATCCCAACAAATTTTTTGTTATATTTTTCATTTTTATTGAATTCTATTATTTCAAACTTATTGAATCCATTCTTTCAATGGCGTTTTGGGTTTATTTAGGAGGAGATTTTTCCTTTCTTGATTCTTATCACTATATTTTAGACCAAATACCTTGCGTTCTAATACTGTGAGATGGAATTATAAACTAATAAGATGTTTGATATAAAGAACTTGACTTAAAGGAAGGAAGGATCTTTAGTTACCGTGTTTTTTTAAAAAAAAATAGAAGATTATTTATGATATGGAAAATAAAAAAACATGTCAGATGACTTAATTTTTTTATGAAAGATAAAAAACTGATTATTCTAAAAAACATTCATCATTTAAAAAACTATCTAAGCTAGTATTTCAAAATTTATTAAAAAGAAAAGAAAGACGTGACTAAAAAAAACATTATGATAAAAGATCTAATTTTGAATGCTAATTTCATTTATTTCAAAGAAGACTAACTACATCCATTTTCACCCCACCAAATGGTATACAAATTAATGATAAGTTAAATGGATAATGTCATTTGTTATCTCAAACAATTCACCTTCCTAAACTAAAAATGGCAGGTAAAAAAAACACACAAATGTACACAAAATGGAACATGAGGTGTGATAACCATTGTGTAATTTATCACAACAAAATCTAAATAAATAAATAACAATTAATAAAAATACTTCCGAAAAATATGCATTCAAATGTAGATTCTTCTATTTTGGCCTATAGACCATCTTGTTTCTCGTTTTCTTCGCTAATGACAACGTGACCAAACCCATAATCACCCATCTCTTCATCTCTCTCTCTCTCTCTCTCTATCTCTCTCTCTCTTTCTCATGCACCATCCATGCAAAAAAGTGTTGTCATTAACTTAACATTAACGAACACCATACCCTAATTTTTCATGGTCTTCTTCTCTTATCCCTAGTTTTAAAACAAATGCCCTACTCTCTTTCCTGCCATTTTGTTTTGACATAATTCAAAGTTATTGTTGTCGTCACCGTCACCATTCACTATTGGTTTCTGACCCACCATACATCCCTCTCACCCTATGGGTCAGCAAACCCGCCATGGATCCTATTCTGGACCTTTACCTTCAACTACATTTCGTAAGGAATGTAACTACCATCACCGTCATTATACTTATCATCAAGATCAACAAGTCTTCGAGCCTTTCATTAAAGATGAGATTGGTGACTTAACATTGCCTTTTAGCAAGCTTGAGAACCTAAGTCTTGATGACATTAGAGAAACTGCCTATGAGATTTTTTTCACAGCATGTCGATCATCCCCAGGGTTTGGGGTCCGACATGCACACTCATTCCATTCAAACAACCTTGAGAATGAATCAAAGTCGGGACAGGTGGTGATGTCGCCAACAAGCAAAGTGAAACGGGCTCTAGGGTTGAGGATGTTGAAAAGGTCACCATCAAGGAGAATGGTGTCGGGTGGCAATGGTGGATCAACAACACCATCGTCACCGGTGGGTGGAAATAGCCCTTATAGTAACATTATACCACCGTTGAGGCCGCGGCGACCAATGACTTCAGCAGAGATCATGCGACAACAAATGAAAGTGACAGAAGACAATGATAATCGTCTTAGGAAAACCCTCATGAGGACACTTGTTGGCCAAGTACGTAAACACATGCATCATATGTATGCTAACCTTAATATAGTATTAACTTAATAGTTTTTTTAATGAAAAGCTTATGTGTAGTTTTCTTAGGTACTTTAGTAATATTTTTAATTAGAATTAAAATCTCACCTCATAAATTTGACCAACCATTTATGTCAACTCATTTTGTGAGACATCAAGGTAAAACTTCATCGATAATTAGAAAACTATATTTAAAGTATCTAAATAATTGAACTTAAAATCTTCCCTTTCTTAATTCTGAAAGCATTTTAGTTATGATTTCTGCTTTTGATGAAAATACATAATTAATGAATAGGGAGGCAAACAAAGTGATTGTTTAGGAAAGTAATTGTTGAAAACACACACAATTAAATAAATTAATTATTAATCAAGATGATGAAGTAAAAATCACATAATCAACTAGATATTTGTGAAACTAAATTACCCTTTTAAAAATTAATAACTTGAAAATATATATTAAAAGTAATATGGAAATATCAATTAAGTTGCAACTAAATATATATTAATGGTGAAATTAAGTGATGGTGTTTAATTCTTGAAATGTACAATATATTGAGACATACTTGAGGTTTTATCAATTGAAGACTATTAACTTCAGGTTAATTTGATTGTTTTCCTCAAAGAGTGAAATAAAAAGAAAAAAGGACTTCATGTTTTTCTATATTGATTTTGTTGTCTATATATAGCCTATATATTTTAGTTAATTGATATCGTTTTATTGAGTTGATAATTATGACCAGTAGTTTGAAACTAAACAAAAAAAAGCTAAAATACATATACAGTCGACTAAAGATTACTTGAAAACATAGTGGACCACAATGAATAGAATATGCAACCAATGAAATTTTTCAAAATTTGAAATTTTTTATTAGATTAGATGCATTATTTATAATCTATTTAAACATGCATTAGTTCTAACTATTTCAAAATGTATGCATTGTAGGCCGGAAGAAGAGCAGAAACCATCATTCTTCCCTTAGAACTTTTACGTCATCTAAAGTTTGCAGAATTCAGTGATTCCCATGAGTACCACATGTGGCAAAAGAGACAACTTAAGGTCCTTGGAGTAGGGCTCCTCACACACCCTTATTTCCCTTTAGAAAAGAACAACACATTTGCCATGCGCCTTAGGGATATAATTCGTAACTGTGAGTTTAGACCTATAGACATTAGCAAAAACTCTGATACCTTGAGAACCCTTTCCAACTCAGTTGTTTCCTTGGCATGGAGAAGTTCTAATGGGACACCCATTGATGTTTGTCATTGGGCTGATGGATTCCCCTTGAACATTCATTTCTACACATCTCTTCTTCAAGCGATTTTTGACAACAGGGATGATACATTAGTCCTTGACGAAGTTGATGAGCTACTTGAGTTGATGAAGAAGACATGGTCCATATTAGGGATCACTAGGCCAATTCATAATGTATGCTTGACTTGGGTGTTGTTTCAACAATATGTGGCAACTGGGCAAATAGAACCCGACCTTCTTTGTGCCTCACATGTTATGTTGACTGAGGTGGCCAATGATGCCAAGAAAGAAAAGGAATCCTTTTACGTCAAGTTATTGACATTAGTGTTGAGTTCAATCCAGGCTTGGGCTGAGAAGAGGTTGCTTAATTATCATGAGCATTTCCAAAGAGGAAATATTGGCCAAATTGAAACTTTTCTTCCTATTGTGTTGTTAGTTTCAAAGATTTTAGGTGAAGATCTCACAATATCGGATGATAAGGAAGAGGGAGAGAAAAGAGATATTGCCACAGTGGATTCATCTAGGGTTAGGGTAGACCATTATATACGATCTAGCATGAAAATTGCATTTGAAAAGGTTTGTATATAGGCTTGTCTTACCCTTGCTTATTAGTATTTTTAAAGGTTGGTGTGTGTATGTGTGCATTTAATAATGTGTTTTCCTTTTTCATGGGTGTAGGTAATTGAGACAGTAAATGCGAGGGTTGCTGAATTAGAAATAAAAGGAGAATTAAGTGAAATTTTGCTTCATTTGGCTCAAGAGACGGAAGAATTAACAATGAGAGAAAGAGAAAACTTTACCCCAGTGCTAAAGAAATGGTACCCAACAGCAAGTGCAGTTGCAGCCTTGATGTTGCACAACTGCTTTGGGCATGTGTTGAGGCAATACTTAGGTGAAGTTATTTCATTGACTCATGAAACAGTTGAGGTGTTGCAAAGGGCTGAAAAGCTAGAAAAAATGTTGTTGCAAATGATAATGGATGACTCTGGTGAGAGAGAGGATAATAGCAAAAGTGTTATGAGAGAGATGGTTCCTTATGAAGTTGATTCAATCATTTTGAACCTCCTAAGAAAATGGATAGGTGAAGCATTACACAAAGGAAAAGAATGTTTACAGAGAGCAAAAGAAACAGAAGTAAGTTTTGGATTTATAGTTCTTTTCATTTTAAAGATTAAATCGGAGGACACAATTTAGAATATTTGGTTATGTCATAAATTTGTGATTTTTGATAAAATTGAATACTAATTCTTTTCTATTTTCTTTCTCTTTTATTTTAGACATGGAATCCAAAGTCCAAATCAGAGCCATATGCTCAATCAGCTGCTGAATTGATGCAATTTGCCAAGATAACTGTGGATCATTTCTTTCAAATTCCAATAGGGATGGTTGAAGATACAATTCAAGATCTTGCCGATGGATTGGAAAATCTCTTCCAAGACTACATGATGTTTGTTGCAGCATGTGGTTAGTATTGTGAGAAAATCGGTTACCAATACCATATATCAAACACAATGTTGAACAAGTAGTTTAAAAGTATCCATAATAAAAGAGAAAATTATGAAGCATTCCTATTTCCTTGCCACAATTGAGATCATGTGTTTGCATGTGTAATTGAGCAACAAAATAAAGTTTGCACAATACTTATAGATGTAACTAATCAAAATCTCAAGCTAAAATAGTATCTCAACATAAACTTTAACATGACATCTATTATGATTTTTATCCATCATTTACTTTTGATTGGTTGTGCATGCTTACAAGCACCATATATCCATGCAAGAGCTGATCACTACAACTTACTACTTCAAAATGCTTACAACGTTATTATATTTCAGGTACTAAACATAGCTATATTCCTACACTTCCTCCTTTGACAAGATGCAATCGAGATTCAAAGTTCATTAAACTATGGAAGAAAGCTAGCCCTTGTGGTTCTGGTCTC
Source organism: Clitoria ternatea (assembly GCA_037962975.1). NCBI lineage: Eukaryota > Viridiplantae > Streptophyta > Magnoliopsida > Fabales > Fabaceae > Clitoria > Clitoria ternatea. The sequence goes on from CM075674.1 coordinate 59,553,126, forward strand.
TCGGAGATAGAACACATGAATGGAACAAATGAAGGTCATAATCCTCGACCATCAACTAGTCGTGGCACGCAACGCCTATACGTTCGTCTCAACACTTTACATTACATGCTTTCTCACATACACACCCTTGAAAAAACACTCTCTCAAACCGGTTTAGTTTCTCCAAATCGTTATCGCTTCACAAACAATAGTCGCAATGCTTCATATTTTGAAATAGTTAACTCTTCCATTCTAGCAGCATGTCAACATGTCTCAGAAGTTGCAGCATATCGTCTTATATTCCTTGACTCTAATTCTGTCTTCTATGATAGCCTTTATGTTTGCGATGTCGCAAATGCACGTATTCCTCCGGCATTGCGAATCCTTAAGCAGAACATCACATTAATGACTACACTCTTGGTAGATAGAGCTCAACCACTAGCAATGAAGGAAGTCATGAAGGCTTCTTTTGATGCTTTTCTTATGGTTTTGCTTGCTGGTGGAAGCTCAAGAGTGTTTAACAAGTCTGATCGCATGATGATCCAAGCGGATTTTGAGAGCTTGAATAGAGTCTTTTGCACTTGTGGGGAAGGCCTAATAGCAGAAAGTGTTGTGGAAAGAGAGGCTGTAGTGGTGGAAGGTGTCATAACATTGATGGGACAAAGTACTGAGCAATTGATGGAAGATTTTAACATTGCTACATGTGAGACGAATGGGATTGGAGTCATGGGTAATGGGCAAAAGTTTCCTTTGCCACCTACTACAGGAAGGTGGCATAGATCAGACCCAAATACAATATTGAGGGTGTTATGCCATAGAAATGATAAAGCTGCAAATCATTTCTTAAAAAGGACATTCCAATTAGCCAAAAGGAGGTAATGAAAAATGAATATTTTGTGGTGTTAAAGCAAAGCAGATCTCATTAGCATGCATGCAATGCAATGCAATGTTGATCTATAATCCCTTTATATATGAAGGGAGCATATTGAATATATTTGAAAACACACACTCTAATTGCCATATGGAGAAAACAGACATGGGTTAAGCAAATCGATGTTTGGTTTTCTTCATTAGGCATTTTCAATATACAAGAGACCACCTAAGACAAATGTAAAATAAGAGCTAACTTTTAATTCTTAACCCTAATATATTTTTTGATTTTGGGTGGGGAGAGAGTAGGAAAAGGGGAATGGAAGAAAGTGTTAATTTCATAGTTTAGTTTGATGTTGCATATAAATATATATAGTCTACAAGTAGCTTGTAGCTGGGATATGCAACCAGCAATTGTGCTACCTTTAGTCTATCCTACATATGACAAAACAAAAACTGGCAGGCCTTTATGGACTAATTTGAGAAATTATGCTTGTACTTAGTTTGTAGAATGAAAAATGTATATTGTTTTTCTAATTTTAGTGAGAATTGAAAGTATTTATTGTAACGAGTAAAAATGAAAATGGTGTTATAAAGGTCAATAGAAAGCATGAAATAATAATGTTTTCTAGAAAAAAGTTATACAAGAAGTTTTCTCTCTTTTTTTTCTTACTATAATTGTTTCTGGAAAGTAAGTTAGCACTATCAATAATTTCTGGTATACTACTATGTTAGTTTGATTTATCTAACAACCACTCAAATTAGTAGAATTTGATTATTTTAAGCTAATATTTTAGCCATGTAGCATTGATATTTACATTGACCATTTCTCAAAATTAACCTGAGAGAAGACTTAAAGAGATAGTTACATATTGATTACATCTCAAGAAAACAAGTGAAATAGGGTTATTCGGGTTCAATCATAGTTAAAGTTTTTCATTTTTCTTGATAAGTATATTTAGTGGAGATTGAACTCTTTCTACAATCTCAACATGCATTGTCAACTGAAATATTACTAAATAATAAATATTTACATGACATAGAGGAATATTTATTTTGTTTAACATGTCTTAAATTTAATATTTCTAAAAAAAACTCTTAAAATTAAATTATTGAAATAGAAATAGGTGATTTTTACCATAAATTGAAAGGTATAATGTGACATCCTAAGTCAATTTATATTTATTTTTATTCATTCAAGTAAATTTTTCAATAAATTTTTCACGATCAATAATAATTAATTAAGGCCTAATTCAAAATCATATTGGTTTTCACTAAACATATTTAGAATAATAAACAGCAATAAATAAATCAAATAATTAAAGTGAGAAAAAGGAAATTAATTAAATGAAACAAAAGAAGGATAATAGGACCAGGGTCTCTCGCTTGAGCGAGCCACCAACGTCTGAGCGAAATGCCAACTTTATTGGAACAACGCAAGTACATGAGTCAGGGTACCACTCGCTCAAGCGAGATCATATCCGCTTGAGCGAGGTAGCGTGAGTACACTTGGACGAAACTGAGACATACTGAGCGAGGAAAACAATTGGGCATCAGGGCTCATTTTGCTTAAGCGAGACCTAACTCGCTTGAGCGAGGTACAAATAATTTCCCTGAGCGAGCCAGCGAAGCGCTTGAGCGAGGAAACAATTCTGCATTAGTAGCCAATCTCGCTTGAGCAGAATATGTCTCGCTTGAGCGAGATTGCTCCAGTAATCACAAAAGCTCACTGTCCCATTTTCGCTTAGGCGAGGTACCTCTCGCCTGGGCGAAAATTGTCCAGTATTGAATTCCTTACCTCCTCGCTTGAGCGCCCTCCATTTCGCTTAGGCGAAAATAGTCCAGAGACCACCCCTGATACTTTTATTAATCTCTCTTAGGCGAAATTGTCACCCGCTCGGGCGAGTTAGACATGAAATCAATTCCCCTGGTTTCCGCTCGAGCGAAATTCAATACGCTCAGGCTAACAACATCCAGTAGCCTCCCCCTGTTACAACGAACACCACTCGCTTAAGCGGGAATCCTTTCCGCTTGGGCGAATATGACACAATGGCCATTTCCTCTATCTCTCGCTCAAGCGAGATTGAATCCGCTTGAGCGAAACTACTCCAGTGGCTACAGAACCCTGTCGCTTGAGCGATATTCCATTTCGCTCAAGCGAATTATGCAGCTTATGCGTAGTAGCTTAGTACATTTACACTGTTAACTTTCCTAACACTTATATGCATCATTCAGCCTACTCTGCTTAATCACCTACCTTCTCATAATGCAATGCACTTCACTTCTAATTCCATTCCACTAAATGTACATCAATCATCAATGCACTAGGCCATTCACATATCATCTTACATCATTCATGTTTCTAATCATAAACCAAACCTGTCTATAGCAATCTATTATTCGTACTTACTATTGGCTCCATGCCAATATGCATCAAATCATGAAATTCATATTACCCACAACAATATCATTAACACACCATTTCGTTGACACAATTTCCTATTCTCATCACTCAACATGCAGAATTTTATCCATAATTGACTACACAATTTCACAACTACATTGATCACATCTAGATTGGTTCAACACATAGATAATATATAAGTACAATACACATATCATTCACTTCATAATTCCTTGCACTCCTTGGCATCAATTCTCCGCTTGACGCACCTCCGGGGCCTCAACCTCTTCCCTGTCATTGGTTACTAAAATTAAGGAAACAACAACAAGGGTGAGTGTTTGGTATCATAATTAATATAGAATGGCAATTCAATAACAAGATGCATATTCACTAGTTTTAGTTTGTACCATTTATCTTACCTCTTGTCCTCAATTTCCATTTACCAATCAGGAATTCAATTCCAATTCTTTTATCCCCAATTTGCCAATCACAATCAACAATTATCATAAAACACATTCAACACATTCATATCATCGTACAATGCTAACAATGCATCAAATAACACAACTGACTCTCATATCAATTCGACGCCTAGTATCCGGATACTAAAAGGATCGGCCTTCAGCTGGGGGTCCTACTTGACACCCCGTGAACCCTGCTTAGTCCACTGAGTCCTACTTGACTCTCCACCTCAACCACTGGGTCCTACTTGACCACTGGGTAGCTCAACTGGGCATAAACACCACGGGAGCCAGAAACGAGGGGCTATACATACCGTCGGCCGTCCTACACCACATAATCACACATGTATATTTATATTCCTCATATCATACTGCAAGTGGCCAGCAACGAAACACATACTCAACAATTGGGCGACCTACTTGTCAAGTCCGTCATCACAATGCCACTATACTCATCAACTCATCACCATTTAATTTACATTGTGCTCATAATCATCACAAATCATATACAATTTACTTTCATACACATACAATTATCATTCCTTGTCTATTCTCATTACTTCCATATTTAATTCAATGATTCAATTCAATTATACTTACGTATTCTAATTAATTATAACCCGAACACCCCCCTTACCTCGATTCCGAGCTCCGACGACTCGTTCTTGATGAGATTGGCGTTCCCTCGACGCTATGTCCAACGTTCTACGTCCGATATCAACACCCACTTCACCGTTCGATCCTCCAACGACTGTTTCGTCACCTACGGAGGTCGAAACGCGAAACCCATCAATGTTAAACCGTTCTCATTACTCTAAAAGCCATTTTTCAAGCTTCTACACACTAGAGTAGTAGGAAACCAAAGCTTACCCCTCCATGCACGACCCTTCGGTTTAACGGAGAAAACGAAAGAGCTACGAAAGCTTAATTTAAAAGACCCATTGGACTCACCTCGAAGCTACGATCTCAAAAACGTGGTTATCTCGAAGTTTCGGCGCGAAATGATCCTCCTCTTGGGGCATGCAGCTACGGCAATGGTGAGGAGAAAGAAGAAGATGTGCACGCTCGTGAAAGTGAGGAAGAAGAAGAAGTGAAATTAAGATTTTAATACCCAAGGGCAATTTGGTTATTTCCTATTTCAATTACATTTTCTTTTAAAAGTTTTAATTAAAACTTTTTACTTTTAACTTTCAACCCTCACCTTTTTACCCCATTGTAACTTCAAATTTTACCTTCTTTTAATTATGCATCATTTAACCTTTTATAATTAATCAATCAAATAAAATTATTTATTTCCACAACATTTAATTATTTATAATTACATCTTTAATAATAATAATAATTCCCAAAGTCTTAATAAATCCGGTTGGGCAATTATTAATATTTTTCACCAATTAAACTTTTCTAAAAATATTAGGGATGTTACATATAAAAGGAATGATTTATTTAATGCATTAAGAAAGTGTTAAATGTTGGTTATATTTTTACTAAACAAATATTTGTACATTATTTTATGATAGTATTATGAAATGATAAACCTTTGTATTACGCAACGTTGGCAATTAGGTCGCACAGGTAATGTACAAATACAAAGGATTACTTTTCTCCTTCATGTCCAATAAAAAATACTAACAATAATGAAATTAATTAATCGAAGCTAACAATGAAAACCACTGAATGTTGCGTTAAAGAATTGGTTACTAAAGATAAAGACTCAGATGTGGGCATTGATTTGACTAATAATTAATAATGTGTTCTTGTTTTGATGATTAGGATTAAATGTAATCCTACCTACCAAAGTCATTTTTTCAGATATAATTGTCAAAGTTAATGCGTTCTTCCATTAAACACATTTAGAATACGAGTTCTTAACGGTGGAAGTTCAATGTCAATGTCAATCAAGCTCTATCTTCTTCTTTTTTAACAAAACAAATTATATATAACCAAAATACACGTATTACAAAAATATATTAATACACTAATTGTCATAAAAATATATTGTAATATTCTAATTTTATCTTAATTTAAATTTAAATTCTACTTTAATAGTAATAGTAGTGTTTATAATTTTATCCTAATTTAAATTTTAGTCTCTATCTTAAAAAAGAAACTAACAAAAAAAAGATTCAATAATTTACAAATATAATATTCAATAATCCAGTACGTACGCAATTTCACAAGAATAGAACCAAAAAAGTTAGGCACAACTGTTTTGGATAAGTAGCACATGCAGAAAAATATCATTTTCTTTTTCTTTTTTGAAAGTAAATATCATTTTTAAAATAGAGGTGTTAGGTTCAAGGAACGTAGAACAAATTGTTGTTAAAAATACTACACTAATGAAATGCTCGAGAAATTTGGTATAATTAAAAAATGTATCGGTAAAATGTAATAATAATATATACAATTCACATTAGCTTATTTTCTGGCAAACAAAATGTACATGCATTCCACTGGACAATATAAGAAACTGGTATGTATAAAGTCTATTCAACACCAAGAATATTGAATGAAGATAAAAGAACAAACAAATGAAAATCAAACGGGAAAAAAAATTTAACCAATGAATCATTTGTGACACAAACAGCTTCTTCTCTGATTTCTTCCAATTTGAGTCCCCTTCACCAAAATTCACCCTGATCAGCTTTAACTTACAAAGTGAAAAGGCTCCACTGTTTTAGGGAGCATTAATGGTGAATTGTTGTGTTGCCGGCGTGGCGGTGCTCTGCTTCGCCGGCGACATTCATTTCCTTGACCAGACAATTTGTACCACCACTGCCTGGGACGAATGTGCAGCCAGAAGGCCCTGAGGGAGGGGTAGGACCCTTATCAAGAGATTGCAAACTTAGTTGTTGTTTCTCCATATTCAAAACCCTACAAGCAACCAAATTTGGTTGCACATGCATCATGGTATGAAGCAAAATGAGCACCAAAATAATGTTGAAAATCCTCATGGTGTTTAAAACACAAGGGGTATTTGCAACCACTTAGCAAATTAAAGGAAATCTCATGAGGGGGTTAAGGTATTTATATTGGTAGGTTGTAATTAACAAATTTGAGGCTATAACATGTGTTTTATTGAACGTTTTTGACTAATGACTATGCTATAGGATTTAAGTATTGATACTTGAGAAGAGTTAGGAGTTAGCACATTATTTGAATTGGTCATATGCTGGAATTTGCTGAATGCATAATGATTTTGTTATTTTTACTTGAAATTGAATATTCAGATTCCATGGTTTTTCATTTTTGTCAACATTCTTATCCGCGTATAGGAAGATGCTTATGTCACAATATCTACATTAAATTTGATATATAGAGCTATCAAATTCGATATCACGGTCAAATTTTGAGAAATTTCTTGGCACTCAAGTTAGTGTTAAAGTTATACCATTCAAATAAGCATAAAAAATTATAATGTGAAAAGTTGAACAGGGAACAGGGTTTTGTCCACGAAGAAAAACTTATTCTAAGTTGATTTGCCTCATTCCCATGTGAATATATAAAGCATGCATACTCTCATTATAAATAATAGCTTACGCACTACGGTTGGAAAAATTCATTAACTTTTTAATGGATTTATCTGACTCAAATTTACAGAAAAATAAAGCTAGTTAATTTGATGGGTCATTAACTTTTTAATGGATTTATCTGACTCAAATTTAAAGAAAAATAAAGCTAGTTAATTTGATGGTCATGACCCTGACGGCATTAGTGTGGACATTCAACATATACATTTAAATTTAAATATTGTGAAAAAAAAATACAAGACATTAATGTATTGCTGATATATTCATACAACTAAATTAACAATCCCTAGTCAACTATACTGATTTAGGATCTTTTTGGTGCATTAATAAATTAATCCATTTGTAACATACGCTGAAAAGGTATTTTTGAACTTATAATGATATGAATGAAATAGAAGGCTATGATACCAAAAGGCCAAAATCCGAAAACTGTTAAAAGCTAAAAAGGACATAAACATAATCCCAAAAGGCTAAGACACGCAAAATTTAATGAAAAGCTGGAACCAAATTACTCAGAAACACTCTTTACAAAATGTTTTCTTATCAAGGTGGTACAACCCCACTCCAAGCTAAAGAGACTCAACAATTTCCTCAAATACATTTATTACATTTGTTGATGACCACTGTTTTGTGGGCAACCTCTCCCTCTACTGACCATTTGATGGCCTGTATACAGTATAACTGTTGACTCCACAGGCCATATTTGAGTAATCTTGATAATAAGAGTAACCATCATTCTCACTGTTTCTCATGCCTAGATAAGATAGATCAGAACCAGCAACCTGCCATTGGTTTGGAATCAACCCATCTACCTTGCCATTTCCATATGGTAGCGTACTCGCCTGAGGAAGATAATCTTGCACTGAATCAAAATGCCGACCAGGCGAGCTATACCCTTGTTGAAACCCAGTATCATGGTAACTTCGTGATCTCTCAAACCTACAAGAGCTGGTAGAGGATCCCAAATCATCATCTGTAGCCAGATCTCCAGGAAAAGTGAATTGACGGTTTAGTAACTGTGGTCCATCATTGAGGGACTGGAAGACTGAACTTGCCTTGGCTGCCTTCCCAATACCATGCTCCTCATCAAGCAGATCATTTATGATATCAAGGTGTGGGAACTCATCCACCAAACCCCCTTGGTTCTGACGCCTGGATGTGCAGTCTGGGAATTCATCAGGCATGTTGCCCAAAGACCTACGGTCTATTGGCTTGAACAGGTCAAGGTTTCGCACATCATTAAGACGGGAAGGTACTTCATAGTGCAAGCTTCTGCTGGCTTCCCGTTGAGAACTTTCAATCCACTGAGGTCCATTCTGTAAAACATCCCGTGTAATCATACCAAAGGGAACACCAGACTGGGAAGCATTCAATTCTATTTTGTCAGAGTTCTGGGATAGAAACAGTGGTGATGATACCAGGGTTGGCTGTGAATAGCCAGGAGATGGGTTTACTCCTGAACCAGAGCTGGAATGACTGAGACTGGCAGCAGTGGACGAAACAGGATTCCCTAGTATTGCATTTCTGTAGGATTGAGGAACATAACTATGAGTAGCAGGTGAGGGATCAGGACCCAACCGACCAGTTGCACTCACAGAGCGTGCAAGTAGTGGAGCTGTTTGAACCATGGAGACAGCAGAGGCAGTAGGCCTGGGACTGCCAGGAACTAGTGGAGCACTAGAAGGCCTCGACATCATAGCCACTTGTGCCATAGATCTCTCACTTAGTCTTGGGGGTGAAGTCTTCTGGATTTCTGTTTTAGGCACAATTGTTACTTGTGATGCAGAGGCTAAAGATGAAGATGCATCTTTATCCGTCTGTTGTGAGATACTGAAAGATGTTTTCCTGACATGAGCACGATCTGCAGTAACAGTAGTTTGGTGTTCTGCCTTCATTAGAACAGATGAGGGTAAATTTTTTGGGGGACTACTGGCTGAGGATGCCACAAGTGACGTCTTCCCTTTCTGTTGGTTTCCATTATCAACATTTCTTTCCACGTTAACTTGATCTTTGATGCTTTGTGTCACTCGTGAGAGGTCACCTTCTTCCTATCAGATAGAAAAGAGAAACACACCCTGACATCAGGCTCGAATTATAATAGCGCAACATACATACTTGCATACACACACATAGGAGAGGAGGGATCAACTAAGTAAATCAGAAAATTACTCTGATCAATAACTTCTAATAAATATCAGATTTCATCAATGTAACCCTTGAATAATATGACATTAGTATAATCATCATATACACAAAATTTTAGAAACTTCAAACATACATAGGTTATGTTATCTTATAGTCAGTTTACACATTTTAAAGTTATTTGATGAAGTGTCAAGTAACTTTCAGATTTCATAACACACTGTAGAATTCACCTAAAAATTTAAAACTTTGAATTGGATGATTAAACTGATAAAATCCAACATTCATGAGAAGTTACTGAGTCAAGTAATTTTAACTAAAGTTACCCTTGAAGGTAAGCTGATCCTCCCCCACACATATATAGAGACACACACACACGGAGAGCAAGTTTAAAAGGAAAAAAATTAGTGAATGGACAGTTTCAAAAACAACTTATAATCAATCATCAATTTTTCTGTCATTCCAAATCTGATGTCCCAACCTTCAAGAAAATAAATGACGTTATATGTGTGTGTGTGGGTGCGTGTGTGTGTGTGTGTGTGTGTGTATATATATATATACATATATATTGAAACAAACAAGAAAGTTTAAAAGGAAAAATAGTGAAAGGACATTTCCAAAAACATATAAACTTATAATCAATCATCAATTTTACTATCATTCCAAATTCTAATCTCCCAACCTTCAAGAAAATAAAAGTCCATATCCCTTTGCCATGCAAATACAATACAACCTATCTTAGTTTAGGGTGAAAGCATCACATTTCAAACATTGGAAGTGATAGGCTTTAAATTGAAAAGTATGATTACACTAATGTTCACATCAACAAAGCTATTAGGAACAACGGTAGAATTGAAGGATTTATAATTATGCAAAGTAGGATTGAAGCAAGATGAAAAGTACAAATATCTATTTCCAACAGGTTCTACAATTCTTACGCTGAGCAATATTAAAACAAGACAGACATATAGAAACATCACCAACCTTAAGCCTTGCAAAATCAAATTATTTTCATCTGATTTCCAGATGAAAGGAAAAGGACAAAATAATGTTCAGTTGTATCTCATTTTTAAGACCATTATAAATTTGCCTTTTGACATCAAACTCAATTAGCAAATTACTATGGTTCATGCTTGATGGTAAGAGAGAAAAATGAAAAAGTTAATAGATAATTCTATCATTAGAGAGCAGCACTTAGAACAGAAAACAAGAAAAAATGATGAACAAAAAGCAGATGAATTCAGCAATCATAGCAAATCAAGAAAGGAAGCTTTTAGAAATTATACCACCTTTCGGACAACATGTTGATCAAGCCACTTTAATCGATCCTTCAAGCAGAGAACAGCACCCTCGGGCTCAGATTCACCTGGCTTACCACTAGCAGATTCATTGTTAATATCAACCGTGTCTGCAGCAGAACCAGATGGCTGACTATCCACCTCAGTTTCCCAACTACTGCCATTACATAATGCTTTGACTTGGTTCTTACATCTACAGATGCAGAGTGACAAATAAAATTTACACAGAAGACGAATGATTGATGCTCAATTATTCATCCACATGAAAGAAACACTACACTATATACTTACCTGCTAGGTGACTTTGGGACTTTGTAACTTGAAAAAGAGTTCCCCTTGCAGGGATCATTCATCACCACCGATGGTAATGAATCAGTTGAACATGTTGAAGAACTGTCATCCATCACTGAACTGCTTCTTTTCTCTGCCATTCCATTTTGTGCAGATGAAAGACTACCTATACCATTGCTACTAGCCTCAGTTGGAGGATGGACTTCTGATGCATCAGTATCCCAATTAACAGGACTCACATCTCTGTCTTCAGAATCAGGCTGAATTACCCCACTAACTCCATCCACAGAGTCAGACATATCAGAGACAACTTCCATGCAATCAAGCTTCTCATCAAGAGTTTGAACTTCCTCCGCATTTGAATCCTTTTTCACATCAGCAGCATTATCTTGCAGCTTATCATGTACTGCCACGGTAGGTCTTTCTTCTCTACCTTTATCCTTTCCTTTCCGATTGTTCCGTTTCTGTTTAGCCTGTAGTGACAAGAATGGAGTATCTGTCAGCACTCAGTTAAAAAGGAAACCTCAAACAACTCTCACCAACACCATGCATGAGTTTAGACATTCTCTAATCCCACAAATAGCAGACATGCTGGAAAAATGTTTCCAAATATAGGAATAATAAGCCAAAAGAATACTAATTGGCCTGTTACATAAAGTAATTTATTGGAATAAGTGGTTGGAAAAGTAAACAAGGGGTCTTAAACATGTGCATGAGACATAAAAATAGCAAAACAATATAGACAACCACCTCATTACAAACTGATATGCAAAGTATAGGATTTTAATTTACAAAAAAATTATCCATAGCAGCTATCATATATCAGAAATCAGAAGATTTCTTCAATACAATAAACAGCCACCATACCATGCAACCTGATATGTTGATTTTTTATAGTAGCTGTATAATTCATGATGCATGTTCTGTAGAGAAAATATAACAAGGATTTAATCTTGAATATCTTGAATTTTAACATCACAAGGTTGACAATTGCAGTTCAATCTCAAACAGACAATGATGTAAAAACCCAATTTGTTATCAAGACAACCACAGAACTCTGTAGCATCGGTAAAATAATCTTCAGGATATTCGACATCCCTGGACTGCTAATTAGATGTGTGTCATACCTGTTTCTTCTTTGTTTTCTTTTCTCTCTCATTAACTCCTCGTTTTGCTTTCTGCTCACTTTCAGCCAGCCATGCTGCCTCTTCTTCACGGATGAGCTCTTCTTGTCTCTTCAGAGCAACAGCTTCCTGATAGGAAACCTCAATTTTATTGCTGCACACAAGTAAATAATTAGGAAAACCAGATCCATTCACATCCTACAAATAATCAATACATATAGGTAAGAATATCAATGAAAAGAATGAACATAGGACACATGATAAATGCCTTACATATCCCAAAATCAAGTAAAGCATGGGTTGTGACTAATTATTATTCATAAAAAGCAAATAACTAGGACCAAAAGCAACACAAATTCAAGTTGCTGGAGAATAAATAATAAACCCAGGTCACTGGTGTTTACATGCTCATGGATAAACTTCCCTAGATCCCAAAGTTATTTGCAAAGTGTCTCACGGAAGCTATTGGCTATCAAGCTACTGCTAGCTACACACCATCTTCTGCCTCCCACGACATTTGATAACAAATGTTAAGTCAAATTCCATGGTAATATAACTGATTATCAAAGAATGCAAACTTGGTATTGCTGGTAAGCAACAGTACAAAATTCACAATTAACCTTCAGCATATAAGAGATGTAAAGATGTCCTACATCAACTAGAAATATGACTAGAAATAGAATACTCCTTATAAGGCTTGTGACACCCCCTTTTCTTGAGCTAGCTTTTGGGATGAATTTAGCCAAGTTCAATTTTAATATGATATCATCGTATCAGAGTCTGACTAGCCTTGATGTTAGGACACCCGCAAATGTCTAATCTTGTCAACTTCATGCATCAGATGTCTAGCCCTACGCCTGAAAAAGTGTGTTAAGACATCCCACATCGCTTAGAATACTCCTCGAAAGGTTTGTGTTCTCTTAAGCTACTTTTTGGAAAGAGTCAAACTCAGTCCATTTTCTAATAGGAAAATTATAGACTTTTGTTTGAAGAGTTAAGAGAAAGTACTTAGTGTGCAATAGATTAACTATAATACAGTAGCTTTTAATTGCTTCTTACTTTGATTGTAACTGGATCAGTTAGAATGGCAACTTCTGTAACTGCCTAACTAAAACCCCTTTTCATTCAGTGTATAAATACAGTGCTTTCATGTTCTATCATTCAGTTCAATCATTAATACTCTTAAATTTGGGTATTGGGCCTAACTCAATCCTAAAAGCTAGCTCATAGGATGAGGTTTACCCTCCACCTCATATACTTTTGATTGACTATATCTCTAATCGATGTGGGACTTTTAACACACCCCTCACGCTTGGATGAATACGGGTGGCCCACGGGACTTATTAACACACCCCTTCACACTCAGGAATGGAACGCGAATGACTACGGGTGGCCAGTAAGACTTATTAACACACCCCTTCGCGCTCAGGAATGGAGTGTGGATGAATACGGGTGGCCCGTGGGTCTTATAGAACACCCCCACACCCAGGAATGGAGCGTGGACAACATAGGTGACCCAACAACGGATCTAGGATAGGCTCTGATACCATCTTAAATTTGGGTATTGGGCCTAACTCAATCCTAAAAGCTAGCTCATAGGATGAGGTTTACCCTCCACCTTATATACTTTTGATTGACCATATCTCTAGTCAATGTGGGACTTTTAACAAATACAAACTACAAAATCACTTTCAGTTTTCTCTAAATCTCTCTCTACACTATCGTGGTATCATGAGCTCAGTTTTGAATCTGAGCCATGGCATTGGCTACCAAAAAACCGAAGTTCACCGCCTCCACCACCTCCATGTACTACACAACCGGTCAATACCTAACCTCCAGGGACTCCTATGTCATAGACATCTCCGACAACTGGTCCAGTAACCTTCTCCCTTGATTACAGAGACAGACACCCATAAAAATGTCATGAACTAGAAACAAGGTTGTTGTTGTTTGACAACCTCAAAATCCCCTATTCCACATCCACTCATCCAGATGAAATACAACAGCTAAAGGACCTTTTGCAAAGAACTTCTTCAATGTTATCGTAAATTGCAGTTTGAAATATGAGTAGCAATATCATGTGATTGATTGTAAGCTTCACGTAAGATTCCAACCGAGAAGTGCATGGACTTCTTAAATGAAGACTAAAAGCCATTTTGCAATTTACAAGTGATGATCATGGCAATTATTTGGAAACACATAAAAGCCATGCCAACTTGCCAGCCGCAGTCAAAGCTTTTTAAGACAGAATTCCCTCAATTCTCAATATGCAAGACCCTAATCTTCTTAAAAAGAAATATTTCAAATAAAAATGAAAGTACAAACTGTAAACATGAAACATTACCCCATTGGATAACATAGTAAATGACTAATGTGAATTAAAGGAGTCTACTAAATGATCATCACTAACAATTAACAAACATCCAGAAAGACAGGACAGAAAAATTAATAGAGGTGGTAGCAAAAACTGAAATACAAAATAAAAATAAAAGAAACTAGTTAACCTAGCAGAATTAGAATAGTCCACAACTGATTGCGTATAGTAATATACTACCTGAATATATGGGCAAGGACAAATATTTCTAAAGTCCTGCGACCCAATTCTGTGAGACGCCTTTCATCACGCTCTATAGAATCTTTATTGAAGTCCTCCCCCGAGTTTCCATCCTGCCAAAATAAGGTAACGGGATTATTAGCAATCAAAACCATAATACCTTCAAAACTGAAGAGCCAAAACATGTCACCCATTGCACATTTCCACTGGCAATTTCCCTAGTGACCAAAATACCACTCTACAGGTGCAATGTATATCCAAACTTGATTAATTCATCATTTTTAACTTCATATTTAAAATAAAGCTTGTCCTCTCCAAAATATCCATAAACTTGCATTACCTAAACCTATGGAAATATAACTAGCATCATTTAGTTAGAGAAATAGAATCAATCTTGGGGCCAAAATTAATTTCCCTCAAAGTATAGAACTCCAGTTGACACCTTTTAGATACAAAGTGGATTTCCCACAAGAGCCTGTTTCCACTAGATCTAACCAGCTTATTGAATCAAATGATACTACCGTGCTTGTCAAAAATCATTTCTTCAAAAATATTTACGTGACAACGCAACAAATACTTGTGTGAGAGCATCGTGGACGACCCCAAAACTGGGATCGCGGCGTCGCGGAGCAAATCGCGGACGCTATTTTACACTATCGCGGGTAAAATAAATAAATATATATATTGTATATGCAAAGAAAAAATAGAGATAAATAACTAAAAGTATTCCAAATACATAAGCTTTAACATTATCCAATGAAAAACCCTGTCTAAATTCATGAATTCATAATCTAAAAATTAAAATTCCACAAATCAAAGAACCAAAGATATGTAAAAGTAGAAATATGTCACAAAATCGCGGATTGACTACTCACAAGATTCCAAATAGTAGTCAATCCCAAAACGCGGACGACCCCAAAACTGGGATCGCGGCGTCGCGGAGCAAATCGCGGACGCTATTTTACACTATCGCGGGTAAAATAAATAAATATATATATTGTATATGCAAAGAAAAAATAGAGATAAATAACTAAAAGTATTCCAAATACATAAGCTTTAACATTATCCAATGAAAAACCCTGTCTAAATTCATGAATTCATAATCTAAAAATTAAAATTCCACAAATCAAAGAACCAAAGATATGTAAAAGTAGAAATATGTCACAAAATCAAGCTCTTTTTCTTCTACAAAAGTTCCTCTGTTTTCTGATGCCAAAACAAAGTAAAATAGAGGAAGAAGAACAGTAAAGGGAAATGAGTAAAGAAAGGAAGAGATAGAGATGAGATGCAAAGAGCCGGGGATTGAGTGTTGAAGGTGATCATGGGTGGGGGTGAGGGAAAGAGACAAAACAAGATGATAAGCTAGAATGGAGAGTCTTGCGTCAGAAGAAGGTGGGCATGGTCAACGAAGTCTGAAAGGAAGGTAGGGAGGGATGGTTGCCGGAATCTGAAATGATGGCGGGGGTGGTCGCTAGAGTTTGAGAGTAAGGTGGGGATGGTCACGAAGTCTGAAACCATGGTGGGGTAGTCACCGAAGGAGTGGGTTGCCGAGAAAAAGAAAAAGGAGAAGAGAGAGAAGGAGCCGTGGGAAGGCGTGACACATATCGCGGTGCGCAACACACCAATCACGGGGAGGGGCCGCACCGCATTGACGCGGTGCAATCGCGGCCGCTACGGCCACAATTGACTACTATGCCCACACATTCATCAAAACACAATTCTTCAAACCTATTATTCATCAACCTGGAATTTTAAGGTAATTACAGACTACTCGAAATCTAGACTGCTGCTCAGAATACAGGACAGATGTCTGTCTTTCACCTTGGTTATTTCATGTCATTTTGATTGGTTGTTTTGGATGTTAATTAAAATCATCATAAAAAGACTTGACATTGCCAAAGGCCCAAGAAATGAATTCATGCCAAGAGAATTATGGGCAGGAGGGTTCAGGGTAGGGGTAATGGACCATACCAGTAATTCCTCATTTTCTGGACTTTGAAGTTTGGGCTATAATACCAAACCAATAAGACCCAAAACTCAGAAGAGCAGAGAATGGAAAAAAGAGAATCACTGAACTTTTATAGGGAACAGAAAATAACTCAAATAGTAGAGAGATAATGTTGGAATACAAGTGAGAAATAGTCACATTGAGTAGAAATGAGCAAGTTGGGCAATTTATAAGTACAAGTACCCATACACCTGAGGCCTTAAGGTTTTGAGTT